>OY728157.1:1457858915-1459108915 GCA_963277665.1 Viscum album | reverse complement strand
CCAGGTTTTTTTGTTCAAATGTATATGGTTTGTTTTATTTTCTCCATGATTACCCTTAATAAGCATTTGAGCTCACCCTTTATATGTTTTCTTTTCCCTAGGATATAATGAAAGGTTTTTTGTAAGAAAACCAAAGGGGAAGATCTTTATGGGAGATGTTGAATATCATTCACCATGATTAGAAGATTATGTTCCGAATTTCCAAAGACACTAAACTATTACAGTCCTTGTGTGTTTGTTTTTGTTATTTATTTAGTATTCCGCAAAAGTAAAGTAATGTCTATGTACGTCATGATTTGGGTCTCTAAAAATGAGGCATAATTACTAGGGGTTTGTTGGATGTTCTTATGAGGTCCTAGATTTAGGAGCATGTTGTGGTTTGACTTGGTTTTTAGGAGGGCTTTGACCTGTCCTATGCTTTTGAACATTGTACTTTGATGTTGTTCTTTCCTAAGGTGTGAATTTGGAATTATAGAGACATGCCACTATGATGAATTCCGGTGGTACGCCACAATGGATCCTATGACCATATTTTGGAGATGGTGGGCCATGGGATACTGGTTGATCCCCCAATAGTACAAGCTGCGACACCTGAGGTTTTTCCAGAAATAGGGGTTGAGGCATAGTTCTGCAAGGGATTCGTTTGCTATATGCATACTTTCTAGGGAGCATCGTATTCATCTATGACTCTGTTTATCCTATCATAGGTGTTCCAACAGCAGCATACTCCTATGTTTTTAGGGTAAGGAAGACCACAGGCTGTATAGCTATGGATAGATACCACATTACTGATTTTTGAGAATCTGTAGATGCCTCCAAAGTGGAGGGTCAAGCTCATGACTAACATTCTATGTGGAGTGAAAAAAAATGGTCTGACATTTTGTACCCAGCTAATGGGCTGCGGAATATGGGTTAGGATGAATTCCAAACCCGCTTTTGGGATGAAATTTTACCTCATTACTCTGCGAGCAGAGCAGGCTACTGAGTTCATGAATGTAGAACATGGTGAGATGATGGTTATTCAATACTCTTCATTCTATATAGAGCGGAAACGTTTTGAGCCAATGTAACTTACTGATGAGATTTCGATGGAGAGGCACTTTGAGGAAGGTCTCATACATGCTATCAGGTCTCAGGTCAATGTGTCCTGGTTTCATTCTCTCATTGATATTGTGAATCAGACCCTTCTTACAGAGTGGAACCTATGGGATGTTGGGGGTAAAAAATAGGGGATTGTTGTTTCTCACCATAGTGGATCTATTTCTTCAGGAAAGAAGTGTTATTTTGAGGCTTCCCATGATGTGAGTGCTAGTGAGGATATCAGTGAAGATATCTTGGTATAATTTCGTTTGTGTGGTAGGTGAGACCATATGAAAAATTAGTACAACCTCAACACTATCGAGTGTTTAGGATGTGGCAGGATGGGGCACATGTGGTGGTTTTGCAGGACCTTCCCTCCATTAGGGAGTGGAAGGGGTCAGCTCTGACATCTTGTTCAAGAGAAGGGTCTTCAACTCCGCGTTAGGCTGTGAGATAGAGCAGATAAGTATGGTCAGTCCAAGCTAGTGGTGGTCATGGCCATGGTAGCCAGACACCGGGTTCTTAGAGAGAGTGTGGAGGATCAACTCGGGGTATCCCGACTGGGTCACAAGGTCATGGTACATGACCGACTTATGTAGTGCAATAGACCCTATAGAAGTAGGATCCCAAACTGCATTTAGTGATTGGTACGATCATTGTAGCTTCTACTATTGAATCTTATCTTTTCGAAATAGGTTCCTCTCACTGTTTTATCTCTATACATGTGGTAAAAATCAGTGGGTTTGTAGTTTTCTTTATGAGGTCGTTTTGATGATATACACACTGTTTGGGGTTAGAACGGTTGATTTACGCTATTGTATGGGGTGTACCTTTGATGTTTAAGGGTGACACTTAATCTAGTATCATTGTTTCCTCATGATTCTAGGGTTTGACGTCATTCTCAGAATGGACTGGCTAGTAGCTAATCGAGAATACATTGAATGCTACCACCAGTGGAGGACTTTCACATCACTAGAAGGTGTAGTGTTTATTCAAAATTGTGAATGGGATTTATAGGTGAGCAGATCTAGACCCGAGCATCATGGGATTGGTTGGATGATAGACCATATTTTTAGTTTATTTATGGATGATCAGAGAGTGAGTTAGGCGGACTTTTTCCAGTGGTTGAGCACATCAGGGATGTCTTTCCAGAAGAATTTTCTGGTTTAACTCCAAAGGGTGAGGTGGATTTTTACATAGATCTAGTTCCAAGAGTATCAGATGTATCCATTCCTTCTTACATGATGTATAATATAGAGTTTAAAGAGATCAAGAGGTAGCTAGAGGTTTTGGAGGGAAAGGGGTTTGTTAGACCTAGTACTTCCCCATGGGTATCAACTGTCATTTTTGGGAAAAAGGAGGTTGAAACTCTTAGGCTATGCATGTATTTTCAGAAATGAAACCAGTTGATGCTTAAAAAATTATATCCTTTTTCATAGATAGATGAATTATTTAATCATCTTCAAGGATCTCGAGTGTTCTTGATGATCTACTTGAGTTCAGGATATAACTAAGTGCATGTTCAACCTACAGACGTACATCATGCAGCCTTTCCTAGTAGGTATGTGTTATTCAAGTACTTTTTTATGTCATTCAGTCTCATGAACACACCATCGGTTTTCTTGTCTTTGAAAAACAGATTGTTCCATCCCTACAAGGATTCTTTTGTTGTGGTTTTGATGGACGATTACTTGGTGTATTCTCACAATCAACATTACCATTCCAACACTCATGAGATCATTTTGAATACACTGAGAGAGCATCAGTTATATGCTTTTCTCACAATGTGACTCTTTCAGATGGATCAGATTCACTTCCTGGGTCACATCATCTCAGAGACAGGATTGTAAGTGGACCCAAAGAAGGTGAGAGATATAGTTTCCTAGGAACATCCCAATTAAAATTTTGGCATACTGTGTTTCTGAGGGCTAATTGGTTTCTACATGAATTTTATATAGGGATTATCACGCATAGAAGCACCATTGAATGGATTGACTAAGAAGGGTGTGAAGTTTGTGTGGTCTCAATTTCATGTGCTGAAAGAGAGGTTGACATCTGCACCAGTCCTGATACTGCCAGATCAGGGAAAAAGCTACATAGTACAGTAAGATGCTTCAGGTAATGGGTTGGAGGCATTGCTGATGTAGAGAGATCGAGTCACGGAGTACGGGTCTCAGAATCTTAGTCCTTACGATATTAATTACCCTATTCATGATCTTGAGTTAGCTGCAGTTGTTTGCGCATTGCGTTGTTGGAGGAACGATTTACTGGGAGAGCGTTTTTTGGTATACACGGACAACAAAAGCCTCAAGTATATCATTATACACTGTAATATGAATTTGAGGTAGTGAACATGGGAATTCCATTGACATCAAGCTTGGATAAATTCCTTAAAAGGGAAATGTAGTGGTTGATTCACTGAGCATGATGACTTGGACAAAGGTAGTGTAGTAGGCCAGTAGTGAGTGGAAGCATATGGAATTGTTTTTTGAGATGCATTTGGAGGTTCATAGTAGACAAGGGAAAACATTTATGTCCTTCTTGTTTACTACCTCTACCATGCTCGACAATGTTTGGATAAGGAAACAATCTGATTCTAAAGGCCTAGTTCTACGGAACGGTGTGGTAGGTGAGGGCCGTCCTCCTGGTTGGATGGTAGGAGATGATGAGATCCTACGTATCCATGGACGTGTTTGGGTTCCAGTGGATTATGTGAGGTGTTGATGTGGGAGTTTCATGATTCTTCTTGGGAAGTGAATCCTATAGTTACCTAGATGTACCATGAATTGTGACGTTTGTACTGGTGGCCGAGAAGGAAGAGAGATGATTTTTTTTTGTTATTAGGTGTTCCACTTTTCAGTAGGTGATGTTGGAACAACATCTACCAGATGGGATTTTACAGCAGTTACTTATCCCAGATTGGAAATGGGATGATGTTCATATGGGTTTCGTGATGGGTTTTCTGAGTTTTCCTCGAGGTAATTATGTTTTCTTGGTTGTTTTTACAGACTTATGAAGGTCATATATTTATTGTCGACCAAGGAGACCTCTAGTGTTGATGATCATGGAATTTTTTAAATTCGATTGGAGGTACAAATACATGGGGTCCCATGAACTATCATTTCAGATAGAGATTCCCACTTTACATCTCATTTCTAGAAAGGATTTTAGAGAGCGCTGGGTACACAAGTGATTTTGAGCACAACAAACATCCTCAGACTAATGATTAGTTAGATATTATGATACAGGTTCTAGAGGACATGCTTAGAGCATGTGTCCAAAAGTTTTGGGGCTCTTGGGAGAGGCACATTCCCATAGATGAGTTTTTGTACAATAACAATTATCAGGTGACACTACAGATGGATCCTGATGAGGCTTTATATTGTATGCCATTCCATTATCCCACGTGCTTGTTAGAGTTTGGAGAGGTATCTTTACTAGGACGGCATATCATACATTAGACTTATAAATAGGACATGATGTTTCTGAAGTGGATGAATATTTCATAGTCTTGTCAGAAATCATATGTTAATACCCGCAAAGGACCTTTAGAGTTCGTGGTCGAGGTTTGGGGTTTCCTTTCTGTTTCACCGAGGTAGGGACACTGGTGGATTAGGAGACATGGTAAAATTTCACCGATATATCCCGGTCTATTTGAGATTCTAGAGAGAGTATGGTCTATTGCCTATAAGTTGGTGTTAACTTAGAGGTATGGATACATTCATGACAACTTTTAGGTACCTCAGCTATGCTTCTATCACTCTGAACCATCTCACGTTTTCACCCTGATGATGATGTGTTTCATGTCAATACCTCCTTTTGGGATCATCCGATTCATATATTTGATAAGAGTACGAAGGTTATCTGAGGCTGTTCTATTCTTCTAGTACGAGGGAAATAGAAGAACAACTATTTACATGACGAGACATGCGAGGGGGAGCCTGAAATATATGCTCAGTGGCTGAACTTGTTCTAAGACTAATGTTACCACCCTTCAAAGGTCAATTTGGGGATGAATTGCTATAAGGGAGAAGATTTTAAGATCTCGGGGTTTATATTGATGTAAGGATCTCTCTTTTTTGGGTTAATGTTGTTTCATTCCTTTTTGGCTTAGACCCTTGGTCGGTTTGTGGTCCATTTGAAATGTTTTTGGGAATGAAAGGGGAAAACATGCTAAAATCTAGCTGCAGGCTAGGTAAACATCGTGTACTTGGTCTACATGTTGTGTACATCTAGTACACTCTATGAAATGGGTTGTCACGATGTGTAGCTATTCTGGCCCAGATGAAAATAAAAGGGAATTACAGGTCGTGTACTTGGATATCATGACATATACTTTCCTAGTGGGGATTTTATAAAAGAGGCACTAGCCCCGTTTATTTATTAAAAACAAGTTTTTCTCTCGTTTTTGAAACCAAAACACATCTAAACTACTTTTTTTATATATAGAATTCATTCGGACTCCGATTCATGTGGCTTATGTGATGTTGGAATAACATTAGTAAGTACTCGATTCCTTTCTATTCGTTATTGATTCTTCAGAACAACGAATGTGCTATTTGGATTTAGTATCATATGACCTAATATAAAGTTACTCATTCAATGATAAAATTTCATCCAAACCAAGACAAATCAGGACCTAATACTAGATGATCTATCTATTATCAAGGAGATGTAGGTGGTCTATAATTTCATTTGTCTTTTTTTGAGCCTTTCGAGAGTTCGACACATATGACCTCCATCGGACATTCTGACGAGGCCTCGTTTTTAGACAGTTACTTTCCATAGCTGTGATCAGACCAATTAAGGATGCCTATAGGTTCAATTTGGTGCGTTGACACCCATTTCTCATTTCATGGTCACCAAAGATGTGGCCTTAAGGTAAATAACATGTTTATGCATGTTTAAACCCCAAAGGTGTGTGTTATTTTTATTTTCTAGTAAGAGGAAGCATTTTTACGATTGATAGCTTCAATAACATGTTTAGCAGATGTATTGTATCCCTGATTAATGAATATCATGATACGCCTTATCTATTTTGATATTTTGTCTTGTTAAATGGATAATATGGGTGGATATACCGATATAAAATGATAATGGCATGTTAAATGGTTTATATTGGAAGGTGGGACCATATTCTTGTAGTTGATAAATGATTTTCATGAGGGGGTACACTCATGGATTGTACAGGTAGATGTGAGTGGGTATACTCACATGGAGTGAATTTTTAATTTGAATGCTTGTATGCTTGAATGAATGGTTGATCGATGCCATGAATTTCTATCCAGTGGTCTGGAAAAAGATAGTGGATGCCTTGGGTTGACTCTTCCCCTTAGGTCTTGATTCCATGTGATGCCCCGGGCCTCTCTACCCTGTGGAACTGACTTGGTTGGGTTTGCGTAGGAATTTCTATTTCTATGCTCCTAGGACCCCAACATGTGCCTAATAGAGTTCCCACTAGGGATTCTCATGGGAATCGATGTGTTGCCTTGGATGTGATCCTTGGATCCGAACCTCTGTGGTCCAGAAATATTACATGGATTCTATGGACTGCTAACACCTTCGATCGGACCCTTGAGGTAATATTTTCACTATACATCATGGTCTTGGGATTATAGTTCTCACAAAATGGAATGGCTTTGGGATGCTACATTTCACTACATTGTGAGGTCATGAGACACTTGATGTCTCTATACAACATGGTTGTGGGATGCAAGATACATATGTTGTATGACATGGCCATGTAACTTGATTGTTTACATGTTATAGCTACCTTTTTAGGAGCCGAATATTTTTTTCAGGTATCTTTGAGTGTTGGTTAGTTTTACATTCTGTAGTAGACTTATTCCATGGGCATAGACACTTACTTTACTTTTTTTTAAACTTTCTAGAACATTGGTATATTATTGTTAGAATTATATAGACCTGGGGGGTTTCCTATTGAAATGTGAATAGAATACCCTATTTGGGAATCCTTGGGGACCCAAAAAGAGTCTACGGTTACATGTGACTATAGGGGAAATCACTCTAGTACATGTATTTGACTATGGAATTCCTGTAGGGAAACATAGAACCATACTGAGGCTTGGGATGTTGGGATACCTTTTTGGACTTTTGTTATTTTTTGTACATGTACTGTATTATATTTCACTGTGCCTTTTTGGATATTTTCTAGATACTTGTAGCATCTACATCATTTTTTATATAAGACACTTTTTTATTGATTTTTATTCATGTACGGTCATGCTTTCTATTGTTTGTAAGTTATTCTCTTTGATTATTGTATGTATTTATCTTCTACTGTGATACTCTGGAAATGAGGGAAAAGTCTCTCCTAGTGACTCACCTAGGCCCTCGCTGCGAGTCAGCATCCTCTGGCATTTGGGGAGATTCACTTGAGGACATGTGTCCACCCAGTCACAGGGCAATGTTTTGGGTGGCATCCAGGTTCGGGACATTACAGTCTCTATAGTAGGTATCATAGATATGGTTTACTTAAAAATTGGAATATAGGATTGTAAAACCATATAGAGAACCATAATGACATGTATAATTCTAAGTCTAAGTATAAGTATATGTTTAAGGAAAAGTGTTGGAATATTTGTAGGAAATTTTGTAACAGAAATAGACAGTTGTTTCCCAGGAATACATCCCGCGGTGGATACTAGAAGTGGATGTGGATAATGCATTGATGTACCTAGGAGTAATAACTATAGAATGGTGCATTGGGATTGACCATTCATAACTTGGTACATGAAAACGGGCCTTGCTACACACATGGTTTGACACTCCCGGGGGATATGCTTTGTGAATTTGAAAACTCATCATGAACCATCATATAAGTGCCTTTTCATGATTATGTGGTTCCTCATTATGATAATTGTTTCTTAATATATTATTTTTCTTTTAGTCAATGGCTGGAACCTGATGGATACGCATTAATTATGATTGAAATGGACAATGAAACAATTTTCTTCCCGAAAAAACCAAATGAAATGGAATAAGGAATGAAAAATATCATTGTTATTATCACCCAAATTTCTCAACCTATGAATAATGATGGACTTCCAAATGACCAAAGAAGGGAACAACATTATGTCGATTCATTCATGAGGAAATCTCCATATTCTTTTTGAGGGACTTCTAATCTACTTGATGCTGAATAATGGATCAGTACTACTGAAATGATATTACTTGTTCTCTAGTGTTCAGTCCGTGAGAATTTCATTACAGAGGATTACCAGTTATAAGGTGAAGTAAACCAGTGGTGGAATCTAATTAAAAATACAAGGTATGAATATGAAATTTAATCCATGTATTGTGATGGGTTTGAGAACTTATATTTCAATAATTACTTTCCTCAGATTCTTCATACCAAGATGGAGAAAGAGTTACATGAGTTGAAGAAAGGGATTATGAATCTATTGGTACCTAAAATCATAATTTTAGGAGACTTGTAAGGTTCATATCAATAATTCTCATCCCACATAGATTTAAAGTTGATAGGTTCTTCTATGGATAAATTCCAAGTCTAAGAAGGGTGTTAGCCATAAAAATATTGGGTAGATATGAGGAGATTTTTCATTGTGAAATCGAAGTATAAATGGATGTTGGATTCCTATATCAATATTATGGTTTTGGTAAGAAAATGAAGGGGGAGTATAACTGAAATTCTAAAAACCATGAAGGGAAGAAGATGTGATTTCCATTATGCTCTATGTGTGTGATAAATCATGGAGGAAATTAAATTAAGAGAACTACTAACTATTTTAAGTGTGGAATGGAAGGACATCAGGCATTTGATTAATGAATTATTGTGAAGAATTTAGCTAATGGTGAGAGTGTATAAAAAGCAGCACAAAATTCACCTCACCCTCATAAGTGCTATAAGTTTATGGAGAATTGTAATTATGATAATTAGATCCCAAAACTATGGGCTATTGATGATTATCGATGTTAGGTTCCTCTTATGATGAGGGATAAGGAGAAATTTCATGCAATCTCTATTTTGAATGAGGGGTGAAATAGCGATGTGGTAAATGGTACAATTACCATCCTCTATAGAACTACTAATGGATTATTTGATTCTATATCCACCCACACATTCATATCTAAATAATTTTATAAGGGTTTTAAGATTCCACCAAAATGATTAGATGTGGAGTTAGTAGTGTAACCAACTAATTGTATTATGATTGCATACCATGTCTATGATTAATATCTTCTTGATGTTTGTGGGAATGGGGTTCCTACTACTATTGAAATTCTTACGTGGTATCAATTTGATGTCATCTTAAGAATCCATTGGCTTTATTTGTATAAATCCCAAATTAATTATTTGAAAAGGGAAGATAAATTTTATATTTTAAATCCTTTTTTTTAATCCATTAATGTGACAATAAATAGGAACATCCTATGGAGATTACATCTAGGGTATGGGTCTTAATTCACATTCTGAAGGGTCGTTTATCTCAAATGGTTGTGGAGAAAATCGAAATCAATGATATGCCAATTTATTGGAAATTTTTGGATGAATTTCATGAATATTTTCTTATCATTCCACAAAAACACAATGTTGAGTTCTCAATAGAATTTAAACCAGGTTCCACACCAATTTCAATGAATCCTTATTGAATGGACCCAATTGAGTTGTAGGAATTGAAGATGGAACTCCAAGAAAACATTGACAAAATATTCATTTGGAAAATTGTAACACCTTGTGGTACACCCGTTCATTTCTTTAAAATGAATGATTGATAAATGGGGCTTTTAATTGATTATAAAGAGTTAAATAACAATGTGATCAAGAACAAGTATCATCTTCCATTTGTTGGTGAATTTTTTATTAAACAACACAGAGATCAATACTTTTCTAAGATTGAAATCATTATGAAAACCATCAACTGTGGGTCTAGAAAGGGGATATACCCAATACGACATTCCGTACAAAGTATGAAAAAATGAATATATAGTTTTGCCTTTTGGCCTTACCAATTCCCCTACTATTTACATTAATTTGTTGAATATATTTTTTTTAGATAACTTCGACCAATTTGTGGTAGAATTTATAAATGAAATAATTATCTATTAAAAAAGTATGTAAGAGCATGAATATCACTTGATAATTATACTAAATACCATATATAAGAAGAAACTGTATGAAAAATTCACAATGTGTGAATTTTGGCTGAATGAGTTTTCATTTTTGGGTCACAAAATCACAAGTTATGGTATATCAAAAGACGCATCAAAGATATGGGCTATTAAATATTGGGATAGATCAACCACATTGACTTTGAACTATAGATTTATTGGTTTAACCTGATATTATAAGTGTATTTTGGAGAAGTTCCCATCATTATCTGATATTATAACCATGTTAACTCAGAAGGGTGTCAATTTCCTCTAGATAGTTGGATTCGGGGAAGAATTCAAGGAATGGAAGAGAAGATTGGTCAGTGAACCTTTTATTTCATTACCCTATAGTGGAAGAAGGGTTTATAATATATATTGATGCATCCAATTAGGGATTGGGGTGTGTTATTTTTCATAATAACATGGTTTTCTCATATGCCTCACAAAATATGGAGATTCATGGGAAAAGCTTCCCAACTCATGATATGGAGTTAGCTGTGGAAAATTTTGAATTAAAGATATAGTGGAAATATCATTATGGGGAAATGTGATATATATATATATATCGATCATAAAATTAGGAAATATATATTCACATAGAAGGAGTTGAACATGTTCTAGAGATGATGGTTAGAGTTGATAAAGGATTAAGACTAATCAATACATTTCCATCCTGGGAAATCGAACAAGGTGATCGATGCTTTGAGTTGAATGAATCATGGTATATTTTTCATGATGAGTATTAAAAAAGATATAATATTTATATATTTTAAACTGATGGATCTATATATCCTAAAGGAAAGGGAAAATCACATTTTTTTTAAAATGACTGTTCAACCCTCTATCCAGGTGATTATTTTGTAGGCACAGAAGGATGACTTAGGGTTGACAAAGAAATTTAGAAATGTTCATGTTTTTAACCTTTATTGGGATGGAATTATAACATTTAGAAACCTTTTAAGTGTTACTTACATACCATATTTGAAGAAGAAGCTATCAGAGGAATCATATAGTTATTAATTCTCTATTCATCTTGGAAGTATATAGATGTATAGGGATTTGGAGGAATAATTCTGGGGGGATGGCATAAAGAGAGATATCATTGAGTTTGTATCTTGGTGCTTGGTATTCTATAATATTATGGTTGAAATGAAAAATTATAAAGGGATGTTTCATGTATTACCTATACTAGAATTGATATGTCATAACATCACTACATATTTTGTTGTTGGACTACCCAAAACCCCTAATGGGTTTAATTATATATGGGTGGTAGCTGATAAATATAAAAATCTAGACCAATTCATTAGTATAAGATATGAAATATATATGGATTATAATTCTAGGAAATATATTGAGGATGTACTAAGGTTGCATTGAGTATTACATTCCATTGTATTTGATTGGGATCTGAGGTTTACCTCAATGTTCTAGTAAAGTCTTCAGCAAGAACTTGATAGGGAATTGAGTTTCAACAGTCTCTATCCTCCTCAAATGAGTGGTCAGTAAAAAAGAAAATTAAAAACCTATAGGATAAGTTGAGATCTTGTTTATAGATTTTAATGGCCATTGGAATCATCACATTCCTCTAGTTGAGTTTTCTTACAATAATAGATTTACCTCAAGCACTTATATGGAACCTTATGAAGCCCTCTATAAGAAGAAATGTGGATCTCAAACATGATGGGATTTAGTAGGATAATATAATATATTGGGATATGAGATTAGTAACGAAATGGTAGAGATGTTTAGATCCATTTAGTATCATATCAAGTCACCTTAAAGTCGGAAGAAAAGATATTATAATAACCAAAGATGTGATCTAGAAATTGAGGTCGATGGGAAGCTGTTTATATGAATCTCTCCCTAGAAGAAGTTTGTGTGGTTACTAAATAAAGGGAAACTAAGACCGGGTTATAATGGTCCCTTTGAAATTCTTAATCATATTATAATGATATCCTATTTCATGGAACATCCTCTAAATCTCCCTTAGTTCCATGATGTGTTCCATGTATCTCTTCTAAGGATGTACATACTTTATCCTTCACATATACTGAACAGAGTGGTCATACCACCACATTTGTATATTTCTTACAAGGAACAACCAGATGAGATTCTAGATCATACATAGAATGTTCTACAAAACAAGACCACTCACCTCACCATTATTTTTTCAAGAAATAACCGGATAGGGGAAGCTATGTGGGAACATGATGATATGATAAATCATAACTATCCTCATTTATTTTTACTCAAATGAAGAATTCTGATGGATTAATTTATTTTAAGGTGGGTAGAATGTAACACCCCGTGTTTTTATAGACATTTTCCATCAAATTAATTAATTTCCATTAATTTCGTAAAATTCACTATTTCCAATATTCCATTAACACAACACTAAATTTGTTTTCATTACACAAAACACCTTCTTGGCATGAGTTACATGCAACATTGAGTTTCTAATAAACATTATATTATTATTATTATGATTTAAATGAGATAATTACAATATAAACGTTATGATTTGTAAAATAAAGAGTATTAAATTTTTTTAAAATATTATATATAATGTTTTTATATAAATAAAACATAATAATAATTAAACATATATAATATTTGTTAAAGTCTTTTTATGTTTAAAAATAATATTTTCTCAAATGAACTACGTTTCGTGTTCTTCTATGAAAACAATATAATTAAATTTAAAAAATTTAGAAATTTAATTTGATAAAATAAAATTTATTTTTTGAATTAATAATTTTAAAATTATCTTAGGTTGAATTTTTTTTTCTATGAAACTTCATTTTTGATAAATAGAAAAAAATACTAAAAACTAATTCAAAAATTTCTTGTTAACTAATTTAAATTTTATATTAATTTGTTTTTAATGTATAGTTAAATCAAATATACATAAATTAATTCAATTTAGTTCTTTAGAACCAATTTAACATTGAAATTGGATATAAAAACATAGTAACCTTTTTATTATTTTTACTTTAAAAACTCGTAATGTCATCTCGAATATAACATTAATATTACATTAATTTGAAATAATTATATGATTTGAATTTGTAAAAATAGATTCTATAATTGGAATCATCATAATTTAAAATTTCTAAAATTTTTAAGCTAGTTTTTTACCAAAAAGGTGACGGAATGCTGTTAAAATTAATTTTAGCAATTAAGATGCAATTAAACATAACAAAGGGATAAACCTTACACATAAGGGTCCAAATGACCTAGAAACTTTTCCAACACCAATTGAATATAAATTATTCATCCTATAAGCATCCATAAATTAATTTTTTTTGGTTTTTATGACTTTATTAGGTAAAAACATGGTTACACATAACTTGTTTTAAAAAATACCAAGTGAGTCCCCCCTATAAAAGGCCACCACCAATCCCCCTTCCTCACACCTCTCAAACCTATTAGGTTCGTCCATTACCTATCTGATAGACTCTCCAAAATGTATAACTTCCACTTTTATTCCTCCCTTTTTGATGAAAACAATCCAAGGAGTCCTTGGTGGAAAACCAAATGGAGTTACCCAAAGAAGAGGTAACATCCTCTCTCAAGCTCCTTTATCTTATTTTCCATCTCCACCCATGAAAATATCCATATTAAATTATTATAAAACAAAAATAGTATCTTATATATACTGATATTTTTTTATTATATGTTTTTTACCAACACATACACACACTTTCATCTAATGGCTAAAAAATATACTATTTATGTGTATTGTGAACTACCACCCCACGAAACAATGATTGTTCGTTTTCCCTTTACCATCGTTCATGGTTAAGATTTATAATGGAATTTTTTATATATGATATATTAGATACTTATTAGGTCATTAATATTCTATAATATTTTTTCAACACATATTTTTATACTTTTCATTTAGTGTAGATATCATAATGTCGTTTGAGGAAGTATAAACTACCGCTCTCTCAAAGTGATGAAATTAGTTCACACAATACATGGAATGTGTTAAGGATGGTTTTAGTAAGAATATAAAATATATGATATAATTATGATAATTTAATGATATTATATGTATATATATGTCATTTTAATTCTATATTTCTATTAATATGACAATACAATGAAAATAACGTTCGTGTGTGTGTACAACTTTCCGTCTCTAAGAATGGTGTATTCCATTTCATAATTATATATTATGTGAAAAATTATAACACCCACATAATGAATATAAATGATATTTATATCTTTCTTTTCATTATGTAAATCATGATATATGTATAAGGACCAAATATAAAACAAATTATTTCACATTCAAAGAACAAAGAGGATATTATCTGAACTGAAACCATGAAATAGAATTGTTAACATGTTAATAATATAATGTCATACTCAACCCATATATCATATCATATATAAGAATATTGTTCTATGATAGATGTATTATAAACTTATATTTATAATACATGAGTTTTTTATGAGTACGAAGATATTCAAGACACAAGGTTTGATAATTTTATCTCACATTTTATTTTCAGGAGGTATATGCCTTATTCAACACCCAATACTTTTGTGTGGAGTTTATACTCCCCCTATATGTATGATATGAATATTATAATAAAATTTATGGGTTTTTTTCATATCAACTTTAATGATATTTCTTTCATGGGGATTATGTTTCATAAGTTACCAAATAGTTAAAGTAATTTTCCCTCAATTTTCTATTATTGAGACACATTTCATATTATGAACTAATATTTCCCCATTATGTGTATATAATAAATATGAAATTATTTATCAGGAATATAAATATTTTAATGATATTTTATGTTTCATTTTTTTCATTTTCTTATATTTGGATTATATTTCAATTTTACCTATTGCTTAGATTTTATTGAAACTATCTCATCACTTTTCAAGATTGTTTGGGATTATGCTTCTGTTGATGAAATATTATGATTCATCCATCAAGAACAATCATGAGTTTTATTATCCTATTTTTATTAAATATATCTTCATATATTGGTACCATTTTTCAACTCTTTGGTACTTAATATAATTATGATAATGTTTTTATGAAAAATATGATTGTATTTCTCTCTTTGGTAAAAATATGTATTAAATCAAAAAATTTATTATCAAAAAATATAAAAAAATACAAAAAGATTTTCAAATGATACTTGAAGATTATATTCAATGAAAATTTAATTTAAAAATGATTTATAGTTTTCAATGTTTTCTTTATAATTTTCATGATTATTATAAAATAAAATTGTTTTCAAACGTGATTATGTTCTAAAATGTATTTCCCAAAAAAGATAAGATATTTTACATCAAAAATTATTATGAAGGATATTTCAAAATTATTTTCCTTCTAAGACTGCATCAATTGATGTTATTCATTCCATTCAGAAGAAATTATTCAGAGTTTCCATTCATATTGTTTCTCTAAATTATTTATGTTTTGATTCCATGATGTTTATGAAATCGGTTTCTCTATCATAGGTTATATGCCTTTCAAACCTGATTCTTTTCATGGGTTATTCATTTGATGAAATTATTTTGAAACATGTATCTTTTTCAAAATTTTATGATATGATTAAATTTTTATGATACCCATTTAACTTCATGGGTTATGTTATGATTCTTCATGATTTTTTGTCACATGTTTGTATGATTTCATTATGATATGGGTGGTACCTATTTCTCCCTCTAATGAATTGGGTAAAGATTTATATATCCTAAGATTGACTATGATGTTCTTGGGAGTGTACTGTGACTAATATGATGTCCATGGGAGTGAATAATGACTACCAAGATGGAATGAGGAGTGATATCATGCTACTAATTTGGAAATGGGAATAAACCCTGACTAGCTGGATGATATAAGGAGTGAGGAGATACTACCAAGATTTATTTAGTAATGATTCCTTGACTATTATAGAAATAATATTAAATGATTATGTGTTTTCCACAATTCCATGTTTTATTCCTATTTTATGATTTCACGTATTATTATTTTTATTTCCTAATGATTCATGTCATATGATCTATCAAGATATATGCCATGATTAATGTGTTTGATATTTGATATGCAGAATATTATCTTCTATTTTCCTAATCATGTTCTAATACCCTTATTCTCATGATTATGTTTCATGTCCCCCTTTTTTACCCTTACTGATTGTTTGAGCTCACCCCATTCCATTATATATTCTTTTCGATAGGTTGTGAACATATGTATTATCTTTTATGGGTCTAATAATGGAGTTAGTCAAGATGAACCTAGTGGGAGATAATGTAGCTCTCTAATGTACCAATGCTTATCTTTTAATGTTTCTGAAGGAACTCAAGTAATACAGTCTTTGGGTGTTTATTTTTATAGGATTTTATGTATTCTTGAAAAGTTATGTAATTTTGATTTATGAAAACAAAGGAATGTTATATAACATATAAGAGAAATTTAAAATGAAAAGAGTGTCCTTTTATTTTTCATTACATTAAATATTATATAGGTCATTTTCATGGATATGTGTCCCACAAAAAATTATAAAAATTTTCTATGGACATAATGGTTGTAATAAATTCATTTGATATGAAATAATATTAATAATGGTTTTGTTATTACTGAGTCTTAACCATGATTAACATGATTTAAACATCTTCTATTGTTATTTTTAATGGTTTTTAATATTAAATATTACAAACAATTACATTAAACATATTAAATGATTTTAATTATTCTGATTTAAAATATGGAATACATTTTATCAAATTCAATCTATATGAGTGGCCAAAATCTAATTTACAATAATCCTTTAATGCATGACAAAAAATATTTTTCTAAAAAAATTTGTTTCAAGTCAAAACGTTTTTTGATATGATAAATTATAATTTTGATTCATCTGTTTTTTTAGATGACATAAAACTAAACCAAAATTGTATAAATTAATGATTAGATTCAAAATATTATTTGGATTTTTCAATTTCAATAAATGAAAGGATTGAAAAAATTGTATTCATTACAATTCAATTAAAGTTAAACTATTTAGAAAAAATACCTAAATTTATAGCTAATATAATTTTGATATATTTATTTCAAAAAATAAATTATTATAATAAATATAAAATATTTATATTCAAGAGTTTAGGTTTTATTCCAAATCTTGAATAATACTATTTGTATTGTGTTATTGTTTTTCTAGAAAGAAAATATTACTATAATTAAATCCTAGGTGTTATAGATTAGATTATGTCACTATAGCATCCATTATAGAGTGGGAGGTACAGAATTGGTTTTTGGGAATGTCCTTTTTATAATTTTGTTTTGTTCTCAATACTTTCCCCATCAATTATATATCTTATTTTCCTTGTATATAATGGAAAAATAAATTGGTTTACTACTCTTGTTTGTTAGAGATGTTCCTCATGTTTTTTTCATGACCTTCCTTATTAATGATGAGGGAAGGAGGAGAAAAAGGCCAAGGCCTACCATCCTCAAGATGAAGGAGTGTTAATGACCCAAAGTCCTTCCTCCAATAGGCCACGGGGTGGTGACAAGCACCAATGGTACATAAATATCACAAAATGGGAGGTATTACCCGTTTTTATAATTACCCTGATTATGAGACAAGATGCATCAACCTAAAACAACTCCATCAAACCTATATATAAAGAAACCAAAATCTATCCCACCATCTTGTTTAAAGTAAAACTACTAGATATAAAAATAAAACGCTAATGAAATTACCAAAATAAAATTAAAGAGTGACACAACAACCCTCCCTAACATTCATGATATTATGGTCTATCACGGTCTTCATAATACCTCTACAAACCTGAAAACATTTTTATATATGTAGGGTGATCATACATGTACACTCAAAAGGGAAAAACCAAAGTCAAGCTTGTACATGTGGGAGAAGCATACTAATTCCCCTTTGAGAAAACAACAGAAACTCAAAATAACCTAACATGGTATATTATCCACCCCAACTTCACCAACTCACCCTCCCCAAATAACATAAGTCCAGTAATGTAATGTTATAAGTACATCGATATTTTGGTGCCCTGCACAACATCCCACTGGTTAACTAATCATCCATAACAAAAAATATCCTGAAGCTACTGTGCTCTTTCACAATCCCCACTATCACAACAGAACCCCACACACCTAAACCAAAAACCAAATCACATATCAATCACAAACACTTGGGCCTCAAACCACAACCCCATACCAAAGACACATCGTAATCAGTACACAACTCACCCTGAAGACACCAAGGAAGCACACCTCACCAATAGACAAATGGGCCTCACAGCCACAACACAACCTGCCCGAAGAGTCTAGGGATACCAATACTAAGAAGTGTGAGTAGAGAAAATCCAATAACCATCCATCCATCCTCCCACTGGGATGTTGTGAAAGTACACCCTCCCCCATAACAACGGGTGTGTTCGAAAATTAGTGGTCAACACTGGAAAGGTGCGCATAAAAACCACAAAAACTATATGTTTATACATAGGTACCAAATAATCATCCTAATATATGGATTTTTATAACATTAACTATCCAACAAAAAAAATACCTTGTTGTCACCTCTAAATTCACATTTCAAGACAAACAATGGTCACATCCTAATTTGATAAATGAATACCACGTCACTAAAATCAATAACTCAAAACATAAACCCACCAATTAATATAAATAATTTTATTTTTTCATTTTAAATTAATTTATTTATTCATTCCATCCCTACCTAGGAAACTAAAAAAACATCTCACAACAATTAACATCATAAAACACACCCACTTTATGAATGTTTGGAAGCTATGGGCCAAATCTCCTCACAAGGTAACAACATAATTCATAAATATCATCCCCCTGAACCATCCTCAATTACCACACTACACAAGAAGAACCACACATAGAAAAATAAATCACCCAGATTGCAGTCCCACTGCACACTCACCTCTCTTGAACACCCATTAAAACGCCTCCACCATTAATGTTCAAATCCATGCCACCTTTTTCTTACTCTCAATAAGTAAAACCCCCAAAACAACTCATCACAACCCCACTCAGTTTACCCACTACATATAAACACCACACCCACCATAACCATAAACATGAACATGTCACAAGATTATCATATAGCCAACAGCCCAACCACAACCATTATCCTGATGCAGTCCTACTGTATAACAAGTTCTTCCATTCCACGACCAATCAATATTTCAACATGAGATACCATTACACCACTTGTACCACCCCATACAGACAAACACACTCCAAAAAACAACACCAAACAAATATCACATACATAAGTTTGAACAGAACCCCACACATCACACATACACACCAACAAGGCAAGGTTTATTCAGGTTTAGCTGCAATCGGTATTTAATTCCACTTGATAAAATAGTTGTTATCCCAGAACAATGTTTGATCCTATGGAATCCACTTATTTAACCACATATTCAGGAATAACCAAATTCCAATCCATACAGCAGTGATTCAAAAATGAATAAAAGTGCACAAAATGAGACCACAAACATCCATGATTTTTAGAATAATACAACCTAGAAAATTCACAATATTGATCAAGGATAACATATAAAACAAGGTAATCGTCATAATTTTACTCTCAACCCCTACTTAATTACTTATTATTATCTTCATTAAATTGGTTTCAACCATATTCACAAGGTGACTTAAGTACCCCAACCCAAAATGATGCACCAAAGAAAGAGAGATAAAGGAATCCCCACAGGAAAAAATAGACGATAAACAATTCCTCTTTACGCCAAAACAGGGGGTCGTGCAAGAATCAAGAAAGACTGGAAGGGAAAACTAAACATACTATTATATCACACACGCATGAATCCTCAAGGAAGAAATGTTATCATCCCACCAAGATAAAACAGAAGGGTTTATAGGAGGATAAGATTCTAAATTATAAAGGCTAGATCCTAAATTTTCATAGAAATCATTTTAAAGGCCATTAAAGATGAATCACAACCAGAACCATGCGGTTATTCGAGAAAATAGAAGATTATAGTTTTTAGAAGATAAATGCCATTTGAAATTTTCCAAAAACCCAATAAATATGGAACATAACTCATTTAACATCCAAGTAAACATCAAAGGGGAGAAAATTAAAAAAATGGAGAAAACTAGAGACGAATCACTGATAGGTGAGTCACCATCAATGGTTCATCGATGTCTAACTCCCCGAAATGAGTCACCAACACAACTCAATGACATGATTCACCGACACCTGACTCTCCGACGTGAGTCACAAACGTGACTCAGAGATTCCCATCCTACCAATGCCTTCACATACTGAAGACCAGATCTACCAACTCCTTGAGTGACTGATGCCCGGAGTCACAGACTCCCTTTTTCACTGACACCCTTACTCACTAACTCCCTCAGTCACCAACGCCCTGAGTCACCGACACTGATCTACCAATGACAACCTACAAAATCTAATCTATCATTGCCTCACAAAACACCCCAAACACTATATTTTGAAAATTAATTTGCCATTGATGTATGGTTCATTACATCAGATACCCCTCAAACTATTCCAGCCCACATGAATTCCAAACCATATTTAGAAGAAAGAGGGTTCTAAAGAACCACTTCGTAAGATAAATCTCAAAGATAAACCTCCTGGTATTGTTTTGAAATATGGTGTGAAGTTTCAATGTTCAATAGAACCTCATCCAACATCTACTACCCCCAAGAAACCACAGAACCACCACAAAATCACCAAAATCCACACTAACTGGACACATGAATTTGGGGATTCCATCCTCTATATTAAGATACTATCCACTTTGGGTATAACTAAATCACTTTCAAAGGTTTTATGGAATATTCATTAATTCACCTAGATTAGGTAGAATTTACTCTTCTCCTTATGTTTAGGGCTTTATACCACATCACATAACAATGAAAAAACACATATCAAAGAAAACAAGATTAAAAAATTATATCACAAAGAAAAACACATGAGAAAAACAAAAAACACCTATGTGTACTTGGAACGAATTTGTGTCTCCTTATCCCAAGTACTCTCCTCCAAGACACCATGACTCCACAACACAAAAACCAATGCAATATTCCTTCCACATAGCACCTTCTCTTGATGATCCTAGATTTCCACTGGCCACTCCACAAATTTTTCATAATCCTTGATATCCAACTCTCCCCAGTCTATGACTTGTGATCCATCATGAAGATACCGATGAAGCTAAGAGATTTAAATAACATCATGGACCTTCTCCAACTATGGTCGAAATTTGAACTAGTATTCCACCGTGCCCACTCGCTCAAGCACATCAAAAGGTCCGATGAACCTAGGAGAAAGTATGATTCCTCTCCCAAACCTACACTGACCACATCGATTGGATTCCTTTAAAAACACTTGGTCTCTGACCTAAAAATTCAAGGGACTCCATTTGTTATCAGAATATAAATTATGTTAGTCCATTAATTCCTTCATCCTCTCATGAGCAAGATAAACCTGCTCATTTGTACTTCACAGCATGTCCAGACCAAGAATACGTGCCTCCCTAACTCCAATCAAGCTCAATGTTTAACGACATTGTCTCCCATACAGGGATTCACATAGATCCATGTAAATTGAATAGTGATATCCATTATTTTATAAAAGCTATAACAAAGTCAATTTTCACACCCAAGACCAACCAATGTCCAAAACACATGCCGACAACATATCCTCTAATGTTTGGGTGGTCCGCTCTATCTTCCCATTTATCTGATGGTGGAAAGCAATGATGAGGCATAACTGAGTTCCAAAATCATGTTGCAAGCCCCACTAGAATCACAATGTAAAATGTGTATCCCAATTTAAGATGATGGATATCTGAACTCCATGCAGTTTCACCACTTCATCCTCATATCTCTGTGCTAAGGTATCCACTGCGCTCGAGTCCTTGATCACTAAAAACTTAGCTGGTTTCATTAGTCAATCAACTATAACCCAGATCGCATCACATCCTTCCTTATCCCTTGGTATCTCTAATATAAAATCAATCATGAATTCATCCCACTTCCAATGAACTTCATCTATTTGATGCAACAACTCAATGGTATCATGGCGTGCATCCTTCACTTTCTAGAACACCGAACACTATTACACAAACTCGGCCACTTCTCGCTTCATCTAGAGCCACGAAAACTTCTCCCTAAATCCTTGGTACATCTTTGAAACTCTTGGGTGTACTGCCAGGGTGATCAATGAATCTCATGGAGAAATCCTACATGCATCGCTACTGGGAAAAATGGCTTCCCACATAATAATATCTGATTCTGACCATTATTCGACCATCCCTCTAGAGCATCACCCTGTCCAATGTGATCATGCATCACCTCAACCTCTGAGTCTCCCCACTTATACTCCTCCACTGCCCATATCTATTAAAAATATACTATCATTAGAAACTGGCAGCCTCTACCACTATCCATCCTAGCATCTTAGTGCATGGAAGACAACTCCTCTATCTCCTTCCAAGCATCTGCCGATTTCCAAACCACATTATTTTGTAACTTCTTGATCAAATAATTTTCCACAACACTACCCTTTCCTAAGATTTAGGAGATCTCAAATCATAATCTTAGAGAAACTACATCTAACTCTGATGTTGTAAGTTCAGATCTCATTGGACAAATATGTACCACAAGATCTTTTGATCTGTGAATACCAAAATTTGCTACTCAATGAGGTAATGTTTCTACATTTTTAACCCCAAAACAACCATTGATATCTGTAGATCATTGATGTAATAGTTACGTTCATGGTTAAGTAACTGCCTAGACCTTTAAGAGATCACACCTCGTTGCTACATCAGCATAGAACCCAATCCCATATGGAAGGCATCCCAAAACACCTTGAACATCACCCATTATTCTAGAAACCTGAGCACTAGAGAACATTCAAAATTCCATTTTAGATAGCCTAATTATTCTTTTCACTTCTTTCTACACACAAAAGATTCTCCTTTTCTGATCAGATTCATCAATGCAGATGCTACTCTAGAGAAATCGGCTATAAATAATCAGTAATACCCTGCTAGACTACGAAAACTATAAACCTATGCCACATTAATGGATCCTTACCAAGAATCAAATAGTAAACCTTAAACAGAACCATTTCCACACCCTACTAAGACACCACTTTTCCAAGGATGTGGAATTATAGAGTAAAAAACAAGCACTTAGACATCATTCCATAGGGCCGGTGGATTTGAAGGACTTCCAAGGAATCCATGATATTTTAAGTTTGCTCATCCTCATACTTCGAGTAGATCAGGATGTCATAAATGAATAAGTTGATAAATTTTCAAGGATCTCATGAAAGATGAAGTTCATATGCCCCATGAACATGGCTAGTACGTTCATAACACTGAATGGAAAAAACAAAAACTCAGAGTGCCAATACCTACACATGAAAGAAGTCTCCAAGATGTCACCCTCCTTCTCCATAAATTTTTGATACCTATACCATTGATCAATTCTAGAAAACAAACATTCTCCTCTTAGCTTGTCAAAAAGATCATCTATCCTCTAGATAGGTTAATGTTTCCTAACTATTACCTGATTCAACCTCAGATAGTCTATACACAACCTCTGACTACCATCCTCCTTCATCGAAAACAATACTATAGCACCCCATTATGAAACACTAGTCCAAATAAATCCCTTCTTCATCAAATTTCCAATTAGAATCTTTATCTACCACACCACAGTAGGAGTAATATGATAAGGATCCATCGAAATCGGAGATGTTTTGCGTGACAAGTCTATCCCAAACTCAATGTCAGGTTGATGGGGTAGAGTAAAAAACTAATCAGTAAAACACATCCAAGAACTCTTCAACAACTCTAGGAACCCACACCATCACATTATCCACTGATTTCACTAACTGCTCTGCCAACAAGGAAAGAAGAGGGCCCACACGCTGACTACCCACCTGACAACTCTGTTCACCAAAAAAATCTACATAGAGGCCATTCATGTCTAGAAATATAAATCTTCTCTAGAATCATTCGATAATATAATTAAAATATTACAACTATTCCATGATAAGTATAACACCATATGGATTCATCTGTAGAAAAAAGCGATACCCACTAGTCTTATTTGGCCCCAATATATTTATATATCCCCAACAAACATAAAACAAGATTTTATGACCTTTGACTGATGTACTCAACACCTGGGGAATGAAAAGTATCACTATTTCCATTCTCATAGCATGAGAAAGACAAGGTGAAACAAATAAGTTTGAATCTCTTGAATCAAATAAGGAGCAACCAAGAGTACTGAACAAACTGATCATAACTCGAATGATCTATGGTCGTTCTGGAACTGCTGCCTCTGCGATGTGCAACTGACCACACCCATCTTCTCTTCTCCTCTGCTCTCATCCACCTACCTAACCATTCCTGAGACATGGTCCCTATGGAATTCCCTGAGTTTGTCCTCTTCCTACTCTGTCTCTCTTAGGTGGAGCAGGAGCCTGCAATCCCTACTACTGAAATGGATTGTCTAGAAAAATTTTCTGAGGCATTTTTTGGACCATCACACCTCCCCCATAATGAGAATGAACTATGAACTGACTAAAAATATTTTCTCATCCTATACAAGTGAAATACCTTGGTCCCAAGATTAAAGGAAAATTACGAGGACCTGAAGGTTGAAACTAAAACTGTTGGGGTCAGATCCCCTTTAGTCGAAACCTAGAAGGTCCTGATGCTGGAGACCTACTAATGAGAGCCTTAACCAAATAAGTACTTGGATGGATCCTCTCTTGTGGTTAACCTCATTTTGATTTCATCAAGTCCACTACCTAATCATTCATAAGAACCCTAAAGTATATAGCTATGGTGAAGGTAGAAAATATGTACTAGTGATAAGGACGAAGAGCCTCCTCTACCATATCACACCCGAATCCTAATCCAGAGGGAGGTCCAGATAAAATCTAAGATTATCCATGAACATGATCCCTAACTCTCATACTGACATAATCTGCTACCAGAGGGAGAGTGGTTTATGTCACCTCTTAGCCTTAATTGTCTAAGAGAGGAATTATTCACAGATCTCCTTCTCAAAGTCTGCCCAAGAAACATCGGTCTCCTTCCACTCTCTATGGTAAAGCATCCAACACTAACACACTACTCCCCTTATCTGGCTCACAACTAGGGGAACCCAGTACTCTATCAGAGCTAGAAATAGGCTAAAAGTGTTCACCATCTCCTCAAGAGGACTATCCATATCTGTATCTAAAATGCTACCTACATACTATACGAGTGTCTATTTTTGAAAATAATGAATCTTATTCTGCCATTGGTTGTCCTCTAACTCTGGATTAACCCTTATTATACCAAATAGATCATCTTGCAGAGCTGACACTACTCGTACCGTAGGCAGACGATGACCAGGTTCCATAGTTGAATGGAAAACAAGAAAATACAAAGCCTGAGGTGTATATAATTTATTTAGGATTAATTTTAACTCAATATTTATTTAAACATTCGAAAAACAAAAAAAAAATATAAGGATTCATATTATTGTGTTTCAAGTACCTTTCCTAGGGTCTGTACCCTGAAATTGGTGTAGCCTCACTTGCTTGTTCAATATGTTAAGAGTACTTGTATTAGATCATCGGGGCCTAAAATCTCATGTCTTAGCCAGTCTTCCCTAGCCTCTGTTTTGCACCATGATAACCTAACACTATTTCCCTACCAACCTAGGAAATATTAATTGTTCCTAACTTCAAACACCATCTTATTTCTCGACCATCGGCTCTAATATCGTTTTTCATGACCCAACTTCTTCAAGATGAGGGTAGGTGTAGCAAGATGTCACGATCTTCCTTCCTCAATAAGGAGAAGAGATAATGACCCCTGAGTCTCGCCTCCAATAGGCGCAAGGGTGGAGACCAACACCAAGGGTGTTGAAATATCAAAAAAATAAGAGGCATTACCCCTTTTTATAGTAACCAATATCGGGATATAAGATATATCATCCTCAAAAAAATTCAAGAAACATATATACAAAGAAACAAAAATCCATCCGACATGCATGTTTAATGTAAAAATATTTGATATAAAAATACACAAAAGTAAGTACCAAAATAAAACTAAGAAACGACACAGTAACCATCCCTAACATTTGAGCAAGTAAGGAAAATCCGGGTTCGTGTAATCTCCATAGAAACTAGAAATGTATTTTATAAATGTAGGGTGAAAATAAAAGTATACTCGAAGGGAAAAACCAATGTAACTCATTCATAAGTTGGAGAAGAATTATAATGCAATTGTGAGAAAATATAAGAAACTCAAAATCAATTAACTGGGTAAACTATCCTACCCAACCTCACTAAGTCATTCTCCCCAAATAATGAAAGTTATGTAAATTAATGTAATATTCATATTGATATTTGTGTACCCCACACCACTTACAACTGGTTAACTGCTCATCCCTAATAGATAACATCAATACACTACTAGACTCTTCCCCAATCCCTACTATCACAATCTTCTCACACACACCTGGGCCACATTCCACATCACATATTTCTCACAAAAACCAATGCCACCAACCACAACCCCATCTCAAAGATTCCTGGGAATCACCACATAATTCATCATGAAGACACCAGAGAAGTACACCTCCCCCATAGACACCTGGGCATCACAACCACACCACAGCCTCCTTAGTAGTCTAGAGCTACCAACGCCTAGAAGAGGAAGAATGGAATAGATAATAACCATCCATCCATATTCCCACAGGGATTTTGGGAAAAGATACCCTCCCCCATGACAATGGGGGTGTTTGGAACATATTTCTCAACATGGGTGGGGTGTGTATAGAAATTATAAGGAAATACATATATATATATAGGTATAGAACACTCATCCCAGCCTATGGTTTTTTAAAACAATAACCAGCCCACAAAAAACTGACACTACTATCACATCTAAATGAATGTATCAAAATTAATGACTATTACTTGATAATTGGATAAATTAACAATGATTCAATAAAATCCAAAACTTGAAACATTCCCCACAAATTCATTTAACCAATTTTCATTATTCATTATGAATTCATTTATTTATTAATTACATCCCTAATCAGGACACTACCAATCACAACACAACACAAGTAACATAATAACCCACACCCACTTCATGAATGTCATAAAGCTCCGAGCCAAAGGACCTCAAAAGGTAACAATATACTTATTCAAAGTCTTCCCTCCTAAACCATCCTCAGTATCCCCGCTACAAGATGAGAACCACACTCAGCAGAAAAATCACCCAATTTGCACTCCCACTACACATTCACATCTCTTTAACACCCCTTTAACCACTACCATAATAATTATTCAATGTCATGCCACCAAATACATCCTATAACTAAGTAAAACACCCAACACAACTAATCACAACCCCATTCAGCATCTCCACTGTATATCAACACCACACATAGCACACCCATAAATATGAACATCACACATCCTAGTCATGTATCCCCACTTCCCAACCACAACCATTGCCCAGATGCAGGACCACTACATAAAAAGTTTATCCATTCCATAAAAAATATATTTATCAACCTAAGATGTGATTAAGACACCATACCACCCCATTATTAGAACCACTCTCCCAAACACAGCACCACATGAACAACACATACATAAGGCCAGATAGAACCAGACACAAAACATACCCACTCCAATATAGAAATGTTTATTCAATTTTATCACCACTCATTATTGAATTCCACTTGATAAAAAGGATTTATCATTGATTTTTTTATCATGGTGAATCTATTTATTTATCCAAATATACGTGATTAACTAGATTCTAATTCTGACAAAAGTGATTCACAAATCATAATAGGTGCGAAAACAGAGACCACCACCAACCATTATTTTTAGAAGAATACATCCCATACAGTTGACAACGTGGATCAATGAAACCATAAAAAAAAGTGATCATCATCATAATACTCCCAAACCCTCATTTGTTTCTTCTATTTATCTTCATTGAATTGGTTTCAACCATATTCACTAGGGAAAAAAGTACACCCACCCAGTATGATGCACAAAAGAAAGAGAGACGGAGGAATCCCTACTTGGAACATCACATGATCAACAATTCCTCCTTGTGCCAAAATAAGGGGCCACACAAGATATAAGAAATGCTACAGGGGAAAACCGAATAGACTACGACATCATAGGTGCAACACTCCTCATGGAGAAAAGGTTCTTAGCCCACAAATGTAAGATTGAAGTGTTCAAAGGAATAAAATATTTGTCTTTAGAAAGGAATGATCCTAAAACTATTGGAAAATGATGTCAAATGTGATTAACATCGAATAACGACCAAGACCATTTGGTTTAGGATTCATAAGAAGATTCAAAATTTTAGAATATAAATACTATTTGAAACATAAAAATCCCCATTTATTATACCACTTAACTCATTTATCTTCAATGGAAACATCAATGGGGCCAAAATAGAAAATTTAATGAAGACTAGAAATGACTCACTAATGGGTGAGTCATCGATGCGAGTTACCGATAGTGATTCATGGATGCTTGAATTACCAATGTGAATTTTCTACATGAGTCACTGGCACCTAAATCTCTTATTTAAGTCACCAATACAACTCACTAACACTCATCCTACTGATGCCTATACTTGCTGATTCCCTGGCCTACTGAGGCCCTATGTCCCGATGCCCCGAGTCATTGTTCCCCTAAGTCACTGACACCCTGATTCACTGATTCCCTAAGTCACCAGACCATTGATTCACTGACAGTGAGCTACCAATGACAACCTACTGACACTGAGCTACCATCTCCTCCCAGAACACCCCAGACACTAGATTTTGACAAATGAACGGACCACAAAAGTCTGGGAAATTACTTGTTTGTATTTGTTTTTATATTATTTTTGCACTAGTAATACAAATATCTCCAGTTCTATTTTTATTTTGCGATTTATAAATATTGGGGACTCATATTTCATGCCTCCATGTATTACCTAGATCTTATGTATCATCTTATGGAGTTCACTTTTTTTAGATCATAAATTTATTTTTTTCGTGTCACCTATGTTGTTTAAGAGGTAGTCATAATCTTTTTTAACTTGTTATTGCTCTGAATTTTTGAGGATATTATGAATAGTTTTATTTATTGTGAAATTTTTGAATTCACAACATATGAAATGGGTTTCAATCCGAATATATAAAATTTTTCCCCTACTTTAATTTAGTGAGGGGTATACGTATATGATATTTGGTTTTTTCTTGGATGGTGAGTCTTAAACTATTTTTAGGCAGTTCCCCATATATGTTGGATATTTCTATCTTCTGTACATGGTTTTAGGATTCTATGGTTAGTAATTGATCAAGTGTTGTTATAGGTGATTTGGTTTTGGTATTCTCACTTGTATTAAGTTTTTATGAAATTATGATGATTGAAAGTTGAATGGTTGGGATAATTATTACTCCCAAATTGTCATTTAATTATATATTTTTTCCTTCATTATGTTTGTTGTGTTTTATGGTATTTTGTGGCCAATAATTGAGGTATTTAGAATTTTTTATTGTTGTTCTATTAGAAACACTGTTTTTTAATCTTTTTGTAAATGATGTGTGCATCTTCATGGCAATGAATTATTGTGGCCCTGTGTTCCTACTTTCCAATGGTGGGAGAAATTCATCACTTATTCAAAGATGTTTTCTACTTGATTGAAAAGGGATGATGGGATGTTGATTTCACCTTCCATGGAGTCATCCTCAGAATTTATAACTATTTTTGGGACTCCCATACAGATTAAGACGTTTTTTTTGTGAAACTCATTCACTATCCCATTATTTTATGGAAACCAGTAAATTATTATTCTTCTATCTAGACATTCCTTGGGATCTTGATAGGGTAGTAACCTTCAATCAGTGAATTAGTCACGTTGGGAATCAATGAGCATGTATGGTCAATGGAACATTATTACACCTATACTCTTCCTCAAAAGATGGATTCTCAAGGTTGTGGAAACCTGAGGCATCCTACATCAATCACGGGGAATCTTATGCCAAAGGTATGCATTCTAGGGTTGTCATCTACACCTCATGTTTAAAACAGGGTATTCCATGAGTTTAACATCTAGTGGAGATGATTTCAAATAATTTGAACACTTATAAAGGTAGATGACATGAGTATATTTCTTGTGGGAGCACCTGGATGGATTACCGAATGGATGGATCAAAACAACCAATATGTGTACATATGAGGTGGTATGTCCCATGATGAGAAGGATTCTCTCCATGAAGGGTTACATCCCTAGCAGGGAAGAACCAATGATTACCATTAAATGGGTGGGAATTCTTATAAAACACCTGGGAGATGTATCCCATGAGGAGAATATTTAAAACCGTGAAGGATGATCTGGAAACTACTAAGGGTAGATTAGGGAGGTGGACACACATTAGGGGTAAAAAGGTTTACTATTTATTGGGATTGAACTTTGAAGACACATTATATGTAACTTGTATAGAAGATATGGATAAAAATATAATTAGTTCGAAGGTGTGATTTGGGGCTTACACATGGCCTTCTTCCCTTTACAATAGGATTTCTCATGGTTGGATGAATATGGATTGTGTGGGAGTTATTCATGGTTAGCTAAATGGGTACTGCTAGATGAATATATGATGGGGACGGAATGATCTCACATATATGTGGTGTCATAGGTAAGAATCACGATGGATATGGAAGATGTGTTAATGGAATGGATGGAGTGTGGATGGTGGCGGTCTTAAACCTCAAAGAGGCTTTTTACGTATCCTTGTTGTTAGGAATCAGAGTCCACATAGTTGAGGATGGGGTGATGGAATGCCTAAGGAGGAGAATCATGAGAATTTAGTTCATGGTTAGGGACATGAAGGAAGTGTGAACTCCATTTTGAGACATGATTCTCTCAAGACATATTGACTTAATGGAATGACTAGTATGGAAATAGATGATGGGATTGAACCTTAGGGTGGCTTCTTACATACCTTGTTTAGAAGACATGTATCAATGACCACATAGATATGGTATCCATGATAGTTTAACATAAAATGGTAAGAACAATAGGAAAACAACATGAATATTATAGTTTTTGGTTTGAACCTTCGGGAGGATTTCTATGTCATCTATTTCGGATATAGGGATCATAGTACGAAAAGATCAGAATGGAATCTAGGATTAAATTTGGCTTTCTTCCCATTGACATAATAGGGCATACGCGTTGATAGCATCAAAAAAAGATGGATCAGAACATTTAAGAGATGTGGATCTGGGTATGTGTCCCATAAAGGGAATATGTGACATCAAAAAAGTGTGAACCTAAGAGGGAGAACCTAAGTTTACCAGTGGATGGATCATAACAACCTATGAGAGAGGACCCAAGGTGGTGTGTACCATAATGGAAAGATGTAATAATGTAAAGGCTGTTTTGGGAACATATGGAGATTCATCAGAGAGGGTTAACCCATAAGAGGGGTCAAAAATGTTTATCAGGTTGATGGATCATAACTACCTATGAGAGAGGATCATAGATTTGTTTCCCATAAAGGGAATATTTGACACCATGAGGGTGCATCCAATGAAGGGAGCACCTAGATTTATCAATTGATGGATCCAAACACCCTATAAAAGTGTATCTTGGGTGGGGTGTCCAGTAAAGGGAATATATAACACCATAAGGGTGTGTAACAAGGAGGGAGAACCTTGGTTTAATATTGGATGGATCGGAATTCCCTATAAGAGGATACCCAAGGTAGTGTGTCCCATAAAGGAAATAAGTGACACCGTGAAGGATGGTCTAGACACTGATGAATGTGGATGATAGAGGGTTCACCCCTAAGTGGGGACACTAATGTATACTACGTGTATGGTTCCAAATGCCCTATGAGAGAGGTTTTAAGAGGTGTGTCCCATAAAAGGAATATTTCACACAATGATTGTGTGTCCCTAGTAAGGAGAACCATTTTCTAACATGGGTTGGGGTTGAACCTCATGGAAAGGCCCTACGTACCATATTTAGATGACATGGCTCAAAAATCATAATGTTCATAATTCCATGGAATCACGGATTATACATGGATAGTTTCAAGGGTAATGTAAGAACCCGGACCTTCTTTTCAGGTATGTTTTCCCTTTTTCTTGAGTTTTTGAGAAGAGAGGAGTTTTTTGGAAATTTTTGTAGTACACACCTTGTACTTTCGAAGTACACACCATGTACTTTCTAAGTACACACCGTGTACTTTCTAAGTAAACACCGTCTACTTTCTATGTACACACCATGTACTTTCTATGTACACACCTAGTACTTTTTATGTACACACCGTCTACTTTCTAAGTACACACCCTGTACTTTCTAAGTACACACCATGTACTTCGTTTCCACTCAAGGTCGTGTGCTGGCCGTGTCATGGCCACACACACAAGAATGTAGGGGTGACATGGAGGCCACCTAAAGTGGAGAATGTAAAATCCAAGTACATGCCGTGTACTCTAGAAGTACATGCCGTGTACTTTCTTTTTTCACTAAATTCATCGGGGTCGCATCCTAACCCCAAAAAGGTCTTCTTCTCCAGCTTCTTCGACCGAGGGCAACTCGTACGACCGCGAACCTCCTCTGAGCCCTTGAGCCTTTGTCTGTTCTCCAAATTGACTGTCGTCGATTACATTGGAACCACACCGGTAGGCTCTTCCTTCCCCTAGAGCTTTTTTTTTCAAATTCCTCCTCTATCTCAAGTTATCGTGGGTTGAGCGTTTTGGACATTTTCTTAGATCTATGATGTTTCAGGGAGAATCAAGCTTCAAGGTTCATGTATATCTATCTCCTAATGTCAAGGTAGGTGGTTTGTGCCTTTTTGTAGGAATTATTTGAGTATTTGTGCAAATTCCACCAATACCCATGAATGGGGTATTGCCTGTTACCTGATTTCCCCTTGTTGTTTGCTTGATTTGGTTATATTCTTGAGTAGAGGTTATTTTTTGTGAATAGGGTAATTTAATATGATTAGATTCTTTTCTCATGCTTGTTTTTCCTGTTTATGAACATTTGGTCTAGTTTTCCTGTTGGGATATTACGTGTTCCAAGCCTAGTCATAGGATGGTATGACTGTTCTTCCGTGTTGATATGTTGTCGATTTTAGCCAAGTAGTTCTTGAGGATACTTTAGCCATTACGCGATGTGATACTTTCTGATTTTACACAGGGCTGTGAGAACCTATTGTAGTAGACCATAGAGAGAATGGACGTAAGGGATTCTCTATAGTTTCTTTAATTTAAGATGTGAGAGCAGAGGGGGGCTTGACGTTGAGTGCTTTCTTAGAGTGTCTGTAGTTCCTTTATGTGGGCCACATAGGGAATGAGACGTTGAGTGCTTCCCCAGAGTTCCTTTTGTGTGATACGAGACTATAGGGGGGAATTGACAGTGAGTGCTTCCCCAGAGAGTCTATTCTTTAGCTAAACCAGAGGGGTGAGACTATGTGTGCCTCCCAGAGGGTTGCTAGTACTTGTAGGTTGAACCATAGGGGTTAGACTGTGAGAATTACCCAGAGGTTACCTATTTTTTCTACTTGCTTGGTTGACTGTTTACTTGTTTTATATTTGTGTTCTAGGAACTGTGGATTGTTTGTTGTTTAATACTTCCCTATTTACTACTATCGGTACTTTTACCTTCCATATATTCACTGACTGTTAGGCACATATCTTTGGATGGTTGCCTACTAGGACTTTGTCTCTCACGCTGTTTTGGCCATACTTTTGGGCCCAAACAGATTATATTGTTGCAGGTATAGACAAGGGAAAGTTCTCTTCTACTTCAGGTTCTTGATTGCACTAGAGCTGGAGAGCATGGGACCAAGATGATGCTTGTGATGCAAATGAGTTGCTCATCTGTTTTATTTTTTAGTTTTGTTTAGTACTGTATTCATAATTGTGACTTATTTGGCTATTTTACTTGACATATATGTATCTACATCATTTACATATATTTTTTCTCTAGTTTTTTATTTATCAGCCTTCTATTGTTACTGATGTTTGGTAATTACTTCTTCCACTGTTGTATGATTGTTTATCTTATTCTATGTTACTCTGCCAATGAGGTCATATTTTCCTCATTATCACACCCAAGGCCCTCACAACTAGTCGGCAGCCTCTGTCATTTGGGGAAATGCTCTTGAGTCCTTGTGGCCAACCGAGTACGGGGCGCCCCTGGGTGGCTTCCGAAACCGGGGCTTTACAAAGTGGTATCAGGGCATTTCTTTTTCTCTTGACTTACTATTTGGATCCTATAGCCAGGGATAGGATGGAATAGGTACTTGTTAATAATTTTTTCCCAAGATTAGCTTACCCATGTACAAGGAAAAGCCATACAACCTTGTTATTTGTAATTTTTACAGGTTTTCAATTTTACAGTTGATTTGATTTCACCATTGGGTGATTAACATAATTTGTGCTATTACCATTGTTGTTATTGCAGTTCTATTTCCATCGCAACCCAAGGAGATGAGGGTATGCCATCTCATGCATCATATAGGCACTTGTTAGAAGTCACATTCTATGCGTTCTTTCCATTCCATCTAGGTTGCATTAGTGATTTCATGTTGTTGTGATAGACATTGTGTAGATTATGCATGCTATTGTGATAGGTCCTTTGATAGAATCCCTACTGTTTGATAAAGAATTTTTTTGTATAGTACTTTGCTTAGATGAATGCCAAACATTGGTTCTTGAGGTGTTATCGGCCCTCATGGACTGGAATTTGGTGGATCATAGACCTGTCTACTTTATTTGTAACTTGTATAAGATTCCATACATTGATTTGAGGGTAGTATGGGACCTCGTGGATTGGAATTTGGCACCTTAACACTGTTTTTCTGTGTTTTCTGGGATCCAGAGCAGTTTCTGAGGATATTGTATAGAAAACCCCAAAATACACGGTGTGTACTTTATGGTTACACACTGTGTAGTCTATAGCCGTGTCACTGAATATGCGAGAAGGGTCTCGGGGTTGTGAAAAATCTTGTAATAACATGTCGTGAATGAGTTTAGCATGCCGTGTAGTATGAAATAGGTACCCCAGCTGTGTCACGACCAACACGTGACATGTTATATTTTCACATACTTTCCGTGTTATAATCTTACACACCGTGTAGTATAATCTAGGTACCTGGCCGTGTCACGAACAACACGGGTCGGTACTACCCTTTCTCGTACATGCTGTGTCCTTCTGGAACATGTCGTGTAGTGTCAGCCGTTTGTCAGGCCTTGTTGCTACCAACATGGGCCAGGTAAGGCATGTCTAGTACATGCTGTGTCTTCCCTGAACAAGCCATGTAGTTTTGTCTTGGAGGAGTCGTGTGGCTTAACCGTGTAGAAGGAATCAGACAGGGAAGAGGATTCAAGTACACTCTGTGTGTTAGGACAACACGCCGTGTATTTGGGGTGTTACACGACCAGTTTAGGTAGTAGTACACGCCGATGTGAATGACTTAAGGGAACACGTTGTGTAGGGAAGAAAACGCCATGTAGTCATGTTTTGCATAACTTGAATACCTTCTTTTCCCTATTACTTGTAGTGTCTTTAATTTTTTCATCCTTGTTAATCCTGAATCTAAGGTGTGTGTTTGACCTTACAGATTCATGGCACCGAGACATCCTCTGTTTGTCTGCCAGTTGTAGGGCAGCAATCAAACGCCAGATATGGCTGATCAGGGACTTCCCGTAGATCCTCCTGTCATTCCAGCCTTGGCCTCAATAGTGATACCAGTTGTAGGTGTCAATGTTCAGTTTTGGGAAGGTTTTCTGATGATGATGCAGACCTTCCAGGGAGTACCACCTCCTGCCTTGACTATGGTAGACTTGACGCAAGTTTTCCAGCAGTATAATTCTCCAACCATCTCAGGGGAAGGAGGACCTCAGGCTGCATAGTCATGGCTAGAAGCCATGATAACGATCTTCGATCATATAGAGACGCCTCTAGAGAGGCAGGTCAAGCTCGCTACCTACATGCTACGAGACTCTGCCAAGAGGTGGTGGGACGTGATCTCAAAGGCGGTTCATCAGCAAGTTATGGTGTGGGAGGCGTTTCAGCGCGTCTTTTATGACTAGTTCTATCCGAAGACCCTAGGGGCCGACCGGGCCTGGAAGTTAATAAGCATGGAGCAGAGTACTCATTCTCTCATGGATTATTCCTCTCGTTTCACCAAGCTTTAGTGTTTCACACCCATCTACAGCATATATGGGTTGTTCTTGGAAAGGAAGTTTGAGGATGGTCTCAAACGGGAGATCCACTCATAGGTGAATATCTTCAGGCTGACTTCCATCGCTTCCATCGTCAACCAGGAACTGATTGAAGCATGTAATCTGAGAGATTCTGTAGCTGAGAGTCAAGGCGGTTCTGCTTCCAGAGTTAGTGCTCCACTAGATGACAGTAGGAAGCGTTGTAGGGAGTCTACACGTGGTGATCCGAGGCAGCGAGACACATATTTTGGAAGCTAGGTGGTATTCTACCAGTGTGGAAGAGTTGGGCATTCGAGGTTGCAGTGCCAGAGAGACCTAGTGGAGTACCGATCATGCGGAAATATGGGTCACCTTCAGCGCTTCTGTCAGGTTTTCTCACCAGAAGCTAGTGACAAGGGTTCATCCATGACTCCTCATTTAGGAGCAACACCACCAGTTTCCCATCAGTCTAGGAACTGGAGTTCTTCCATAAATTCAGGATAAGGTGGAGGTCGTGGATGGGGTGTTCAGTCACTGGTCTTTCAGCGACAGTAGGGTGGATCATCTCATAGTGGTCAGGTAGGGTCACAGGGGCATGGTACAGGTCAGTCTTTTGTTGTGGAGTAGACCCAGCAGGAGCAGGATCCTGGACCCTCTACAGTTTGAGGTACGATCTTAGTAGCCTTTGTTTTATCTTCTGCTCTTTTTGATACAGGGGATTCCCATATATTTATCTATGTTTCTGTTGTGGAGGGCCTTGGGCTCTGTATAATTTCCTCAACCAATACATTGACTCTAGAGACACTGTTGGGAACAATAGAGGTTAGTGTACGTCAATACAGAGAGTGCCCCCTTGAGGTTGCATGGAGTCACTTCTTATGGGATCTCTATGTCCTAGTGTTGATAGGATATGATGTCATTCTCAAAATGGAATGGCTAGTTCCCTTCTAGGTATTCATCGACTGTTATTGCCACAGGGTGAGTTTCATATCCCCATAGGGTGTATCTTTTCTTCTTTGAGGCAAGTGGGATGTACAGGCAAGTTGAGCAGGACCTGATCACTATGGGCTAGGAGGAGTTATAGGCCAGATTTCTAGTCTATATCTGGACGACCAGGGGACTTCACAGTTAGACTTTCCTCCAGTGGTGGATCGTTTCAGATATGTGTTTCCAAAGGACTTCTCAGATTTTCCTCCGGAGCATGAGGTATACTTTTCAATTGAGCTCGTCCCAGGAGTGGAACCGGGGTCCATTCCTCCTTATAGGAAGGTGAAACGTGAGCTACAGAATCTCAATAAGGAGTTTGAGGAGTTTCAGGCAAAGGGTTTCATCCGACCCAATACTTCTCCTTGGGGTTTGCCTATCCTGTTTGCGAAGAAGGCAGACGACACCTTAGGCTATGTGTGGATAATCGGAAGCTGAACCAGTTGACGGTCAAGAACCGATATCTCATTCCCTGTATTGATGACCTATTTTATCAACTTCAAGGAGCCTGGGTATTCTTGAAGATCGATTCGAGGTTTGGTTATCATCTGTTTCATGTTAGACTATCAGATATACCTCTTACAGCATTCTGGGACAGGTATGGTCTATACGAATATATGGTTATGCCGTCCGATCTCTTGAATGCACCTGCAGTTTTTATGGAACTAATGAACCAAGTGTTCCATCCATACATGGATTCCTTCATGGTGGTTTTTATGGATGGCATCTTGGTGTACTCTCTCACTCGACCAGACCATGCTAAAAATCTTGAGATCGTTTTGAGTACATAGAGAGAGCATAAGTAATATGCTAAGATCTCAAAATGACACTTTTGGATGGACCAGATTCACTTCATGGGTCAAGTTATATCTAAGAAATGAGTATCAGTAGACCTAGAGAAAGTGATAGCTTTAGTTTCCTGGGAGCAGCCAAAGAACGTCTTTGAGGTGAGGAGTTTTCTAGGGTTGGATGGATACTATAGACGCTTCATATGATACTTTTCACGCTTAGTAGCACTGTTGAAAGGTCTGAACAAGAAAGGGGTGATGTTCTTATGGTCATATTCTTGTGAGTCAGCCATTTAAGAGCTAAAAGGGAGGATGACTTCAGCACCGATACTAGTCATGCCAGAACCGGTAAAGAGCTACACGGTTTACTATGATGCTTCAGGTATTGGGCTGGGAGTTGTGTTTATGCAGGGAGATGGATTTGTTGCGTACGGGTCTCGGTAGTTGAGGCCACTTGAGAGGAACTACCTGATGCACGATCTCGAGCTAGCGGCAGTTGTTCCTGCCTTACACTATTGGAGACATTATCTTCTGGGAGAGCACTTTGTGGTTTTCACCGACCACAAGAGTCTTAAGTACATCTTTACCCAGCATGATCTGAATCTGAGACATCATAGGTGGGTTGAGTATCATCAGTCATTTGACATTTCTCTTGCCTATAATCCGGGAAAGGTCAATGCAGTGGCTGATGTGTTGAGAAGGAGGACTCAGATTCATGTAGTTTAGGAGGCCAGCAGTGAGTGGCAGCTTAAGGCCCTGTTCTATGAGATGCATTAGGAGGTGTATTATAGATAGGGGTAGACATTTCTTTCTTCTATAGTTGATACCTCTACACATCTGGATCGAGTACGAATGAGGAAGCTATCAGATTCTGAAGTCCTAGTCCTACAGAAAAGCGTGTCAAGAGAGGACCCTATTCCTAGATGGACAATAGGCGAGGATGAGATCTTTCATTTCTAGGGACATGTATGGGTTCCAGAAGACATACACGAGGAGCTGATGCAGGACATTCATTCCCTAGTTTGGGCAGTTCATCCTAGCTTCACCAAGATGTATCATGATCTTCACCGTCAGTATTGGTGGTCAGGTATGAAGAGGGATTTTTCTGGTTTTGTCATGAGGTGTTCCACTTGTCAGAAGGTGAAAGTAAAACATCAGCGACCAACAGGACTTTTACAGTAGTTACCCAATCCCGAGTGGAAGTGGAATGATGTTAGGATGTACTTCGTTACTGGTTTTCCGAGATTGACTCGAGGGAATGACGTAGTATGGGTTTTCATTGACAGACTCACAACGGTTTCTCACTTCATTCCGATAAAGGAGACCTTCAGTGTTGATGAGCTAGGACGGTTGTACATCCGAGAGTTTGTACATATGGCATGGAGTTCCACACTCCATCGTTTTATACAGGGAGGCGCATTTTACGTCACGGTTATGGCAGGGGGATTCAGGATGATTTGGATAAATAGGTACTTTTGAGTACAACATACCATCCCCAGACCGATGGCCAGTATGAGCATATGATTAAGGTGCTTGAGGATATGCTCCTAACATGCATTATGGACTTTGGAGGTTCTTGGGAGAATCATATACCTCTTTTGGAGTTTTCCTACAATAATATTTTTCATCCAACTATTCAGATGGAACCTTATGAGGCTTTTTACGGTAGGTCATGCCGATCACCCTTATGTTGGGTGGATGTAGGAGAGGCTGCTTTGCTGGGACCTCATCTTGTTTAGGAGACCTCAGAGAAAATAGAGTTGATTTAGAAGAGGATGTCTACTGCATAGTCTTGTCAGAATTCATACGCTGATCAGCAGAGACGTCCTCTAGAGTTTGAGGTCAGGGATCAGGTTTTCTTGTGTGTCGCACCGAGGTTGGGACACTAGAGGATTCAGATATAGGGTAAGCTTTACCAAGGTATGTCGGGCCGTTTGAGGTGTTGGAGAGAGTTTGACCGGTTTTCTTTCAGTTTTAGTTACCTCAGAGGTACCTGGCTATGCATGACATATTCCTTGTTTCTCAGCTCTGATGTTACGTTTTAGACCTGTCTCATGTCTTTCAACCTACGGAGGTTGATCTCGAAGCTGATGCATCGTTTGAGAAGCATCCTATCTAGATTGTCGATCGTAGTACAAAGGTTCTACGTGGTCGTTTTGTTCCTTTGGTACGGGTTCTATGGCAGCATGGGCGAGTACAAGACTATACTTGGGAGAGGGAGGCTGATGTACGATCGTAGTGGCCAGAGTTGTTGAGGGTTTCTTCTTCTACACAGCTCTAGGGAAATTTGAGGATGAATTTCTTTAAGGGGGGATGTTTTTAAGAACCCATACCTTCTTTTTAGGTACATTTTTCCTTTTTCTAGAGTTTTTGAGTAAAGAGGAGTTTTTGGAAATTTCTGAAGTGCACGTTGTGTACTTTCTAAGTACACACCGTGTACTTCATTGCTGCTCGAGGTAGTGTTCTGGCCCTGTCATGGCCACACACACAGCCATGTATGGGTGACATGGAGGCCTCCTAAAGTGGAGTATGAAAAATCCTAGTACATTCCATGTAATCCAAAAGTACACACCGTGTACTTTCTTTTTTCACTAAATGCATTGGGGTCGCGTCTTAACCCTAGAACAGTCTTCTTCTCCAGCTTCATCGACCGAGGTCATCCATTACGGCCGCGAACCTCCTTCGATCCCCTGTACCTCTATCTATTCTCCAAATCTACTGCTATCGATTGTGTTGGAACCGCATTGGTAAGCTCTTCCTTCTCCTAGATCTTTCTTTTCCAATTCATCCTCTTTCTCAAGTTATCATGGGTTGAGCGTTTTGGATGTTTTCTTAGATCTATGACATTCCAAGGAGAATCAAACTTCAAGGTTCAAGTATATCGATCTCCTAACGTCAAGGTAGGTGTTTTGCGCCTTTCTGTAGGAAGTCTTTGAGTATTTGTGATAATTCAACCAATACTCGTGAACGGGGTATTGCGTTTTATCGGGTTTTCCCTTGTTGTTTGCCTACTTTTATTATATACCTGAGTAGAGGTTATTGTTTTTGAATATGGTAATTTACTATTCTTGGATGCTTTGCCCATGAATTTTTTGCCTGTTTATGATCATTTGGTCTAGTTTTCCAATTAGGATATTACAAGTTCCATGCCTAATTGTAGGATGGTGTGACTGTTCTTCCATGTTGAGATTTTGTAGTTGTTAGCAAAGTAGTTCTTGAGGATACTTTGGTCGTTACGTGATGTGATACTTTCTGATTTTACACAGGGCTGTGAGAACCTAGTGTAGTAGACCATAGTGAGAATGGACGTAAGGGATTTTCCAGAGTGTCTTTAATTTATGATGGAAGACAAGAGGGGGAATTGACGTTGAGGGCTTCCTCAGAGTGTCTGTAGTTCCTCAACGGGTGCCATAGGTGTAATGAGACGTTGAGTGCTTCCCCAGAGCACCTTTAGTATGATATGAGACTATGGGAGGAATTGATGGTGAGTTCTCCCCCAGAGAGTCTATTATTCTGCAAAACCATTGGGGTGAGACTGTGTGTGCCTCCCAGAGGGTTTCTAGTACTTGTAGGTTGAACCATAGGGGTTAGGCTATGAAAACTACCCAGAGGTTACCTATTTGTTCTACTTTCTTGAGTGACTATTTACTTGTTTGTATTTGTGTTCTAGGAACAGTGTATTGTTGGTTATTTAGTACTCCCATGTATACTTCTTTCTATACTTTTACCTACCATATATTCATTGACTGTTAGGCATAGATATTTGGGTGTTTGCTTACTAGGACTTCGTCTCACACCCTATTTGGCCATGATTTTGGGCCTAAATAGATTATATTATTGCAGGTATAGATAAGGTCAAGCATCCTTCTACTTCAGGTTCTTAATTTCACTAGAGATGGGGAGCATGGGACAAAGATGAGGCTTTCAATGCTGATGAGTTTCTCATATGTATTCATTTTTACTTTGGTTTCGTACTGTATTCAGCATTGTGACTTCTTTGGTTGTTTTCCTAGACATATATGTATCATGCATCATTTACATATATTTCTGCTCCAGTTGTTATTTATCAGTTTTCTTTTGTTTCTTCTATTTGTTATTTACTGCATCCGTTGTTGTATGATTGTTATCATCCGATGTGTTACTCTTCCACTGATGGCATAGTTTCCCCATTATCACACCCAATGCCTTTGCTGCTAGTCGGCAGCCTCTGGCATTCGGGGAAATGTGCTTGAGACCATGTGACCAACCGGGTATGGGGCGCCCCTGGGTGGCTTCCGGAACCGGGGCGTTACAGGTAACACTAGAGAGTGGAATCAATGAATGGTGCTTATATTAGGAAGCTGTGAATGTACTGTTAGGAAGTGGCAATGTTGATTTGGAATTATGCATGGAAACTTCTTAGGAGATACTAGGGAGCAGCAACGGTGAATGGGGCTTACTCATGGAAGCATCCAGGGTGCCAATAAAAGCAGCCATAGTGCGGATGGGGATTATGTATATGAGCTTCTGGTAATTACTTCCTCATGTATAACCATGAGGTTATCCGATGTGCTTTTCATGTGTTAAGAGTTAATTTTAACATCATGTGTGTGAGTGAAGTTTGTATTATCACGATCACAACATGATGAATCTTATTTCTAATTCAAAAGGAATTCAATTTTTAATTCACAGGGTATGCTACAGTTTAAAAAAATTAGTGAGGACTATGGGAGTCAAGCTTAAGGTCATCTTATAGGGGTGAATAGGAAGAATTTTGACCAAAATGGATGGTGTGGGACTTATGCAAGGGTGGACCTTTGGGGTAAAACATGGCATATGAGTCGAGTGATGATGTTTTAGGAGATGGTTGAGGAATGGTTCGAGTTAAGGTACCTAGGGAATTAAAGATGATAATCATAACTCAGAACATGAGAAAGGGACCAATAGGAATATGTTGACTAAAGGGGTTTCGAGGAGTACAGAGGAGTATCTCAAATGATGGTAATTTTGGGGTGGATGTTGGGCCTACACCAGGGTGCCACAAACAATTTCACTGACCCAAACCGAATAGTTCATGGTGCGATTCTCCAATTTTAATCGGCATAAGGGATTATAGGGATGGGACCAGACCGAAGGCATGGGAATGAAGCCTGACACTGATCTTGAGTAGGTGGTGTAGGGTCACAACCCCCATGGTATGGACCAGCGGGTGCATGCCTGGACACTGCTGTGCGTAATATTGGGTTGTGCTGCAGTGATTCAAGCATGACTGGGCACCTTGGCATTGTTACAAGTAAGATTGTGTTTTCATGCAAGGCCATGGTTTCACAAATGAGGCAGTCTTATGGACGACTAGATTTGGTTGAATATATGTTTGATCAAGGATCAAACCATTTTGGGGACACATGATGGTGGACCCATAAAAGACATGTCGAACAAGATATCTATATAGAGGTTTTTGTTCTTCCTCACTAGCATGGAAGATAGGTATTACACGTAGAATAGTGGCGGATGACCTCCAGAATATTACCGAAGAAGAAGGTTCAAAAATATATATATATATGAAAATCATTGGTTGCAGCACACAGAATTTTGGATGTAGAAGTGGTCTTCCACACAACTGCATCTAGATCTGTTATAGGCTTTCACCTAAGGGTGAAACTGATGTCACATTGCTCATGTATGGTATTTGTACGTGGCTTCCAATCTTGCGCGCACATACCCAAACAAGCAAAAAACTTAAAAGGAAATTTTCCATGGACATCATAGAAAATTCAAAACATACAGTGGATTGGGATTGTATGAGTATTGCATGCCCTTTTTTGAATCATGTGCACACTTCCATACCTTTCCGAATTTTTTTTGGTCGCATAATTTCATAGGTCGTACTTCAAATGATCATAACTTCTGACCTGTAACTTAGACCAGACTCTACAATGAGTAAAATCAAGGCCTCTGGAATGAGACACAGTTTTATTCTAGGTTGGGACACATTTTTTTCATTTTTTGGATGCCTTTTATAATGAAACCCCCTCCCATTTGAATGGGGTCCCATGAGGAAGGGGATGGTGATGAAGAACACATTATGAGGATAATTTTTGGGAAAATGATTGTCTTATGTCCTATTGTTTGTCACTAACATTTAATAAACAACCTAATAAAAATATATAATCCCATATTATTCTAGATCAGTATAGAAAACAAGAAATAATATAATATAATCCACCTAAACGAGAATTCTAAACAATAAAATATGTGCATGGATCATAATGGGGAATCAATCACCTTTGAGTGTTTCCTAAATGAGAGTGGTTGTAGCTGGGTAATGGGGATCTCTAGATAGTCAACTTGCTTCTCCCAACATAAACCGGTGCATAGAAATGATAACTCATGGGGAATTGGAATCAATAAAGATAAAGGGAAATTTAAAGGTTTAATTATGATGCCTAAAATTCAAGACATATGGGAGGATGTCATCATGATACAAGATGAATTATGACCATATTTGAATCATATAATCTATGTAACATAGCCTATATTAGGGGAAAAAACAAGTGTTGACCACTTACCATATTCAGAACATGGGACCTGACTCAAAGCTTCATCAAATGCCTTCCACAATGTTGGCCCAAGACAATAGGTGAGACAATGTGGTATAGCCAGGCCATTAGGGGCTCCCTTATGAAATGAAAGGGGATAACTATCCAATTAAGGGTTACACCAAGCATGGGATGGAGTGATGGAATGTTTGAAATTATTAAAACACACATTAAATTAATCAATTATGATTTAGAGAACATTGGTCCGCATTATTATAAATAAAGGTCAAACCTATTTTCCAAGGGATCATCATCTCATGTGATGAGTAAAATATGAAGATGAGAACAATGCAGTAGATTTCCAACATTGAGGGAACAGACCTCTAGGGTCAGTCTGGTGATTCGTTTAAGTTTTATGTCACGAAATTGATGACGATGAACAAGTAGTTTAATGTCATATAGATAGGATGATGAATGATACAGTTTAACATCATCTAATTAGTATGTTCCTTGAATTTTAACATCATGTGACTAGGACATTGTAGATAGATTAATCCCATACTTCCTAAACATTAGCTAGTAATTTAAATCCGTGTTACATATAATATGACTTCTACACCTAGAATATTTTCATTGAATAGAGGAGACAAACCTGACATGAATGAACTAATGGAGGCTTTAGCACTATGAAAATACAAATGAGTATATAGGAAGGAGTCATATATGATGAGATAAGAGAAAAAACCCAACATGATGGAGGGCCATGGAGAACCACTGCCACACCACATACCCCTGTTAGGCACCTAGTTTATGTTCAATGTGTTTTGACCATAAATTGGTCTGAGGGGACCAAAAGGTTAATGAGCATATGGATTGGCAAGATAAAAAATGTCTCAGAATTGCTACATACCTTATAAGGTTAGAAATCAATCCATATATAGTTCTTTAAATTGTGTTGTTGTAGAACAACACAGGTGGGGGAAATCTTCTCTCACGAGGAATCTAAAATAGACCATAATTATCATGAATAATCCTGAACTGGACCACGGTAAGATCATATTTTAAGGTCAATCGGAGGACATCAAATCTTATTTAATGGTAATATTGTTTAGAATATAGATGGTAGATCATGTGGATGATGTGTGTGGTGTTATGAAAAACCTTATGTGATTACGACCAAGGAGACCCATCACCCCACTATAGATCATAGAGTTACCTTTTATATTATTTGGAGTCTTGTTTCATAGATTAAAATATGACTTTTCATTCCAAGGGTACACATGTCCCATAAAAGAGGTAAAAACAAACAGAAATGCGGGATAAGTGATCCCACGTGGCATGACGATGCCTTAGGATTAACTATATACTGTTAAATGTTATAGATCATGGATCATGATCGAGGCCAAGGGGCTGATGGTTGGAAGGAATATGTGGATAGGCCCAAATATGAAATGTTAAGGTGTAACTTTGATTCCCATAAAGAACAGAACCATGTCATACATAGATTGGGAATTTCATGAATTTTATCATCGTATGGTAAGGATTTTTGTGGAGGTGTTCCAAAAGGTATGTGCATGGAGCAACTATGGGAACCCCAGCCTGAATGGAGATCAAAAAGGACTACACCAGACTATAAACCTCTAATAAAACCATGAAAATGATCTTAGTTTAAGGTTATAGATTTTGGACCATAGGGATTATAGTTTAATGTCATAGTGTTTGGACCATAGGTTCGTGCATCCACTCTATGTGGGTAAAAACCCAAACCAAGACTCATAATTTCAGGTGATCCTTTATAACTGAGGAAAACAAGGAGTTATTTTAGGTTTTCCCCATCTTATATGAGAATAAAAGGATGGAAAGGTAAAACCATGAGGGAAATTCCCAACCAAATTGACATTCCCACTCAACATTCATGGTGGTACTGAGGGAAAATACCAGGGGTGTAGGGAATCCACCAGAACATAGGAAGGTGGAAAATGTGAATCATTATGTCTGATAGATTGAACATAATGGGGGTTGTGTGAATATGGGGGATAATAGTTAACACTATTCAAAACAGGAAATGTATATCATTTTACCAGGAATGGGGTTAGATTTTTGGATCTCTAAATAAGATTGAGAGATGGTACCTAAATCAAAATGTCTTCCAATGCCTTCATGGGTGTTGGACCAAATGGTGAGTTAGATGATGTGGAGTATCCAGGACATTAGGTTGGTATATTCAGATGTTTAAGATGATAGGGAACCAGAAAAAGGGACACGTGAAGCTTGTAAATATATTAGGGGAATGTCGCAATGTAATCCAACACTCTAGGTCCCATACCACATCTCGTTCAATCTTGTTAGTGTGAAACATCCAAAGGAGGGATCATATTTTTTTTCATGGATCGAGTTATTAGGTGAGGTTTTACAAATTTTAAGGGCCATTTGTTTCAAAACATAAGCTCTCAAATTATTTTCATAGAGTTTGGACCATCAAAACCCAATTTAATATCTTGCACATGGGACATATCCAGGTAATTTAACATCCCTATCTAAGGATGAAAATGTAAATAAGTTTATTGTCTTGGGACTATGACATGTGAATCCCAATGAAGAGGTGTGTGGCGCAACACATTACTCTATGTGAAAGAGGATAAAAGATATCCACACTAGACAACACATTCCTATGAAGGCGTCCTAGGATAATAATGGGAGAAAAGGTTCATTATTATATGGACAGGCTTAGGGAAATGATGTCTTGGTGTCAGTACATATCCAATAAAGATGGGAATCAAGCCACAATTAGTTCTAGAAGAAGGTATGGAATATGGACAATGACACTAGGGGTATATTTCCTCTAAAACAATAATATTTTGTCTGTTATGTTGTTTATTTTCATGTGACTATGAAACTAAAAGTCATAGTTTAAGGTCATAGAGTTCAGACCAATCAATGTTGGGATGTGCAGTTTGGTGCCACAAGGAAACCCGACAAAAATGATGTTCAATGAGATCCACCCCATAGGGAATATCCCCAGATGATCCCTAGGCCTAGAGTCCATTGCTTGATTTCATGATTTGATTGATGCGAATAGAGGAAAAACTTTTGGGAATCACTATATTTCTCATGTGGATGGGAATCAAATCAAATGAAGTTCTTGAGGGGAGGAATGTGATATGGCTAGTTCCAAGGGGTAGTGTCATCTCTGGTGAAGATTTTTTAGCATGTTATTGTTTATCATGATACAACTAAAACAAATAAGACATAGTTTAACATCATATGATGAGTTTTGTAGCTGTTAGTAATTTTATCATCATTCAACAAGTATGCTGGTGATATTAGTTTAAATTCATATATTTATAACCATTGGATGAGGATTCCAAAGAATTAATATGTTGAGTTTCACTATGAAGTAACATAATGTGAATGAGGTCTAAAGAGACCCACACCACCCAACACATTTCTAACAAGAAATCATACATTGTTAAACATCTTGAGGGAGAAAGAAAAGGGTTTGAGTGATTTTTTGGTTAGGAAAAAAGATGAATTTTTTCATAATCGCTACATATTCCATAAGGACAGGAATAAATCCATACACAGTTCATGAGTACTATACAGTTTAACATCATGTGGTAAGGACACTGGTTTAACATAGATTATTTTCATGAAATTAGCATGTTTTGGGGAAAGGATTATTCCAAAGGGGATGTGTAAGTTATGTAATAATATCATGATGTGAATGAGGACAACGAAAATCCAAACCACACCACACACTCCCAAGATATGAGTCAGGACAAGGGGCTAAAAGGATAAAATTAAAACAATTCTCAATAACTAAACACATGGGAATTTTTATATATCCCACAGGTATGGGAATTGAGACATACATTGTTCATGAATATCCGTTCTGTTTATTTCCATACGGTACAGATGATGATGGGGAACAGTTTAATTTCATTCAAGGTAGAGAATTTTTTCATCATGTAGGGAAATTGGGCACTTTCCTTTTTAAATTCATGAGAAAAGGACATTCAATGTTGTGCAGTTTAACATCAAATATTTAGTACTTAGTAGTTTTATGTCGTGTAGGAAAATAGAGATATTAGTTTATGGTCATAGGTATCGGACCAATGGGGAATTTCTTCAATTTATTGACATGCATGATAAAATATTTTAATGTCGTGTAGGTTGACAGATATATTAGTTTAAGGAAATAGATCTTAGACAAATGGGGAATTTTGTGGCTTATGGTAATATAGGAAGATATAGTTTAATTTCGTGTAGAATGAATGATATCATTGTTTATGATTATAGAGATTTGACCATTGGGGCATTCTAGAGTTTATCATTATGCAGGATGAAACAATTTAACATCTTGTAGGATGATGGAGATATTAGTTTAAGGTCGTAGAGCTCGGGCTAATGGGGAATTATGTAGTTCATTATCATGTTGTACGATGGTTAATATATAGTTTAATATCATGAAACATTTACACTAGAGATCATATTTTAAGGTCACACTTCTTAGCCCATAGGATGAGGCTTCTAATGTATAAATATGTAGTGTGGCACCATGAAGCAACCTAATATGAATTAGGGCCATGGAGGCCCAGTATCACACAACAGATTCTAGAGAAGAACTCGCACATTATTTTATGTGATGTGAATTGGACATGGGTCCCCAATTTATTGTCATGTTCTTGGGATTTTGCAAGTGTTCTTTATAAGGTCATGTAAAAAGGACCATCAATGTCAAGAAGTTTAGTGTGTTACAACTAGGATGTATTGGAGGTTGTTCTCCCGAAAGGAAGTGTATGGTGTATAAAAATAACCCGATGTGAAGGAGTACATGAAAGTCCCCATGAAACACCATACATTTCCAAGGGGAGCATTGGAAAAGTATAAAGTCATGATGATTAGACTCAGGTGCCCAGTTTAACATTGTGTGCTTAGGATGTGTACTTGTAGTTTAAGACCATCGCCTTTGGACCTAAGATATTGTGAATATACTCCATGTGGTTAGAAACCCTACAAAGACTCCAAATCCTAGGTGATTCATGGTCGGTGTAGGAATTTGAGAGTGGCGTGATTTTTTGTGACACAGGGAAGCACACATTAGGGTAAAAGAGATTTCATTTAGGGAATGTACCATAGACACCAACTCACTTACCCAACCTGCATGGATGCGAGAAGGGGTAACACTAAGGGTGTTAGAGTTAGACAAGAACATAAGGAGGTGGAAAGGTGGGAATGAAAATGTCTGATATCTGGAACACAATAAGGGTGGAATGAAGATAGAGGATAATCTTTGACCATATTCTAAACATAGAATCCATATCATGTTACCTAGGATGGGGATAGAAAAATGAGGGTTGACCACTGAGCATGTTTGAAACATGGGACCTATCCCAAAATTCCATCTAATGTCTTATGGTGCACTATCCCACGATGGTAGGTAATCCACTATGTAAGACTCCAACCCATTAGTGGATCCCTTAAAACATGAAGTATTATGGGGATCTAAATAATGGGACGTTGTGAAAAATTTAAATAAAATAAGAGGTTGTCTTTTTTAATCCAACACTCTATGTTCTGTGCCACATAACATTTTAGTACATCAATGGGGCATATCAGACATAGGGATCCCAACCTCTTCTCAATTTTGTGGGTACTAAGGTAACATTTTAATGTGGAATGGTAGTAGACTGGTGCTGAATGCAGACCAATCACTCATATGGGAGTTCATAGTATTTCCCTTTGAATTGTATACTTTAATTTCATGTGATTAGGAAAAGAATTGGTTGTTGTTTAATGTCACCTATAACTGACCAAGGTTGATGAAACTTTATATATCATAGCTTTTACCAAAATAATGTACATTTTAACATCATGTGACCAAGATGATGGTTGCTATATAGTTTAGCTCCATACAACTAGGATGTTGATGGTGCTATGTAGTTTAACATCCTACATCTAGGATGTTGGCGTTGATATGCAGTTTAACATCCCCCATTTTCATTCATAGTGTTTATAGTATATACATTGATTTTATTCTTAGATTTTTTGACATAATAAATAATATGAATGATGATCAGGACACAATATTTTATTTTTTTTCGTATTTTACAATATATTCACGTCTATTTACCTTTAATTTAGAATAAATACTAAGAATTTATACTATTTTTTCTCTATAGTTTAAAACAAAATATTTTTATAAATGGTATTATGTGATGTTTTAATCGTTTTGATATTTTTTTGAATCATTCTTGAAATAAATAATTTCCAAATAAAGAAATTGATAACCTAAATCTAGTATAAATTATTAAATATAAGGATGGGTGATAGAAATTTTATATTTTAGAAGATCCAAAATAATAAAAAGGGAAAAGGGAAAACACCAGAGGGAATTATTAAAAGGAATTTATAAGTGACTAGTCGTAGCTAGGATAAGTTATCAATTCTGTAATAGTGAAATTACATTTAATAATGGACACACAAATTGGAAAATGTAAATTGAAAATGAATCTATAGAACACTAAGAATAATCTGGGAAATTCAATGAAAATTTGTAGTGATAATTCCATGAGAATGTTACATGCTATAAAAATATAAGAGTCATTATTCTATGAATTATGGCCAATTTTACACTATACAGGAGAATTTTAAAAATGATGGATATTAATGGGTAATTTTTTAAAATCCAAAGGAAACATCTTGGTAGACCATGACATATGGAAAAGAAATGAAACCTAGTATTTAAATTTAAAATTATATTCCTTAGATGTGTTGTAAAATAATATCAACTTCCATTTTATAATTTATAAAATCATGTAAATAAAATTATAAATTCACAAAATAGTTTTTAGGATAAACAGAAAATCATTTAATCCTTACAGTCTGACCAAATATTTCTGTTCTCTTCCAAATATTCTATATCATAACAATTTAGTAATTTTATGTTGATAAAGACCATTTGAATGGATTAATGTAAGGGTAAGATTTTAATAATTCGTATTTAATGAATATCCACCCTTTAACCACGAAAAATGGAAATCTATATGAAATTGATTAAGATAATTATAATTGAAGTGAATTCAAATAAGTGAAATATGGTATCATATACATCAAGGGAATATTAAATCCACATGAGTATTTATAAGGATTTTATACCATCCAATATGAAATATCATGTATTCTGACATGCATGATTACCATCGCACATGTTGAGATTCCTCAACATTCATCTTTACCATACTAATGGGGATAAAACACATTATTGATCAATTTCATCAATAATTGACTAATATTTTTCTTCTTAATTTATATATTTTTTTCTCTATTGAATATACATTAGATAACTTTTAGTTATACCATAGAGACTACCCAAACCCTCTTTATATTTTATTTTCAATATTATGGTTTCATATTTATATTGTTTTGTAATATATATTGTTTTTTTTATATTATTATTCTCATTAGACTACTGTGTTAGTTATGGTTTCATATATTGTGAATCATAATCATTTCCTTAAATATATTTTCAATTTATCTTCAATATTATTTTGTTTATTTTAGGACATTAGTATATTTGAGAGATGTTGTATGTATGAAATTTATTATATCATAAGATATTTTAGAAATAAGTTAGAGTGATATTTATGTTTTTCATTTAACAATGCTTTAGATAGTGGTCGTATACACTTTCCATGTTATAATTATTTTGGAAGACTTTGGGTATGCAATCAAAAAAATTTCTACTGTATAAAAAAATTATTTTTTCAAACAAAATACCATGTGTGGTATCATAATAAGGAGAAAATGAAATCTCTAAATGTCCATGATCTAAATGAGGGGACTCGATTGGATTATTTATTAGATGTCTAGTTTATATTTATTCTTCATCTTGATAAGGAAAAATTATAACCTAAGAAGACCTCGATATGAGCACACATGATTTATATAATGAAAATGATAATGTTTATTTAGTGAAAAAATTAAATGTTGTTGTAATGAATTGAGTATACTGAAAATGTGGGAAACTGATGAAGTTGAAATTTTTAATGTAACTGTTTCATGTAAAAACTATGTATGGGATTTCTAATAATATCATCAATTATATTCTTTCATGTTTGAATGGAATACAAACAGATGGTATAGATAATATCTCCAAATAATATTTGGCATAGAATTTAGTTTAGGAACATGGATTTTCTAAAAAAGCAAGCTTTCCCAAAATATTTTGGCATATATTGGGAGGAAACTACTAAAAAATAGGATTTTATAAAATGTGGAACATCTCAATATAAGATAAATAATGATGGAACATCATCCTTTTTGAAATAAAAAGTAATGTGGTTCTTTCCATTGATTCCTGGACTCAAGAATATTTTCATGTCTGATGAAATATTAATAAAAATATTATGGCATGATATTGAGAGAATGAAGGACAATGATTTGTTCCTTTTATAATACTAATGGATTTTCATGGTGTACATTTGATGATCCATATCTGGATTTTGCAGATAATGTGGATAATGTGTGGCTTGTTCAATCATTTTATGGTTTTAATCCATTTGGGAATTTTCTTACTTCACTTAATAAATGGATTATTTTCATAACCATTTATAACCGTCCTGCATTGATGTATATAAAAAAACATATCAATTTCATGATTATACTCATATCTAGACCTTCTGATACTTGTAATGATATATATGTGTACACATAAACTTTAATAAAAAATTGACACATATTTTTATTGTGGGTTTCCTTATATATGATGCATGTTTTATTGAAACATTTTAGATTTCTGTTTCTCTTATGTGGATAAAAAACTATTTTTCTTTTTATGAAATAATTTATGGACTTGGAATGAAGTGAAAAAAATTATTTCTTATTTTTATGAATAATACATGGATATATGACTTAAATATCTTCATAGTTTCAATTTTATGGGACATCAATGATTCTTGCTAATGGATCATCTATAGAGTAATAATCTTAGAAGGATTTCAAATACCAAGGAAATTGATAGTCCACCTTAGTATATGTTTATGACTAATGAGATTAATGAATTTAATGATGTCATTTTATCATTCAAGAAGGGTCAGCTCAAATCATGAAATATGAATAATGTTTCCAATAAAAACATTTATAATTCAATGATGAAAAGTATATTATTTTAGTTTCATTATTTTTCAAACAATTTTCACATTATTCCATAGATTTAATTCACATTGAAAACATTATATGGGAAATATTTATTTCAATTCTTCTAAATGTAATGGAAAATACAAAATATGATTTATGATCTTAGTGTAACATGGTTTATTCGGATATAAGACCAGAATTTCATCCTCTGTGTATTAGATAAAAATTGACATTTTCATGTGCTTCTTATATGATAAAACCTATAGTGAAAAATTAGTTTCCAGAAGTACTATAGACTATTAATGTTTTGGATTTTTATTGAAGAAACATATCAAATTGGGTCAAAATAAGATATTTGATGTTGAAATCATTTAAGAATCTTGTTTATCACAAACTTATTCATGGGTTGATTCTAATAAAAAAAATTCAACTTTTTTCCAATACTTTAAGAGTATTAGTTATGTAGTTTTTCAATATTTATAGAGATATTTATTCTTATAATTTTCCATGTATTTCTTGTGAAAAAGTTTGGTAGAGGCACAATTTATTTTGTGTGATGCATTGGAAATATTTTCTCAATCATTTTTTTATGAATGATGCATCTAACTAGCTATTTTATAACCAAAAATACTTCTTAGAGGACCTATTTTGGTTAGTCGGATATATCTTACTGAAATAAATATGTACACATTTAATTTTTATTTCTGGAATATGAATAATCCAAAATGTTCTATCATTTAAGGTTACATGGATCAATAATGTAGGGATTTATGTTAAATGTATTTGTCAGATTTGAATATGAGATTAAACAACAAAATGAGAAATAAAGAAGAATATTATGGGAAAATTAAACCCATTTTTCCATCACTTCCCCAAATAAGAAGAATTCCTAGATCATATTCATTGACCACATTAATCCATGAAGAGTGACAGATGTCACATCCCATAGTTTTATTCAAATGAGATTTTTTCGAATAATACATCAATAAAGTAAAAGAAACATGTATATGTTATCTCATCAAACGATATTATATATATCTATGAATTTTTTTAATATTTTTGGTAGGGAACATAATCAAATGATTAACAATAAAGTAATACAATTATTATTCAATTAATTTTAATATTCATTTATATTTAAGGTTTTCATTTTTACTGGTGACTCTATATCTGTGGGAATAAGATCCTTGGATTTTGTTCATAATTCCATGGTCCATGAATGCAAATCAATTCTGAATAATGTGTACAGGTTTATTATCATTGAATATGAAATTAACGTGATAAAAAACATGATGGTGTTATGGTAAGTGTTAGAACAAGCTATTATGAAACTTTATTGGATATTAGACCCATATTTGAAAATGTATCTTACTATGGAGTCATTAAGACAATACTAATATTGGATATTTATGCTCATGGTCAAGACACAATGATGAAATTCATGTCTTTTGATTTGATGAAAACCCATGGAAAATTTTTCAATGATTTTTGGATTTAGAGTTATTGAAATGACTGAAACTTTATTTACTAATGTGTGATATATATTGGCATCATTGTAAAAAACAGGTTTTCTTATGACAGATCATCCACAGCTATAATTTGGTGTTATTAATGAAGTAATATAATTATATATTATTTATAATAGTAATGATTTATTTTCCACCATCCCTACTCCAATTGACCTCTATCAATTTTTTACTTATGATGACTCCAATAGTTCTATTGTCATAGAAGATTCGGAACCTAAATTTGTGGTGGAAAATATAGATAGTCTTCAGTATGTGATTTAAAATATTTTATTTTAGCTCAACATTGGTTGTAGGTTTTGGTACAATTAAATATTCTTTACTATTTATGAAAAATATTTTGTATCAATCTCAAACTTTATGTGTTTTTTCGATATATACTGGTTGAAGTCTTCTTGGAGTTCTATTTTCTAGTATTAAATTGAACTTTATTAGTACCTACCAAATCTAAAAAACAAAACATTATATTATAACAAATAAATATGATATATTGAATGAAAAGATATTAATATAATTAAAATTAAAATGAAAACCAACGAAAATAAAGACCAAACAAAAAACATGTAAAAAAACCTAACTAAAAATACGAACCAAATGAACTAAGTCCAAATAATAATGGTTAAATATCCTAACCCATAAACCAAAGTGAATGAAATGACCTAACCATAATTAAGTTTGACCGAATTGAAAATAAAATAAAACAGTATCATACCCATGATAAACTTACTAATTTGAACATATTTATTTTTATAAGAAAATACTTTTAAGATTTGATATTATTTCAACTAAATATAAAATGATTTTATTATATCACTATATATCCTTTATTTTGATTACCCATTGAAATTCATTAATTAATCCTTATCTCATTTTCTTTCTTATTTGGATTAAACATTATATATTTATTTATAATTAATTAAATATTTGTTTTCAATTGAATGAAATGAAAAACACTGAAAAAATATGAAGTAAAATCATGAAAGTAAATAATCAATGAATGAGAGATATAAGAATCTTTTCTTTGGTTCATGTTGGGAGTATTTTATTATAAAAATATATATAACATACAATGTCATGTGATTAATTTATTTTTAAACTTTTAATTTGAATAAACCACTGAGGAAAAACTTATTCATTTACCATCCTAGTGGTACCAGTGCCCAGTCATATGATATGAGGCGGTGGTAATAGAGCACTGTGTGCCACTCAGGGTACCCGATCACACTATGTCCATTCCTCTCACATACCATCTAGAACACCTTATTATCATGTAGTGTCATTAGAGGTACCTGAGATATTTAGGTCGCCTATGTTTTCCCCACCCTTTTCAACATATTTTCCTTGTATATATTTACTATATCAAATTATAGATCCTACTCCCCATCAATATTATGAATTTACACAGACATCTATAAAATATTATTTTCCTTCTACTTACTTCTCCCCAATCTTCCATATTCATTCTCATTCAACATCTACTATAACACATTTGGAGCATAAAAACCAATATGGGGTCATGTTCCATATTTACAGGTTGACGTTCCTTCAAATCATAGGGATCCATTGAAACTCACTAATTTGACTACCTCAAGTATATTTATTGAACCATAGTTAGTTTTAAACCATAATTTATTTTCATTTTAATATTAAATGATTTAATTAATTTTCTTTAACATATGGATATTTCTATAGAAGAAAATGGTTTATAAGAATCCATGTGGTGTGGAACCACCGCACATAGATGATTTTAGAGTACAATGAGTAAAATCAAATGATTTTAAAAATAGGTTTCTAATGTACCTATTTTATTTCAATGCATTCCAAATAATATGAAATCATTCTCAATAGGACACTATCATATAGAAACCATCCAAATAATGTAAATGAGAATTATTAGCACAAATATGTGGATGAAAATTCATTACATGTAATTTTGTATTATTATTTTATTTATATGAATTAATATAAATTTTTTCTTACTTATTTATAATATTTCCAATGGCGTGGCTTTGAGGACAACATGACTTATGGAATTAGGTGAGTTGTGCGGATTATATAATCATGATGTGTATAATGTGAGGTCTGATATAGTTGGTTATGATTTAGAGGTAACACCTATCATAAATAAGTTTCTAATAACATATTATATGGAATTTTTTTCTTATTATGTAGATAACCAGTTCAAGGTATTAATAAAATTTGAGTTTTTTGAATGGAAATAATCATGAAATTTAGAAATATGTACTCTTGTATAATTAAAAATTATTTTTAGGAAGATCCAGGAATAAATAAAAAAAATATGTATAATAGGAAATACCTCTACACTTTGGGGTGGACACTGATGTATAACCATGAGAGAAAGCTGGTCTGACATGATTTTAGAAATGTTCTATTAAAATAAATTATGGACATAAAATTTCATCAATTGTAATCTGTATGGATTGATTAGAAGAGAGTTGATGATAAAAAAATCCTAAATAATAGTGGATGGTTACATCACCACTATAGAACATGAAATATGAAGTAAAATACCCCTATGACTTTACGAAGATGGGTAGAATCCAACTCCCATCTCTACCACTCAGCCACTAGGTGGTTGGTAGTGGAAGATAAATGAGATTATTTTCACTGGGTTTCCCTATTATTATCCATCTTATTTTACTAAATCATTATAGGGTTTATTTGACTAAATTTAATTTTTATAAACATAATATATTCTTTAACGTAATGTTTAAATTAGTCACAATTATCATATTATTTATTTATCATTTTGAAAATTTTATATAAATAAGATCTATTCAAATCCTCAAAAGGTTTCATCCCCCTAAAATTATGCCTTATTTTTTATATTTGTTTTTGGGATGGTAGATATTTATTTTGAATATTTTTTCATGTTTTATCCCCTTATGATGTTGTGATAGATTTCAATTTGGTAGCCTCCCTAGGGGGTTGCAACTAATCATTAATTTTATATTTCTTGTAATTCCATTTATTTTTTTAAGAAACAAGGTGTTTAAATTGAAATAGTGAAACGATCATAAAGTAGAATGTTTTAAAGAAGAATTTAAATGAATATGTATAATAAAACAACTGTGAAATAGTTTTTCCTTTATAGTTACACATTATTCATGGCCAAAATAAGTTTCTCCTTTTTAATTTTTTAATATCCAATCTAACAGCATGTAATGTTTGTATTATCTAACATGTAAGATAAATTTATACCATTGTATAAATTTTATTCTTAAAAAAAATATATAACTACATAATGTCCATGATGTAACAAAAAATAATCGAATTTACTTTTCTCCTAAAAATATATTTAATAAAAAATTTAAAAATATAAAATTACTATATATTATCTTTCAAGGTTGGGTATATTGTAAATATTAGTTTATATTTTATTACTAAATTTAATATTATGTATCAATTTATCAGATAAAATTAATCTTATGTATGCATTATTGTACTCTTATGTATTTTAGTACAGATGAATAATTTTATATTTTACAATGTGCAACCCTTTTACCATTACATATTATGTATTATCTATTTTTTCCACACATATTATTCTTGGAGAAAAGTGTATCTTACATATCACTTTAGAGAACCATTACATATCACATTGAATGATTTACTTCTCTATATTTAATTTTTTTATAAAACCTTACATAATCCACCTATACACCCTTATGCATGGGACTTTTCTAATTCTACAACCTTAAAAATATTGGTATCATTTACATATTTTCCAGAATGACTCTAATGTTTTTTCCTAGTTACCATTAAAAATCATAAAATTGAATAAATATAAATGTTTGAAAATATTTATGTACAATGATAGATTACCATTATGTATTTTATTGGAAAATTTTATGTATCCATGATTTTCCCAATTACATAAAATCTATAAATCCAAAAAACTCTAGACAATAATCCCTTCCACCATTCTTTTAGAATATTCAAAGAATATCATCCTTCTCAAGAAATATTCAATATTAATTTCCAAAATAACTCTAACATTTAATTTAAAATATATTCCATTCAAAACATATTTATTCTATAGTTATGCAATATAAGACATCCATAAAACAAAACTTTCATATCCACCATAATAATCATCTTATGAATATCCACTTTTTGTTCAACATCTTCTTCCTCAAAATATACTTCATGAATAAATTTATCACATATTACAAGATAAAATTATGAGAAAAAAATTATTCATAAAAATTAGACATCAAGTTATATGTATTTTGAAACAACTCAAACATCATAAAAATTTCCCAAACAAAATATTCCTCAAAAGAAAAATCAATATATTACTATATCCACTAGTTTGATGTGAATGCAAGAAAATCAAAGAAAAAAGATATAAAGTGACCCAAATATAATATACCAATCCAACCTCAATAAACTAAAAACAACTTCAAATGACCAATCTACTGTTAATAAAATATAAACAAACTAGGTTAAAAAAATTTGAAATTATTTTTCCAGAAACAAACTGAACCAAATTAAAAAAAAACCTAATTAATTAAACATGAATAGAATTTATTTATATTTAACCAAACTGAATAGGCCTGTTAATCACATCCCAAATTTTATCATGAAAAATATATTCCATAAAAATATATTTAAATTAAATTGAATATAATTTTTTTTCAACATTATACAAATAAGAACAAACACAACTATCATATGTTTAATTTAGAAAAATAGTATATAGATAACTTATATAGTGCTAAATAAATCAAAACTGAATGAATATGAAACTATGGAATCCAATAATGAATTAACGAGAACGAATCAGTTCAACATGAACCAACTAATACAAAACACATCTATATCAATAATGGAGAAAATTTTTATAATACCGATCTGAAATTACTGGAATCTGATAAAACTAAACAAACATAATTGGAAGAGAAACCGACATGAAAAAAATTCCAAAACGTACTAGCGTGAACCTGGTCCAAAAATATGAATAAAAAATGAAGTAAAAAATAAAAAAAATTGAATTGAATTGAAAAAATAAAATGACATCCAACCTAACAAAATGAATATAAAGTAAAGTTGACCAAACTTAATCATATGAGGGGTGAAAAAACTAAAAAATATATAAATGGAATGCTATAAATAAATATAGGTGAGTCAAAATAAATAAATCATAACTAGAATAAACCAAACTAAATTATGATGAATAAATTACCTGAACATAAATAAATTGTACGCCATTAATATAAAATGAATATAATTTAACCTAGCTGAATTTAATTGAACAATACTATTTATTTAAAAATAACTAAACAAAATTAAACCATTTAAGAATGATTAGGAATAACATTGAAGAAAAAAAAATATGGCCTTATATAATCTCATGATAACTAAACATTATCATTATTTAACATTTTAAGCAATAAATCTATATTTTCATGTGTCTTTTTAACCAAAATAGACACTCGTATTAACTATATGTTGTCATAAATAACAATCAATGAAAATTTTATTTTTCCCCAATTTTAACTAATTTCAAATAAAATCATGGAAACCTAGAAAAACAAATAGGAATACATCCAGAATATAATTCACCTTTTAATTTTATTATATTATACATGTATTTAACCATTATTAGTTTTTTATAAAGACATTCCATTTACATTATTCTATATTTACATTTCCCATATATTAATCAAAGTAATATATACAAACAAGAATCTTAAAATTCCACATTAAGTTAATTTATCAAATCATTATTTAATTTTATTATCAATTCACTCAATTTATTTAGGATGCATATCTTTAAGGTAAATTAAATTCACATCTTCTTCTTTGGCATTCAAGTGGCTCATTTTTTTGTGTCTACTTATTGTCAAAGATTATTTTCTCATGAAAATGTGATATTTCTTATACTTCCCATGTTTTTTTATCAATGGGAGACCTCATTTTTTCCCATTATTCTACTTCCATAATCCACAGTTTATGCCATTATGTTTCCTAAATATAGTACATGAATTCTCCCCTTATTTTTTTTCATTAATGTATCCCTTTTTATATACCGTCTAAATATGAATAAAATTTAGTATCATTCTTTTTTTTATGTTAAACTAACCTCTCAATAATTTTTAATCAATTGGATACATCAAATCCCTTATATTATTCATTTTCTTATAAAATGTTATATACCATCATGCTGTTGAAATTTACTATGGGAATTATTCTCTTCTTTATTTTCATAAAAGTACCATTTTTGTTTATACCTTTTAAATTTGAATAAAATTTATTATATTACTATTTATAAATTAACCATATAGACCAATAATTTTTTTTATCAATGGGAGGCTTCAATTACCACCCATTTTTCTTTTTCTTAGTCAATGTTATGTACAATGAAGCTGGTAAAATTTTGTTTGTAAATTCTCCTATTATCCCATTTTCATTCAAGTAAAACTCTATCGTGATTATTCTAAATGTAAAATATTTATTATGAAAATCGATATTACCCCACCATCCAAACTTGTGTTTTAATGATGGTATACTCCCCCCCCCCCACACACACATTATTATATTTTCATAATACATAATGTATACTATCATGATACAAAATTTATTTCATGAAATTTCCCTTTTCTATGTAAGAAATTCTCATATTAAGAATACAAAAATCTGTCCCATGTATATTTACCCTAATTTAAAATTTAATTATTTAATATTCAACAAAAATATATGAAAATGATAATAACTTTTCAGGGGATAAAAATGATATTACACTCCTGTATTTAATCAATTTTTACGTAATGTTATTTTTATGAAACCCATTAATACTCTGATATTTTGGTGAGTGGACACATTGCACTATGATAGTATTGGGAGAAAACCTTGACTACTATAATGATTATGGTAGTGAATTTATTCCACTATTATATTCTTGGTATTGAACCTTGATTAATAAAATGGTTTGGGGGAGTGACTGCATTCTATAATGATAGTATTTAGAGTGAACCTTTACTCATAAAATGGTTTGTAGAGTGAATACATTACACTATTATAGTCATGGGAGTAAACCTTGAGTAATAAGATGGTTTGGGGAGTGAAAACATTCCACTATAATTGTATTTTTAAATATCCTTCTCCACTAATGATAAGATTTTCTATGTTTATGTGTACCCCATAAATCTATTTCTTATTAAAATGTTATTCTCTCCTAGTTCAGGTCCTTTTATGATTCATATCTTATGATATACCATGATTTATTACATATTATTATGAATTTCATAGTTTTATGTTGTTTCCAAATTTACATGTTATGATTCAATTCATCATTTTATGATAGACCTCTTACTCAGATGACCATACCCTTTTTTATGCCTCTTTCACACATGCTAAATGATTATTTTGATTATTAACTTACTAGGCCTTATACTCTCCCCTTTTATTTATATATTTCTCTAGAAGATTTCATGAAATTAAATTAATTATGATCTATTAAAAATGATTCTCCCAAAATAATTGAATAATGTTTTTGTTTGTGTTGTCCGTATGTAACTCAGGTAATGTGTACCTAATTTCCAAGACACTAAAACTAAACTGATTCATCGAGTTTGTTAATATATTTTTTTCAAGGATTTATGTAAATTTCATGTATTTAAATGGAGGGTATCTATAATTAAGCTGTTTTACCAAATGATTATTTAATTCATTTTGAAATACTTTCATCTTTTTAAAAATTTCAAACTTATATCTCATCTAAAATACATTAATAAACTAAATACTTACATCAAGAAAGATAGATAAGTACTAATAATTGTAAATTTTATGATTCTTAAATTATTCAAAAATAACATTATGTAAAAAATCTAATTTTCCACTAATTATTTCATATTTTACATTAAAGGTGGTTTGGTCATTTTTCCCAAAAAATAAAATTTCCATGCTACAAAATATTCATAATCAAATGTTTCCAAAAATATATCTTAGTGGGCTCTTTGAGTATTTTTCTCATTTATGTTTCTAATATCACAGTGCCGATGGTATGTGGGATTATAATAATACATATAATTCTTCATTTTATTTTTATAGACATTATTATCCATACACAGAATGTATAAACCCATAACAATATTCCCAATTTCATAAATCAATTTTTCAAATATTTATGAAATCTTTTCAATTTAATAGTTAATTAATATCATATCCTATAAAAACAATATATAATAAAAATTATATTTTTCCCATACAAATAATAAAGGGTTTATAATTATAAAACTAATCAACAATATAGACTTATATCAATAATTATGTATTATATTATGTAAAATATTCCCACATTACCAAAAAAGAATATATATTTCACCATTATTCAATTATATCATATCTATAAGTCTTATAGAGATAAATTTGTGATGAACTCGTAGTAACTAATACCAATTAACCAATGTTGGATAAAATTTTTCTATAAAATTAATAATAAAATTACTAGATTAATTTGGGAATGCTTTTAATGTTTAGATACCAATATGATATTATAGTATAGGTCACACCTCAAAATGATTTCAAATTTATAATCATGAGAGATCCCATAATCATAAACACACACACACACACACATATATATGTATGTATTTATGATAATCACATATTATATATTCTCAAAAAATAATACTAATAAACATACTCTCACTAATATTATAACCTAATACTTCATTATATATATTTTTCCAAGATCCATATTTAACTATATTTTGATTCTACTTTAGTTTTTATCCTAAAAAATAGATATTTAGGTAGGATATAATTTTAATCACATCAAATATCACTCTTAATAGCTATGAATAAAACCCTTCATCCAAATCCATTGATTGATAAACTCACATCTATTCAACTGGTATTTTGTCACATAGGGATTCTTAGAAAAGATTCTCCCATTTCACATAGTGGGATTTAGTAACCTAACTATTAGGGTGACCCATTTCCCCATGTAAAATGTAAAAAAACCAATGGGCTTCAATATTTTGTATAGAACATGACAATCAAATAATTAGGGTCTCAATATGTATATTTTTCTAAAAGAAATTTCACACATAGAATATGAAAAGGGTTTTATTAAGGTATCTATATTTAAAGCACCTAATATGTATATTAAAATCATATTTTTTTCAAAATAATTAATGTTTGGTCCAAGTTTTATGGTTCCCTAATCTTGTGTTTTCAAAAATATTAGAGCTTCCGGGTGGGTGTTTGATGGTGTTCCATGATCTAGAGAAATGTTTATTTCCATTTTTTGGACCACCATGTCATAAGAGTACGCATGGTTATATCCTTATTGATTCTCTCATAGAGTTGAGAAAGTGGGGTGGGATGCATTGGTTGTCTGTTTTGAGGCCTGAATATTTTGGTACTAGTTTTCTAGTGATGGATGAACCATAATGAGTGAAACGGATAGGGTGGCTATTTTTGTGGGAGTTTCTGCTAAAGAAGGTGTCCTATGAAATGTGGGTAGTCCTAGATTACAAATTGTAGTTATTTTTTTTTAAATTTTATATTATGGGTGTACTAAGTAAGGTGTTTGTTGTCAAGGAATTCCATGTGGCAGAACATTCCTAGGGAACCGCTGTTCAAGGAGTTTTTCTTTAGGGGTATCCTTATCAGGAAGGGCTACCGTGAATTTCAAATGTTTTGGATATGGTGTGTATGAATGCCTCCATAGAGTAAAATGGGTGTCTGTAAATTACCAAGGTGTTGAGTGTGGTCGAGAATGATCATGGGTATTTTTGGACTAGTTATCAGTTATTCCCCATGTGTTATATGGGTGACAATCATGTTTTATGGTTGGGTATGTAGGCATGAGAGGCTATGATGAGATCGAACCTGTGGGGGAGGAGTAAATAGATAGGTTTATATTTCCACACCATATTAATTCACATAACTTTTCCAAATATATATAAACATATCATTACATATTGGTGAAATCCATGGTTCCTTGTACAATATATATAATTACCTACACCATGTCATTGTGAGGGCAATGGTTCTAATATAAAGGGTATTTTATGGTTTTGAAAAAAACATATGATTTGTGGGGATGAAGTGTTACAAAATATAGGAAAACCCAATATCCTTTAACATAAAAAAGATATAAGGGCCAAGCCTTAAACATTACATAATATTTAATTAAATGAATAATTCACATTGAGGATCTTTTCAGGTTTAGAGTTTTATAGAATTAGGCCATAACTAATACATTTCCAAAAAAATACAAAGTAGACACTTCCACCCAGTGTCCATTTTTTTACAAAACATGGAATATTCAAAAAAAAGTCATGTCTAGTTCTATGTTTAGGACAAAATGAATTTTCCTTGATCTCATCCTTGACCCAATTCCACATTATGTCTTGTGAAAAACATTTCAAAAACATGGGATGAGCATAAAAAGCTCAGTAAGGGATTCACAAAGAAGTAAAACAGTTAGTTTTTCAAAACAACAAGTAAACCATTAATACTTTAACATAAGTAAGACTTTACACCTTTATGAAGTAGTAAATACTCTTCACTGAATAAAAGATCATTACTTACCCTTTTGTAACCAAAATATTACCATAAAACCTATATAAATAACACATAACATATAAAGGTAACTTGGGACATAAACATACATAAATGGAATTACCATATGTTCGACTTCCACACATATCACTAAATGGAATAGCCATACAGCCAACTTCCATAACCAATGCATTAGAGGTTATAACGTAAACACTTTTCCTAGTATTCACGGAACCACCCGTCATTTGGTTTATCATGTAACCACCCATCAAATGTCCAAGTACCAATATAAAATCATAACACATACAAAAAATATAAAGGAAAGAAAAAATTTCCACCTTTCAATCAAAATATATCACTTACATATATTGACATAAGAAATCCATTTTCAATACCATTTTCAATACCAAAAATATGTAAAATAGTATAAGGTATTTATTTTCTTTTAAAAACATTACGGCTTGTTGAGGAATCAATAGATCAAATAATACTCGCGGCGGTGGAAAAGGTCGTTGTAACTGCTTACGTTAAAAGGAACATGCATTTTTGTCATTTAGTAAAAAGATTCATAGAAAAATATTCCTTTTGAATAATAGTAAAATTCAAAGGGATTTATACACCGTATAAGTATAATTGAAAATATGCCTCAATGAAAGGAGATTGAGATGAAGTCCCTTACCTCGTGTCCGACATGAATCGATCGTTCTTTAATATCCCAAATAATAAACTAACGTTAATTTCTACTTGCTTAAGAACTTTTTTCAAGTTTATTATTCCTTTTATATAACTTATTACCATGTTATAAACATTATGTAATCATTTAAGTTAATAACTTTCGTTTTGTCGATATTGGGCACTCGAGTAAAAAATGAACACCTTATATTTACAAGTTGTCCATGTGGTCAATAGTCCATTATATGTAGAATGATATTCATGATTTAGATATCATACATATCATATATATCCAGTATATAAATTTATTTATAATTTTACATAACATTTAGAGGTAAGAAATGAAATGCGCCGTTCATGGAGACGGTAAATCGTACGTATGCATGAACGCTACATTCATTTCTATATCTTATTTTAATGGAAATAAAAAATAATGAATAATAGGTATATTATAATTCCAGTATAATATCATATATAATATCATTAACACTATCCTTTATACATCCCACATAAGGAATTTACGAGTCACATCACTTTAAGGGGGTGGTAGTCCGCACTTCCTCAAATGAGATTATCGTATTTACCCACTATGGAAACCATAAAGGCTTGATATAATTGGGAAGTATAGAAGCATAAATAAATCATAAACATAATATATAACATATATAAATATAGTGCAATCATAATGGCCGCCATGAGAGGTGGTAAGATTTAATTGAACTATCATCGTTTCGTGAGGCGTTAGTTTTCCATCCACAGAAACATTATGTTCTTCATCCATTAGATGAAGGTGTGTGTAAGTGTAGTTTGAATAATTCTTATAACAACATACTATTATATTGAGGATACTGGTTTTGTTACAAACAAAATAAATAAAAGGAGTTTAGGGGTTGGAGAAGTAAAATAAATGAAAATAATTTAAGGGAAACTGTTACCTTTAATTTGGGGAACTCTTTTGGTTTGAACCAAACAGACATCTTGAAGTGCCTTCTACCTAAGTTAAGGCTTATAGTGGGAGTATAAGGATGTAGGGAGATTAATTGGGTAGATGTTGAACGATCCAAATGTCTTGATAGGTGTGAGGAATTGGTTATAAGTGGTATAGTTTTATAAGGGGGAGGAGGAGCTCTTTAGGAAAGTGTGAAAATATTATTTTATAAAATAATGATATTCGGTTACTAATGATCCAAAAATAATTATAGTCAAATATAAGATGATTCATGGTATAAATAAAATCATCCAATCATAATTGGACATGTTTTGGATAATATTTTAATCATTATAATCTTATTTATTTAAATCATTTATTAATGAGATAAATACTTCATCATTATTGTGTCATAAATAATTTAATTTATTTGATGTCTAAAAATTATCAACATAATACCATGATAGAGGAAAACTTTTTAGCTTTCCAAAGAATATTTATAGTCTAAAATAAGACCTATATAACACCATATAAAAATTAATTACTAAATGATTTTTGTTAATGTCAATTTTGTCTTCACATTAAATTAATTAATCTAAATTGTCATTATCACTCCCAAGTGGCTCAATGGGGTCCCAAAATCACCCCAAAGCTGCCCATGGTAGTAAATGACTCAAAAAATAAGGTTTGGACAATTTTTAAGGTAATTTTAATTATTATAATATTCTTTTTACCTTGAACTACCTTATATACCTTTAACCGCAGTAAATAAAAGTCAAAAGTTACTATTCACTGTAATGCCCGGACCCCAGTTACCTAGAGTCGGTACATTATTAAGTTTCATTAGCATGATCACAAAATATCATGTCTAGAAATACCGATTAGTATAGTAGCCTTGGAAACACTAGATACATTCATAAATGTTACATTACATCTTAAAGTAATATACTACAACAACATCGTGTCTTCCTTTCCCGTCAAATTATCCCTCCAGGTCATTCATAAAATTCTTCTTCACATCCTAGAAAAATTAAAACGTTGAAAGGGGTGAGCTCAGATGCTCAGTAAGGATAAAAAATATAGCGGTATCTTTCATAAATAAACATTAGCATTTAAGGCAATGTTTAACTAAAACAAAAGCCTTTTAAACATGAACATTAACATAATATGGAAAAAATAAAATGAAATAATTCCATTTAATTATTCACATGGATATTCTACTAGTCGAATAATCACATGAAATATCAATAACCACTTTCATAATGATGGAATGCATAATGCCAGACTATCATAACCACGTAGCCAAGGCCTCGTACCAAGACTACAAATAAGATTTTTTAAAGGCCTCATGCTAAGACACTAGTTTGTTTCACGAGACCTGCTGATGCATCGAGGAGCTATAGCGGGCTCCACCCATCACTTATTGAGACCAATCCATGCCTCATATGAACAGGTTTAAACATATCATAATCCATAACATAATTGTATCACATAAAACATGCATAAAGGAAACATAACATTTCCATATTTCAATCACAAGATATCAATACAACACATTGATAAAAAAATACTTTCAAAACCATTTTCAATACCAAAATAAAATAAAATTAATTTTTTTTATTTATTTTTAATTTTTAAAAAAGTTATGGCTTGTAGAGGAATCCGAAACTCAAATAATGATCACGACAGTGGAGAAGTCGTTGTCGCCGCATACGTACAACAAAAAAACTCTCAATTTTGTCGTTTAGTAAAATGATTCATAAACAAATTACTTTTAAATAAATGTAAAAGTCAAAGGTGTTTATACACCGTATAAAAGAAAGTTGGGTATAAAACAAAATATGCCTCAATGAAAAGAGATTGAGACGAAGTCCCTTACAAAGATCATTTTTTTAAATAAAATAAATTCTTTATGTTTATTCCCTATAATTACACATAAAGAAGGTACATATACAAGATATGACATAATAATATCATGACATAATTTGATAGTAGGAGATTAACCCAAAGAATAGAAATTGGGTTAAGAAGTTACCTTACCTAGTGTCTGACTTGACTCGATCATTCATTAAACTCCTGAATAATAAAATAGAGTTAATTTATACTTTCTTAAGAACCTTTTTCACATTCATTATTCCTTTTATATCACTTATTACCACGCTATGAACATTATGTATTTGTTTAAGTTAATAAGAGTCATTTTGTCGATCTTTGGTACTTGAGTTAAAAATAGACTTCTTATAATTACAAGTTATTCATGTGGTAAAATATCCATTATATCCAGAATTATATTAATGATTTAGATATAATATATATTATATATATCCATTATATATATATGCTTTTATAATATTACATAACATTTAGAGGTAAGAAATGAAATGCACCGTTCATGGAGATGGTAAGCCGTACGCACGTATAAACGGTACTTTCATTTCTATTTTGTATTTAATGGAATGAAATAATAATTATATAAAGGTATATTATAATTACAGTATAATATCATATATAATATCATCTACTCCATCCTTTATACATCCCACATATGGGATTAATGATTCAAATCACTTTGAGGGGGCGGTAGTCCGCACTTCCTAAAATTAAATTATCATGTTTACCCATAATGGAAATCATAAAGGAATTCCATAAATGAGAAATAAAGAATCATAAGGAAAACATAAACATTATATATATCACATATAAATATAGTGTCATCTTAATGGCCACCATGAGAGGTGTTAAAAGAAGATTGAACAATCATCGTTCCGTGAGGCAGAAATTTGCCAACCACAGAAACATTATGTTCTTTAACCATTAGACGATGGTGTGTGTAAGTTTAAATAAAATACTTCTCATAACAACATCCTATCATATTTAAGATACTGGTTTTGTTACAAAATAAAGGAATAAAAAGATTTTAAGGGCTTAGAGAAGCAAAATAAAACAAAATAACATAAGAGAAGACGTTACCTTAAAATCGGGTAACTCTTTTTGATTTGAGTCAAAGGCTTCCTTGGGAAGACTTATGCCCAAAGTGAGGCTTCTAGGAGTAAGAGAGGGAATTTGGGAGAGTATTTGGGAAGATGTTGGCCGACCCAAATGGCTTTAAAGTGTGAATAAGGTGGTAGTGGTGGGGGCCTTTTATGAGAGGAGAGGAGGGGAACTCGTGGAAAGTAATGAAATATTACCTTATTATGAAATGATTTTCGGATTTTAGTGGTCCCAAAATTATATATTTCTAGGATAAGGTGATAAGGGTTTGAAAGATACCCATCCAATAGGTCTTTTACAAGTGTATGTCTTAGAGTTTACATTATCGTTTCATTTTATTTAAAAGGTTCATTAATGAGGTAATCGATGAATCATCATGGTGTGATAAATAAATTTATTTATTTAATTCCTAAAAATTATAAAAAAATTACCATGATTTAGGAAATATTTTTATCTTTCGAATGAATGTTTATGGTCGAAAATTTAACTTATATAACCCCATGTAATAATTGTTTTAGTAAAACAACACATGTTTGTGACAATTTTATTTTTACTTTAAATAAAAAGTTATTAATGTCATTTTCTTACCCAAGTGGCTCCATGGGGTCCCCAAGTTGACCCATGGATTTTCGTGATCTTACATGACTCATCCAATAAGTTTAGTACAAGTGTCAAGATATTTTCATATTTTTATAATATCATTTTTACCATAAATTTCACTAATTACCTTTAATCGTGATTAATAGAACATAAAAGTTAATATTCACCAAAAAAAAATTTAATCCCATTGAACCACATTTTAATTCATAATGAAAATTATTTATGTTAGATTTTGGAAATTTAAATCATAGAGGTGGTAAAATTTCATTTAAACGAAAAATCAGTTTTTTTAACTACCACTTAGTGGTTTCACTATTCATCAAAATTCGAAGTTTTTCAGAACAACACCAAACATTAACCCTAAGATATATTTGATATTCCTAATTCAAAAATGATGTCTATTTTAAAAAATTGAAAAAATATAAGTTGAATTAATTAATTTAATAATTAATTCCCGCTGTCACAACAAATATCGTGTTTTTAAGAAAGAATATCAATCAAAAGATTGACAATTGTTTATGTCCAATTTCAATGTGAAATTAATTATAATAACCACCATTGGATAAAATAGAAAAAATATATTATAATTAATCTTTATAACCACTAAATTGTATAATTTATCACTATAAATTATTTTTCTTGAAAAAGTTGTTTTTAAGTATTTTTCACTATTCATCAAAAATTGAAATTTCTCAGAAAAATACCAAAAATTCAACATAGGCTAATTTCAATATTCCGAATCGAAAAATGAAGTCCATTTTGAAATATAAAACTTATATAATTTCAATGAGTGGGTATTACTATTCATAACTAATACTTTTATTGGTCGCGGTGTGTTAGAACTCGAGGTTGCGTACAACAAACGCTGCTCTATTATTCAAAGAGGAGCGTACCATGGAAGCTTGGGGTGTTACATTCTCCCCTCATTCAATAAATGGTGTCCTTGTATTTTAAATTTTTTCTTTGAAAATAAAAGGTTGAAAATAGAAATTACCTTTGTGGAAAACCCACATCGGAAATAAGGTTAATAAAAAGATAACTTTAAAAGAAAGAAAGAGAAGTACAATGGTCACCCGAGATAGCCCATACTAGGATTCTATGAAAATATGGATATGGGGGAAAAACCATCAAGGTTTGATGGGGAGTTGTATAAAACAGGATTTGGATAAAGTTAACTACAAGAAAATCACAAACTTGTGATTGGTTAAATAGTCATTGACTACCCAATTGGAAAAGTTAACCAAAAACATTTTTGTTTTATGTTACCTTTCCTAAAGTTGAGGAATTTATATAGGAGATTTACTAAGAACGTAAAGAAATATAATTACTCGTCATGTAGACTTTCACTCTTTAATAAATTTTTACCACAAACCCATCTTTCACTCCGAAAGGTAATAGAACTCACAAAAATCTATTTATCATAATTGTATCACATACCATTTAGATTAGGAAAACGTTTTTGTAATAACCAGGGACTTCTTGTACGCTAGTGGTGGGTAATAAAGGCCTTTCGCACTATGGTTGTGGGTTCGATTCCTACAGATTTATCTGACATGACGGGTTATCCCCCAACCTGCACGTTGTCCTTTTACTAAAACTATAGTATTATAATATTCCAAAAATAATCTTCATAAATGTTTTAACCTTAAACAATACTATCCAAATTTCAACTTAATCCCTTCCAACCTTTATAGTTATCTGAAATACCTCCGTCAAGACTTTCTCTAAAAGGTCTCTAAATTCGAAAATCAATTGTATCATCGGATTCCTCAAACAAATTAAAGTTTCTCTTATTGTCACATATAAAAATATGATTACCTTCATCATATTAAAACCTTAATGAAAACAACAAGTATTGTAGTACAATCCTTATATATATCACATTATTCTTATAACCATAATATGATCCTTGAGTCCAAAAGCACCAATACATTAATTATTACACTTCAACTGTAGTAACAGCATAAGATTGTCATTGATCCCTTGGCTTTTTCTGAGGTAAGTTTCCATGATGATTTGGAAATTCATTTGCATAATGCCTTATTTCCCTACAATTGTAGAATTCAACATTTAAATCCTCTTTCTTTCCCTTGCAATCACAAGACTGGTGACCTTTTTCTCCACATTTATTACAAACTCCCATTCCTTTCAGGCTAGTACAAGGATGATTCTACCCACAATTATCACATAATGGAAAATCCTTCTTTCCCTTTTTCCCTTTATCTGTCTCTTGTTCCACCGTTCTCTTCTACTCTTGCTTTACTTTATTGTAATAATATTTAGAGAATTCCTTTTCTGTCTTGATAGAACATTAGACTATATCTTCGTACGTTGAGAAAGATTGTGATATTAAATCTCAACAGAGAAATGGTTTTAAACCATCAATGAAACGATCAATCATACTTCTTGGGTTATGTATATAATCTGCAGCATGCCTCGCTAACCTTGTAAAGTTAGCCTCATACTTTGAGACATTCTCATCCTCCTTCTGTCTCAAACTCGGAAATTGCCTTTCCATATCTGCTCGATGGTCACGAGGAAATTATTTTTCTATGAAAAGCTCTTTGAACTCTCTCCATTCCATACTTGATACTTCTTCATCTTCCTTTGTGTTTTGAATTAGTGACCACCATTGATCGGCATCTCCAGTGAGGTGGTAAACTGCCATGACAACCTTCTCCCTTTTGCTACTCCCTAAGGCATGGAATATTTTTTCTAAGGAGTTTTTCCATTGCTCAGCTACTAATGGATTTGTACCCCTAATAAATTTTGGTGGTTGTTGCCTCATGAAGCATTATAACATTAATCCTCCATGTTGCGGATCAGGGTGCTCCATACGACTAAGTTTATTATTCATAACCTGAGTGAGTTGTCCCAGTATGGTGATAAGTTGATCAACACCAGTTGTATCACTAGCTCCACTATAATTATCTTGAGCATGAGGGCAATCCCTATATGGAGTGTGTGCATTTATATGGTTTCCATTCCTTCCACTAGGTGCCATTTATAAACAATGGCATAAACTAGATTAGTTTATGAATCGAAATACATAATTCCATACTTCTAAAACACTTAACATAAATTGAACTATTTATGGATATAATCCATAATCACAAAAATTTTTCTTTGAGTAAATATATACTCATAAACCCTTCATAATGGTTTGTAAAGAAAATGATAATTATCCTAAGGATATCCCCCGGGAGTGTCGTAACAAAGAGTGCAGCAAGGCCCGTTGTCGTGCAGAAGTTCCTGTTCGAGTCTAGCTCAAAACGGTGTTTTATGGTTTTACCCCTAGGTACATTTGTGCCAGAGCCGCCTCTACATTCTGATATCCAGACGGGGATTTATTTCTCGAAAAACTCACAAAAATCTCTATAATACCAAAATTCTAGGAAGTTCTTCTATACTAATCCTCAATGTCTATCTTAGGTCTATGTGCTCTAATCAGAGTTTATCTAAATCTAGCTTCCAAGGTTAGTACTAAACTGCCTCTGATACCAACTATAACACCCCGACCCCAGTTACCCAGAGTCGGTGCATTATTACATAACATTGGCATGATCACAAAAGATGAAGTCTCAAATGACCGATTAGTTTAGTAGCCTTGGAAACACTAGATACATTCGTAAATGTTACATTACATCATAAAGTGAAAAACTACAACAACATGTTGTCTTCTTTTCCCCTCATATTTCCCCATAAGTTCATTCATAAAATACTTCTTCACATCGTGGAAAAATTAAAAAATTGAAAGGGGTGAGCTCAGATGCTCAGTAAGGATAAAAAATATAGAGGAAGCTTTCATAAATAAACATTAGCATTTAAGGTAATTTATAACTAAAAAAGCCTTTTAAACAAGAACTTAAGCATAATATGGCCAAAATAAAATGAAATAATGCTATTTACTTATTCACATGGATATTCTACTAGTCGAATAATCACATGCAATATCAATAACCACATTCATAATGATGGAATTCATAGTGCCAGACTATCATAACCACGTAGCCAAGGCCTCATGCCAAGACTACAAATAAGATTTTGTCAAGGCCTCGTTCCAAGACACTAGATTGTTTCATGAGACCTGCCGATGAATCGAGGAGCTATAGCAGGCTCCACCCGTCACTAATTAAGTCCAATTCATTCCTCATATGAATAGGTTTAAACATATCATAATCCATAACATAATCGTATCACATAAAACATGCATAAAGGAAACATAACATTTCCATATTTCAATCACAATATATCAATACAAAACATTGATATAAAAAAACACTTTCAAACCCATTTTCAATACCAAAATAAAAGAAAATTAAAACTTTGTAATTATCTTCCATTTTTTAAAAGAGTTATGGCTTATAGAGGAAGCTGAAACTAAAATAATGGTCACGGCAGCAGAGAAGTCGTTGTCGCCACATACGTACGACAAAAAAAACATTCCCTTTTTCCATTTAGTAAAATTCTTCGTATAAAAAAAATTCCTTTTGAATAAACATAAAATTCAAAGGTGTATATACACCGTAAAAAAGAAAGTTGTGTATAAAAAAAATATGCCTCAATCAAAGGAGATTGAGACGAAGTCCCTTACAAAGATATTGTTTTTAAATAAAATAAATATATTATGTGTATTCACTATAAGTACACATAAAGAAGGTACAAATACAAGATATAACATAATAATATCATGAAATAATTTGAATGTAGGAGATTAATTCAAAGAATAGAAATTGGGTTAAAAAGTTCCCTTACCTCGTGTCCGACTTGACTCGATCGTTCTTCAAACTCATGAATAATAAAATAGAGTTAATTTATACTTTCTTAAGAACCTTTTTCAATTAATTATTCCTTTTATATCACTTATTACCATGTTACAAACATTATGTATTTTTTTATGTTAATAACGGTCGTTTTGTCGATCTTTGGTACTTGAGTTAAAAATAAACTTCTTATAATTACAAGTTGTTCATGTGGTAAAATATCCATTATATCCAGAATTATATTAATGATGTGTATATCATATATATCATATATATCCATTATATACATGAATTTATAATATTACATAACATTTAGAGGTAAGAAATGAAATGCACTGTTCATGGAGACGGTAAGTCGTACGTACGCATGAACGCTACTTTCATTTCTATTTCGTATTTAATGGAATGAAATCATAATGATATAAAGATATATTATAATTAAAGTATAATATAATATACAATATCATTTAATCCATCCTTTATACATCCCACATATGCCATTAACGATTCAAATCAGTTTGAGGGGCGGTAGTCCGCACTTCCTAAAATGAAATTATCGTGTTTACCCATAATGGAAATCATAAAGGAATTCCATAAATGAGAAATACGTAAGCATAAGGAAAACATAAACATAATATATATCATATATAAATATAGTGACATCTTAATGGCCACCATGATAGGTGTTAAAATAATATTGAACAATCATCGTTTCGTGGGGTAGAAATTCGCCAACCACAGAAACAGTATGTTCTTTAACCATTAGATGAAGGTGTGTGTAAGTTTAAATCAAATAATTCTCATAAACATATCCAAGTATATTTAAGATACTGGTGTTGTTACAAAATAAAGGAATAAAAAGAGTTTAAGGGGTTCGAGAAGCAAAATAAAACAAAATAACCTAAGAGAAGACATTACCTTAAAATTGGGTAACTCTTTTTTATTTGAGCCAAAGGAATCCTTGGGAAGACTTCTTCCCAATGTGAGGCTTCTTGGAGTAAGAGAGTAAATTTGGGAGAGTATTTGGGCAGAGGTTGACCGAGCCAAATGGCTTGAAGGTGTGAATAAAGTGGTAGTGGTGGGGGGCCTTTTATAAGAGGAGAGGAGGGGCACTCTTGGAAAGTAATGAAATTTTACATTATTATGAAATGATTTTCGGATTTTAGTGGTCCCAAAATTATATATTTCTGGGATAAGGTGATAAGGGTTCTAAATATACCCATCCAATATGTATTTGACAAGTTTATGTCTTATATTTCACATTATCTTTTCATTTTATTTAAAAAGTTCATTAATGAGGTAATCACTGCATCATTATGGTGTGATAAATAAATTTATTTTTTTAATTCCTAAAAATTATAGAAAAAATTACCATGATATAGGAAATCATTTTATCTCTCTAAAAAATTTTTATAGTCGAAAAATTAATTTATATAACACCATGTAGTAATTGTTTTAGTAAAACAAAACATGTTTGTGACAATTTTATTTTTACATTAAAAAAAAGATATTAATGTCATTGTCTTACCCAAGTGGCTCCATGGGGTCCCCAAGTTGACCCATGGATTTTCTTAGTCGGCCATGACTCATCAAATAAGTGTAGTACAAGTTTCAAGATATTTTCATATTTTTATAATATCATTTTTACCTTAAATTTCACTAATTACCTTTAATCGCCATTAATAGAACATAAAAGTTACTATTCACCAAAAATTATATTAATCCCATTGAACCACATTTTACATCATAATGACAATTATGCATGTCGAATTTTGTAAATTCAAATCACAGAGGTGGTAAAATTTAATTTAAACGAAAAATCAGTTTTTTTAACTACCACTTACTGGTTTCACTATTCATCAAAAATCGAAGTTTTTCAGAACAACACCAAACATTAACCCTAAGTTATATTTGATATTCCTAATTAAAAAATGATGTCTATTTTAAAAAATTAAAAACATATAAGTTGAATTAATTAATTTAATAATTAATTCCCGCTGTCACAACAAATAGCGTGTTTTTAAGAAAGAATATCAATCAAAAGATTGACAATTATTTACGTCCAATTTCAAAGTGAAATTAATTTTAATGACCACCATTGGATAAAATGGTAAAAATATATACTAATTAAACTTTAGAACCAATAAATTGAATAATTTATCTCTATAAATTATTTTTATTAAAAAAGTAGTTTTTAAGTATTTTTCACTATTCATCAAAAATTGGAAGTTCTCAGAAAAATACCAAAAAATCAACATAGGCTAATTTCGATATTTCGAATCGAAACATGAAGTCCATTTTGAAATATAAAATTCATATAATTTCAAAAGGTGGTTATTAATATTCATAACTACTACTTTTATTGGTTGCGGTGTGTTAGAACTCGAGGTTGCGTACAACACACGCTGCTCTATTATTCAAAGAGGAGCGTACCATGGAAGCTTGGGGTGTTACATTCAGCAAAAATTATTTTCATATTAATGAATCACATTTTACTTATTGATAACAACCATGTATGTCGGATTTTTGAAATTCAATTCACATAAGTGGTAAAATTTCATTTAAATGATAAAGCCAGTTTTTTAACTACCACTAAGTAGTTTCGCTATTCATCAAAAATTGATGTTTTTCAGAAAAATACCAGAAATTCAGCCAAAGATATATTTTATATTACGAATTCAAAAACGATGTCTATTTTTTCAAGTTCAAAACATATAAGTGGAATTAATTAATTTTAAAATTAACTCCCATTGTTAAAACAAATAGCATGTTTTTAAGAAATAATAACTACCAAAAGATTGATACTTGTTTATGTCCAATTTAAATGTGAAATTAATTCCAATGACCAAAATTGGATTAAATGGTAAAAATATATTCTAATTAATATTTATACCCAATTAAAAAGATAATCTATCCATATAAATAATTTAGATTAAAACATAGATTTGAATTAAAATACAATATTTTCACTATTCATTAAAAATGAACTTTATCGGAAAATTCCAAAAATTTACAGAAAGTAAATTTTGATGTCCCCATTCTAAAGAAGGATTTTATTTGGTCATATAGAATGTATTAAAGTGACCACAACTATATTTAAAAAGGGTTCGCCATTAAAAGGCGATAAATCGGACTTTTAATCTAAATTATGCTTAAAATTAGATTCATTCACATTTTAAGCCTCTCACTTTTTATTGGATAATGTAAATACATTTAAAAATCATGTATAATCATATTGTAGTTAGCTTCATTTAGTCCCTCCAACACAACAGCTAGGAGTTAACTACCATTTAAAATAATAATATTATATTATTAGTGTGCAACGTAAGATTCCAAAGAAACCCGTTGTTGCGTACTGGGTACACTATCAAACATAGAAACCCTTTCAAAGAAAAATTGATATTTAATTAAAAAGTATTAATAAGTATAAAAATATCTTATTCTTCATTTACATGAGATGTTACATTCTTCCCCCCTTTTTGAAATTGCGTCCTCACAATTTTTATTCAGTTATCAAAATAAGTGGGGGTATTTATCCCTCATAGCATTTTCAGATTACCACGTTCCCTCTTTAACCATATGTTTTTCCAAAAAAACCATTACCTGGTAAATTACCTTATTCCGCAACACCTTCTCTCTATGGTCATGAATCTGAACTAGTTGTTCTTCATAAGAGAGATTCTCTTCCAACTGAACTACCTCTGGGCTCAAAACCTAAGATGGGTCTGGCATATACATTCTCAACATCGAAACATGAAAAAAAATTTGTACCTGCGATAAACTTGGAGGTAAAGACACTGTATACGCAATTGATCCCACTTTCTACAGAATTTCATAAGGTCCAATGAACTTCAGACTCAACTTTCCCTTCTTACAAAAAGGAATCACACTTTTCCATGGAGAAACTTTCAGAAAGACATGATCACCTACCTCAAAGGAAAGATCCTTCCTCCAGTTATCTGCATAACTTTTTTGTCTGCTCTAAGATGTTATCATGTGCTTTTAAATCAACTGAACTTTCTCTACCATCTCTTCTACCAATTCTGGTCTCATCCACTTCCTTTCACCTACTTCATCCCAAAAAGATAGAGTTTGATAAAACATTCCATATAATTCCTCAAATGGAGCCATCTGTATACTAGAATGAAAACTGTTATTATAAGAAAATTCAACCAAAGAAAGATGATGGTCCCAACATCCCTGATAATCCATCGAACAAGCATGTAACATATCCTCCAATGTCTGAATTGTTTGTTTTGACTGCCCATCTGATTGAGGATGAAAAGCTTTACTAAAATTTAATTCAGTACCCAATGACTTCTGAAGGCCTTTCCAAAAGTTAGAAGTGAACCTGGGATCACGATCAGATACAATGGAGAGGGGAACTCAATGCAACCTAATTATCTCTTTAACATACAACCGATCAAGTTGATCTAGAGACCAAGTATCTCGAATAGGAAGGAAATGAGCATATTTAGTCAATCGATCAACTATAACCCAGATTGCATTATTACCTCGAGATGTCTTTGGTAATCCCACAACGAAGTCCATGGATATATTTTCCCATTTCTACTCTGGCACCGGTAGAGGCTGAAGCATCCCTTTCTGTAACTGCTGCTCTGCTTTAATCTGCTGACAATTCAAACACTTCACAGTAAAATCCGTTATATCTCTTTTCTTTCCATCCCACTAGTAATACTCTTGAAGATCTCTGTACATCTTAGTAATACCAGGATGAACTGAAAATGGAGAACTATGAGCATCACATAACAACTCATTATTCAACTGTGAATCACAAGGTACACATAATCTCTTCCCAAATCTTAGAACACAATCATTATCAATGTTAAATTCAGGCAACTTACCCTTCTGAACCAACTCTACCTTTTTCTGCAACTCACCGTCTTCTTTCTGCGCTTTCTTAATTCTGTCCGATAGAGATGATTTCACTGACACCTTAATCAAAACAGATGAATTCCTAGCACCATCAACTTCTATTCCAAATTTCATCAAAGAAAAAACCAAAGGATCTAGTTCCAAATGTAGCATGGTTAATGAAGTATTACTTTTTTGACTCAAACCATCAGCCACTTTATTTGCTTTTCCCAGATGATAAAGGATCATGCAATCATAATCCTTGATTAATTCCAACCATCTCCTCTATCTCTTATTCAATTATTTCTGAGTGAATATATACTTCAATATTTTGTGATTAGTATATATTTCACACTTCAATACATACAAATTATGTCTCCAAATTTTTAAAGCCAAAACAACAGCAGCTAATTCCAAATCATGGGTAGGGTAATTTAACTCATGAGGTTTCAATTGTCGTGAAGCATAAACAATTTCTTGATCATTCTACATTAGGACACATCCTAGTCCTTTCAAAAAATCATCATTGTAGATAACACACTCACCATTTCTGGATGGAAATTCCAAAACTGGAGCACTCACCAATCTCTTTTTCAATTCTTCAAAAAAATTATCACATTCTTTTGTCCAGATGAACTTAACACCTTTTCGAGTTAACTTAGTCATTGGACTAGAAAACCGTGAAAAATTTTCAACAAACCTCCGGTAATAACCTGAAAACCAAGAAAACAACAATTCTCGATTATATTTCTGGGTCTTGGCCATTCTTCAACAAATTTTGATTTAACTAGATCAACATTTATGCCATTTTTTAAAACAATGTGACCAAGGAAAGAAATTTTTTGTAACCAAAACACACACTTGCTGAATTTCCCAAATATTTTATTTTCTTTTAAGGTTTGAAAGACAACCCTTAAATGACATTAATGTTCTTCCTTACTTTTGTAATAAACCAAAATATCATCAATGAACACAACCATAAACTTATCCAAGAACTCACGGAAAATTCTATTCATAAGATTCATGAATACAACAGGTACATTGGTTAACCCAAAAGGCATAACTACAAATTCATAACGGCCATACGAAGTACAAAATGCAGTCATTAGAACGTCTTCTTTCTTTACTTTCAACTGATGGTACCCCAACCTAAATTCACTCTTCAAAAATTACTGAGCTCCCTAGAGATGATCAAATAAATCATCAATGTGATGAAATGGATACTTATTATTAATAGTGATGTTATTCAATGCTCTATAATCAATGAAAAGTCTCACTAAACCATCGTTCTTTTTAACAAACAAGACAGGAGCACCCCATGGTGATTTTCATGGTCGAATGAAACCTTTATCTAATAACTCCTGCAATTTATTCTTTAACTCTAAAAGTTCAATTTGATAAATTCGATAAGGGGGTTTTGAAATTTGGTTAGCATCAACAACTAAGTCAACAATAATGTTAACTTCTCAATCAGGTATAATACCAGTCAAATCATCAGGAAAAACATCAAGGTACTCATTTACCACTGGCACATCATAACCTGAACAATTCCTTTGTTTTCAAAAATATGTTCAAGGTAAAATTCATTTCCATATTTTACTAGTTTATCATCTTCTTGATATGTTATCAATAGTAGGGGTTCATTTTTGTATACAAATTAAAAATAATTTTAAAAATAAACCTCTTTAGATCTACAGTCAATCTTAGCATGATAAACAAAAAGACAATCCATGCCAAATATAACATCAAACTCTACTAGAGGAAAAACAATAAGTTTTTCAGGTATATTCTTTCTACACACAAGGACAGGAATGTTCTTATGTTTTATTTTTGTCTCAACATTTCCTCCAGGTTTTTCTACCGTAAGTTTAGTATTCATATCATGATATGGAATTCCCAATTTACTAGAAAACTTATCATAAATGAAAGAGAGTGTAGACCCTAAATCAAACAACACATTGGCATAATCTGAACAAAAAAACAGTGTACCTGATACTACTTCGTTTGATGACCCAACATCTGCTGAAGTAGTTGCAACAGATTTTACCACCGCTTTTTTATTGTAGTTTGGCTGCTTTCCCTCAGTTGAGTTCGTCATTGGAAACTCATTTTCATAATGACCCATTTCATTACACTTAAAACATCTTACCAATGGTTTTTCATTGCTTGTTTGATCATCTTCCTTACAGTTACGAGCAATATGACTAGACTTACCACACCGGAAGAACTTTCTAGACTTCGATAAACATTCTCCAGGATGCTTTTTACCACACTTCTCAGAAGTTGGATATTTAGTTTTCTTACCTCTAGGCTTGTTTGATGAATTATTCCCCTTTTCCAGCCAACTAGACCCCTTATTCTGTTGTTTGTCAAAGAACACTTGATCATCGGAAAACTCTGTTTCCCCCTTCTCTGCACATCGAACAAGTTTTTCATAAATTTTGAACTCACGAGAGGCTAGTGCTCTTCGATATCATGGATTTAGTCCTGAGTAAAATCGATTTATCTTACTATCAAGATCTCAGATGAAATTTGGTGCATACCTTTCCAGTCAAGTGAACTTTGCTTTATAAGCGGCCACTGAGTCATCCTCCTACCTCACTTCTAGGAATTGTTTTTCCATCCTAAGACAAACCACCTTAGGAATATATTTCTCAAGAAACATACCTTTCAATTCATCCCAAACAAGAGCATCAATCTCCTCACTATCCATGTTATTTTTCACCATCGACCACCACTGATCATCTTCACCTTCAATACAGTAAACAGCGAGACTAGCCTCTTGATGTTTTGAACATCCCATAACATCAAAAATATTTTCCAGTGCTTTAATCCACCCTTCTTCTAGCACAGGGTCAGATGATCCTCTAAATGATGGGGGATGTTGCCTCATGAAATGCTCCACTACTGACATGTTCCTATGTAGTTGATCTGGATGATCTCGTGCATGAATACCGCCACCATTTATATCCTGAGTCAACTGTGCCATCACTGCAAAAAACTATTCAGTTCCGATTTTGACCATCTCAGGTTGCTGATTTGGAAGGTTTTCTTCCTCCTGATGTTGTTCCAACATAGTTGTCCTATTTCCTCTGCGGAAAACCATTCTGAACACAGAAATATCTTAGGCGAAGCAACATGGTAATCTGTAAATGCTCAATGATTTCAATATTAACATAAATTACTTTATGTATATTAATTTAACAATATTCTAACTCCTAAAGTTATCTAAACTGGCCTCTGATGCCAACTATAAGGACCCGACCTTAAACATTACATAACATTGAAATAAATGAATAATTCAAATTGAAGATCTTTTCAGTTTTAGAGTTTTAGATAATTAGGCCATAACAATTACATTTCAAAAAACATTTACAAAGTAGACACTTCCACCCAGTATCCATTTTTTTACAAAACATGGACTCTTGAAAAAAATTCAGGTCTTGTTCCATGTTTAAGAAAGCATGAATTTTACTTGATCCCATCCTTGACCCTATTCCATATTATGTCTTCTGAAAAACATTTCAAAAACTTGGGATGACCATAAAAATCTCAGTAGGGGATACACAAAGATGTAAATCTATTAGTTTTTCAAAACAACAAGTAAACCATGAATAATTTAACTTAAGTAATTCTTTTTATCTTTATGAAGTAGTAAATACTCTCCACTGAATAAAAGATCATTACCTACCCTTTTGTAACCAAAAAATTACCATAAAACCCTTATAAAGAACATATAACATATAAAGGCAACATGGGACATAAACATACATAAATAGAATAACCATATAGTCAACTTCCACACATATCACTAAATGTAATAGCCATACGGCCGACTTCCATTCCCAATGCATTGACGGTTATAATGTAACCACCCATCCTAGAATTCACGGAACCACACGTCATTTGGTTTATCACGTAACCACCCGTCAAATGTCCAAGTACCAATATAAAACCATAACACATACAACAAATATAACAGAAAGAAAACATTTCCATATTTCGATCTCCATATATCACTTAAATATATTGACATTAAAAATGCATTTTCAAAACCATTTTCAATACCAAAAATATGTAAAAGAGTATAAGGTGTTTATTTTCTTTTAAAACATTACAGCTTGTTGAGGAATCCAAAGATCAAATACTACTCGCGGCAGCGGAAAAGGTCGTTGTCCCCACTTACGTTTAAAGGAACATTCTTTTTTGTGGTTTAGTAAAACGATTCATAGAAAAATATTCATTTTGTATAAAAGTAAAAGTCAAAGGGTTTTATACACCGTATAAAAGAAAGTTGTGTATAAATTAAAATATTCCTCAATGAAAGGAGATTGAGACGAAGTCCCTTACCTCGTGTCCGACTTGACTCGATCATTCTTTAATATTCTGAATAATAAACTAAAGTTAATTACTACTTTCTTAATAACCTTTTTCAAGTTTATTATTCCTTTTATATCACTTATTACCATTTTATAAACATTATGTAATCATTTAAGTTAATAACTTTTGTTTTGCCGATATTGGGCACATGAGTAAAAAATGAACACCTTATATTTACATGTTGTCCATGTGGTCAATAGTAAATTATATCCCGAATGATATTCATTATTTAAATATCATATATATAATATATATCCATTATATACATGTATTTATAATATTACTTAACATTTAGAGGTAAGATTTGAAATGCACCGTTCTTGGATACAGTAAGCCATACGTATGCATGAATGCTACTTTCATTTCTATTTCTTATTTTAATGGAAATAAAACATAATGATGCATAGGTATATTATAATTCCAGTAAAATATCATATATAATATCATTAACACTATCCTTTATACATCCCACATAAGGCATTAACGAGTCATATCACTTTAAGGGGGCGGTAGTCCACACTTCTTCAAATGAGATTATCGTATTTACCCACTATGAAAACCATAAAGACTTCGTATAATTGGAAATTAAATAAGCATAATGAAATTATAAACATACTATTTATCATATTTAAATACAGTTCCATCATAATGGACACCATAAGAGGTGGTAAGATGTAATTGAACAATCGTCGTTTCGTGAGGCGTTAGTTTTCCATCCACAATAACATTATGTTCTTCCTCCATTGCATGGAGGTGTGTGTAAGTTTAGTTCGAATAATTCATATAAAAACATCTTATTATATTTAGGATACTGTTTTTGTTACAAAATAATGAAATAATATGATTTTAGGGGTTGGAGAATTAAAATAAATGAAAATAATTTTAGAGAAACCGTTATCTTTAATTTTGGTAACTCCTTTGGTTTGAACCAAAAAGACTTCTTGAAGTGCCTTATGCCTAAGGTAAGTCTTCTAGGGGGGGGAAAGGGATGTAGGGAGCTTAATTGGATAGAGGTTTGACGAGCCAAATGTCTTGATATGTGTGAGGAATTTGTTATAAGTTGTATCCTTTTATAAGGGGGAGGAGGGGCTCTTTAGGAAAGTGTGAAAATATTATTTTATAATATAATGTTATTCGGTTTCTAATGGTCCAAAATTCATGATAGTACAAGATAATATGAGTAATGGTCGAAATAAAATCATCCAATTTAAATTGGACATAGTTTGGATAATATTTTAATCATTATAATCTTATTTATTTAAATCAATTTTTAATGAGATAAATACTACATCATTATTGTGTCATAAATAATTTAATTTGTTTGATGTCTAAAAATTATAAAAAAAATAACATGATATAGGAAATAGTTTTATATTTCCAAATAATATTTATAGTCGAAAATTGGACTTATATAACTCCATATAAAAATTAATTACTTCAACATATTTTTTAATGTCAATTTTGTCTTCAAATTAAATTAATTAATCTAAATTGTCATTATCACTCCCAAGTGGCTCAATGGGGTCCCAAAATCGACCCAAAGATGTCCGTGGTAGTAAATGACTCAAAAAATAAGTTTTGGACAATTGTTAAAGTAATTTTGAATTATTATAATATTCTTTTTACCTTGAATTACTTTATTTACCTTTAACCGCAGTAAATAAAGGTCAAAAGTTACTATTCACCAAAAATTATTTTCATCTTAATGAACTACATTTTACTTCTTGATAACAACCATTTATGTCAGATTTTTGAAATTCAATTCACATAAGCGGTAACATTTCATTTAAATGAAAATTTTAGTTTCTTTAAATACCACTAAGTAGTTTCACTATTCATCAAAAATTGAAGTTTTTGAGAAAAATACCAAAACTTCAGCCTAAGATATATTTTATATTCTGAATTCAAAAATTATTTCTATTGTTTCAAATTCAAAACATAGAAGTGTCATTAATTAATTATAAAATTAACTCCCGTTGTTAAAACAAATAGAGTGTTTTTAAGAAACAATAACTATCAAAAGATTGATACTTGTTTATGTCCAATTTCAAAGTGAAATTAATTCCAATGACCAAAATTGGATTAAATGGTAAAAATATATTCTAATTACTCCTTAAACCCAATTAAAAAAAAATCTAACAATATAAATAAATTATATTAAATCATAGTTTTGAATTAAATAACAATATTTTCACTATTCATTAAAAAATGAACTTTATCTGAAAAATTCCAAAAAATTACACAAAGTAAATTTTGATGTCCCCATTCTAAAGAAGGATTTTTTTTGGTCATACAGAATGTATTAAAGTGACCCAAACTAGATTTAAAAAGGGTTCACCATTAAAAGGTGATTAACCGTCCTTTTAATGTAAATTATGCTTAAAATTAGATTCATTCACATTTTAAGCCTATAACTTTTTATTGGATAATGTAAATACATTTAAAAATAATGTATAATTATATTGTAGTTAGTTTCATTCATTCCTGCCAATATAACGACTAGGAGTTAACTACCATTTAAAATAATAATATTATATTATTAGTGTGCAACGTAAGATTCCAAAGAAACTCGTTGTTGCATATCAGGTACGCTAAAGAACATAGCACCCATTTTAAAGTAAAATTAATATTTAATTCGAAAATATTAATTAGTATAAAAATATCTTATTCTTCATTTACTTGGTATGTTAAAAAAGATACTGTCATTTTTCTTTCCACTACATCATGGTGGAGGTTACTAAATCTTCCATATTAGATACCGGTCCCATAGTAGGTTTGATTTTCAATGTATTCCTTAAAAATGTTTCCAAACCATATCCCTTTAACCAATCTAGAACTTATTTCTTTGAGAGTATAAACAACCTATATAGTTGGATTTAATTATTTTGGTTCAAGGTACTATCTCCCCTATTATTTTCATAATTCATGTTTTTTTTCTGGAGGATTTTATAAAGAAGTTATCTTAGTTTTGGGCTGAGATTCAGGTATGTATTAAAGGTGGTAATTTCATGGATAGGTTTTGAGGTGGTATCATTTGTGATTTGTAGGGGGGATCCCTAGATTCTCATTCTTGATCATAGAATTTTGAATTTTTAATCAATGTAGTTAATATTTTACCTCTAAATTTATGTGAAAGAGTTGGAGTATGAGGATTTAGGTTCTTTGGGTTATGATGGAATCGTAATATTGAATAAAATAGGAAAATGGAAGATTAATTTGGTATTTATGTTATTGTGATTTCTTGATTTTGTTGTTGTTGATATTTTCTACTGATTTTATAGATGTTATTCTATATATTTATTTGTGGTTGTTGTTTTTTAGCAGAATTAATATTCTTGAAATTGTGTAAATAATGTAAATGCATAATTTGGAACCAATTAATGAAATATTCATGTAAATTAATTATTTTTCCACCTTGAAATTGATGAAATATAGATTTTAATATTGAATCAAGTTTATGATTTATTCTTAGCTTTATAGTATTATTGATTATAGGTATATTAGTCTTTTATACTTTTAAAAATTAATTGGTTAAATATTATTAATGAAATAATTTTTTTAATGATAATTAATTAGTGTTGTGTGAGACCATTATTTTTTAATGAAATATCCAATTAATATAGGATATGGCCTTAGATTCACTATTATTGTTCCATGTTGAAAAATCATTTTCTTTTTTGAATCTGTTCTCTAGAATGGTAGATCCTTGATTTTATTTATTGATAACCTGTTATGGTTAGAATAATATTTGATCAATAGACTAGAATTATTAGGTTTTCAAGTGATGGAATTGATATAGGTGATGGATGGATGAAATATTATTTTTTCAATGGTGTTGAGGATGAAATAGTTTTCATTAGAACAATATCAAAGATAGGATTGATGATTAGTTCTTTATTGATTATTACATTAAAATAGATGGGTTTTTTATTTTGTTTGTTATTATTTCCACATTCTTTATGTAATTTATCTTTCTTAACATCAAGTGAATATTTTTTTGTGGTATCTTAGGATGAGTCCTAGAATATTTCAAAATTTTAAAATGGTAAGTATATTTAAATGAACTCTTAGGATTGAGTGTTATTAATGGAAATAAAGAAAAATGACCCATATATCTATGTTAACCATGGGATAGTTAAAAGTAATTCTATAAGGATCATGGTTGTGGAATCATTAATTTTAATATTGTTTATGAAAGCGTGTTGCCTTCATATGAAAATAAATATATAAACAAAAAATGTATTATGGGATAATAAATTATTATTAAATTACTATTCTTTTATATAGAAAAAAATTAATTTCTAATTACTATGTGTAAATGGATAAATAATTTTAATATTTAATTTTATGTGCATGATTGATATCAAAACATTAGTGGTGGAAGATAGGTGTCTTGTGAGATGTACGTCGAAGTTGAGACTAATGCAAGGTAACGTCCCATAGTGTAGTTGTGTGTGATAATATCTATTATTTTTGTTTTATTTCAGACACATAACTACTTGATTTAGTAGTGAATCTAACACCCATTTATTTATGTGGGATTTTCCCTAGTATCTAGGTTGGTGAAGGAATGAATGATTGAATACTACCTCGCCCCATCCTCCAATGGGATGGATTATATTATGTGATAATACATAGGTTGTGACATCCTAAGGTAAAGGGTATTGAATCATGTCAGGTTTTATGGACCTTGGTTATACTATATAACTATGTGCAGACTATGCTAAATTTTCATTATAGTATAGATTTTATTCATTCATGATCACTATAGTTTTTCAATGGTTAACTTTTATGGGTTATAGAGGCTTTAACTATAATGCACGAAATATGGGTTATAGTGGATTCTAGAATTATAATTGATTATCGATAGGATTTAGGTGATTATGTTTTAATCAGATACATGGGATGCATGATGATAAAGTGGTATAGTTGTGATAAGATTTATTGGAATAGGGTATGATGACATATTGGAGGGATGAATATTAGACAATATTCATTATCGCATTAGAGTAACAAACTAAAGGGGAAATGGTTGTAGAGTAAATTTTATATATGCATATATATGTGTGTGTGTGTGTGTGTTTGTGTGTGTGTGTGTGTGTCTATGTTTGTGGTTTATGTATATTATTACTAAAATGTGAAACCTTATAATAATTTCATAATGATGTTGGGATGTAGATTTACCTTTTTAGAAAATTATTTGATTTTATTGCTTATTCACTATGATTTAGTATGATTATTTTTTATTTTGTGGGGGAGGTTTCAGGTTGGATGCTTCTGAGTATAACTATCCACTCAGCATGGGTATATATAAACAATTTTTCAAGTATTTAGGAGCTATATCATGATCAAGAATAATTATATTAGCTTGGTGTTGTTTTTTTGGATCCATTAGAGTTTGCGGTTGTTTTCTAGGTGTTTACGTTTATACAATTAAATTTTTTCTAGTTTTTTTGACATTATACTCATGAATTGGTATTGACTATATATTTATGCATGGTGTTTAATGGTGGATCAATTCTTATCTATTATTCATTAAAATTTATATAAATATGGTTTTATTTCACATTTATGAATATATATTAAAGATTCTAGTTTCCAACCCATGGTCTATTAGATATAGGATCTAGGTTTCAGCGACCCTATCTTCACTACCGATATAGGAGGGTTACTAGTGGAGGGGGGTTATGAAATTGTAGAATTGAATCTGGTGGTTGTGAGATAGGGACCAGTTTGGAGATAGTAACTATTGATGAGGCATAAGTTCATAGTAAAATTAAATCATTGAGACTTGAACAATATGTACATAAGTGAGACCACCTACGACATTGGTATTTATGGCCCCATATAATCTAATGCAAGGATCATCACGTTTACTAAGCATATTATTCGAATTGATTTTTCCTATAGGGTTTATAGCTAGGAAAGGATCATGTATTGTGATATTTTTCAAATTTGTTTGAATTATGTAGGAAATATGATATATGTTTTAAATAAATTTATTAATTATCCTTAAAATTTACATATTCAAGGTTTAAGAGTCCCTAATGTTTTTTATATTGTATTTATAGATCTAGGGTGATTCCCTCATAATGTTTTCAGTAATTATATTCAAAAAGAATGTTTCAATTATTCACCATATGTTTAAGGTCAATGATGATTATGCTTGGAGGTGAGATTCTATGACTTATAACACTTGGGTTTATAGAAGTATGAGGGATCCATTTTGTCTTTAGAGACCAATAATTGTTTAGAGGTAGTGAAAAATTACTTCAGTTTGATTCATGATTAAAAGGATCATAAGGTTTTATTGGCAGTGATGATATTATATAAGGTATCCTAGAAGTGGTGGATCTTATTCCATAAGAATGGTTGGGATTCATTTTCCACATGGGATAATTTTTTTGGTCTGTCTCGGGTGGGGTTTCATTACTTAACCATGAAGGTGTATTATTGGAAAGAGAATATTACTTTTTTACAAAGGATTTTCTTATGATGGATTTTAATATCATGTATAATAAATTCTTCCATAATCCATGAAATCATATATAATGCTATGGAATTGAATTTTGAGGAGGAATTTCATCTACATGTCATGATCTAATTCATCCTACTAAAGTTTGTTTATGACTTCTTAGTCTTCTTTTACTAGATATCATAGTTCTCAAACAACTTTTAGTGGACCAAGAAAGGTATGGTATTCATATAAAAGTCATTACCATTACAATACATCGTTTATAACCTCTAATGGTTGTTAAAATATAGTTGGTCACTCTATCTATGCTATGTTTTTGTAAAAAATATCCTTTTAGGAAAAATACAACAACATGGTGATCTTATTTTTTACCAGTGTAGAGGGGATGGGGTAAGAAGAGGATAGCCCCATGACTCCCATATTCCTCCAAGACTATAAGAATTTAATAGATGAAGAGGAGGTTCTAATCAGGGTCAAATGGGTCATGGATCTAGACATGTTCAAATTCATTCATTAATGTTTCCAATACCGAGGAAACAAAAATTTTGATATTTATTTTCTTTCTATTTTCAGGAGTGTTTTATTCCTTATTTGATTCTAAATATACACACTCCTTTCATTAACCAAACATATCCATGTTTTGGGACTTGAGATAGATAGGTTTCTATTTCCCTTGGTTTTAATTACACTAATTTGAGGATATATAAATTTGTGTAATGTATATAGAGACATTGATTTTTTGGTGGGGAAACATTGGTCTAGGAGAGATTTATGATGATTGTGGATATAACCATTTAACATCATCCTCAGTATGGATTGGCTATTTTCTGTGTAGGATATTATATATTTCTTTAAGAGTAACATTTTATTCTATGAAACTAATGGTGTGCAAGATGTTTTTATAGATGAACAAGATTGTTATATGGATTTCAATAATGTTGAGTCCTTAACTTCCTTGATATTCTAGTTGATGTTGAGTTTTTTTGAGTGTTAGTAGAAGTGTTTTCCATGGATTTCCGTAGATTACACTAATTTTTTCTAGAAGAAGTTTTGTGTTTACCGCTATGATGTTTTATCAAATTTGGGATGTATTTGAGACCAATAATTTCTCTTATCTTAGTGTCTTCATATAGGATAGCCCCGTTGAAGTTTATGGAGGTTCCCATTTTTCTCCAAACATTGTTTTTGTATTTTCAAATAAACCACTTTATGGATGATTGATAACCTAACCAAAATCACTTTTGGAGGTACACATTTAGATTAATGATATTCTATATAGTAGATTCCTTTGGCGTAGTCTGTTTCCATGATATTATCATGTTTTATTTGTGAATAAGAATAATGGTTTTTTGAAACACTATATTGATTATTTTTTCTTGAATTAAGAGATAGTTAAGAACTATTATCCTCTTATATGGATTGATTATTTATTTGAGTAGCTAAATGGATCTAGATGGTTTTTAAATAGAATTCTGAAATTATGATATAATCAAATATTGGTGATGGATGATGATTTGTATATAATTCTCTTCAATAGAATTATTGAAATTATGATTTCTTCATGATGTCATTAAATGTGATGAATTATCCAACCATATTCATGAAAAATATGAATGTAGTGTTTTGTGAGTTTCTTGAATGAATTGTGGTGGGGTTCATCAATGAAATACATGTGTTCTATAAGTCATAAGATGAGTATATATATCCCATGTGATCTATTTTTAGAGTTCATTTCCTTCATTATGTATTTGTGATGTTATCCAAGCATGATTTGTGGGTTTTTGAGGTTCGTTTATTCGGTTATATGGTCCCTTAAAATATAGTTGTCTTGTATTCATTGAAGTTTTATGAAATTGTTTATTGGGTATCTCCCCATAATGATGAAGAGGTGAAATTTTTTCATCATCTTCCTGGTTATCATTTTCATTTTTTACTCAAAGTCTCTAATATTATGTCCCCTATAAAAACCATTACTATTCATGATCAAGCATTCATGTAGACCTACCATTACTAAATTTCTTTTGTGTCTTTGAAGGATAATATTATCACTTCTCCAATTATTCATTTTCTAAAAAAATCCATAGTGTTTGAGGTTTTCTGTGATGCATTATGTCTTGGTTTTGGTGTCATAATGATACAACAAATAAAGCTTATCTAATATGGGTCTTGATAGTTATATCCTCATGAATTTACTATGAATCCCATGCACTTTATCTTACTATGGTTTTGTTTTCTATATTTTTTTGTGATTTTACCTCATCTATGAATAAATCATTTCTCTAAAAAGGATCACAAGAGAATGAGTTATGTTCTTCTCTAGCATGAATTTAACTTGTGGTAGTCACAAGTGATGTAATTCAAAAAATATTTTGACTTATATATTCTATAAAAATCCTAAAACTGGAATGTTATGATTTTTTTTGAGGAAAAAGTCATGTGGTAGTGATGTGAATGATTTTGGAGGGTGATGGAGTGTGATGGAAGTAGTTTTTATGATTCACCTTTTTATGGTATAATTGGAGGGTAGTGAATGTATTTATATGATGGTTGGGAAACCATATTTAGTGATGTTGCTGAAGGAGTTCTAGCTGGGGTATTTTGAGGTAGACATATAGTGAGGTCATGTTATTTTTATATATTCTCCCAAAGGATGGTCTGAGGATGATCAACACCAATGTTGTTTTATAAGAGGCTCTTTCTTAATTCAGCGATTCATTATATTGTTCTTCTTTATTTCCACGGTTCTCCCTTGGAATTACATCAATTTGTGGTGAATATGTGTCATGACTTCTGAGGTCATTATTATTTTTCTTTATTATAACTATATATTGTTGAGTCTTTATTTTTATTATTCATGTGATAGAGGGTGAAGGTGGATAAACATGTTCATGGTGGGTATATTCAACCACACGATGTTTCCCAAGTGGAGGTGGGAGGAAATTTTGATGGACTTCATAATTTTGTTTCTTCAATAAAACATAGGGTATGATGTGATTGTGGTGATCATAGACCACATAATGAAGTCAAATCACATATAAATTATGTTTTCGAGCTTATTGAGGATCTTATTTCGATAATATATAGAGGATGTGGTTAAGTTTCACATGATTTACATGTTTATTATCTCTTATTGTGACCCATAAATCACTTAATGTGTTTGGAGAGGTATCCATCATCATTTTTCATCTATGTTATTCCTTATCAATTATTTTCATTCATATAAAGATAATAAAAAAGAGTGAACTATTTGGACTCTAGATGAAATATTGCGCTCATGTATTCTAGATTTTTGAGGTTCAAGGGGTAGTCTCATAATCTTGATAGATTTTTATTAAAACTTATTTTCAATCCAATATTGTTATAGAAATATTCAAGCACTCCAGTAAAATATGGATGAAAATTATGATAAAATATAAGTTCTTACTCATATATATCAATACAAAAAAAATTGTAGTAAAAATGTTTGGTCAAATTAAAACCCCTACCCATGAATATGAATCCCATAATACAAACATAGAGGAAACCAAATTCCAGTAGAAGAAAATTCATGTTCATGCATATCAAGTCCATCAATAAAATATGATGGAAACTAATGAGAAGATGAAAATTCCCACTCTTTCATGTCAAGTATTTAATGAAAGTACAACATCAATTGAAGAATGTAGCTGACATATCCACATTGTAGGTTAGGGGCAAGGACAACCCTCTTACCGCGTATAGTAGAACTTTTAGTACCTAATGGTATGAAATGGAGGACCAGAGCATGAATATATTCCTAATCTAACACACTAGAATGTTCATATATTCCTTTTCCAAAGTCTCTCAAGATATATTATTAATGATGGATGATCGAATATCAATCCATGAATATATAGTATATACTTCCCAATGTGTAGCGATGTTTGTACAAATAGAATGGTGTTGAGCCCAAAACCACACCTCCTCAAGTGGGTTAGAACATCCACATAGTGGGGTTGTCACTCAGGAGAATTCATTCATCCCTTCTCCCATCTATAAGGGTTGTCATAAATATTACATTATTAATGCATAGCAGAATAAATAACAAATACATGTTCCAACTAGGGGACATGAGTCCACTTCAAGGGTCACTCCAAGGTATGCATATAGCCTTTCCAAAATTATGATATCTTACCAGTATATACTGACAACAATACAAGAGAAACATGAAAAGAAACAAGTATATGAATTTTTTCACTTATAGTATGTGGCCCCAATCACTATAAGAGAGAGCCCAAAAAACAAATCGTGAAAAAGGCTTCTAGAAAATAAAGACAAAACTCATAAACCTTCTTTTCTAGAAGCTATACTTCCTAATTAAATAAAAAATATATCCTTGGTGTACCATGATCCTTCTAATCCATCACCAAATTAAGGGAATTCTAGTATTATTCACAAAGATCTTCCCCATAACATTGTTACCAGAAACTCTAGATATCCTTCCCAAAGTTTCTACCATGAAGTGTTCCTTTTTGGACACAAACCAATCAATCATGAGAGATTATATCATGATGAGAATCATGGTTTCCCTCCTCATAGTGAGACTATCAAATAGAAATAAGGTCCTCTTCTTGATTCCATCCTCCCAGAGGGTCCAACACATGGTGTATGATACATAAATTCATCTTTTATTCATACTGTGAGGTATGATGGTAGTCCTCTCCAAGATGGAATGAACTGTGAATATCCTCTCTATAGTGACATATTACATTAGGAGTAAAGTACTCTCATATATATTGACAACCATGATGGTCCCCCCTAGGGTATACACTAGAAAAAATCACCGTACAGTCATCCCTCAATATATTATTCTAGTCCTCATCATGATGGAATACGTTGTGAAGGTCCTCCCCAAAATGAAATATTCTTTCTGTAAGAAGGACCCTCTTGTTTTCATCTTCCCTAAAAGTCCTCTCCATGGTATACACTATATAAATTCTCCATACAGTCAGGCATAGAGCTATTATGGGAGTCCTCACCATTATGGAATGTGATGTGAAGTTCCTCCCTACAGGGACATATTAATTCATCGAGAAGGTCATCCCCTAGATATTGTCTTTTCTAAAGGTCCTCCCCATTGCATGCAATCTAGAAACACTCATGAATTAATACATATATATATATGATGGTATACCTAACAATTATGTCTTACATTGTCAAGGAACTTTCAATAGAGACATATTATTTCAATAGGAAGGACCCTCTTACGGTCGTCTTCCCTAAAGGACCTCCCCATGATATACACTACTAAAATTCTCGACATAGTTGAACACCATGATATGATGGTATTTTTTTCCATGATGACGTGAATTACTAAGGTACTAAACATAATGAAATCTTATTTTAGCAATAAGTACTTCAATTTTTTTCATCCTCTTTATATGTCCACTGTGGGGTATATGCTTGTTTGGAAAAATCCCTTAAGGTAACATTGAACCATTTATGGGTTGTTTGTCTTAGTTGAAAAAGATAGGTTCCTTGGTAAGTTGTGGAGTTCTAGAGATATTTTTGACAATATATGTTGATAATTATCCATGAAAAAGTAATGGAAACTCTAGAGGTAGTACAAAAGATTAGATACAAGGTGGCGTCATTTTCTAGTGTTCGCCAAATTTTTGGGCTCATAATCTGAAAATATAGATACATGTTTTTGGAAAAGGATATTGGGAGAAATATTTAAAATTGAATTTACACTTCCACATAAGGAATGTTTTAGTATTATAATGTTAAATAATCTAATAGGCATGACTTGCACGAAAGAGTGTGTTGCTTGAAATAATCATGCTTTGAGTTTTTATGCACATAGAGGGTATCGTTCATGATGGGCCAAATAGTCTGTGTAGGGATTAGGGATCCAAATAAATAAGTTGTGACCCCCCTCTTTTTAAGAATATTGAAACATAGAGAAAATTTGATCTCCAAACCGCGTAAGAATTTTGTAAAAAGTGAGTTCTGTGAAATAATTGTAATTGCATGAAAGATAATAAAGTTGCACGGAATATTGGAGTTGTGCGTAAGATTGAAGTTGTTAGTAAGAGGAATTTTTTTCATGAAAGGAATAAAACTTGTTCCCAAGGAATAGTAAGGGGTTTGTAATAGATTTGGAGTTTCCTAGTACATCTATGGTGAAGTGGTATTAATTAGAGGATGAAAGTGTGACATTAATAGAGAATCTACATATAGTGGAAGACACATTCCTTAGAGATAATTAAGGGACCAACATGTCTATAAACAATGTGTTGGACTTCTTTATAATTAGCGAGTACACTTCATTTGAGAGAAAAATCATATTTCAAATTATGAATGGTTGTAAACTAAGAGGGATATTTAGTCCACTTTAAACATTGTAAATAGAAGTTAACTTTTACTGGATTTGGTAGATCGACACATTTTCTTTGTATGCCACTTGGACGTAGCCTAGTGATGGTGATCCAAGAAAAAATTATTGTGTCGCATTCATGATTTAATTTTTGTTCATAATTTTCTATGGGAAATAAATATAAGAGAGTTTTGTTACGACAAAACAAGTTCTTAAGAGTTATTATATTTAATCCATCATAACCTGATTCACCCCCTCCCCTCTCATGATATTTGACATAGTTTACCTAAAAATGATACTGAAATTATTCATGCAGTCTGACATTGACCTATTATAGTAGTCCTCATCATGATAGCATTCTCTGTAAAGTCCTCCCTATAGTGACATTATATTTCCACAAAAAGGTCTTTTCTTTTATGAGTCAAATACTAAAAAAGTCTTTATACATTTATACACATGGAAAAATGGTTCTAGACTTTCTAGAAACCATATTAATGAAAAGAGAATTCATTTATCAATTAGAATATGGCTCGGTGTAGTGCTCATCCTCCAAGCCACCCCTTGACTATTCCCACAACAATGATCCCTCCGAAAGGCCCAATACATGTGAGAAAGCTGTGAAGAAGCATTCCTGTTAGGTTGAAATAGTATAGATGTATCAGGTATAAAAAAAGATATATTCTTTGTGACAAGACAACAGTATGTGGATGAAATACAAATTATTTTTTGGTCCCTATCCACTTCTCAGTTCATCATTCAAAATGAATTGTTAGAATAATTCAGAAGTAATATCCATTTCAATATTCGGGTAACACTCTACCACTTAAAAGAATTTTTTTATCTTACAATGAGTATGAAGACCATGTAAAAATATTGGGAGCGATTCATTGTCAAATCTACTTGGATTCCCTTTCTTGTGTAGTGACCACAATTGGAGAGGTGATAGAATGATCTTTAATCGACACCCCTCAATGTGTTTCATAAGCTTTTTTGTCTAATTGTTGAATCCCTACTTGGTGTTCACATATGGTGAGGTGGGAACATGGTACATGGCATTTCACCTCATGTACCATTTGTAATATCCCTCTAGAAGTGATATCATGTAATTTAATTATTCCAATGTATCTATTGGGAATAACCCTTACTCTCAAAAGGTGGAATGCTAAAAAAGAAACTCCCTTGAATAAGTGTCAAAAAAATTCAAGCCTAATTAGAGAAATCCATTGAAAAAATATAGAACATGTAAACTGATAACATTCAACATGTTTCTTTTTCAAGGGTATCCATTCATCAAGCATTACTAATGTCCTCTGATGAAAATAGTTTGTGTGCAGACTCATCATTATATATGACTCATTTTGTAACAAGGATGTGCGAGATCAATAGAGAGGTAAAAGCATTAGTGGCCACTAAAATATAAGATCATTCCCATGAAAAAGGGATGGGGGAAGTTTTATCACATAACTCCACCATAAGACCCAAAAATTTAGATTGTGGAATATTAACAAAAGAACCAGAGAAACCCCATCCAACAGGGATGGGGGGATTTTTTCCTCGACCACCCTTCTATAGAAATTGATGTTTTCCCATTTAGGGAGTAAAAAGCATTAATGTATCCCAATTTTCATTGTCACATGACCAATCTCCTCTTGAAGGGAGTGGTATGACCAGGCTGTGTAAGGGTTCCCTCTATGTCACCATTTTCCAAGAAGCATGAAGATGGTCCCAAAAAGGAAGTGAGTGGTCCAACAGAAGACAAAAAATCCTCCTATCATTCAGTAGAAAGTACGAAGCCTACAATGCATTATTATTTAGGGAAGATAGTGGATGTCAATCATTTTGATGGAATAATAAATAATGAAAATGAAAAGGATAAGGGAGAGGATGTTTCTGTTTAGGGTGTGGTTCAGACTAATAATGATGGTGTACACACCCGGAACTTGAGAATCAACTATAATTCCAGTTCCCCCTCAATCAATACCATACCGTCTAATGAGGGAATCTCTAAAAATAATAAATTTGAGTTCATATATGACATGCCTACCCCTCTCGATGATGAAGAGGTATTTATTATCTAATAAATATCCTCTTAGTATGAGGAATAAATGAAATATTTGACATGAATCAACACTGATTTTCTCTGAGAAATAATTCCTATTGAATAAAATCCATGGGAAGAGCCTCAAAATACACTTCCAACATGTATACCACATATTCAAAGGTTTATCATGGAAATTGATGTATTTATATGATATCTTATGAAGACAAAACCTCAACCATTGGTCTATATGGACCTTATCATGGATGGACATCATGATTTCCCTCTATTAAGGGGGAAATCAGAATAGGTCCAGGAAAATCGATATATGTTGTCTCTATTTGGATATCTACCTCATATAACTGAAAAACAAAAGTTCAATAGAACACTCATCAAGAAATTATATACACTAAAGAGTCATTTATAGCTTGATTGGATTTTGAGGATCAGTGGCATGAACCAATGAAACTAGAAAAAAAGCCTTACCCAGACTAGGAGACCAGGACCCCTCCACCGAAATTTTTTAGGAGACCTAAATTTTTTATATTCAATGGATAAGGTGACCCAAATAAACATATGAACAACTATGAATTACCTTTTGATCTAATGATTGAAACTCCTAAGAAACAAGGAGTAAAACTCAAATTCTTCGTGGGAACCCTAGAAATCCTATCTTTTTCATGGTATGTTGGTTTTCTAGATCAATCGATAAATGTATGGGAATGTATCCATATATATTTACACATTTATTTCAGATCAATATTGAAAAATAAAACAATCAGTTCTCTCTCAAACTAAAACTAGTGAGAAACAATATAGTCTTAGATTTTATTTTCCATATAGAAAGGGATAACATACTCCCTAAACTGACTACTTCCGCAGGAGGTTATTATTTATCTCTACATTTATAACCTTCACGAAGTTCTATGAATACCCCTCAACCTCGAGAAATATACAAGTGGGTTTTGGAATTTATCAAATATTTCTCAGATAATGGAATACTTCATAAAATTGGAAAATACCAAGTTCCAGATAACTCCACCTATCCTAGTGAAAATAGTGCAAAAGGAAAATCTAGCATCTATCACACATAATACATCCTCTGCATATAATTCATCTCTAAATAATGTTCCATATGGTTCATCCCCCTTTGGGTGTCAATAGAAACCCCTCCTCACAAAGATGAGTGGAAGGGACCTATAAAAAATAAATTTGAGGATTTAATTAATAATGTTTTCTCATTCCAAGATGATAAAATTAATAGATATTTTATATTCACAATGGACCATGAATTACTCCACATACTAAATCCAAAAAAGCTCAATCAGATAGGTATTTATAAATAGTAAAATTATTTTCTCTCTTACTAGATATTTTGGCACATCATTCCAAAATTCTTCTTCTTTCATGACATCCTGTATAAAATGGATGATTCTATGAATGAAAATATATGAATGCCAACATCACAAGTGGTGTATGATTTTTCTAATTCTCATGAGGAATGAAGGGAATGGAAATTAGTTGTTAGAATAAGGGTGTATAAATTTTATGGTTGTATTACTCAAAAAACAATCAACCAAGCTCATGGTATTCACTGAGTATAGTTGAAACAACAGACTGTGCCCCTAGCCGCTTCCGCTGTAATATAGTCGACATCATTATCCCCCCAAACCTCCAAATTCTATCCTTTCCATAAGAGTCCTACAAAAAATATATTTTTTATTTTTAGAAGTATGAACCTACAAGAAGGGATAATATATCTTTAACATTATCAAAAGTTATTCTCTCATACTTGAAACAATGGATATCTCCCTGATAAAAGGCACCACAATAAACAATATGCTATGAAAATTCAGTATCACATATAGAGATGATCTTTTATAACATTATTTTCATTTAATTAATGGAACCATAATCTAATGATGATAATGAATATAAACTTGAGTTATCTACACCTATATGGGGATGTAGGGGAATAGGTGGCGGGATCAAGGGATACTGAAAGGCACCATCATGGGCGCTTTCTAATGATGTTCGGTTTCAGGTTACTTAGGTGCAGCAGAGTGGCTGACCAAGTTCGTCTCTCAAAGGAGGAAGTAAATTAAAACATCTTCTTAAAGTTATTCTATGAATAAAATAGAATATAAAAAAACTACATGAAATTATGGGGGGTTGTTTATCATTTATAAAACAATAATAATTTTTCATGAAGAAGATTGCAATTTTTTTGTTTTTAATTTTGAAATGAAATTCAACACTACAAGAAGATGTTTTTTTAGAAAATATTTAAAAGAAATAATCGATCTATCTCTACCTCTTATTTTACTTATTAATCATTATAATTTAAATTAAAATCCACTTAATTGTGATCCCCTAATTTTTTAACCCCCAAACCCTATGAAAATTAACTTTACCACAAAGATGAATTTAATTAAATGCTAGGATAGCATTGAAACATGTTATCACGATACCCGACATTGATTTATTTTTAAAATATATTTTATGGTCATTGGTAAATAAAGGCTCATGTCTATTCTTGAAAATGAGTATGAATTGAGATTAGGGATTATATTTTAACTCTTTAAATTTATCCAGTGTGGTCTTGTTTTACTAATTGAGATTGCGCTCTCACAATTTACACAATACTCAAACTCACGTGTTTTTGTGTTAATTGTTGAATAACTATATTTGTTTATTATAATTTAAAATCTCAATTCATGGATAATATTACGTTAATTATATTATCTCAATTATTTAAAATTATTAAATTAATAGGGTAGAAGATATATTGATCTATAAGAGAACTACTCTTCCATGGGCGTTGTGTTCATCGTGGAGACATTTTTCATTAGCAAAATATTGAAGGGGTAGAACCCAATCACATATGTACTCATGATTATAAGCCAAATAGGATGAGTAAATAAGATGATAATTGAACAAAACTTAATAAATTTGGAGAAATAAAAGAATAATAATGAATTTTATTACACAAATGAAAACATTACAATATGAAGAAGAGAAGGCTTCAATGAGGGGATCCTTGCTTCAAGAGATAACCCTCTTACATTGGTAAGAGAGTTTGCGTGAAACCAATTATCCTCTAGCTTGAATCTACTAATGCACGTCCCAACCCAAACAAATGGGAAAAACACAAATTTATAGTGTGGTGGGGAGGCTAGGTTCAACGTGGTTTCAAGTGTGAATGTGGAATCTCGGACAAATATTTTATTCCAAATTTCACCAACCATTTAACCACCAATACTCATGAATAAGATATCATTACATAAGGATGATTCATGATTAAATGTGACCTTGAGGTCCTTTCTTTATTTGGGCCTCATCCAAGGACAAATGAAGAATTTATGGCCGAAATATAGAACCCATGTCCAATCTGGTGAGTCCATCCTAACTTCGACTTCATGGCCCATTTCACCAGCCAAATGCATGATTTAGCTACAATGTCCACAATAAAAGTTGAATAAACATATGTTAGGAACACATTTACAAAATATTAAGTTAAAATAATTCATATAAAATTATTTATATTCGAAATACTAGAGTACATTTTTAAAGGGTAAAACTAGAATTTCCATCAAATTTTCAAATGAATGCTCTAATCGCAATTATTTTATAAATAATAATATTTAACACAGTTTGAGGAAATTTTATCATTTATTATCAATAAAATATTCAATGAAAATGTTTTTTATCCGATATCAGGGAAGAGATACTCACGATAGGAGGCCGATTTTTGGTTTCACCCCTAATTGAACTATCAATGTTGTAGAAACTCACATAAGAACCCTTTAATTTGAGAAACAAGACTGGGAGAATCCCCTTGAAACTTCCAAAATCCACTCTAACCTGATAACTCTGGATTATAAATCATTAGAGGAACATGTTTCCAATATCCCTCGACATGCATGTAGGCCTGACTAGACTAACCAACCAATGATTGGATCTCCTCCAAATCATGTATTGAGGGCTGATCCATCTAAATAAAATAATCATTCCACTAAATCTCTTATTAAAGAGTGTCCCCATCTTGGGAAGTACAGTACATTAGACTAGAAGTATGAAATCTTCAAATAGTTAGTCTCAGTATTAGCTACGCTGTCGATCTTGAATTCCATGTGTTTGTAAAAAGACCTTATAGAGGCACTCATAGAGAATTTTCTACACACATTGGAGTTTTATGTTGCTTTTTTTATTGAGGTATCTCGGATAGATACTAATCCAATGGAATTCTACTCTGTAATATCCTTCACAAATATAGATGAAGATTTTGTTATATAGGGATATATCATAATTTTTTATGTATTCAGCAAGATAAATGGTTTCAATGTCCAAAATTTATTCATCGACAATGGATCCAAAGTTATTCTCATTCATGTATTAATACATAATTGGGTGAGCTTAAATGAGGATAACCTAACACAATCCACTATAACAATATATGGTTATGAAGAAAATGTTCATAAGTGGTTGGGAAAAATCAAGATCAAAAATTAGTTTGGAGCCCTCGTGGATGACAAGTAATTTCTAGTATTTCTGAATATTATAGACTTCGACATCATTCAAGGAAGTCCATCATTGCATTAGCACAAATAAATCACCTCCTCGAACCATCAAGGAATCAAATAATACATTAAATAAAAAATTAGGATGAATTATGGTGACATGGCCCCATTATAATCTCACAAGGAACATTATATAGATGTAGAATTCTATAAATGAAAATGGAAACAACCACTAGTTGATGATGAGTCCACTGATGAAATAAATTCACTAATGAACCTGCACTTGGGTGACCAAGCATGAAACCTTACATAAATCACCAGATCCTTTGCGGATGTGGTTGCTGGAAGAAATATTTAGAATGATGAGCTTTGAGTTAAAGTTGATGGGTTTATTGATTTATGCATATAGCCAAAAAACATTCATCTCTGAGGGAAACCAGTGATTTAGTTCTCAAAAGATCAAGTAAATCTCTGTTATTCGGACTTAAGATTTGTGCTTGCTGGGAAATTTTCTAAACTTAGACCATCTATGATGTTCATAAGAAAGTCTTCTGAAAAAATTGGATTTTCGGGTTTTCATGTTGGTCTGTTAAATTCATCCAATGTATGTTTCCACATCTCCTCTAAAGATGAGTATTATAGACTCTGGGTGAGGTTAACATGGTCTTCTGAGGGTTTCATCATGAAATTCTTTCAATAGAACCCTAAAATTGGTCCTCGCACTAAATCCCCAATTGTTCCTAAATGGATCGACTTCCCTGGGTTATTGATTCACTTATTCAAACAAACAGCCACGTTTCCAATTGCCAGCATTGTTGGAAATCCTTTAAAGATAGAACTAGTGATGAAGAATCTCTCAAGACCCTTAGTTACTCGAATCTGTAATGAGATTGATGTTACACAAGCGCTCCCATACCATATTTAGATCCAGAATAGTAAGAAGTGATTCTTTCACGATGTGGGTTTTGAAAATATCCCTGACTATTGTAGCTCTTTCCTTAAGCAGGGACATAATTTAAAAAACTATGTTGGCAATGAAAGTACCCATGTAGCGCAAAGTTACATGTGTTGAAAAGGGAATTCACAATAGAGACATGGCTGAGAATGGCTTCCACCCAGTTGAGACTGGCCCCTCTGGGACTCAAGATTCTAATGGAGGTATTACTACTGCTGTAAAACCTGATGTTGTTCACAATCTGGATGGACCTTCTAATTCTCAACCCCCTCCTCTTAATCTCTCTGATGTTATGAAGGTTGTACATCATGAACATGTCATAAGTGATGGTAAAGAGAGCATCAATAAAAATGACCCAAGAACATCTCAACCATTTCAAGAGGAACAAAATATAAACTCTAAACATGGTGACTTCTCTCTAGATGAGTATGAACAACCTAGCCAGATTGAAGAGGACAACATAAAATTGAGTGAGTGGAAAGACAAAAAGTAAATGGTAGATGCAGATGGTTTGATGACACCAAATCCTAGGAAAACATGAAGTCAAAGAGATTACTCTAACTTGGAGATTACAATTGTCACTAGAACACTTGAAGCCTCTACAAATAACAAAATGAATACTCTTCCACAACCGGTAGTCGATGAACATATTAATCTATCCACTAAAATTGACGAAATCCATGAAAGAAAAGATAAAGGAGAGGATAAGCCAACGTATAGAGATGCATATAAAATTAATAATGATTTGCGGGAAGAAATAAACTCTTAGATATATGATAAAGATGCAATTTTACATCAGAAGTACAAAGAGGGTTCAATCACTGTAGAGACTTATCATCAAATCAGAAAACAGATGTTTATTAGGATGGTTAATGAATTCAAATAGAATCTTGATTTTAATTTCTGGGACATTCCTTTGGAGTTAATCCTTTTTTGTAATTTTCTATTTGATTCTTCCTTTCGGTTGTCAACTTACCTTTTGATGATTATTACTTTGAGATAATTGGGGCTTCTCAGAGGACGCTAAAAGTCATTATGAATCTATCTTAATGGATTACCTAATTTAATCCAAGCATCACTGTGGTTTTGGATCTTTTATTTGTCTTTGTTTACATGTTAATCTTGTGAGATGTTGGCCTTCTCTACCTGTTTTTCTACTAGTTGGTGATTGGTTTGGTTTTAATTGTTGTTCGTATCTTTTATTTCTATTGATGCATGTTTTTCTTTCCCTGTTTGGATCCCATGGCTGGATCCTGATGTCTACATTTTTTCCAATCTTCAAGTTCTTATGCATGTTGAATGGAAAGTTAGTTTTTTGATAGACTATCAAAAAAAGGATACACATGTCTTAGTGCCCAGCTAGGAAGGATATTTTCTAATAGAATGATTCATTCTCTCTTGGACATTTTTGAACTAGAGATGTAGAGTTCTCATGAAATTATCCCTCTTGGTGTGTTTTTCATCATGCAGGGCCCTCTCTTGCTATTTGCTGATAATAAATTGATGGTTCTGGAGGATAGGGTGTTGAAAGTGATGATGAAGGTCAAAGAATTGGTTCTCAAGCAGATAGAACACCTCCTGGACAACAATGTTGTTGGTGATAAAAAATGCATAAATTGGTGATGGGGAATGAATTGTGGTGCCCAAAACTGCTAATTATACAGATTGAGGATCATCCCCTCTAGCTGTAATGAAGAGTTGTTTTATTTAATTTGATTTGAAGATCCAGATTTATAGAGGATGTTCAATCCCAAGACACTGGTTTGCACCTACATCATTTTTCTTATTCTAGCATAAAATTTTATTTCTCTAAATTTATGCTGGTCTAACCACATTACACATCATGTGTCATCCTTAACTCTTGTTTTTTTCAATAAAATTCCGGGATACAGGCTGGGAGACCAAACCATATCTTAGATTGTTTAAATAAAACCACTAGTTGATTGTGTGGATTTCTTCACCACCCCAAATGTTCTTGAAATAATCCCATACACCCCCCTTTAAAAAGATTATTAGAAATAATAATCTAACTGTCATCCAGATTAATCATACGAACACTAATGTTGATGCATATTCAGTCATCCTCAGTATTCCACTCTTGAACACTGAGTCTTGCAGAATTTAATATATTATTGACTCCTGATGAATTAGTGAAATTTTGAATGAAACAACTCTCATTCCAGCCACGTAGATCCGAGAAATCCATGCCTCACTAACTAAGGTAGACGATGTTGTATCTTGACTAAATATTAATGAAGACCCTCCTCTTTCATCTCTCACTTCATTTTCTCTAGTGATTCATGGAAATATCATGGTGTTAGATGGGTCAGAAGAAGTCACTTCAACTTTTTAATATCAAGATATTCGATCCACCCCCATCTTTGGAAAACATATCCCAAGACTCTCTCCCCATATGGAAAAAAGAAGACGATGAAAAAGATGAAGATGCAGAGGTCCTTAGGGATGATCCTTCAGCATTTGTGGGGTAATATCTATAATCATTGAAGAAATCAAAGAAATAAATCTAGGTATAAAAGAAAAAACCTCGCCAACATTTATTAGTGCATTCATGCCTTCTATTGATCAAGTGGTATACACCTCTATCCTGAAGTAACATTGTAACTTATTATACTAAAAAAACACAAATATTATAGGTCTTGGTACCGAGGTTTCCAACCACCATTATGGCATTCTAGAGGACCACTGTGGCTACAATCAAGATACTATAAGGATTCAGCCAACACATTTTTCCAAAATGGTTGTTTAAGGTTACAATATCATCATAAAAAATATGATTTGACAGTTCAAATAACCCAAATTGTTTCCCAATATCATCCGTGTTAAGATGTGGAACCTAAAATTTAGAGTCTTTATTGATTCTTGGGTTCTAAACTGATTTTTCCCAAAGGATGACCTCCCAACCCTAATCATAGAACTACTGCTGGATGAAATAGAAATGTTTCTAGACCACTAATTCATGGATGGATATTTGAGATACAATCAAATATGATTGAAACTGTAGGATAATGATTCCATGGAGTTTAGGGCCCTCTAGAGAGTATTTTTTTATTAGTTAATTATATTTTACTAAAGGATTATCAGTTTTACATTAATATGTTTCATGAAGCACATCATTAAACCATTCCTAGGAAAAAATTTCAAATTACATTTGATTAATTGGTTGTTAAATCAAAAAAATTCTCTGGCCAATTAGTGGACCATGAAACCAACATAAAAGAATTACAACATCACATCCTAAAAAATGAACCCCTTTAAATGTGATTCGGTGTTACCTAATGGAAATTTCTCAAAATCATTTTATTCCATTGTTCAATAATGTACGCCTCAAGAATACAAATTCTATCCATATAATGTCACATCCCCACAAAATCATTATGTTTATAGGACTTCAAGTAAACATGGAATACATTTAGTGATTCATAGAAAATCTTTCATGAAAATCTGTTCCCTTCACCAGGTTGATGAAAACAATATTAACATATCAGTGGAATGATAATTTTCAGGAATAATTTGAAAATATAATGTAATATCTCTCAATCCCTCTAGTGTGGATTCCAACTATCGATGGAAGGACGCTTATTTTTTTATCTTACTTAGAGTGATCAGAGGGTTCCTTCCATGCATATAAGAATGATTATAGCAATGAAAACTAACTTTTTATCTCATAAAAACCATAGTCAATGTAGATACATGTTATTCAGCTATCAAGAAGACCTATTTTGCACTAATATTTTCATTCCATAATGTATGGAATTACCTACACCATTACAAGGTCATCTTGTTCTCTTATAGCAACCCACACCAATTCATTATCTATTGTCTGATGTTGGTCGGATGCCAGTCAGGGTGGGAGGTCATCCTATAGTACATTGAAATTGAATTTGTACCTAGATAAGTGATCAAAGGACAAACATTAGAATATTTTCAAGAAAACTACCCCTCATAAAAATTAACTCATTTGATACTGAAATACCAAATGAAGAAGTTTTCACTTTTTTTAGAGGGACCCCAAATATGGGAGATGTATTTTGATGGTGTATCAATAGTTTTGAAATGGAAGTGGATGGAAGACCCCCAATCTCAACAATGTAGTGTTAGGAGTCATGCCCATATTTGTAGCAAAGTCAATCATGTCTTACTCTTTCCAACTATCAAATGGATTCATGAATAATGAAGAATAATATTAATATATTGTTGTAGGGATAGAACTCACACTTCAGGTATAATTCAATTACATGAATATAAGAGGAAATTGAAAACTTCTCATTAAGCAGGTGAGTGGTGACTATTCTATCAAAAAGGAATAGATAATACCCTTACTAAACCAAGTGTGGTGATTAATAGTAGAAATCCCTTTTTATCTGACATTGAATCATGTCCCATAGTAATAAAATACCTAGGAAGGAACCATATAAAATATTGCCACATCTCTATCCATTACAGATGGGGATGAAACATTCGTCATTATTGTGCATCATCGTATGGTCTCACCTTTAATCCAATCCTATAGGGAATATATCGATGGGGTTATCTCCATCCCCGAACCATACAACCCTACCACTGGTTGAATGAAACCCATTATGGACAATATATAAAATAGACAGATCCCACCAGAAATATTTGGGGGAAAGAATATCCAAATACAATTCATCAAAACATTTCTATATGAATGCACATATCATCAAAGTTATTATATAAGGGGAGCCTTGACGAGGTCCATCTCAGGTGAATTTATGGAGAAGAGACGACTACTTTCATGAAGTAAGTGAACACTGGAGCTTATGGTTCTAATTATTAAGGACTCAAACATTTCCACCGAATCCAATATCAAGGGTACTAATATCCCTCTATAATCTAGAATTGTAATAAATTCACATAAAATTATCATTCCTTATATTTTAATTCCAACATCATTCACCAACCCCCGGAGTTTCTCAACATATCCAAGTAAACATAGCCTATTTCTATATGGCGGATCAACAACGTGGTACTGTATCCTCCATCTATGACTAATCAGTGCAAGTATATTCTATTTATAATTTAATTATTCTCTAGGTGGGCCAATGTTATACCCCTCAATGAATTCAGGACAAGGAACATTGTCAAATTTGAGAAATCTAAAATCATCACCAGATTTGGTGTCTCTTATACCAAACTGATAGACAACAACACCAATTTGAATTTTTATGATTTGGATAAGCTATATCCAGATTATGAAGTCAAACCCATCTTTTCATACTGCTACCATGTGATGGCTAATGTACTGATAAATTCCTTTAATCAAAACCTATAAAATAAACGCTAAATGATGGTAGATAAAGATAAAAACTAATGGCTAGAGAAGATCTTACATGCCTTGTGGTATTACCATACTACAACCTGCACTACCACAATGGTGACCCCATAATCTTTAGTATATGAGACATGCTTGGTCTTTCCCATCAAAGTTCAATTTCCATCATTATGCATTTTTATATTCCATCAGGTATCCACAGATGATATATACAAGAAATTTATGGATGAAATAATTAAAATGGATGAGAAGTGATTTCATACCATTCATTATTTGAATGTCTACCATAATCGGATTGCATGATCCTTTGAAAAAAAGGTTTACCTTCAATCTTTCTTCAAAGGAGACATTGTTATGTTACTCAGGACCCAGATGATACCTAGATAGAAACCTCTAAATTCGGAACCAAAATGTGGTTGACCATATGAAATATATAAGTTATAATCCAATGGGTCTTTTTTCCTTATTTCATGGATAAGAATACTACAACGACCCCCACAAACAAAAGATTCATGACGAAGTATTTTGTGTAATCAAACGAAATCATCTTCCGGATCACATGATGTTAAACTGCAAGGTAGATTATCCCAGCTACTCGATATCAAATTGGGTGGAAGGACTTTTTATAAGATATTAAAAAACAGAACACATTTTTCCGTATCATAAGATAATAAATGAAAAGATATCAATATACTCACCACATGATGTTAAACTTCATGGGAATCACTGTTTCTATCAGTGATTAACCTCACATGATCTAGATCTGTGTAGGTAAAAGGTGTAATCCCCTTGTTACCGAAAGAGATTCAGATCCATGTAAGGAGTATCGTTCTAAAAAACTATGGACAACATTATTCCAGTCATCATACTCCTACAAATTAGGCCTCTAATAGTGCTATAAATGTCTATCATCTATCCTATAAAATCAATAAATACAAGAGAGAGGTTATAATCTCTAGAAATTTATTATCCCTGATAAAGGTGTGCTTTATTGGATCTATATAAACTAATAAATGTGTCCTCTATCAACACCTTAATTTAGAACTACTAAAGGGACCATTTATCATCACTATTAAAAGTGATGATAAAGGGTCATTCTGCAGTGTGTTGTAACAGCACACCATAGCACCAGAAACACACCATAAATCAACAAAAAGAAGTCCCAATAAATGATTTAAATGAAATAAAACATACAACAATAAAAAAATAAAAAAGACTATATTATAGAAATTTCAAACAATGGTTTATATAATTAGAAAAATTTAAATTATTACATTAATTAAAAACTATAAATATTTATTTATCATTAAATATTGACCCGACTCATGCAATTTCCGAACAAACCACCCCTAATCAAGAAAAAGAATGCACATGTATAAGAAAAAATTCTTAAGTTAGTGATAATTTATGTAAATAAAATAATAGAAAGAGTTAATTTTACTAAAATTGATGTGAATTTTAAATAAAAAGATGCCTATAGAGTTATATCGACCTCACCATGAATTGGATTGATGTGTGGCTGATTCCAACACGTCTCAAATAACATGTGGATCATTCTCCTAAAATATTTAATCAATTTGAATGCATTTTCAAGGTTTTGATTCGATCAATTTATCTTTTGAATAAAATTATTGTCAATTGTAAATAAAAAGAAGCACTGGGAGTCATATCGGTCACATTGTGAATCAGATTGAGTTGTGGCTGATTCATCAATTCCTAAAATCACTTAAGGAGAATTTTAATAACGTATCAAAACAATATGAATGTGTATTTTGTGTTTTAGGTGTGTATAATTCATACAATGGCATGAAACATTAACTCATAGTGGTCATACCATGTGTCAAATTATGGTGCCACTAATTTTTAAATGTCTCAAATGACATATGGATCATTTACCTATATGTGAATGAATTGCATGACTCCATAGACAACTTTTTATAATAATATAAAACCCTTGGGTTTCTTTTAATGAACGAACAAAATATCTTGAACCAAACAACGAACCCACTCAAAAGGCATAAAGGGTGATTTCCACATAAAACAGACATCTCCAAATAGGTACAAAATAATGAGGGGCGATAAATCACAATTGTATAGCCGTTGAAATGTTCAAATTCAGAGAATAACCCATTTGAACTACAAATGAATGATTTCATCAAACCTGTATATTGAATGATGAATGATACATCTATTTTATGAAAATATTTTATGACATTTTAATTTGATGATTTGTCTATATAAATGATAAATCTTTCCAATTTTGTAATTCATTTACTTGTTTTTTGTTTTATGTCCGCAAATAACATATTTGTGAAAAAGGAATGAAAAAAGAGAGGAAATATGATCAGAATGACCCTTCGTTCCACATCGCTTCACTTAAAGCCTGACAACAGATTTTGATGATGAAGAGGATCTGTAAAACTGGTGAAAAAATGAATACATGTCATGTACAACAAGTACACGTCAAGTGTCATGACCCATCCCCTGGGGCCCATGTCGTGTCTACCCCCAACCCGCCTTATATAGGCCAAGGGCAGGAAACTAGCACTAGAAAGGAATATACCTAAAATGGGAAGTCATTTCCTTTTAACCTGTACAGACATACAGTTGAAGAACATAATAAGAAGAAACCACAAAGTAAACTTATATAGTAAAAGTGTTTTGAATGTAAAGGGACCAGAATACAATCACAACTAAAATGTACAAGTACAACTGAAAAGAAAAAATACAACTGAGAAGTGAAAAACAGCTCCTAGATCATACACCGAGGATCCTACCAGAAGGGTAGGCACATCTCACGATCAGTAGTACCTATTCCACATCACGACAAATGTTCCTCCTCCAAGAATAGTTCAGTCTTGGCTATATCAACCTCGATCAATGTTGTTCATCATCTACACAAGACACAACAAGGTGCGGGTGTAGCCTGTGCAGGGGTGTGTATAACGATACTCAGTAGGGACCTTAAGACACCCGTTGGTCTCCCAGAGTTCCACAAAGGAAAACCCACAATTTAAGACCTTTATCTCAAGCATGATGTGATAGAAATAAATTCTACTTAGGTATATGCCCATACATATACCTAAGTTATCAAGATATTCTCATCTCATACATGAGGGAAGAATACAACAAATGTAACACCACAAATATAGAAGTACCACACAGGTAACACCACAAAGATTGAAGTACCACATAGGTAACACCATGAATACAACACCACGAAGGTAGAAGTACAAAATAGGTAACACCATGAAGATAGAAGTACCACATAGGTAACACCATGAAGATAACACCAAAAAGGTAAAAGACTCAGATCAAAAATAGGTATAACATATGTACATAAGTACATATGAGCAGTCATACTCTAGATCATCTTATTCTGTTTAGAGGCACTACTTCTGACACACAAAAGATCGATAGGTAATAATCCCTACTAACCAATGCAGAATCTAACACACACAGGATCGGTGTGCGCTGACCCACATAAGATCGATGAGCAATGACCCACATAGGATATGATATATTCTAACCCACACAAGATCGATAGATGCTGATTAAATTTGGATCGATGTTCTTTCGTTACGTTATAGCCTGCCATAGGATTCCTCACACCTGGTGCACTCGAGTCCCATAGAATATAGTCCTCAAGATATTTTTCATACATATACCGCCACTAAGAACCAAAATGGAGTAACCCCAAGGACCAGGATGCCGTAAGGGTTCCAACGTGGTAGATGATGGGTCAATTGGACGCCCAGTCTATGAGTTATAAGCATTTTAGTTCGAAGGGCCCAGTTAGATTTAGGTTCAATCCAACCTGGCCATACCCCAACGTTCTCCAAAACTCAATTGGAGTATACCAAAATGATTTTCTTGCTCCATGGGACCCAGCTCCACAGACGGCTCGTTAACCGGACACCAGGATTTCAAATTATGGGCCTTTAAGCAGAACTAGGCTTGGTTGGGTCTACGTCCTGTCCGACCTGGTCGGACCGACCCAACCCAGTTCGGGTCGACCCAACTAGGTTGGGGTTGACCCGGTGGGGTTGGGCCATGGCGGGCTCAACTCACAATGGGTTCACCTGTCCCGCAAGGGGGGCACGAACAGCTGGGCGCGCTGCCCGTGGGGCCAGCGGCTTGCGACTGGGTGGAGCACCCACTACGGTGGGGCCCACCCTAGCCGCCACATTGGGGAGTTACCCTCGATTTTCCCAAACGGCCTTGAAGGTCTTTCAGTCTCATCTATAGTGGCAGCACCACATAACGCCATAAGGGTGCATACGGGACCCACTTGAGTTGGTCCTGCCTTTCGTCACTGCTGGTCGGTGCCGGTCGTCATATCCAGTAGCACGCGATGGCACGCCGCTCCGCCGCCCATAGACGGTAAGTGTGCCAGCCGCATAATTCATTCCACTGTGGCTGACGAGCTGCAGCCCGTATCCCCAAGTGGCGCGCTGGTCACACCGCCCTTCTCTTCTGCGGTTGGTCGGCGTGCCAAATGCCTCCTCTAACCACAACAGCTGACGTGCCACGGATGGTTCCTCTAGCGGAGTGAGTGAACCACCTCCTCCCTCATGGACAGATGGTGTCGTCTTCCCCCTTGGTTCACACTGCAACCGATCTCTAGTAACGCGGCGCCGGCACCCTTTCCTAGGTCACCGAGTGAGCTCTGGTGGCCCATTTTTCCTTCTGAAGGCATCCTTGAACTTCCCAGGACATCACTGTCATGTCTAGCCCATAAAAATTTGGTTTCTTCCATCTTGAAGAATCGCATTCGAAGAACACACAAGTCAATCAAGGTATTGGACGGACTGGGCTTTATTCGTTTGGATCACATCCTCTTCATTAGCTTAATAGAAATAGGTTGAAGATATTGAATCATCCATACTTGAAATTAAACAATTTCAAATCCCTACCTCGTAAATCCGTTGGATAACATCTGTGCTTGAAGGTGGGTCTATGTTCTTCATTCCCACAACAAGATTTCAATGACGCCACTGGAATGAGGATCCTCCATCCTTGTTTGGTGGATTAGTTCTTCACCGAAGGGTTCTTCCAAAGTTCTCCTCTCCCGATCTCCTCCTTCTCCAAGGATTTCCAAATATTAAACCAAGAGGAAAGAGGAGATTTGAACCATTAAAGAGGTGTGTTTCATTAATTTTTAATTAATGAATCCTATTAATTAAAGGTATTAGTGGTTATACACATTGTGTAATCAGTTATTTAATTCCCAACATTAAATTCACAACCTCTCTTTTATGATCTCTGCCTCCAAAAATTAAATAGAGAAATGGGAGGATATTCTTTTTAAAAATAAAATAAATTTATTTTATTTTATCCTCTACAAAAAACTCAAAAAAACCAACATCTTCTGTCAACACATTATGGTCAAGGATAAAACTCCCTTAAGAAAATCCCAACGCTATAGATTCAAGGTGCCCCCATATTTTTAATCTGAGAACTAGTTTAAAAGTTAGAAAACGCTACTCGCGTATTTACTGAACATACCTTTAAAAAATTCAGGAATTCATTCCAGGTAAACCGGGCATGGTAATCACAAAACATCAATTTTTGGACACTCGTAATAATTTCATATAATTAAATAAAATTACATGGAAAATAAGGGTCTTTACATTCTCCCAACCATAAGTATTTTCATCCCGGAAATACACAACATAATCTAAGAAAACAAATGGGGGTACTAAGCATGAATCTGAGCCTCTCGCTCCCAAGAGCTCTCCTAGAAGTTCTCGAGTTACCAACGAACACGCACCATAGGTATAGATCATCTATTAAGGACTCGCTCTTGTCTATCATCAATCTCTAGTGGTACCTCCATAAAAAATTCCACATCCTCAATGTCCATCTCACCTTCGTCGATGACGTGAGAAGTGTAATGCATGTATCTCCTCAGTTGGGATAAATGGAAGACGTCGTGAAGCCTCTCCAACTATGGTGGTAGTGCCAGGTGGTATGCCACCTTGATAATCCACCATAGTATCTGAAATGGTCCGTTAAACCTCGGTGATAGTTTTCCGCCTTAGCCAAATATCGGTAAACCTCGTCAATGTAAGACCTGTCGGAAGACATAGTCTCCCTCCTATAACTCCAAAGGTATCAAACTCCTATCAGCATAAGACATTTTTCTACTCTCTGTAGTCTTCAACTATACCTAGATTATCTGCACCTTCTCAGTGTTAGCTCATACCAACTAAGGACCCATAAGTTCGGACTCCCCTGGGACTGTCCAGCATAGAGGTGATCTACATGGTCGACCGTACAAGGCCTAAAATTGTGCCATATTGATGGTGGAGTGATAACTGTTGTTGAATGCGAACTCCACCAAGGGCATGTGATCAGCCCAACTACTGCCAAAATATTGGACGCATGCACAAAGAAATTCCTCTAGAATCTGAATGGTCCACTCCATCTGACCATCTGTCTATGGATGAAAGGGGTTTCTCAAATGTATTTGAGTCCTGAATTCCTCCTTAAATACCTTCCACAATCGGGAAATAAAATGTGTTTTATGTTCATAGATGATCACTGATGGTACCCCATGAAGTCTCACAGTCTCATATATATAGAGGCATCCCAAGACATCTAATGATCCCTTCCCTCCGATGGGTAATAAGTGGGATGAAATAGTGAGTTGGTCAATGATCACCCAAACGGAATCATGTCCCCTGGACGTACGTGGAAGCCCTATCACAAAGTCCATAGAGATACCATCCCACATCCAATCTGGCCCCTCTAGTGGTTGAGCTAAGCCTGCCAGAACCTGATTCTAGTCCGTCACTTCCTAAAAATTGAGGCATGGTGAAACAAACTCTTCCATTGCTTTCTTCATCCCCGACCACTAGTGCAGATGTCTAAGCTCTTGGTACATATTCACCACACTAGGATGTACCTCCATAGGGGACATATGGAACCCCCTCAACACCTCCTCCCATAACTCCACTAGTACCATGGTATTCCCTTTGAAGAGGATGACTTTATCTCCACCTTCACAAAATTCATCAGGTGATTGTCCTGAAGATATCTAAGAATGTAAAGCCCGACAGTCAATGTACCCAAGATATGCCTCCCTGACTCGCTGAACAAGTGGTCGAGTGACTAGAATAGACTAGAGGTAAGTTTCTCCATCTCTATCCATGAAGGATATCTGCAACGCGGCTAGCTACTATGTTGCCTCACTCAGCAACTGCAAACCAGACCTCCTGTTGAGTCCATCTGCTACCATGTTCCCCTTCTTAGAAGTATAGACTATCTCAAAGTCATCGTCCTAGAGGAACTCCATCCATCACCACTATCTCAGGTTCAGGTCTTTCTATGAGAAGATATACATGAGACTCTTGTGATCAGAGTACACTGTAAAACGTTTACCCATCATGTAATGTCACCACATCTTCAAGCTGAAGACCACTTCTGCTAACTCTAGGTCATGGGTCGCGTAGTTCTGCTCATGTTGTCTCAGCTGTCATGAACCATTAGTGATCACTGCTCATTCCAGAATCAGGACACATCCTTTTCCGGTCCCTGATGTTCCTTAGTAGACTACATACTAATGCCCTCTGTTGGTATCCTCAATATGGGGGGGATACTCACCGATCTCGGTCTCAGCTTCTAAAAACGCTACTGGAATCTGTCTATCCATACAAAGGGTTTTCCCTTCTTTTTCAATTCTATCAAGGGTGCCACAACTCTGGAAAGGTCAGGAACGAATCTCCAGTAGAATCCAGCCAACCCTAGAAAACCATGCACCTCGGCCGCACTCATGGGTGGCTCCTAAGCAAGTAAAACCTCTATCTTCACTAGATCCACTGCAACTCCATCCTCTGAGATAATGTGTCCCAGAAAGTGGACCTCTATTATCCTAAACTAGAACTTCGAGATCTTACACTAAAGCTGGTTCTCTCAAAGTGTATCCAGATCTATCTCCAGAAGATTGGAATGCTCCTCCTCCGACACTGAATACATCAAGATCTCATCAATGAATACCACCACAAAGTGATCAAGGTATGGCTGGAAGATCTTTTTCATGAGTCCCATGAACACAGTAGTGTAGTTGGTTACGCCGAATGGAATAACCAATTATTCATAGTGGCCATACTAATATCTGAAGGCCATATTCTGCATATCATCATCTCATACCCTATGCAGATGATATCCCGATCTGATATCTTTCTTAAAAAACCAACGACCTACCTTCAGATGATCGAAAAGATCATCAATTCATGGAAGTGGATACTTGTTATTCACGGTCACCCGGTTCAGGCACCAGTAGTCCACATAGATTCTCAAACTCCCATATTCCTTTTTAGTGAACAAAATTGGGGCTGCCCATAGAGAATCACTAGTCTTTATGAACCCCTTCATCTGCATGTCCTCCAACTGTACCCGTAACTTATAAAGTTCCATGGGATCCATCCGATATAATGGTGTGAATATTGGTGTTGTCCTGGAGTACAAGTTTTTGTAAAATTCTACCTCTCTTTGAGGAGATAGTCCTGTAAAATAATCAGGGAAAACATCAACATACTGGTCCACCACTACAGGATAGCTCAGATTCTCAACATCAAATGCCCTAAGGGTAAGGCTAGACAACTGATATGTGATCAGATACACCCTGCTCTAGTTAATTCCATCCTGTGCTGCAAAGGTTCCCTTCACGCTGGTGAAGGAAGACCAGGTCCCATTCTTGCTAACACACCGCACATTGCACCTAATATAGTCTATCTGAGCATGGAATTTGGATAACTAGTCCATACCCAAGATGACATTGTAAGGCCTCGACGCTGCTACTAGAAGATCACAACTAAAGTTCTTACCTCCTAGAGTAAGCTCAAACTGCTAAAACTAGTGTGTAATCATCGAATCCCCTTCTGTAGGAGTCTCTAGCCATATGGATCGATCTAAAGGCTCCACTGAAATCTATGATCTTTGAACAGGGGTCATGGCAATAAAAGAGTGACTGGAACCTGTGTCTATAAGTACTTCATCATAGGTGGAGTGGACACAGATCATACCTCTAGTCATCTCTGGAGCATCGTGGTCATAGGCCTCAGCTTCCAGGAGTTGAGCTCATCATTTTCCATTTTATCTATTTTGTTGGGGTGGACCACCTGAAGGTGGTGGCGGTAGAGCCTCGAATTGCCACCCACCACCTACCGTATGGCTAGCTCCTCTGCCATGGACACCTACGACCTGTGGACCTCCCTGATCAAATATCTTCCTCTAACTCAGCAGTCCCTCAATTTTCTCCTGGTCATTTGTACGACGGGTCGGGTAGTCACGTGCCACGTGACCCTTCCCACCAAACGAGTAGTACATTCTACTCTTAATCTACCCTCATATGTCCCATGAACCCCGCACCACTGACCCTGTATCCTAAGGTCATCCTCTTTAAGGTATGTCCCACTTGGGCACCTACATCAACCGCCTACTACGTGCTACAGAAGACTCTGCTCCCTAACCTTTGGTGGTGGCTCACGCCGTCGGTTCCTGCTCAGCTAGGAAGCCCTCTACCAATAGTGATTGCTCTAGCACCCCAGCCTGTGTTGGTATGTTGAGCGATATCATCGATGCTCTGATCTCCCATCGGTGACCCTTCTTGAAAGCTCGGGATGGGAAGAAATGGTCTCATGCCATGTCGGTGGAGTAGTGGGAGAGATCAGTGAACATCACTGAGTACTGGGTCACAATCATGTTTCCATACTGTAAGTGCAGCAGCTCCAATATTCGCACTAAACGTATTTTTTCTTGGAAAAAATCTTCCCTGAAAATTCTCTCGAAGATCACCTATATGAGGGTCACCTCATCGTGTATCTAGAGTGTCAAAATCCACCATCTCCCAAGTGCTCCCTGGAAGAGACTGGCATATAGGATCATTATCAGATAAGCTGGTGTCCCCACTAAGCAGAAAACTATGGACATAGCCTCCAGCCTGTCATTAGCCACCTATGGATTTGCCTATCCTCAAAACCTCATAGGCCTTTACTGCTGGAACTCATGCAATGCACTCAGTCGGCATGTATCCTCTACTGGTGGGTCTGGTGGAAACAGTTTCTCTACGGGTAGTGGTGCTGCTGGTACACCACCCGAAGGAGCTTATGCTGGAAGAGGGCCCTACACTGAGGCCTCATTGCTCGGTGGACCATCATCGCATGCTCTCTCAGGAATCTTGGATGACTGTCTTTGTGGTGGCTTCCTGAAATAAAACAGGTGTTCCACGTTCAATAAGTTATACTTGGTGAGCTAACTGAAAGAGATCACAAGAAAAAAAATTCAGAAACACACACAATCAGTGTTTCTGTGCATTGAGTCAGAAATCAGAATTCTGGGTCCTAGTGTATTGATACGTCGACCTCCGCACCAAAAAAACATTTTCTAAAATGAAAACCAAACTCATAAAACATAACACTATTTCCACATAGAAAATATCAGAATCCTAGTTCTTTGGTAGAACCGACCCCTCTGATACAGTCTTGTTACTACCCGTCCCCCGGGGCCCGTGCTATGACTACCCCAAGCCCGCCTTTCATAGGCCAAGGGCTGGTGACTAGCACCAGAAAGGTGTATCCCTAAAGCAGGAAGGGAATTTATTTTAACCTGTATATACACACAGTCCATGAACACAACAAAAAGAAACCACAATGTAAATTGAAGTAGTAAAAGTCTGTTGAAATTAAAGGGGTCGGAATACAAGCCCAACTAAAAATTACAAGTATAACTGAAAATTACAAATACAACTGAGAAGTGAAAAACATCTCCTTGATTGTCCACCGAGGATCCTACATGAAGGGTAGGTATAACTCATGATCAGTAGTCCCTGTGTCACATCACACCAAATTGTCCACCTCTGAGAACTATCCAGTCCTCGCTCTCTCAGCCTCGATGAATGCTATCAGTCATCTGCACAAAACACAATAAGGAGAAGGCTCATCCCATGTAGGGGTGAGTATAACGATACTTAGTTGGGACCTCAAGACCCCCATTGGTATCCTGGAGTTCCACAATGGAAAAACCACAATGTAAGACCTCCATCTCAAGCATAAAGTGATAGACATCAACTCTACATAGTTATATTAGCATACATATCCCTAAGTTATCAAGATATACTCATATCATACATGAGGGGAGAATACCGCAATGGTAACACCAAAAAGGTATAAATACCACATAGGTATCACCACGAAGATAGAAGTATCACACAGGTAACACCATAAAGACAACACCTCGAAGGTTGAAGTACCAGACAAGTAACACCGCAAAGATAGAAGTACCACATAGGTAACACCATGAAGATAACACCACAAAGGTAAAAGACTCAGCTCTCAATCAGGTATAAATTGTGTACATAAGTGTAGATTATTATTCATAAGGTATATCATATTATTGTTTTCACAAGTACTGCTTCTGACCCACACAGGATTGATAGGTAATACCCCACACAAACCCATAGAGGATCAGACGCACACAGGATCATTGTGCCCTGAGCCACATAGGATTGCTAAGCGCTGACACACACAGGATCAGATATATACTAACCCATGTAGGATTGATAGATCCTGACCCTCTTATGATCGATATTCATTCTTCACATTCCAACCTCACACAGGATACCTCTCACCCAGTGCACTCATGTTCTGTAGAATCTAACAATCGAGATACAGGTCATACCTCTACAACCAATAAGCTCCACAAATGAGTTACACAAAGTACCTTCATGTCTTAAGGGTTCCAATGTGATAGACGGTGCATCAATCGGACACCCAGTCTGTGAGTTATAAGAATTTTAGTAACGAGGGCCCGATTTGATTCGAGTTAGATCCAATCTGGCCATACACAAATGTTCTTCAAAAAACAAGTGGAGTATACCAAAAGTATGATCTTGCTCCAATGGTCTAAGTGCCATATATTTTTGGTCAAACAGACGCCTAGATTTCATGTCATGTCCCTATATGCAGAACTGGGCCCGGTTGGGTCGGGGTCCAGTCCAACCTGGTCAGACCGACTCGATCCGGGTCCAGCCTGACAGGGGGGGGCATGGCGGGCTCGGCCTGCTGGGCCACCTGATAGCCCAGTCTGCAAGGGGATGCATCCCACTTTGAGGGAGATATGCTGAGGAAGCAGCCCGAACGTGTGTGGAACGACTCGTGGCTGGGTGGCGCAGCCCGTTGTGGCGAGGACCACCCTAGCTGCCACCCGGGGAGTGAACCTCGGTTTTCCCGAATGGCCGTGAGGGCCATTCGGTCTCCTCCGCAGTGGCAACGCCATGTGGGGCTACCACATGGGGAATCCAGGTGGCATGTGGGACCCATTGGAGCCAGTCCGGCCTCCCGTCGCGGCTGACCAATGTCAGTCGCAGTCTCCAGCAGCGCGCTGCTCTGCCACCCCCAGCTGGCCAGTGTGTCGACCACCTCCTTCGGTCTGCCACTACTAACAAGCTATGGCCTGCATCCTCTGGTGACACACTGGTCATGCAGCCCTCTTCTTCTGTAGCTGACCATTATGTCGGACACCTCCTCCGACTGCCGCGGCTGACAAGTCTAGGCCGGTTCCTCTGGCACACGGGTGCGCCGCCTCCTCCCTCACGGTTGGCTGATGTTGACCACCGCCTTGGTCCCTACCGGCATCGGTCGCCGGTACCGCCGCACCGGTGGCCTTCCGCGGGTCACCGAGTGAGCTCTGGTGGCCCGTTTTTTCTTATGAATGTGTCGTTTAACTTCCCGAGACATCGCCGTCATTTCTAGCCCATCAAAATTGGGTTTTTTCCAACCTGAATAATTGCCCACGAATAAGGCACAAATTAATCAAAATAACATAGGGACCTAGCCTTGTTCGTTCAGACCGAGCCCTCTAAGTTAGCTTGATGGAGATAGGTTTAAGAGATTGAATCATACATACATGAAATAAAACATGTCCAAATCCCTAACTTGTAAATCCGTTGGAGAATGTCTACACATGAAGGTGGTTCAGTGTTCTTCATTTATGCAACATGCTTCCAAGCATGCCGCTGGAATGATGATCCTCTAACCATTCTTGGTGGATTCGTTCTTCACTGAAGGGTTACTCCAATGTCATCCTCTCTAGATCTCCTCCTTTGTAAACAATTCCCAAAAATTTCTCTTAGAATAAATATGAGCTTTCGACCATTAAAGGAGGGTGGTTCATTAATTTATAATTAATAAATCCTATTAATTAAAGGGATTAGTGGTTATAGACATTGTGTAACTAGGATTTTAATGCCCGGAAATAAATTTAAAACCTTATTTTTGTGTTCCCTGCCACCAAAAATTAAAAGGTGAGATTGGAGGATATTCTTCTTAAAAATAAAATATATTTATTTTATTTTATCCTCCAGAAAAAACGCACAAACCAACTTCTTCCCTCGACCCACTGCGGTCAAGGTTAAACCTCCCATAAGAGAATCCTGATTCTGTATATTCAATGGTTCCCTCATATTTTTAATCTAACCACCGATTCAAATGATGGAAAATTCTATACACGCATTTACTCAATGTACCATAAGAAAAATTCAGAGAATCATTCCGAGCACATCGGGCCTTGGAATCACGCGCCGTAAATTTTCACAGACTCGTAATAATTCCATATAATTAAAATAAATTAAATGGAAAATTTGGCTCTTTACATCAAGACCATTTCAAGTGAAAAAGATCTATGCTGGATAATTTGTGATGGAAGAACATATTGTGAACTTCAATTGCACATCGTGTGCCACCAGTACACGATGTGATTGAAGTCAAATGAGTGTACGAAGTTTCCATAGATTCAACATCAAGGAGGGAAAACCAGATCTAAAGTACACTTTGTGAACCCCAATAACATGTCGTGTACCCTAATTACATGTCATGTAGGAATCAATGCGCATCAAAAAAATAAGAGACATGGTCCGTAGGATGTAGACGATTACACTAATAAATGGAGGGGCCCATCCACCATTCTAACTCACTCTGGGATGAGTGGAGGACAAGAAACACCAAGGGACATCCTCCAAACAATGGGTTGACGATTTAGAGTTGTTCTTCACCTCCATTCTTCCCCGGGTACCCATAACACTCACTCTCATCATGAACAAGTAGTCCATCTAGTTCCATGTGATGTGATCATAGGGGGATGTGCAATTAGAAAATATTTATATTATCTTATTCATGTTTTGATTGCTCTATGTTTTTTCATCAATTCCAAAACACTTTCTTTTTGTATTACCTGACCATTGCCACATTATAAATGTTATATTTTTATTTAATAAACTAATCAGATTAGTTTTTTTATGGCCATTATGAAATCTATGTCGATTACGTTTAAACATGATTTTGGGTCAACTATTTCTGTGATTGCGCTAAATAGATAACCATTCCAAATGTTCTATCATAGTATTGGGATGGGATACCAATACAAAGAATCCATGTTCACCAAATTCAAACCCCAAAACTAAATAAACAGACTCCCTTGTAAATCCCTAGAACATGCACCTGAAAATCATTGATTCTGGAATGCCCCATCTGTATATTCAAACCCCCAATATTTGCTTCTATTTATTTTTTATCCAAATGAATTAAACAATTTTAATTTCTATTTCATAATTAAATTAGAATAGACAAATCATCCTTTTGGGTTTGACACTTAGACTTACTATATACTACACTTTGATTTAGGATTGTCTGAGTTTAATAAATAAATTTCATAGCATCGTAGGGAGTTAATGATTCCCTAGGGGTTTATCAAATAGGTTCCATTTCTAGGGACACTTTCATCTATGTTTAAATTATTTACGAATTTTTATAATTGATTTATTTAATTCATTGATTTACACTTGGTTGTCTCATGCTATAGTTTCAAGTAACAATCTATTGCATGAGTAATCCACTCGAGGGAAAGAAAAAATATAATATCTTGTATTTGACCTTGAGTTGGAGAAAATATTGAACAAGAAAAAGAATGATCAAGAAGAGACTAAGAAAGAAGAAGATGCATTTGAAGGGAGAGGGAAATGTGAAAGAGATGATAATGATATGGACCAGAGATATAGAGCACAATTTTGAGGTAGATTTCAAGGGTGAAAAGAAATAATCAACTACAGGAGAATATCAAATATGGGGTGTCAAACCCTGCATTCTCATACCCCCAATGGTTGCACAACACATAAAAATCAATACGGTGGTCATTCAGATGATCACACACTCACTGCAATTTTCTAGTCTACCACATGACGATCCCAATTCACCCATCATAAGATTCCTTGTGATATGTGATACATTCCAATCCCAGAACATCCCAAATGATGTTGTATATATGCTCTCATTCATATTATCACTAAAAGATAATGCACGGGAGTGGATCCAATGTCTACCCCGCATTCAATTACCACATAGGAGTATGTGGTGAGAATATTTTTATAAATGACACCATCAAAATTAATGTATCTACAGGTAAAATTCCCAATTTTGAGTAATTAATTGAGGAATAATTATATAGTTCATGGGTAGGTTCAAAGGTTTAATCATATGTAGTTCTCAACATGGAATCGAGGTGTTTATTTTAATTCAAACATTTTTTAAATGATTGTCACAGGGGAATAGGCCTATAATAGATTCTTCTGGAAGAGGTTGGCTAATGAAAAAAAATCACCAGAATAAAGTTATGAGATACTATATGAGATTTCTAATAACGGTTTATAATAAAATCTAGAAGAATGAAGAGTACAAGGATCACATATGATGGAAAATAGATGGATGGATACTCAAATGGAAACAACGATAAGAATGATTGATGCGATTATGGCCCACCAAAATCATCAAGGCATGTATTTTGAAGGTGAAAATTACATGGATTATATTTGTTAGAACTTTGGAAGGGATGGAGTCCATAACCACCACAAAAACAAAAAAAAAATCAAATTCGAGATCAAGGTTTTTGGCCAAGACAACAAGGATATCATTTTCAAAAAAAGGTCTAATACTGACCAGTCAATTCCATTTGTTGGAGGATGCCCTTGCATCATTTATGACCACATCATGAGATTTACTTGAACAGTTAAATTAATGCTCTAGATATCATGGTACTGCAATTGGAGAAGTGAGAAATGAATCACGAAACCAACAAACATCATTAAAGAACTTGGAAGTACAAGTCAGTCAGATCGCTGAGACACTTAGAGAAATACAAAGAGAAGAGCTTCCAGGATGCCTAGAAAATCATCCTCATGCCAATGTAAAATCCATACTACTTAGAAGTGTATAGATGATTCCAGGGAGAGGAATAGATATGGAATGATTAAAAGAACCACCACCAACTGAGTTAATTAAAGAAAATAACCAAGAACCTAATGAATATGATGAAGAAGAAGCACCATCATCATACCAACCTCTAGTACCATATCAATATATAGAAATGATGGATAATATTGATGAGAAAAAGAAAAAAATTAGATATGTTCAAAAATATACACATCAACATCCATTTGTTATGTCAATTGTAATCATGCCAATGTATGCAATGTTCGTGAAGGATTTGGTTACAAATAAGAAGACGCCTGATGATTTAGCTTCCATTCCACTGGTAGAAGAATGTTCAATAGTTGTTCCAAGAATTCTACTAAAGAAGAAATGTGATCTACATACTTTTTCCATTCCAATTACCATTGGAACTATTGAAATTGGTAGAGCATTGTGTGATTTAGATGCCAGTGTGAATATAATGTCATATGAACATTCAGGAGGCTAGTATTGATGGATATGAGACCAAATAGAGTTATGATTCAACTAGATGATACAAAAATGAGATGACATGAGTACTACATGATGATTTCATCGTCAAAGTGGACGAGTTTTATTTTATGATGGTTTTTTGGTGATAGACATGGATCAATAGATGTCCTAATAATTTTGGAAAGACTATTCCTAGCTACAGGAAGGAAACAAATTTATGTTCATAATGGAGATATAAGTTTTAGAGTTGGAGGATCAACGTTAAAATTCAATTTTCACCGGGTGATGCATAACCTAGATGAACCAATTACCGATTTTTAATGAGATGAATTGATGAAATAGGAGGACGATTTTGTCCATGGATGGAGAGATAAAGTAACTACGGTGGAGATAGAAGAATGAAGTAAGAATAAGATAAAGAAAGAAATTAAAGTGTTTGAAGTGGATGAAGATCAAGGAGAAATATTGATTCTAGAATAATTCAAAATAGATAATAGGTTTGGGTAGTTAGTGAAGAGACATTTAGCTATGAAAGAAGGGCCAAGAACCACTGGATTGGGCCTTTAGAGATAGAGAATGTTTTCCATAATGGACGAGTGAAATTAGTTTCAGATAAATGTAGAGGATCAATCTATATTAATGAATCATGGATTCAAAAAAAATTAGATCTAGATCAGGTATCCACTTTCCTACCATCACCCACCAAAGCTAAAGAGGTAAGGTTGAGCCAAAAATAGGAAACAAAAGCGCTTCTGAGAGGCAACTTGAAATTTTAGTATATCTATTTATTTATGTTCAATTTTTCATAAAATGAAATCATCCCAAAATATTTTCAACATTAATTTTTGTGTCTTCTTCTTTAACATGTGATTTTTATTTTTGCAGGAACATCAAGGTATAAAGAAGAAGAAGCTTCATATGAGTTACACGCCAAGAAGGACATTTACACATTGTGAAAGGGTTCAACTAGAACTTGTACAACCCAATTTTTAAGCATTAATCGCAAGGGGAGTATGAGTTTCAATTACGTAATTTTCTATTGTATTGCCCACTTTTTAATTTTTTTATAGATTTAATTGAAAATTTCATGCTCACATTTGATTAATTATATACTCAAATGATCTAGGGGACATAAAATGCCATGGAAAATTTCCATTCCATGAATTTTAAATTTATTTTTCAATAAATTTGATTGAGAAAAACAGAGAAAAGAATTATCATAGGTAATAATGTGGATTAGGAATTAGAAAAAAAAAGATTTAGTGGATAATGTTAATCATTCTAAATTATTTTTTCCTGATATTTTTCCATATTTAGAATTTCTAAAGTTTGCATTCATTGATTTAATTATTCATATACATTTCCATTAGTTATTGTCCCAAAAATTATTCTTATTCTTGAGGAATCCACTATTCCATTATTTTCCATTCATTCTATTGTATATTTCTTGATAAAATCGAGCATGTTTTCTTCAAGAACAGTATATGCATTTTATTTAATTTATGACTGTACATAATAGCTTTTATTATGATTAAGGAAATCTTTTTGTCAACCCTTATCCTGAGACCCACCATGAAATAATCCTTTTTAAGAATTTAGAAGCCATGGATTTCATTTTTAGTAAACGAGCCATGTTACAAGCCTATTTTATCCATTAATACATTCCTATACTTTTTTTTTCATGATATCTATAAGAATATGTGTGCGGGAGGAACATATTGGGTGTACTGGGATATACTTCATTAACGATATTTTAATGGGGGGTAATTTATTATGATCTGGGAGAGGCCATGTATCTTTCATTGTATTTTATTATTCACACCTCTTAATAAAAAATATTAAAACAAGAAGATAAAAATTAAAAAAAATGGGTTTTGTTTTGGGAGGATCAAAAATCACTATTTTCTAGACCACTTATTTTGGATCATTTTTTGTTAGGTGAAGAATATGTGATTTTCCCTAATAATAAATTTCAAAAAACAATATATATATATATATATATATAATCTAGAGTGTTTTATTTATACATTCTTCTTAAATGAATCAAGGGCACACTTTGAGATTTTTTGGGGATGAGGGAAGTGAAATTTGTAAAGGGATACAATTATTGAGTTTATATTTTGTTATCGAGCTAAATGATATAGTGTCAACATCATTTTATAGATTTATTTTTTACATCATTTATCTACCAACACTAAATCCTCGTAGTCATTTGATACTTACTAGTGATGCAAGCATGATAAATTGTGATATTTTCTTTACACGGTGGATATTTTTTATGCCATGAAAGCAAATGGTATGTTACAAGTTCTTGAGGATTGTGAATGCTGATTTTTATTATTATACCATGATGATGAGAAGAATATACATGTAATGTATATTAGAAATGGAATGTATATTAATAATAGATTGAAAAATATGAATAGATGAATGAAGGAACATGGCTATTTCAAAGGAGGAAAGTAAAATATGTGGGTAGCTTGATTCTTTGAAAATGGGGCATGCATAAATTCTCCTATGTGATGCTTGAAAATTTAATTTTCCATTTAATCAATTTAACTTAATTAAATTGGGTTTGAATCATGGTATGATGGATGATTCTTGTAGTATGTTGACATTCCATCCTCAAGGAAAAGGATGAATTCAAGTGTGGGGGTATTTGATATGTCTATTCTATGCATATATTTTAGGGTATTTTAATGTGATGATTTGTCTATTTCAATGAAAAATAATTCCAATTTTGGAATGCATTTACTTGTATTAGGTTTTGTGGTAGGAAATAATGGATTTTTGAAAAAGGACTGAAATGGGGACGAAATATGAGAAGAACAACCCTTTACGCCGCTTAACATCGCTTGTGGAGTGACACCAGATTTTGCAGATAAAGAGGAGCTGGAAAACCGAAGAAAAATTAACAACATGTCATGTACCACATGTATAGGTTTTTAAAATTTCCAGTCAAACAGATCTGTGCTGGATAAGTTGTGACGACGGGATATACTGTAAACTTCAAGTACATGTTGTGTACCATCAGTACACGATGTGACATTTGTCAAACTAGTGTACAAATATTCCATGGATTCAACATGTCAGAGGGAAACTGGATCTGATGTACAGGTCATGTACCCAAGGTACGGGTTGTGTAGCCATCGAAGCACATAAAAAACAGGCAAAGAGGGCTGTAGGGTTTGGATGATTTTTCCTATAAAAGGAGTGCCCCATCCACCATTACAACTCACTCTGTGACCAGTGGGGGCTAAGAAACACCAATGGTCATCTTCCAAACACTGGGGTGATGATCCGGAGCCATTCATTGTCACCATTCTTCCCCGGTTACCCTTGATTCTCACTCTCGTCATGATTGAGTATTCCTTCTATTTTCGGGTGATGTTATCATAAGGGGGGTGTGTTCTTAGGGATTATTTTCTTTTATATTATTTATATTTTGATTGCTGTAATATTTTTATTCAATTCAAAAACCCTTTATTTCGGTATTTCATGATCATTGATACATTCTAAATGATATCTTTTTTATTACATCTATTAATTGGCTATGTTTTCATATAAAAATTAAGAAATCTATGCCGGTTATGTTTAAATAAGGTTTCAGGTTATCTATTTCTATGCTTACGCTATGTAGATGACCATTCAAAAAGATTGATCATTGAACTAGAATAGGATACCGAGACCAAGGATCCCTGCTGACCCAATTATGACACAATAACTAAATAAACACACTCTCACTTAAATACCTACCACATTCCCCTGAAAATAACTGAACCCGGCATTCACCATCGATTGATTCAAATCCCAAATAATTTATGGTATTTATTTTTCTCTCTAATAAAATTAAAAAATAGAAATTTTTGTTTCTAACATAATTTAGAACATATATATGGTCTTTGTTGGTTTGACACGTGGACTTACTAGATACTACACTTTGAGTTATGATTATATGTGTTTTATAAATTTTCTTTCTTCATCGCATCGTAGGAAACTAAAGAATCCTTGGGGGAATATCAAATTGGAACCATTCTCTAGGAAGGTTTCAGCTGTGTCTAAATAATTTATAAATTTGGATTATTATTTTTATTTTAATCCATTGTCTTACACATGGTCGTCCCATGTTGTAGTTTAAAGTAACAATCCAGTACAGAAGTACTCCACTCGAGGAAAAGAAACAATAGAAGATCTTGTATTTGACCCTAAGATGGAGATGACTTTGTGCAATTAAAGGATAGAGTAAGAAGAGACTGAGCAAGAAGAAGACACCATGATAGGAAGAGCCCCCCTTGAAAGAGCTAAGGATGGGATGGACCAAAGTGTTGGACCAAAATTTCAAGGAAGTATTCGAGGGGGAAATTCACAAATCCAGAATGGGAGAAACTCAATCATGGGAGTCTACCCCAGTATTCTCTTACCCCTAGTGGTTAAAAAACACTTTGCAATCAAGATAACGGTCATTTAGATGATCACACCATCACTGCAATTTGTTTGGCTACCACATTAAAATACCAATTCACAAATCGAATGTTTTCTGGAGATATGTGACACGTTCCAATTCCAAAACATTACTAACAATTCAATACAGATGCACTTGTTCATATTCTCAGAAAAAGACATAGCACTTCAGTGGTTCCATAGTCTTCCCACGCATTCAATTACCACATGGAAGGATCTGGTAAGAATTATTCTAACCAGGTTTTTTCAGGCATAAAAACAAATAGATTTGTCAGAAAGTATTTTAAATTTTGAGAAATTAAATGTAGAATGATTATATAGTTCATGAGAGAGTTTCAATGGTTTAATCAGGAAATTTCCTCATCATGGTATCGAGATGTGGATTTTAATTCAATCTTTTTTATTAAGGACTATCATAAGAGAATAGTTATATAGTAGATGTTGTTGTAGGAGGTTCACTAATGAGAAAATAACTAGAGTAATGTTAAAAGATACTACATGAGATTTCTAGTAATAGTATCCACTAGAAACCATAAGAAGGTAGAGTACAGGGAGTACACGTGATGGAAAACATATGGATGGCTGCACAAATGGATACGATGACGAGGAAGATGGATGTGATGATGGACAACCAAAAATCCTCATGTATGTACTACAAATATGAAAATTACATTGATTATATATAACATCCTACCTTTTTATCACATAAACTTTCATTACATTATAAAAAACCAAGGATATTTAAGGTTTAGTGTCTTGGAAACCAGGAACTCAAAACATGAAAACATAAAAAATTCTTCTTAAACACCTCAAAGGCTTCTCCTTATGTTCATCCTAGGTTCATTACTGCATCTCATAACCTAGAGACATAGATCAAAAGAAATGGTGAGAAAAAAGGCCCATTAAGGGAAATAAGGGAAACATTTAAAATGTGAACTTGAGATACATCAATAAAGTCATGTAAAAGAACTTTAAGGAAGGTGAATGAAATCATGAGGCATATCATAATAAAAATAATGTATTTCATAACTTGAAGATGTGGCTACAACATTTAACATAGACAATCATGAACATATCACCAAGGTCCATCCCCAAGGTTTCATTTGAAAATTACCAAGGTAAACCCCAAGGTATCGTTAAAATTTTAATCTCTAGTGGTTATATCGTTGAGGATGATTTTTGAGTACAAAGGATGTGAGTGTGGCTTGGTATTTATAGGGAAATTGAGAGGACAAGGCATTAATGGCCAAGGGACACCTCATTGGTGGTATTGGATAAACCATGGGCTTGAACATGGTATTTGCCCATGGTATTGACCACTTGGGACACATCATACCTTATCTTACTATTCATTCTTCGACCATATTGATTACATACTTAATGTATCAGTTAATGATGTCATTAAACACCCGTAACTTAAAAACTGTATTTTCACTATTCACCAAAAATTCAACTTTCTCAGAAAAATCCCAAAATTTCACCTTAACCAAATATCGATGCTCTGATTTCAAAAATAAACTCAATTTTATAAAAATAATTTTCTAAATATTTTTAATTTAATTTTTAAATAAATACACTATTCACCGAAAATTCATTTTTTTCAGAAGAATCCCCAAAAATTACATTAACATAATATCGATGCTCTGAGTTCAAAAATGAAATCCATTTTATAAAAATAAATTTTAAAAAAAATTTAATTTAATTTTTAATTAAAAAACACTATTCACCCGAAAAAACTAATACTTGACTAATAATTAATGAAATAGTTATTTACCAATTTTTATTGAATCAGATTACTTAATCAAGGTGACTAGATTATATTAATACTTTCTTTAAGTGAGATTACAAATCCATTTGGTCACATTACTAATCCTAAGTGTAAAATCACTATTGATAAGTTACTATTCATCAAAATCAAGTTTATCTTATTAGACTCTAAATTTCGTACTGAACATAACTGTAGAAGACCATTTTTCGAAAATCATTACACATGATTAGTTATATAAGGTTTACATAATTATTTTCAAATATCCTTTTTCTAGAATTCATCAAAAATATGCATACTATATTTATCCGGAAATTTGAAAATTCACAAACTTCATCACAAGGAGAAATCACAATTTTTATTTAAAAAAGGGATTACACAAGGCAATTATGGTCTCGTTACATATCCCCTTATAACACCAAAATAGGACCTAAGAGTAAGGTGTGCTAGGGTGATAGAATCTTGGGGTGGCTCGGCCAACATTGCACGAGTAGTAATTTCTATCAGTTTCAACTTCTCGCAAAAGTGATTCCATTATAGCTTCACACGATGAAGTTCGGCTTAGGTTTGGTCAAGACCAAAGCCCAGTGGTGCTACCTCCTTCCCAAGTTCTGTTAGATGGGCTTCGATTGGCCCGAGACTGCTGGATGAGGCCATAAAATCTTCTTTCTATATTAATAAACCAAGATCACTTGTATTTAGAGACAATAATTGAAACGTTTAGTTTCCAGTGGTCATATTGACCAACGATCATATAACAGTCGAAACCCAATAGTCTCATTTTAATTATACTCATGTTATCAAATGAAATAGTTTTGACGAGTATAAAATAAAATAACACACAAAATTAGGAAATAAGATTTATTCAAAATCTCAGGTCATTACATTCTTCCCCCCACATCGGAAAAGGAGTCAGTAAAACTATTACTTTAATAGAAATAAAGGGAAGTACAAAGGTCACCCGAGTTAACCCACACTAGGATTCCATGTAGGAAAACATGGACATGGAGGAGAAAACAAAGGGTCAAGTTCTGAAGGAGAGTGATAGAAAACATGATTAGGAGAAAGTTAACCACAAGAAAATGACAAACTTATGATGTGTGTAAATGTTATTTGATTAGCCCATAGGAAACGTAAACCAACAACGTTTTTGTTTTATGTTCCTTTTCATAATTTTGAGGAATTCATTTACTACATAGAACAAAAACATAAATAAATATACATACCTTCAAGTAGAGTTTCATCCTTTAGTAAGTTTCTACCAAAATTGATCTTTTCTCAAAACAATGAGCATTCAAAAATAGTTGGTCTCATCAAAATCACACGAATCATCTTCTAAAGAATCACAAAATCCAAAAAAGATTAACTATCTATTTATCTTAAAACATTATCCAAAAAATAGAAGGTGTAAGATAAAACAACTCTTCAAAAATAAAGAATCCCATAGGAAGGGAAACTTCTTTAAATCTATAAAATTCCACGGTACTACCCAAAGTTCATCATAGACCATTCCATAAATAACTGTTCTTAAATGTCCTCAAAATAAACCAAACTAAGATTGCAACCTAAATACAAGAAATATTTGATAACATAGTCTTCCAAAATAAAATTTATCGTTCATCTCCAAACAACCTAGACCACTCCTAACAGCTTATAACAAGAGTAACTAACCTAAAATTATTTTCCCCAAGATAGGTTAATCATTTCCATAAGTAACCTATATTACCATAAGATCACCTTAAATTCATCTATTCTTCAAAATATAAGTGAACCTTGATTCCTCAATGAAAATACCATAGTAATCTATTTACATCAATCATATTGCGTTCCCAAAATAGTGAACATCTTGCAAAATAAAAATCATCATTTAAATCCCCTAATCAAATTTATCAAATGAAAATCCTTAAGACTTCGTCCTCTTCTTCCTTGATGAATTTGGTCATTAAACTAGGTGAAAATTTTTAATTGTGATTTTTGATAGCTGGTTTGGTATAATCACAATATGTTCAACTTGATCTCTCATCATCTCTATCATATTAATAGGGAAATCATCACATTTTCTATCACATTGGTTTTTGGGATATGTTATTCCATTTACCTACTTTAACTAAGAATAGAAAGTATAATTAGGGGGCTTAAATACATATCCAATAATCATGAAAAGGAAACTTAAAGCATAGAAGGATAAACTTGTAGAAGAAAAGTATACCCAAACTTGTGATCCCCTAGCTTCCAATCTAGGTTATCCATGATCATATATTCTTATGTGAATATTTATTTTATTTTATCTTTATACCTTTAATAATGGTTCATACTAAGATTATGAATTTACCAAAGCATATCCCCCTAGAGTGTCATAACCAAGAGTGCAGCAAGGCCCGTTGTCGTGTACTAGTTCTCATTCGAGTCTAGATCAAAGTGGTGTTTTCGGGTTTTAACCCTTTGTAAATATGTTCCAGAGCCACCTCTACCTGCTCGTATCCATATAGGTATTATTTTCTTGGAAATCCCTTACTTAATACTCATCAAAATACCAGGAATATTTCCTATATTTAAACATTTCTATAGGGTTCTTCCAAAAGTTCACATACCCTAATTTCCACAAATAACTAAACCATACTTTGATACCAACTAAAAAATCCCACCATTTTATCACATAAACTTTCATTAAATTATAAAAAACCAAGGATATTTAAGGTTTAGTGTCTTGGAAACCAGGAACTCAAAACATGAAAACATAAAACATTCTTCTTAAACACTTGAAAGGCTTATCCTTATGTTCATCCTAGGTTCATTATTGCATCTCATAACCTGGGGACATACAAAAAAATAAAGGGTGAGAATAAGGCCCAGTAAGGGAAACAAGGTAAAAATTTAACATGTGAATTTGAGATACATCAATAAAGTCATGAAAAAGAACTTTAAGGCACGCGAAAGAAATCATGAGGCATATCATAATAAAAATAACGTATTTCATAACTTGAAGATGTGGCTACACCATTTAACATAGACAATCATGAAAATATCCCCAAGGTCCATCCCCAAGGTTTCATTTGAAATTTACCAATTTAAACCCCACGGTATTGTTAAAATTGTATTCTATAGTTGTTATATCATTACCCAATGCAATGGGGCGCTATCAGGGCGCACCCCTTAAATTTGTAATCTCTAGTGGTTACATCATTACCCAATGCATTGGAGTGCTATTAGGGCGCACCCTTAAATTTGTATTTATTATCATGTGATCCACATATATCATCATCAAAATATCATAAATAACACATATAGAATAAAAGAAATGGGTTTCATTTCATAATCATGACATTTTAAAAACTGCTTTTAGGATATGATCTTTATGTCACTTTAAACCCACAGAAAAAGGAAACTGGGTCGCATGTATGTAAATCCCCAAATTTAAAATAGAACATATTGATATATATATATATATATATGAATACCCCTGTAGAAGAAAGAGCTTGGATTATTCACTTAATAAAATAAAATAATTTGAGAAAAAGAGAGAGACATTTTGAGACGAAAATTCTGCAGCATAATAGCTATGTTACAGGGTTTTAGAAAACATTGAAAAGAGAGGGGACATGGGTCAACTACACATAAATGATCCATAAAATTGTAGGGGGACATAATATAAAGGATTTAAGAACATGTTAGTGAAATTTGAAAGATATACCATATCAAATGAAGAACATGAAAGAAGGACAAAAATAAGATTTCTCTTATGCAAATTCAGCAGCCTAACGGCGTCACTTAAACATCAAAAAAATGAATTGACGAGATCAAATAGGGTATCTCATCATATGAACATAAAAGATAAGTATGATATATATTTATATCATACCCCAACATAATAAAAAGGAACTTGAAATACTTGACAAGAAAATAGATCTTTAAAATGAGAAGGGTGAAAGAATCTATTACAAAAATTTCGGCAGCCTAACGACGCCACTTAAACATTTATAAAAAGTAATGATTAGAGTAAGAGGGGATCTCTCATAATATGAAAATGAAAAGGGCAGTAAGAGTAATATAAAATAACATCCTCCAACATAAGAACATGGATCATAAAATAAATGACTTAAAAGAGAGTATTTGAAATGAAAGAGAGATGTTAGATCCCTTACCTTAAAACGCAACTCTTAAAACTCAATGGTTGGGACCTTGAGGGATTGGGGGAACATTTAGAGGACTCCTTGTAAGGTAAGGAGACCATAACTTCGTTGAGGATGATTTTGGAGTCCAAAGGATGAGAGTATGGCTTGGTATTAATAGGGAATGTGAGGGGACAATGCATTAATGGCCAAGGGACACCTCATTGGTGGTATTGGAAAAACCATGGGCTTGCCCATGGTATTTTCCCATGTTATTGGCCACCTGGGACACCTCATACATTATATTACTATTCATAAGTCGACCATATTTATTAAATACTTAATACATCATTTTATGATGTCATTAAACACCCATAACTTAAAAACTGTATTTTCACTATTCACCAAAAATTCATCTTTCTCAGAAAAATCCCAAAATATCACCTTAACCAAATATCTATGCTCTGATTTAAAAATTTAACTCAATTTTATAAAAATAATTTTCTAAATATTTTTAATTTAATTTTTAAATAAATACACTATTTACCGAAAATTCATTTATTTCAGAAAAATCCCCAAAAATTACCTTAACATAATATCGATGCTATGAGTTCAAAAATGAAATCCATTTTATAAAAATAATTCTCTTTATATTTTTAATTTAATTTTTAATTAAAAAACACTATTCAACCTAAATAACTAATACATGACTAATAATTAATAAACAGTTATTTAGCTATTTTATTGAATCACATTATTTAATAAAGGTGCCTAAGTTATATTAATACTTTCTTTAAGTGAGATTACTAATCAATTTGGTCACAATACTAATCCTAAGCATAAAATCACTATTCATAATTTATTATTCATTAAAAATCAAGTTGATCTTATTAGACTCTAAATTTCGTACATAACATAATTGTAGAAAGCCATTTTTTGAAAATCATTACACATAATTATTTATATAAGGTTTACATAATTATTTTAAAATATCCTTTTTCTAGAATTTATCAAAAAATAAGCATACTATATTTATCCAGACATTTAAAAATTTACAAACTTCATCACAAGGAGAAATCACAATTTTTATTTAAATCAAAGGATTACACAAGGCAGTTATGATCTCGTTACATATCCCCTTATAACACCAGCATAGGACCTAAGAGTAAGGTGTACTAGGGTGATAGAATCTTGGGGTGGATCGGACAACATTGCACGAGTAGTAATTTCTATCAGTTTGAACTTCTCACAAACGCGATTCCGTTCTAGCTTCACACGATGAAGTTCGTCTTCAGTTTGGTCCAGAGCAAAGCCCATTGGTGCTACCTCCTTCTAAAGTTCCATTAGATGGGCTTCGATTGGCCCGAGACTGCTGGATGAGGCCATAAAATCTTCTTTCTATATTAATTAACCAAGATCACTTGTATTTAGAGACAGTAATCAAAATGTTTAGTTTCCAGTGATCATATTCACCAACGATCATATAACAGTCGAAACCCAATAGTCTCCTTTTAATTATACTCATGTTATCAAATGAAATAGTTTTGTTGAGTATAAAATAAATTAACACCAAAAATTAGGAAAGAATATTTATTCAAAATCTCGGGTCGTTATATTATAATCTTCATAACTATCGGTAGGTATGGAGACCCTAAACACCACAACAACAAAAAAATAAAATTCAAGGTCAATGATTTCAACCAAGACAACAAGGTTATGAACCTCAACAAAAAGGGACAACACTGACCAGTCATGTCCATTCCCCAGAGGATACCATTGCCTCATTTATGAGCACCACAAGAGTTTCAACTAAGAAGTTAACTGCATACTCAAGAGATCATGGTACTACAATCGGAGAACTGAGAAATGACTCACGAAATGAACAAAAATTATTTAGTAACTTCGAAGTACAAGTCCATCATATCACCAAGACTCATAGAGAAAGACAAAGAGGAGAGAATCTAGGATATCCATAACATCATCCTTGTGCAGTTGTAAAATCCATACTACATAGAAGTTGAAAGAATATGAAAGGGAGAAGAATAGATTTTAGATGAAAAAAAGAACCACCAATAGCTGAGTCAGTTCATGAAAATAACCAAGAAGATGCTGGATATGATGAAGAAGAAGAACCACCATCATACTAACCACCACCACCATATCCACATCAAGAAAATAAGGGGAATATTGCTGAGAAAAATAAAAAAATTTAGAGATGTTTAGGAAGATACACATCAACATCCCATTAATTAAGGCAATTGAAAACATGCCCGTGTATGAAAATATCATGAAGGAGTTAGTGACGAATAAGATTTAGATTAAAGATTTAGCTATCATTCCATTGGTAGGATAATTCTCTACAGTTGTTTCAAGTATTAGAAAAAAATAGACAATGTGATCTAGGTAGTCTTTCCATTCCAATTACCATTGGAGGTAATGAGTTTGGTAGAGCTTTAGGTGATTTAGGTTCCAATGTGAATATAATTTCATATAAAACATTAAAGAGAATGATATTGAAGGAGATGAAACCAACTCGAGTTATTATTCTACTAGCGGATACAATAGTGAGATTACCATGAGGGCTACTTGAAGATTTCATCGTCAAAGTGGATGTGTTTTTTTCGGGAAGAATTTCTGGCGATAGACATGGATGAAGAGAAGGTGCCAATAATTTTTGGAAGATCATTCTTTACTATAGAAATGGCACTAACTGATGTTCAGAATATAGTACTAATTTTTATATTAGGAGGATAAGACTTAAAATTCAATTTTCAATAAGTGATGCAGAACCCAAATGAACCAATTGATGATTTTTCAAGAGATGAATGGATGAAAGAGAAGGATTATGTTTACTATTGATGGAGAGTTGAAGGATCATCTATGGGGATAGAGTAAGAAAGTAATAACAAGATAAATAATGAAAAAAAAAGTGATGGAGAATGATTAATATTTATTAAGAACATTCATTCAATAATAATTCCAAAAAATATAATATGTTTGGGTAGTTAGTGATGCGTCGCTTAACTTTGAAATAAGGGCCAAGAATGGTTGAATTGGGCCTATAGAAATAGAGAAATTTATCAATAATGGATGAGTGAAATTAGTTTTAGATATAGGGAGAGGGCCAATATACATTGAGGAATGAAGGCTTCGACCTTTTTTGGATCCAGATCAGGTAACCTCTTTCCTACCATCTTCCACCTGAGTACAAAATGTAAGGTCGATCCAACAATGGTAAAAAAATCCCTTATAGGAGGAAACCATAGTTTTTAGAATTTTTATTTATTTTCTATTTTTAGGAATAAAACACTCATATGCAAATATTTTCAAATTTAAATGATATGGATAGTTCATTTACTTGTGTTTTTTTGTTGGACTATCATGGAAGAAAGCAGAAGAAGCTGTAGAAGAGTTACATGGCATGAATGGAATTTACACGTCATGAAAAGGTTCAACCAGAACATGTATATCCCAATTTCAAAGCATCAATTTCAAGGATATTTTTTGTTTCAAATAAAAAAAAAATTATTTTATTCCCTACTTTTTAATATTTTATATCTTTAATTGCAAATTTCATGCCCGCATTTGATTTAGTCTATACTCAAATGATATAGGAAACATAAACTGCCTAGAAAAATTTTTCATTTCATGAATTTTAAATTTCATTTTTAGTAAATTTGAATGAGAAAAATAGAGAAAATAATTAGTAGAGATAAGCACGTGGAATAAAAATTTCACAAATCATGATTTAGAGGATCATATTAATTATTTTAAATAAAATATTTGTGATATTTAACCATGTTTTTAATTTCAAAAGTTTTAATTTATTAATTTAATTATTCATATTCATTTCCATTAGTGATTTTCCAAACCATTTTTCTCATTACAGATACATCCACCGTGATAATTTTTTCCATTCATTATGTAGTATATTTCTTGATAAAATCGAGCAAGTTTTATTTTACAACATTATTTGCATTTTATTTAAGATTTGAATGTACATAATAACTTTTGATATGATTGATGAAATAATTTTGTTAGACCTTATCATGATACCCACCATGCATTAATCCTTTTTAATCCTCTAAAATCCTTGAATTTTCTTATTAGGAAATGATCCATGTTTCCACACTATATCATCCATTTCTACATTCCTCTAATTTTTTTCATGATATCTAAATTAATAAGTGTGGGGGAGGAACGTATTGGGTCTACCAAGATATATATCATATTGGATATTTCATTAGGGTATTCTCTATTATGATCTGGGAAAGGCCATGCATCTTTCATTGTATATTACTATTCACCTCTCTTCCTAAAAAAAAGAAAAAAGAGAAAAAATTAAAATAAATAGGAAGTGTTTTGGGAGGATAAAAAATCACCATTTTCTGGACTGACGATTTTAGATCAATTTGGTAATGTGATGGATGTGAAAATTTTCCTAAGCATAACTCTTGATAATGAAATATATCTATATATATAATAGGGAGTATGATTCATTCATTGATCTTATATTCATCATGAGTACACTTTGTGTTTTTTTGGGGAAGAGAGATATGAAATATGAAAAGAGAGAAAATTATTGAGCTTATATTTTGTTACCATGAAAAATGATTTAGTGTCAAACCTCATTTTGAGCTTTAATTATTAAATAATTTAACTATTAACCATTAATCCTCAGATTCATTTTATCCTTAATGGTGAAAATCTCATGATTAACTGTAATTTTGTCTTTACATGGTGGATATGTTAGATTCCTTGCAAGTGTATGGTAAGTTACATGTTCTTGAGGAATGTACATCATTCTATTTATAATTTTACCCTGATTATGAGAGGAAAATTCATGTGTGGTAGATTAAAAATGGCATGTATATTAATAATGTATTGAAAATTTTGAATGGATGAATGAATGAACTTGGCTATTTCAAAGGAGGAAATTAATATACATGGGTAGCTTGTTTCTTTGAAAATAAGGCATTGATAGATTCTCTTACATGATTCTTGAACATTTAATTGTCCATTTTAAAGATTACTTTAATTAAAACTGACTTTGAATCATAGTAAGGTGAATGACCTTTAATATATATATATATTCCATCATTGAGGACAAGTCTGAATTCATGTGTGAGGGATTTGATGTGTTTTTATTATGAATATATTTTATGGTATTTTAATTTGATGATTTGTGTATTTCAATGATAAATCTTTCCAATTTTGGAATTCATTTATTGATTATGTTTTATGGTAGAAAATAACGGGTTTGTGAAAAAAGAACAAAAATGAGAGGAAATATGAGTCGAACGACCCTTCATGCCACTTCGCATCATTCATGGAGCGACACCAGATTTCAAAATTGAAGATGAGATAGAAAACTGATGAAAAATTGACTACACGTCGTGTTCCACAAGCACACGTTGTGACCATTTAATGTGAAATAGATATGCACTTGACAAGTAATGATGACAGAACATGATGTGATCTTCAGGTATATGATGTGTACCACCAGTACACGATATTATGGCAGTCAAAGCAGTTTAATAAAGATTCCACGGATTTAATGCGATGGAGGGAAAACCAGATCTAAAGTACACAAATTATATACCTAGTACATGTCATATAGTTGTTGATGCACACGAAAAAAACAGGCATCGTAGGCTTTGGGTTTTGGAAGATTTCACCAATTAATGGAGGCCCCCATTCACCATTCCAACACACTATAGGACCCGTGGATGCTAAGAAACACCAAGGGACATCCACCAGACAATGGGGTCACAATCCAGAGCTGTTCTTCGCCACCGTTCTTCCTCGGGTACTCATGACGCTCACTCTCATCATGAACAGGTAGTACTTCTAGTGATGGGTGATGTGATCATAAGGGGATGTGTGCTTAGAGATTATTCTCTATTATATTATCCCTGTTGTGATTGCAAAAAAGATTTTTATTCAATTCCAAAACTCTTTCTTTTTGTATTTCATGACAATTTCTACATTCTAAAAGTTATATTTTTATTGTATCAATTAATTGGCTTAGTTTTCTTATGAACATAATGAAATATTTTTCGATTATGTTTAAACAAGGTTTCTGGTCTTATTTTTACGATGGAACTAAGCTAATGACCATTCGAAAAGTGTGATCATAGAACTAGAGGAGTCGCGTCAGTTGTTGTAAGGGGTAGAGTTGAAGGGTTCATCATAGTTAAGGAATGTGAGAAACATAAAATAAAAAACATGGAACACAAAATATCAAAAAACAATAGATTAGAGGTAGGAAATAAAATTCATTGGATTTTAGCCTTGATTCATCCAAGGGAACATAGAGGAGTCTCATCGATAACAGAGGAGTTCTGCAAGATCTTGATAATCATGACTGAATGAATACCGGTTAGGGTTCTTTAAAATAGACTTGGAATAATTTTAAAAATGCATTCAAAATAGTATTGATAAATATACTATTTATAAGCATTAAATTGATAAGATATGATAAAAGTGATATTTATATGATCTAAAAACAAACTGATAAATCTCGAGATTTAACTTCCCCAAGAAAGTGATGATAAAAAACATCATTACAATGCTAATATTTTAGTGCCAATACAGATTATTTTTAATAGTGATTTTGTAGCGCTAATAAAAATCATCTTTATCAGCACTGTTTTATCACTAATCGAGTATTAATTTAAATAAAATTATTATAATTTTATAATTATTAATTATATATAATTTTTTATTTATAATAATTATAAATTTATAAATTTATAAATATAGTAAACCTACATTTACAAATATATTTATTTATAATTATTTATTTCTAAATATATTTTTAACATTATTAGTGGATATATAGTCTTTAATACATGCATTTTAAAAATGAGTGAAATTGAATAATTAAAAATGAGTACACTTAGAAAATATTGAAAATATAGACTATTTTTATTAATTAAATATAAAGTATTAAAAAATATGGATATATATATATATATTGAAGTAACATGAATACACATTCGAAACATTAAAGCATGGTAAATAAATAAATATAAATAGAAAATAGAAAATGGTCCTATTAAAAAATAAAAAAATAAAAATATTAAAAACATATTATATTAAATGTATCATTTTATAATGAATTTATAAAATATAAGGAAATTTGAATAAATTATATAAATATTAGGTGTATCTATTTTTATATATTGCATAAATATATTTTTCTTTGTGTTTTTTTATAAAACTACATCAATTACATATATATGTACATTAAACCAACATAACACACAAAATTTGTTATACGTTAAATTGAAAAAAAAATTAATAATTAATAAGACATTAATATGTTTTTAATTAAAATTTTATTGATTTTAAATATATTTATATTATATATTTATTATTCATTACTATTTATAATTAATATATATTTATATATATTATTCTTATTATTTTGTATTAATAATTATTTCCTTAATCAATACTGAATTAATTTCATAATTTATTATTTTGTTTAATTATATATTCATTAATATATCAAAATTTAATATATATTATTTTTCAATATTTATAATATATATATGTATATTAATTTTATTCATCTTTAACAATAATTATTTTATGGATAAAATGTTTAATATTTTTCTTAATTTATTATTTTTTAATGTTTTTTACTATTTCATTTTATTAATTTTACAAATCTATATATTAAATATATACTATTTATTAATTTTTTAAATTTATATATATGGATATTAAATTTATTCATTTTTAACAATAATTATTTAATTAATGAATTTGTTAAAAATTTTATTCAATTGTAATTAATTCATTTTATTGTGGACCTTTATCAGCGCTAATAAAGTGATGATAAAGGTTACCATTTATAATAGCTTTATTTTTAGCGATCATAAAGGGTATTTTTTATCATCCCTGTAAATAAAGAACTAATAATGGTGACCTTTTATTAACACTAAATAGAAATCACTCATAAAGGGTTACCTTTATCAATACTTTTATTTAGTGCTGATAAAGGTATCACTTTATCACCTCTTATTTTATCACTCATAAAGGTGGACTTAGTGAATTTTTCTAGCAATGGTAAATTATGACACTGTTAAAGTAACGTTTTTTAGTAGTGTCATAAGATACAAAGTGATTCCTATACCAATTTTTTGATGCCTGACCACAAAATTTCCACCTTTCAGAAGATGATTTTCTTATCAGCCATTGGCCAGATGACCTCTTTTCAAGATGAGATTGTGTTTCTCAATGGTCTAAAATATCCGCCTTCCCATAACTACTAGACATAGTTGTCCAAGTGGAATTATGTTAAAAAAACAAACCAATCAATATACCCACTGTACAACTTTATATAGTGTGTCTATATCCCAAACACACAATGATAAATTGAATGCTTGGTCTATGAAATATGACATTAAAATATTCACACAGGACTGAATAGCATGACGTTAAACAGGGAATCATGGTCCATAAATAATGAAATTAAATTATGTTTGACCCTTCCTGGGAATTTTTGGTGTGGTACAGGGTCCTCTAGGCCCTTATTCACATTAGGATCGGTACTCCTCTACACCATGAATACCCATTTTGGGAAGCCTCCTTTTCATGGTCCAAATTCCATGACCTTAAACTAGAAACCCCACTCCAAGAATCAAGATATAAAACTATATGCAGGCATCATTTGAAATGAATATGAGGTGTGTGAGTCTCCTCTTTCCTCATTCAAGATAGATTTATTAAGCCACAACACTATGCATATTCCTTTTCGGTTCTCACCCCTTGACCTAAACTCAAAATACATAATCAATGATTTAAAATCCTCAATGCACAACGTTAAACTAAAATACCATCCTAAACATTTTTGGGATGTCTCTTAAAAATATTATGACACGATTCCTACCCCATTTTAAAAATATGGGAGATATCACAAAAATTTTCTCAACTGAGAGTACATTACATCAAACTTCAGTCATCTACCATTCCATAATCAATAACTACAAACACCTTGATTCTTATCGACACATGATATGTAATGATGCTAGGATTTTTCATCCAGTTACATCAAACTAAAATAATAAATGATTCCTCTCCCTGTGTAAATATTAGACTTATGGAGGGATATTTCCTCAATAACTACGTGTGGATTTATTTCTGTCATCACAAGATATTTTTTGATGCCTGAATATCTATTAATGGGCCCATCCATGATGATACATCTCTAATATCATTTAAACATTGACATTAGAACATGATGGTAAATTTTATAGCTAATGTCCTTACCAGAAGATGTTAAATGTCATAGTTCATTAAGAAATTTATGTGGAATTATTCTCATTCTATGGGATATATATTGACGCCCATACGTCGTGTCCTGGGCCCAGACCAAAATACCATAAATTACCTCCTCATACAAAAAAATTAGTTCAATGTAGTGAAATCCAAACTACTTCCAATTTATAGGTCCCTTAAATCAATTCACTCCCTATGTAACACACTGATATTTTGTGAAATAATTTTTTTGGATTTAATTTAATCTTTTATATATTTTTTATTTCATGAAACTGTAAAAATGATTTTTTATATTAAATCGCTATGTTTGTATTTAATTACACACAAAACCAAATTATCATTCACTAAAAAATATATAAAGGCTGACAAATAATACACTGAACACCTAGGTTAGCGTACTTTCATGCAAGATTGACATTCCTCGATGGTCAATGTAACACGCAAGACTGAGTTGTACCAAAATAAAATAAATTATTAAAAATATTAATATTTAATATGATAATATATAACCTGGACAATTTAATGATGATTATGAATATGATTTAATAACTTATAGAAATATATGGTTTAATTCATTAGTTACAAATAAATTATAAAGTAATATAAGAACCAATTAAATATAAAGGGTATGTTTGATAGAAAACTATTTTCATTCTGACAAGGATATTTTATTCTAAAATTTTAAATTAATTTAAATTAATGAGTTATATTAATATATATATATATATATATTTTATATTCAATGAAATAGTATTTATATTCATCTAATAGATTTGATAAACATAATATAAGAAAAGACACAATATTTGACAGAAAAACCTATATTATTATAAAACACGTGTACCCTCCATTTAATGATGAGCCTATTTAAAATATAAATTTTGGACAATTTATAAATTTAATATGTAAAAATAACCATATTTTTATAAATATAAACATAAGAATTAGTATATGGTAAATTTTTTGTATTTTTCTATGATGTTTTGTTTTTTTAATGTATACTGAAAAATATTGAATTTTAATTCAAAATATCTTTTCAATCAAATTTATTTATAGTGTTTAATTATATTTTAATTTTATTTTAAATTCATAATATAACAATTATTTATAAATCAAACAAATTTATGTATTTTAATTAAATTTCACATTAAAATTGTATATAAAAACATATCAACCTTTTGAATGTTTTAACATTAAACGCACACATTGTCGACCCATATGAAGGATTAATTTTAAATTAATATGTGCCACTTGAATAATTGGAATTCAAAGAAAAGTATTCCATATTTGGAATAATAGAAATTTATATTTATAATATGTTAAGATTTGTTTTTAACCAAACATATTTGTGAATGTTTTTTTTAAAAAATTCAACTATTAAGAGAAAATTCATCTTAACAATGTACGAAACTATAAAAATAAGACCAAAAAGGACCTATAAACATGTCCAAAATCCATTTTCTTACCATATTTTGACATTATTCTCCCATGTATCTACTTGGTTCTATTATGTCATCCAATTGACATGGGAAAACATGGGTGGAATTATTTTTCAAAATAATTACAATAGTGCCACTCCACCTCCACTATAAAAAGGCCTCCTCCCCTCCTAATTCCTCACACCTCTAAAGAAACATTGGATTGAATAGGATATGAAAAAATTGAAAATAAAAATCCATCACCTAACCATGTAATATTTCATTTTGATATAAATAAATCCATGAAATATCTTTGGAGAAAATCAAAAGGAGTTACCCAAATAAGAGGTAACATTCTTCCTCAAGTTATTTTATGTTATTTCAATTCTCCACCTCCTCAAATATTATTATTCTTGGATTGTACAAAAGCATAAGTATACTTAATATAATAGGAATTTTTATTCTATGTGTTCATACTAAACTTACAAACACTTTTAGCTAATGGGTAACGTACATACTGTTTACGTTTACAATTAACTACAACCTCATGAAACGATGATTGTTCATTTTTCTGTTACCGCCTATCATGGGGGATATTATGATTGAAACGATTCTTATATATGATATATATTATATTTATTATTTATTTGAAATTATTTAATCATTTTACAACACATTTCTATATATATTTAATTCGGTGTAAATACGATAATTTCAGTTGAGGAACTGTTGACTACCACACCCTCAGAATGATGTGATTCATTCACAGAAAATATAGAATGTATTAAAGATTTTTTTAGTGAGAATATATGATATATAAGACATTATAATTCTACTGTAATGATATTATACACATATATTCATATATGTTATTTTTTTCATTCTTTAAACCTGACAAAAAAATGAAAACAACATTCATGTATACGTACGATCTACCGTCTTTATGAACAGTGTATTCTATTTCATACTACTATATAATATATAATATTATAAATTAAATAAACTAAATATACATGATATTTATATCATGGTTGAAATTATCGAAATCAGGATATATGTATAAAGACACAAGATATAATAAATTAAGTGAAGAAAAAAGTGGATATTACCCGAAGTGAAACCTTAATATAGAATTTTAAACAAGTAGTTAATATAATTTCATAATAATACAATATATGGTATTATATATAATAATATTGATCTATGATATATTTATAATAAACTTATATTTGTTATATAGGAATTATTTTTGGGTATGATAAGACTCATGATACAAGGAATGGGAATTTCATATCACTTTTTATTTCTGTGAGATACGTGATTTATTCAACACTCATTCCTTTTTTGTGGTGTGTATACTACCCATGGATGAATTATATAATTCTTATAATTGAATTTATTTTTATTTAAATATCCATTTTATGATCTTTCTTTTATGGGTTTTATGTTTGAAATGATACTAAATTGGTAATGTAATTTTGTCTCAATTTTCCTTCTTTGAAACACATGCCATGTTATTCACCAATACTTTTCTATGAGGTGTATATACGGCATTTTACTTGTTAAATCATGAATATAATTATTTTAATGATATTTTAAGCTTAATGTAATTTCAGTTTCTTAAATGGGGAGTATGGTTCAATGTTATCATGTGGTAATAGTTTATTAAAACAATCTCATCGATTTTTTATATTGTTTATGATTATGATTCCATTGATGATATATTGTGATCTATCTCTCAAGAATACTCATGAATTTTATTATACCCTGTTAATTAAATATATATTCATGTATTGGAACAATATATCCTGTCTTGGGTACATAATATAGTTAAGAAAGTGTTTTAAAGAAATCTCAGCTTACACTCCCTTTAATCGGAAATCGACGTTCCTTTAAAACCTTGTTTCATAAAAAGGTTTCCAAAAATACTATACTATAATCCTATGATATTTAAAAGATATTTTTACTCATGTTTTAACATTATAAACAAAAGGGTTTTTAAAAAGTAATCATCTTTTCATTTTCCATTCAAGACACTTTTCTAGACATTTATTGTGATAAAGAAATGAATGTATGTGCAGATTTACCTGTCATCATGACCGTAATTCCCTTGAAGATTCCATTACAATACTACAAAAGTTATTATATAAAGGAAAATGTTTTCTTAATATCTGGTATGTGTTTAATGTCATTTTCAATGAAAAATGTTTTCAAATATGTTTTATTGTTTCAAATGATTTTAAAATATTATTTTATAAGATTTCAAATTATTTTTAATGAAATGGTTCTAAAAATATTTTCAAGGATTATTTTCATTTTGTCAATGTATTTTTAAATAAATGGATTTGGAAATAATTTTGATGAATTATTTATAAGTTTTAAAACTATTTTCATATCAAATTGTTTTTAAAATTTTTGTAAGCTTATTTTATATGTTTTCATGGAAAAAGGATTTCCAAAATGATCTCCAGACTTATTTTTATTTTATCAAGGAAATTTCAATGAAATCGGTTTCTTAAATGTTTTCGGATTTAAAAAGACTTTTCAAATAAGTAAGGATATTTTCATGAAGAATTGTTTTCACAATATCTTTCAAATTTAGTATCCATTTAAGACGAAATCCATTTATGTTACTCAGTCTCTTCTAGGAAATTATCCAAATGTTACACTAATATTATATCTTGAATGGTTTATGTTTTTATAGAATGATTCTTATGAAATATCTTTCTCTTCGATGGGTTATATGATTATGAAACATTCGACCTTTAATGGGTTAATCTAGTTTGAAATGAATATGAAACCTATATATTTTCCATAATTTATGATATAATTAAAGGTTTGAGATACCCATTTCATTTCATGGGTTATGATATGATCTCTTGTTATAGTTAATCAAATTATGAAAGTCTTATTATCTTGTGGCAGAAAAATTTGTGACTTTATTAATGTGATGGGTGGGACCTATATCTCCCTCCAATGCATTGGGAAATGATCGATAACTTATAAGTATAATTTTTATGTTTGAAAATGATTAAAATTTTAAAATGTTATGCATGGACCTTTTTGAAAGACCATAAGTCTATGGATGAACTTCAATACATAATCACAATGTTAAAGGTGAGCCTTATTATGTGTTCATAATGTTATGTGTGAACCAGATTACATGTTCAAAATGTTATGGGTGGACCTGGTTGCATGTCCATAAGTATATGAGTTATCCTGAGCACATGTTCACAATGTTATGTGTGAACATGGTTTTAAGTTCACAATATTATTCGTGGACCCAGTTTAATGTACATTTGTTTATGTGAGGGCATGATTTCATATCCTTCACATAATGAGTGAATCTATTTATACATATATAAGTACACAATGTTATATGATTTTGTGTATTCCACAATTCCATGTCTTAATCATATGTTTTTCATTAATGGAATATTTTTATGATTATCTTATGATTAATATTTCATGTACTACTAAACATAAATCCAGGATTCTTGTTTATGATCTTATATATTCATGGTATGATATTCTAATGATATAATAATGTCCTCATACCCTAATGTTCATGTTATGCTTATGTATTTTCATTATTTACCCTTACTGAGAATTATACCTCACCCTTTTCTTATATTTTTTTCCCCAGGTAATGATGTAGAGTTTTTAAGTAGAAATTATTAGGGGAATATCTTTGTGGGATAGATCGAAGATATTTCAGTAAGTTAGAAGATTTTTTTTCATGTTTCAAATGGAACTAGACTAATAAAGTCTTTTGGTGTCGGTTTTTGTAATGTATTATGTATTCTATAAAATTTATATAGTGTATATGCATGTTAATATTTAGTTTTTATTGTTTAAATCAGATAAAAATATTATCCAGCCATTGTAAACTATGATGAGATAAATATAGTGAGATCCCTACATATATTTTTCAGGATATGTCTAGTGATGACTCTAAGGATAAGTTTAAAGATGTGAAAATGTTTAGAAACAATGTCATGAAATTTCAGTCAAGGATGAAGTGAGTGGGTTAATAGAAATATATATATGTCTGTATACTACTAGTGGATGTAGATCTAGAAAATATGTACCTAAGAGTAGAAAATATGGCATTGTGTGTGAGGCATGACATGGTATAACCTGGTACACAACCACATGCCTCATTGCTTCCTTGGTTTGACACTCCTGAGGGATATGCTTTGGGAATTCATAGGCTCTTCACAAACCATCATGAAGGATTTGAAAACAAGATTACTATCAATAAACTATGATAATCCTAAGGTATCTTTGATTAAAATTATGTGTCAATACTTAAACATCCTATAAGCAATTTTTTTATATGTGTTTCTCACATTGTGATTTCTAGTTTGAGTCAATAGAGGGAACAATAAGGAATATGGTTAACATTGAATGTTTAAAATTTGGAATATATAGGCATTATGAATGTTGGTTTTCTAAGTGGAAATATCATAAAGTGAATCTATAAGGTATTATGAGTATTGGTTATACTTATGAAGATAAAAAACCAAAACATTTCATGTGAAGGGTGTGTGTTGTTCTTCTAGTATGTTTGATATTAAACACAAGAATCATGATTAGAATCATGTTGATGAACCTTAATACACGATTTTTATTTCATATTCTATGAAAGAAGTATTAAGTAATAAGTTGATGTATTAATAGTAATGGTTTAATAATAAATTTGTAGAATAAAGATTTTTTTTTTGAAATTTCAAGATTCTTCTATATGAATCAGGAAATATATAAGTATTTTCAGTATAAGTTTTAATTATGTATTGAAAATTTTATTGTTAATGGTGTTGAAGAATTAGAAAAGAGATATTTTGATTAAGGTAAGGCATACCTTAACGAGATCATGATGTTGAGAAAATTGTGTTTATCTTGGATAAAGTGATAATTTATTTCGGTAAAATAAATTGTATAATACTAATTACCCTAGATATGATTATTGATTTGTTGTTAAAGTGGTCTATTTCATCATGAATGATGTTTAAAACATAATGTATTTAGGCAATATATCCTGTAAAATTTAGAATAAGGAAGAATCCAATTTTTACAAAAGTGTTTATGGTAATTTAGTTTATTATCATATTTCAAGAGGATATATGATGAGGGAATTCACATATATTAAATTTTACAACCAATATATTCTTTATGATATATGGTGGATCAATATTATGATTATTTAGTTTCATTGTTTCAAAAAATTTAGATTCTCATCACTCATAAGGTTTATAATGTTAACCATTTATGGGTTTTTTAAATTAAACATTGGATGATGTTTCTTCTAATCACATGTGGACTTATGCATATTGGATAACATTATCTATCAATTTCTTTTTTATGGTAACTAAATAGATATGAGATGAATTATCATGGATATTGTCATATGTTAGTTCTTTTCGAATGAAAAATTCACCTTCATTTTTTTAGAAATAGGTTAAGTGGAAATTGGTCAAGACATGACCAAAGGGTGAGATAATACTTATTAAATATAATGAAATAATATATGTATAACTTCTGCTGAAAACTATTCATCCTTATAAAAGGGATCCCAAAACTAAATATGTTATTCTAGTACCTAATTTTCTGATGAATCAAATAGTCACATAAATAATTGTAGATTTATGGAATAGTTATTGTTATATTTATCCAAACCAAGTTCTCTATCACTCTCTTCTAGAACACGATAGTTATATTTCTCTTCCATTTCCAAGTTTTCACATTCCACCTATGTTCTTATATGTGGAAACCCAGCTATGTGTTACTATGGGTAACCGTGATGGTTCCAAATTTCTACTTTAAAGGAAGTTTTAGTGCTTATTTTTTCTATTTGGGGTTTCCATTAAAGGAACATGAACGTTTTAAACCTTTCATAACCCAAAAAATGGAGGGAGAAATTAATTTTAATGGGGGTAGAATGTAAGGCCCATTGATTTTTTGAAATAGTTTTGTTTAATTGATTTAATCATTTTTATATTTTTCATTTCACACAAAACTAAAAATAGTTTTTTATATTAAAGAACTATGTTTTTATTGAATTATATGAAACACCATGTTATCATGCACTAAATGAAACATAAAATTTAACATTCTCTATATAGAACCCCAAGGTTAACGTATATTACACATAATACTAACTTTCATTAATGGCTTCTGTCACATGCAAGACAGAGTGTTGAAAAACTATAATATATTATTAAAAACATTATTATTTAATATAAAAACATTCAAAATTGCCATAAATTTTTAGTTTATGAATAGGATTAACTAACATGTGAAAATACATGGTTGAATTCATTAATTAAAATTAAATTATAAATGAATACATAAAAAATTGAATATAAATAGAGTGTTTTCATAGAGAACTATTTTTAAGCTCATATAGTTGTCTAATCCTAATAAATTAAATAAATTGAAATTAGTGAGTGATGTTAATTTATTAAACATACTACATATTCAATAAAATATTTTTTATATACATCCAATATATTTGATATACATAAGTTGAGAACAAACACAATATTGAACATAAAAACTTATATTTTTATAAAAGTAGCTTTCTCGCATTTTAATAGAGAGCCTATTTAAAATATAAATTTTGTGAATTTTATATATTTTATATGTAAAAAATTAATTAATTTTTGTAATTTGAACCTAAAAATTAGTTTACGGTGACTATTTGTAATATTTTAGTGAAATTTTATATTTTAATGAATAATAAAAAATACATAATTTTAATTCAGAAATTCTTTTTCATCTAATTTTTTTATAATATTAAAATAAAATTAATTTTTTTTAATGGCTCATTTAATCAATGTTTTATCATTTAATACAATGTAAGTATTTTTAATCATGTTAACATTGAAAATTAATATAAAAACATAGAAAAATTTAGAACCTTTATATATTAAAAGCTCATATTATCATCTCGTATGCATGATTAATTTAAAATTAATATATATAACTTATTTTTTTTGGAATTTGGAGAAATGGATAAAATATTAATAATAGTCATAATACATAGTACCTCATTGGGTTAAATTCTATTTTTTCAAAAAAAAAACATAGTGAATGTGATTAAAATTATTTACAACGATTAAGAGAAAACATAGCTTAACAAAGTACTAAACAATACAATTAAGACAAAAAACCTATAATGTTGTCCAAAATACACTAGGTATCCATATTTATCTCCTATCCTCATTTTTATATACATTGAAAAATTATTGGATTCACATGAAATCGGAAAAATGTCGGTGGAATTCCATTTCCATAATTTTACAAGAGTGCCACTTCTCATCTACTATAAAAGGCCTCCTCCCCTCCCACGTACTCCCACCTATCAAGAATATTTTTCTCAAGTAATATTTAACACATAATCTCATAAAAATCATTCAATTTATCTTATAAGCCTCCCATTAGAAATAAATAAATTCATTGATTCCCTTTGGTGCAAACCAAAAGGAGTTTCCTGAATAAGTGGTTACATTCTTCCTCAGGTTCTTTTATGTTATTTCCATTATCCACCCCCTCAACTCTTCTTATTCCCGGATTTTAAAACAAAAATAGTATAATACATATACTAGGATATTTTTATGTTATGTTTTTTACCAACACTTCCTACACATCCATCTAATGGGTAACGAACATTCCATTTATATGTACGGTGAAGTACCACCTCATGAAATAATGAATGTTAATTTTTCCATTACAACCTATAATGGTGGAAATTATAATGAAAAATATGTTTATAAATGTTTTATATTATATTAATTATTTATTTAAAATTCTTTAATACTTTTATAAAATATATCATTATACTTTCCATTAGGTGTAAATATGATAATTTCATTTGACATTGTGTCGACTACCACCCCTCAATGAATTGTGATTCATTAACACACTACATGTAATGTATTAAGGATGTGTTTAGTAAAAATATATGATATATATGAAATAATAATTCTACTTTAATGATATTAAATTCATATATACATTCTTTCATTCTTTCAATATGACAATAAAATGGAAATAGTGTTCATGTGTACGTACGACCGACTAACACAATGAAAGGGGTATTCCATTGCATAATTATATATTATATTTATTATTATAATAAAAATAAAATTAATATAAAAAATATTTATATCATGATATAGATTCTTTAAATCATGATATAAGTCTGTTCAATAGATAAAAACAAATTAAGACACATGATAAGAACAAAGCATATATTAACTGAGGTGTAACCTTAACATATAATTGTTTGCTAACTAGTAATATAATATCATTATGAAACCATATATGGTATTAGATATAATAATATAGTTATTTTATATATGTATAATAGACATATATTTATTATAATTTACTATCGTATGAGTACAACAAGAGTCAAGACCCAATATAATGGAATTTCATATCACATTTTATTTCTATGAGATACGTGTTTTATTCACTACATATTCCTTTTGTGTGGTGTGTATACTACCTATTAATGAATTATACAATTATTATAAATAAATAAATATGTATTTAAATATTCATATTATGATATTTATTTCATAGGGTCTATGTTTCAAAGGTTGAAAAATAGGTAAAGTAGTTTTGTCTCAATTATTATTCTTTGAGACACAAGCCATGTTATTCACCTATATATTTGTATGAGGTTGGTATACAACCTTTAACATGTTAATTAATGAATCTAATTATTTTCATTTTATTTTTAGCTTCATGATATTTAATTTTATTAGATGCGGATTATGTTTCAAAGAAAACAATTGGTAAGAGTTTATTGAAACAATCTCATCGCTTTTCAAGATTGTTTATGATCATGCTTCCATTGATGACAACATATGATCAATATCTCATGGAAACTAATAAATTTTCTTATCCTTTATTTATTCAAGATATATTCATGTATTGGTACAATTTTCCCGTTATTTTTTGATGTATTATAGGTATAAAGTGTTTTTATGAATTCTTGACTTTACACTCTATTTGGTCAGAAATCTAGGTTCCTTAAAAAACATGTTTTCTATAAAGGTTTCAAAAAATAATATATTTATCTCGTATGATCTCTAAAGTGAACAGAGTCCAAGAAATACGTGTGGATTGATTCTTTCCCATCTACATAGTGATGGCTAGATCTCCAATCCCATATCCAGATGCGAAATTCAAACATTCAATGGGAAAAATACCCCCCTGGACATGTGGATTAGACCTGCATCAATAGATGATGTTTAAAATTACATGTGTAAAGACCCATAAAATTTAAGGCAAATTTTTTTCTTAATTTTTTTTGGGATTTTACAAGAATGCAGTTTCTGACGGCAACTGATTCCGAGGCCCGGTGAGCCCGGAATAATTTTCTGAAATTTAGCTCAGGTACGTTCAGTGAACGAACGAGTGGGTTTTCCAAACTTTTGATCTAGTGCTCGGAATTGAAATCCGAGGGAACTGATGAAACCGCATCGCCGGTAATTGCTTAATAAGACTTTTTCCAAAGTTGTGTTTTCTCGGGTGAAGTTTTATTTAATTGGGTTAACTAAAGAATAAAATAAAATATTGTGCAACTGATTTTTTTTATTCTAAGTAGTGTTAACCTAAGCTAAGTGGTTGAAGTGGGACACACATATTAACTACTTCACTAGGTAGGATATTAGTGGGGTGGGGCCCACATGATCCCCACCCTTTTAACTTCCTCAACCCCTATTAATTATGTAACCCACCCGCACCCCCTTTAATTGAAGTCAACTCTTAATTAATTAATTGAGTAGGTTATTCAATATAATTAATTCTTGGATTTATTTGAATTTGAAATGAAATTTTGGCTTATGGGTTAATTAAATAAGACAAGGTGTTATTTAGTGGGAGGTTAGTTCGTTGTGTGAGAGGATTTGGAGAGGAAAGATCTAAGATCCGAAGAACATTCTTCCTCCTTGAAGAACGTGAAGAACGCCGACCTCTGACAAAGGACGAAGAAGAAGGCCAAAATCCTTGGAGATCGACGACACGACGTCGTGTACCACGACGCCGAGGATTCTTCTCTCTCCCACACTGAAGATCCTCCTTCTGCCATGTCTTTTTCTGCGAAGTCCCTTCCCTGCGATGAACTTTGTTCAACAACGCTTGAGGTAGGGGATTGTTTGTTTTTGTTCATGAATACTTTCGTCGTCGATCATCGTCTCTAATTGAGCATCATGTTATCGCAATAACGGGAGGAGGTCAGACTGCACAAACACGGCCGGCTCTCCTCCCCCATTGATTCTTGAATTTGTTGCGGCACGAGCAAGGTAGCGCGGTGCCGTTGCACTGCGTGGAAATAAGAAACAATGGGCAGAGAAGAGTTCCGTCTTCGCGCCGCTGTCGCACCACGCCGTTGAAGTCGAAAAAAGCCACGGCGCCGTCACGCCGCACCGGAGAACCTCGAAGAGGCCGCGGACGGAGCAGGCCCACGGTGGAGGGGCGCGACGTCGTCGGGCCACGCATGTCGGACCAAGGTCGTGGACTATGGCCGCGGCGGAGCACAGAGCAGCGGAAGGCTTCCGATCGCTGGAGCAAGAGGGCAGGACCGCGACGGTCCGGCGGCAGCAGCAACCGGCCGGTCGGACCGGGCCGGCCGGTCACTGAGAAGGTCGTTGGTCGTAACCCCCGGCTGGCTGAAGAAGCGTCCCCCCTCATGGGGGCCGCGATTACACCAACAGGGGGGCAGCGCCCCCCCCCTTCCGCTCGGCCATTTCGGCCGAGCCGCCTGGCCACGCTGGCGAGGCCGGGTCACACCGGCTGGGCCGGGCCGCGCCCACCGGGTCGGGCTGCGCCTTAATGGGCCGGACCCGGACCCGGGTCGGGTCGGACTCGGCCGGAACCCCCTATTCACATACTTCTTTCGGTATTTTGCCCATAACCTGGACTAAGGACCTCCGAACAATGCACAGTCAGTTGAGATGTGATCCTTGGATCGAGACGGTAGTTTTTGTATATTACACTCAAGGTTTCCGAGAACTTTGGGTATGGCCAGGTTGGTTCGAATAAGAAACCAACCAGGCCCTCGGAGCGGAAACGATTATAACTTGAGCTCCGGACGTCTGATTGACGTGCCGTCGACTTTGTTGGATTCCTATTAGTGAGACGAACCTTTTGGCTTACTCCGCTCGAGGTTTGGACATAGTTGGAGTAAGATCGGGTAGGTTTTGACTTAAAAACCAACCGGTCCCCTAGAACGAAAAGGGAAATAACTCTCATACAGGGCGTCCGAATGATGTGTCGTCTGTCACATTGAGATCCTGTTGATGAAACAGAACTTTTGGATACATTGACTCTGGACTTCATTTCAATTAATGTATTATCCCTTGGCTCGTGGAGCGGACCCTCCCCGAACGAGCTTGCTTTGTGCGGGAACCCTAGAGCTGGCTGCGACTGCGACGATGATGAAGACTGCATGGGAATCCTCCGTGGGTTCGACAGCGATGACTACAAAACTCAGAGATCCTGTGTGGATCAGTGCCTATTGATCCTGTGTGGATCCGATCATGTGTGGGTCAGCGCTCAGCGGTCCTATGTGGGCCAGAGCATACCGATCCTATGTGAGTCAGATCCTGTGTGGGTCATTGCAGGGGTTAGTACCTATCGATCCTATGTGGGTCATTAAGTGGGTTAGTACCTATCGATCCTGTGTGGGTCCGATGGCTTAGATGAATCAGTGGATACATCTGGTCATCTCTATCGTCTTATGAAGAAGTATTTCTGTGTGAGATGAGTCTTGACTTTCAATCCTTATCTTCGATAAGATTGACTTGTTAACCTGTGTGGATTACGTTATGATTTCCTGTGTGGATTGTGTTATGATTTCATATGTGGACTATTTTGTACTTGGGCTCAGATGTTGGAGTCGAACGGGAATTGATGACTTATGTATATGTATGGGAATATACCTAAGTAGTTTCAGATGTTACTTCGTGATTGTATCTTTCCTTTGTTTATTATCATTGTTGGATTCTAAGAGACCTTCGGGGGTCTCGGGGACCCTACTGAGTAGCGTATACTCACCCCTACACGGGCTATGCCCACACTATGTTGTGTTGGTTGCAGACGACAGACAGCTCTGATCGTGGTTGAGGTTTGCGGAGCAGGTCGGTACCTAGAGGTGGACCACTGGGTGGGACGTACTCGGAGTGGACGGCTAGACCCGAGGAGATGAGGAGGCTATCTGTACCCACCCTTCAGGTGGGACTTCCAGTGGACGGCTCAACGTTGCGACTTTACTTTTCAGTTGATGTACTTCTTTTTCCAGTTGTACTTTACTTTATGTTTGGGATTGTATTCTGGCCCACTTAATTTTCTGCGCTTACTATTGTACCCAGTTTTACTTAGTGTTTACTTTCGCTTGCGTACTCTGTGTGTTTTTTTCTTTATAAAGGCCATTCCTTCCATTTTTATTGGGAATTACACCTTGGTGCTAGTCGCCAGCCCCTGGCCTATAGAAGGAGGGCTTGGGGTAGTCACGACACGGGCCCCGAGGACGGGTCGTGACAAATTTATATCAGAGGAGTTCGGTTCTACCACAGAACTAAGTAATCTGATCTTTTTCTATGTGAAGCAATATTGTTAAGAGTATTGAGTGTGGTTATCAGTCCAGGAAGTCCAGTGTTGGTGCGGCGGCCGTCGTATCTGTACACCAGGCCCCTGACTTCTGATTTCCGACTTAATGCACGAAAACATTGATTCCATGAGTGTTTCATGTTTTCTTTGTGATTAATTTGTGTCAGCTCACCAGGTATATTGTTGACTATGGCACACCTGTTTCTTTTCAGGATACCCCACGATGGTAGCCAGCTAGGGTTCCGAGTTTTGTACGTGACGACAGCCCACCGAGCGACGAGGCCTCGGTGCAGGGCCCTATTACTTCGGAGGCACCGGCGGTACCACTACCCACCGAGCCACCGATGCGACCAGCCCCAGCCACTGATAAAACACGTCACCTTAATGTGCTGCACGAGTTTCAGCATCAGAGACCGCCCAGGTTCTGTGGGGAGATAGACTCTCAGGCAGTCGAGGATTGACTAGAGGCACTTGTACGATTTTTCCGATTGGTAGGGACAACAGCAGACCTCATGGTGATCCTTGCAGCGAGTCTTTTGCACGCGACAGCAGGCAGATGGTGGAGTTTGATGCTCTAGGTGCATGATGAGGCATCACTCCTCTAGACGGACTATGAGAGCCTCTTCCACTCGGAGTTCATCCCAGCCACCCTCTATGCGGTATGCATCCAAGAGCTACTATAGCTGTGGCAGGGCAGCTTGACAGTCTCCCAGTACTCGGCGAGATTTACCGATCTCTCGCACTATTCGACGGACATGGTGCAGGACCCATTTGTCCGGGCTCGGACCATTGAGCATGGATTGAGGCATGAGATCAGGGCATTGCTGACCTCCCTCAGCATTCCGACGCAGGAAGGAGTACTGGAGCGAGCCCTTCTCATTGAGAACTTTATTGCTGAGCCTACACCAGCAGCGAGACCTACCGCAGGGCGGCACGTAGCTGTTCCTTCTACAGCCGGCAGTAGAAATATGTCGCAGAGGTCCAAGCGGACCCGGCCATCAGGTGGACGACTACAGGATAATGGCTCGGAGGTACGGGGCACATGCAGCAGAACCAGTCTTACGAGTGGATGACAGTGCTATGCATGCATTGGGCATGGCCACTTGGCTCGTGACTGCCCGACCCTCCATGCAGAGGGGCAGAAAACGGTAGAGGAACCACCCAGGCAGAGGTAGAGGTTCGACCGTGGCAGTCCGTAGGGAGCAGGTGGACGAGGCCGAGGAGCTGGTCGAGCGGCAGGTGGTGGATGACGTTTTGAGGCTCTACCACCACCACCACCAGGTGGTCCACCCCGACCACAGGGGAGAGCACAACATCAGGCAGCTGAAGCTTGCGATCATGGAGCTCCAGAAGCGGGTGGACAAGTGCGAGACTAGCTCCAGGCATGGATGCCTTTACCCATAATGCCTCTAGCTTCGTTGTTTATGCTGCTTTGCGTCCTTGTACATTGAGTTTCAGTAATAAAAGACACTTGCAATAGTGACATTTTCTTTCTTGTATTTTTTATGTTAATACTAAGAGGTTTGAGTTAAAAAAACTATTGACTTAACCCTCACATATGAGATTCCTAATGGTGGAGACCCAGTGACCACACACTGATGATGATAGTGTGACTCAACCTTGGAGGTGAGAGTAACAGTTGGATCTTTTGGTAGTAGCGTCGAGGCCTTACGACGTCATCCATGGCATGATTTAACTGATCATGATGGGATTGATAATATTAGGAAAGGAACGTGGTTCATCCAGGGGATAAGACCAAATTTATCTTTTCAAAAAAGGAGAAATATTTTCATCTTTTCAGAACGTTAAGGAGGAAGGGGAAACCCTTCATGTGGTCAGACAGATGTCAGCAGGGCTTCAGGAGCTGAGACAGAGTTTGACCATCGCACCTATCTTTCAGCTACTTGGGGAGGTGACAAAGCAGCTAGCTGCTTTGCAGATATCCTTCGTGGATAGTGATGGAGAAGCCTTTCTACAGTCACTCACAGTCACTCTTCATCTTCTGCAGTGGGTCAGAGAGGCACAACACAGGGATGTTGACTGTGAGACACGGTGTGCACAGATATCCTCAGAAAAGGCACCTGATGGATTCTCTGTGGGAGGTGAGCACGTCATCCTTTTCAGAGGACATACCATGGTACCAATTTCTTTACAGGAGGAGGTACTGAGAGAGTTTCACACCTCCCATTTAGCGGTACATCCAATAGGGTGAAGATGTACCAGGTCCTCAGACGACAACACTGGTGGCCGGGTATGAAGAAGGTTGTGGCAGAGTTCATTTCTCGATGCCTCACCTGCCAGCAGGTGAAGGTAGAGAACCATGTACCTGTAGGCTTGGTACAACCCTTGGAGGTCCCAGAGTGGATGTGTGATTGGAAATCTATGGATTTCATGACTGGACTTCCACGCACTTCCAGAGGTCACAACTCCATTTGGGTGGTTGTCGACCGACTCACCATGTCGGCCCACTTCTTACCCATCAGAGAGAAAGGATCAGTGGAGGGCTTGGGATGCCTCTTCGTTCAGGATATTGTACGGCTTCATGGTGTTCCATGTTATATCGTCTCCGATCGAGATTCTCTCTTTACTTACCGGATTTGGAAGGGGTTGCAGAGAGCATTTGGGATGCATCTACGTCTGAGCACTGCCTTTCACCCTCATACGGATGGTCAGATAGAGAGGACCATTCAGACTCTGAAGGACATGATCCGCGCATGTGTCTTAGACTTTGGTCACAGCTGGGAGAACCACCTACCCTTGGTGGAGTTCGCGTACAACAACATCTACCAATCCACCATTGGGATGGCACCATACGTGGAGTTGTATGGCCGACCTTTCAGATCCTTGCTGTGCTGGACAGACCCTGGGGAGTCATCACTTATGGGACCGAAGATGGTCCAGGCCATGACTGAGAAGGTCCAGGTCATCCAGGAGCGGATGAGGATAGCTCATAGCTAGCAGAAGTCTTATGCTGAAAGGAGGCGGAGGCCTCTAGAGTTCGAGGATAGTGACCACGTCTTCAAGTGAGTCTCACCTCGACAAGGATTAGGAAGATTTGGTCGAGGCGGAAAGTTGTCTCCACGCTTCATCGGACCATTCCAGGTCCTCAGCAGGATTGGCGAGGTGGCTTATCTCCTGGCTCTACCACCTCAGTTGCACTGGGTGCATGACGTCTTTGATGTATCTCAGCTGAGGAGATACCTTCATGACCCGACGCATATCATCGACCATGGGGAGCTGGACAATGACGATGAGGCGACTTTTGTAGAGGTCCCAGTGGAGATCGACGATCAACATGAGTGGGTCCTATGTGGATGGTCGATTCCTCTAGTGCACATCATATTGCAGCACGGGAACCTCCAGGAGATTACTTGGGAGCGGGAGGCTGAGATGCATGCTCAGTACCCACTTTTGTATCCCATGTTTATGATGTATCTTTACAAGGATATAAAGCCCTGAGGTGGAAAAAATGTAAAGACCCATAAAATTCAATGGAAATTTTTTTCTTAATTTTCTTTGAGATTTTACAAGAATGCAGTTTCTGAAGGCACCTGATTCCGAGGCCCGGTGAGCCTGAAATAATTTTACGAAGTTTAGCTCAGGTATGTTCAGTGAACGAACAATCGGGTTTTCCTAACTTTTGATCCGGTGCTCAGAATTTAAATCTGAGGGCACCGATTAAACCGCAACGCTGATAATTGCTTAAGAACACCTTTTCCAGAGTTGCGTTTTCTCGGGTGAAGTTTTAATTAATTGGGTCAACTATAGAAGAAAATAAAATATTGTGCAAAAGATTTGGTTTTTACTCTAAGTAGTGTTAACCTAAGCTAAGTGGTTGAATTGAGACCCACATCCTAACTACTTCACTAGGTAGGATATTAGTGGGGTGGGGCCCACATGAGCCCCACCCTTTCAACTTCCTCAACCACTATTAATTATGTAACCCACCCACACCCCCTTTAATTGAAGTCAACTCTTAATTAATTAATTGAGTAGGTTATTCAATATAATTAATTCTTGGATTCATTTGAATTTGAAATGAAATGTTGGTTTGTGGGTTCAATAAATAAGACAAAGTATTATTTCATGGGAGGTTAGTTCGTTGTGCGAGATGATTTGGAGAGGAAATATCTATGTTCCGTAGAACGTTCTTCCTCCTTGAATAACGCGAAGAACGCCGACCTCCGACGAAGGATGATGAAGAATGCCAAAATCCTCAGAGATCGACGACGTGACGCCGTGTACTGCGACGCCGACGATTCTCTTCTCCGTGACACCGAAAATCCTCCTTCCGCGACGCCGTCTTCTACGACGTCCATTCCTCGCGACGAACCTTTGTTCAACAACGCTTGAAGTAGGGGATTATTTGTATTTATTTGTGAATACTTTCATCGCCGATCATCATCTCTAATTGAGCCGCTTGTTATCACAATAACGGGAGGAGGTAGGACCGCACGAACACTGCCAAATGTCCTCCCCCTTGATGCTTGAATTTTTTGCGTCACGAGAAAGGAAGTGCGGTGTCGTTGCACCATGCGGTTATAATAAATAATGGTCGGAGAAGTGAGGCGCCGTCATGCCATTCCGGAGAACCTCGAAGAGGCCGCGGTCGGACCAAGGCTGCGGCGGAGTAGGGAGCGGCAGCCGGCTTCCGGCCGCCGGAGTAGGAGGGCGGGACCGCGGCGGTCCTGCGGGAACAGCAACCAGCCGGCCGGACCAGGCCGACCAGTCACCGAGAAGGTCGTGGTTTATAACCCCCAGCTGGCCGAAAGAGAGGCCCCACATGGGGGCTGCAGTTACACCAACAATGGGGCAGCCCCCCCCCCCTTCCGCTCGGCTATTTCGGCCAAGCCGCCTGGCCACGCTGGCCAGGCCGAGCGTGCTGGGACGGGCCGCCAGGCTGGGTCGGGCCACGCCCAGGCCAGGCCGGGCCACACCCAGGCCAGGTTGGGCCGTTCCCTAATGGTCCGGACCCGGACCCGGGTAAGGGTCAACCTGGTTCGGGCGGACCCAGGGGGGTATCCGGCAGGGTCGGACTGGGCCCGAACCCCCTATTCATGGACTTCTTCTTGTCCTTTTCCCATAACATGGACTACGGACCTCTGAACAATGCACCGTCAGTTGAGATGCGATCCTTGGATCGAGAAGGTCGTTTCGGTATATTAATCTCAAGGTTTCGGAGAACATTGGGTACGTCCGGGTTGGTTCGAACATGAATCCAACCGGGCCCTCGGAGCGAAAACACTTATAACTTGAGCTCCGGACATCTGATTGACGTGCAGTCGACTTTGTTGGATTCCACATAGTTAGAAGGACCTTTTGGATTAATCCGCTTGAGGTTTGGACACAGTTGGGGTATGTCCAGGTTGGTTTTGACTTAAAAACCAACCACGCCCTAAAACGAAAAAGCCAATAACTCTCAGACTGGGCATCCGAATGACGTGTCGTCTGTCGCGTTGAGTTCCTGTTGATGATACAAAAATTTTGGATACATCGACTCTGGACTTCGTGTCATTTGATGTATCAGCCCTCGACTCATGGAGCGGACCCTCCCCGAACGAGCATATTGTGTGCGGGAACCCTAGAGCTATTTGCAACTGTGACGATGATGAAGACTATATGGGAATCCTCCATTGGATCGACAACGGTGACTACAGAACACAATGATCTTGTGTGGATCAGTGCCTACCGATCCTGTGTGGATTAGATCCTGTGTGGGTCAGCGCTCAGCAGTCCTGTGTGGGCCATCGCATACCGATCCTGTGTGAGCCAGATCCTGTGTGGGTCATTGAGGGGTTAGTACCTATCGATCCTGTGTGAGTCATTGTGGGGATTAGTACCTATCGATTCAGTGTGGGTCTGATGGCTTAGATGAATCAGTGTCTACATCTGATCATCTCTATCATCTTACGAAGAAGTATTTTTGTGTGAGCGGAGTCTTGACATTCAATCCTTATCTTTGATAAGATTGACTTGTTATCCTATGTGGATTACGTTATGATTTCATGTATGGACTGGGTTATGATTTCATGTGTGGACTGGGTTGTACTTGGGCATGGATGTTCGAGCCGAATCGGAATTGATGACTTAGATATATGTATGGGCATATAAGTAAGTAGTGTCGGATGTTACTTCGTGATTGTATCTTTCCTTTGTGGATTCTAGGAGACCTTAGGGGGTCTCGGGGTCCCTACTGAGTAGCGTATACTCACCCCTTCACATGTTATGCCCACACTGCGTTGTGTTGGTTGCAGACGACGGACAGCACTGATCGTGGTTGAGGCTTGCAGAGCAGGTCGGTACCTGGAGGTGGACCACTGGGCGGGACGTACTCGGAGCGGACGGGTGGACATGAGGAGCTGAGGAGGATATCTGTACCCACCCTTCAGGTGGGACTTCCAGTGGACGACTCGACGTTGCGGTTTTACTTTTCAGTTGTTGTACTTCCTTTTCTAGTTGTACTTTACTATCAGTTTGCGTTTGTATTCTGGCCCACTTACTTTTTTTCACTTACTATTGTACCCAGTTTTACTTAGTGTTTACTTCTGCTTGCTTACTCTGTGTGTTTGTTTACTTTATAAAGGTCATGCCTTCCCTTTTTATCGAGAGTTATGCCTTGGTGCTAGTCGCCAGCCCCTGGCCTATGGAAGGCGGGCATGGGGTAGTCACGGTACGTGCCCCAAGGAAGGGTCGTGACAACATGTGGCTGGATTCTTATCCTCAAAGGATATGTAGTGACACCTAGATCTCTAATCATAACTCCAGCTGCAATAAAGGATGAAAATTAACTCCTCCTTGTGTGCGTATCCGATCTTCCTAGGGAGTTTTCTGATTACTAGGTGTGTCTTGATTCTCGTTTTGATAGGATATATAGCGACACCTAGATTCATCATCATGATCATGTTGCCAATAATTGAAAACAACCATATCATTTATTATGTCTTCTATGTGTGGTAGAATAAACCAATTCCACCCATTTTTCCTCACACAGAGCATAAATCATTTGGCATTAAGAGTTTTATCAAGGGATTATTCACATGATCAGGACGTATCAATCCACATCTGGGATTCCATGGTTTTGGTAGAGATACCTTATAATGAAAATTAATTATCCTTACCGAATGATGAAAAACTACACATATCCATGGCTTCCATAATCATTCATAGCAGTTGACATAATTTACTTACTATGTTCCATTAAAATACATGGTTCCTAAAGAACTATGTGTGTCTTTATTCTGATGTTGATGATATACGTAGTGACACCTAGACCACATGTAATAGTATCAAAAATTTGTAAATGAAATTCTCCCCATTTCTTTTATACAAACAGAGAGCTATGCATGAGATATCATGTTTCTCATACATGGATCTACCAAGGAAACCTAAATAACTCCCTACATATGAGTCAAATATATATAGGGACTTCTACAATACATGTCTAATTATTGATTGAATGTTTCTTACATACCTGGATACATTCCCTCTATTCTACACTCTCTATGCCCCCAGAGATTTAGGATCCTTACAATCTTCACCAGGAAATCGTAAATGGGGGAACGTATCATGGGGAAACCATTATTTGAATATGAAAAATATGCCCTAGTTGTATATGCATATGTTTCACATAGAAAAGGTCCATTAACCAAAGTAAAATTCACTTTTAGGAGAGACCTCTTCTATCCTCATAACCCCAAATGGAATTTATGCCCCACATCATTTTGCAAGATCCATGAACCCCTAGAATCATGTTTTACATATTCCTTACCCTAACATATGTGGCATGTCAGGACATACCAGACTAATAATCCTCAGAGTTTTAATCATTTCTAGTACATATGGTCCTAGACAAATGACCTCAGAATGGGATGACCCCATGATATCATGGTTACATGACATTAAACTGCATGACTAAAGTCTTCATCGAAAGACACAAAACTGTATGATGTACATAACTACATATGGATTGATTCCTTCTATCTTAGGATATATAGTGACCATTGAATATCCAATCATGGGACCACAAAAAAGTAAAAAATTACCTTTCACTATGAATGGGTCAGAACCTTTCGTAAAACCCAATTATTGATATGGATGGCCTAATTCTCTTTTTGATGAGATATATAAAGACACTCCGATCTTATAACCAGGTCTGACCACAACCAAATGTTTACTCTCACTCTCCTATAAAAGATTTAGATATTTATTGGATGGTTATATATTTTCCTCACACATTTTGTGTGAGATGTTATTCAGTGAAAATCCATTTTCCACACACACAAGTTTAGCCAATGTGTGGGATAAACACTCAATAACAACATTTGGCTAGATTCCTATTATCAAAGGATACGTAGTGACACCAAGATCCTCAGTATTGGGTCCAGTCCTGATGTAAAAATGCATCCCATTTTTTCATGATTATAGGTCAGACCTGTAAAGGAATTTTCCAACAAAAATATCAATATAAAACATGATTGCAATTTTGAAAAGATATATATTGATGCTCGAACATTATATGTTGGGCCTATTCAAAAGAAATTTTTTATATATGAGTGAGTGAAACTATTGTAAGGAAAGCATTTCTACTCATTACTATGAAATATTGACTTGAAATTCCTCATTCATCGTCATTCGCTCCACATTCACAAACCAGACTCTAGGTCTGGAATGGTACAAATCCCCATAAATATCCATATACATCAAAAATGATGGGTCAGTGTCCTGAAAAAACATCTATTTGTCTATAGAAAATATTTATCGGCTGGGTGTTCAAAAGATTCCTAGAAAAAGGCACATAAACCAAAGGTAAATTCATCTTCATGATATTATCCTCCTATCTCTATAGGCCCCAATCATAGTTGGCCCCACATCTCTCCTCTAATTCAAAAACCCTGAGATTATAGCTTATAACTCTTCCACTTCATGCATAAAGATGATAGTACATTATTGGATAGGTTACAATGAAGAGGAAAAAAATTCCTCAGTCCAAGCGAAGTGACCTTAAACTAAATACATAAAATTTTCATATTTATAAAACATTAAATAGATAAGTCAATGTCCTAGTTTCAAGTTTCTAAACTACATCATTCTTTATACCTCAATTACTCAATCAAAATACATGTAGGAGTGGTTTCAAATTCATGTGAAAAGACAATATAGATTCCCTAATCATTTTCATCCACCATTCCCTTGATAAGACATCCATAATGGTTTTGAGAAAGATGACTTCTTACAAATTAAATGGACATCATAACTGGAGGTTGAGTGTCCTAGGACCACCATTTTTTTTATGCACAATATTCCCATGTTTTCTCTATATAATCCATCCACAAAAGGTCCTGAAAACCAATGAAAAATTCATCCCCATGAGAGTCTTCTGCTACACATGAATGCCTCATCGACATCATGCTAGAAAATTTTCACATGGTTACCTCTTGACTACCTTCCCCATATCATGTCTTACATCCATAAATCACAATACTAGTGTCAATAAAAATCCTACATTCTTGTTTGGAAAAAATCGGGACATTCTCATCCAGTAATCCCTATTGGGAACTTCACCCTATAATACAAGGTCATATATGATCGAACTCAAACATCAATTTTATTATTCTATTTTTCAAGATTCAAAATTACCCATAAAGAGAGACGCAAAACCCAGTAGATGGGAAACCTGCAAAGAGAACCCCATGAAAAAAGTATAATTCTAGCTAGTTAAACCAATTCATTGCATGGTTCAAGAAAATTTGTGCAATAATAAAATACACAAAACATGTTTTATTGAAGTCCCTCAAAGGTAATCCTAATAAAAAGACGTTTTATATCCGGTAAGCCTGTACCATAGTGGAATTTGGAAAAAATTATGCTGATTAATGAAAATACACAATTTTAAATGGATTTCCTCATGACTATAGAAATAGTAAAAACATTGCTCACTAAGTCCCTCAGCTCAGGAAAAAATTAGAAAATTACATGATAATTTCTATTTGGTTATCCCAAATTGTGATTAAAATTGATATCCAGTAGATAATTTCATTAAAATGGTGAATAATAAATATTTATTGGCATCACTAGAAAGGATAAAAGATAAAAATTAGAGTGAAAGATAATTTTCATTTTATTTAATGTGAATGGAAGATCATCCACATCCATGAGTCTCTCTCGAAATCTAAAAAAGAGTAAAAAATATCCAAAATGGTTATAATGAAGCTCATATATCATTAGTCAATAAATTTACTATCTCTTGAAGAAATACATCAAGAGTCTATTCCAATGTGGTCTATTTTCCAATTGGGGTTTTAGCTACTAGTTGCATCTATCCAATGATGACTCTATGTTCTTAAAAATTCTTCTTTATGGCATCAAAATTAGACATTTTATATTGATATATAAAAATTTAACCATGCTACATGAGCAAAACATTCCCATTTCATTGTATTATACCTGACCACTTGATCCTGAGATATTTCTTCATCACCAACCAAGTGATGTATCTCAGAAGTAGTATCCCATAAGGCTTCGTCATGATGATGGACAACATTAAATCAAGTAAGGCCATTTTCACAATTATCTAATTCATCTCAACCAATGATGATCTTATGGATAAGGATATTAAGGTTCTGGTAATCAAAACCATATAATCCAAATCTAATAAGTGTTTTTAAAGGATATCTTACTTATTATAAATTTCCATCGTGGGGGAATCTTTGATGACAATACAATTTGGATGTCAAGCCCCTCTTCATAGAACATGATGTTAAGTTGAAACAATGAGATCCAAATCCTAATCACTCATTGCCATGTGTTTATAATATAGTATTTAAACCATTGAAGAAAGTTTCATATTAAAAAAAATCCAAGGTTGGAAAATATTCTGTCTTTACCCCATGTTTGGTCCTGGGAACTAGGATGATAGGACCATTGTCAATTTGGGAAGTTCCCAAATTTTATTCATTGGGGCCTAGGTAAGTGGGGATTACAATAGAATCCATTTAAAATATTGAATCTGAACTACCATTAGTAATTTGGGGTGGAGGACAAGGCTCCCATGAGGCACTTAGTGTTTCATGATGCAATGAGTTATCATCTTGAAACCAATGTGGATGGTTAGTCAAGAATAGAAATAGTAGAATGTAGGGGTTTATTCATATTTAATATTTTCATCCCCAATTTTCCTTCTGAAGAGTATTATATCCACATCCATGAATAATTTTGTGATAGATTTATGGATGATTCCACATTGTTGGGACAACTTTGTGTGTGAAGATTTTATTTCCTTCCAACCATTTTCAATACTGGTCAAAATGAACAAGGAGTTGAATAAGGACTAAAAAGTTAATGGATATTGTCTAAATTAAAGTTTCCTAGAGAATAATTGAGGAATCATAGCATTGGATTTCATAATTGAGCAATTCTTAAAGAAGGTTAATTCAATTCAGATGATTTTTGAACTGATACTATGTTCAAAGAACTTTTGTCAAAGGTGAAACATTATTCACAACAACAAAGAACGGTGTAGTATCATCCATCTGAGGATGATTGAAGAAGAATGAGGATCTGAATAAGACCATGAAATACTTCACGATTGCATGAGAACCATGAAAGATATTACTTGAAGAAAATAATCATATGATTATCGTGATGTAGAGAATTATGGTTGAAGATGAAGAGAGAGTGTGGAAGGGCATGGAATTCTATGATGGTCAAGAATTACACATTTCCGGGATATCAGATGATCATTGCACTGTTCATAAAGATCCAAATACATGCATCGAATGTGATACATTGTCTACAAAATTGAAGGTGTTTAAAGAAACCTCAATCCTCCACTTTTTGATAAATATAGATGATTGGAGTTATTTAGAATTAACACTCAAAAAAGGAATTGAGGATTTGAAGTGAGGACGATGATGTACATTGTAATTTATATTCCAAAGAGTATAAGAAGAACGAAATATGATTGTTTAAGATGAAGAGAAATCATTATGTATTGTATGGGATTGGAACTATGAGAATGGAAAAAATAATGAAGGTTCATTTCGGATTTATATTTCACAAATATCATATGTTTAGAGAACTTGTAATGAAAGCCTTATGGAGGATAGGGGGAGTAAAGAAGTGTTTTTGGAAAAGTAAATAAAGTGGTGTGCAATCAAAGAGTGGAGCGCAAGTGTGGCATGAAAGTATAAGTGTCACACAAGTGTATATTGCACACAGGTCATATTTCAAGATCATCACATCAAAATAATGAAATGTAAAAAAAGTAGCACACAAGTCAAAGAGTGGCACACAAGTGTGGCATGCAAGTATAAGTGTCACACATGTGTACATGGGGCGCAAGTCATATTTCAAGATCATCCCATAAAAATATGAAAAAGGAAAGAATGTGTTGCAAACATCATTAAGTGGCATGAAAATGTGGCACTCAAGTATAAGAGATTCCATGTGTATGTCGCGCACAAGTCATATTTCAACATCATCACCTCAAAATATGACAAAGAATGAAAGTGGAACACAAGTGATGAAGTGGCGCTCAAGTAATGGAGTGGTGTGAAAATGATGGAGCGGCGCACAAGTAGGAATGACGTGCAAGTGAATGTGGCCTGAAGGTAACCAAAATACCAATAAATAGATGGCTAGCTTCATCGTTTTTTTAAAGCTCAAAATGTAAGAAGAAATTTGAGCTCTGATCACACAAGTAGTAGAAAGTGGAGCACAAGCTGAAGTGTCGCACAAATCGTGGGTTCTTCAAAAGGCACACAAGTAGGGTAGCGTGTAAGTAGAGAGGAGTACAAACAGAGTGGAATGCAAGCAGAGTGGTGCGCAAGAAGAAATATTGCACAAGTTGTAAGAGGCACGCAAGCTAGGAATTGTGTGCAACATGTGTGTTGTGCCTAAAACCGATGTGTCGTGCAAGTTGTGAGTTGTGGACAATTGTGGCACACAATTATTTGGAGCTGTGAAAGAAGGGAGTCGCGTGAGGAGGGAGCCGTGGAAGCATGGTGGCACGTAAGTAGGGATTGGTGCATGAGATGTGAGTTGTTCTAGAAATTCATACCAACTTATGGTCAACTGTGATGATTCTAAGTTGAGATGGACTTCATTAATTTAATAATCACAAAAATAACAAGTTATTATAGAAATTAAAAAAAGAAGAGTTTAGTGCAGTTGGTTTTTCATTAAAAGATAATGTTTGGAGAAGAGAAGGTTTCAATGCATCTAGTTTTTCATTGAAGAAGTAGAAAAAGAAGAAGAGTGTGCTGCTTACAGGTTTTCCACAGAGAAAAAGAGGTTAGTTACTTGCATGGTGTTAAGTGAGTAACAATGAAAATAAGAAGGTTTTGGAAGAACAAAGTTTCACTGTAGAATACAATATGTCTCAGAAATTGAATGATTCTTCTGATGTTGAAAACTCTTTTAATAGGGAGAAGACTGTCTTCAGAGGCAGTATAAGGAACCAGCAATAGGCTATAAGTGACTTTCTACACTGGAAGTATAATGAACCAGTGTATATCCAACATGTTGTAAGATGTAAGAGGATTGTTTATCTTCCCCCTCCAAGTGTATTGAGAAACATTGGGACCTGATTATTTCCTTACCTCATTAACATGTAGGGAGCCGCACTAACTATTAGATTGTTTTCCAATTCACCCATTGTAATAATTACTGCATTATAGTTGAGAATCCATGCACTGGTTATTTCCATACATGGTATGGACGTAGATTCTCTTATTAAGTGGAGAACCATGTAAACATATCATGTTCATATTTTACTACTTTCATATTATTTCATGCGATAAGGAAAATAGAATAAGAGAATAAATATCATAACTGTCAAGAGGTAATGGGATATAAAAAAAATTGTTTTAAAAATTGCCCAATGTTAATTCACCCCCTCTCAGTGTTAATCATATCCAAAACTAGTCCTCTCAATTAGTATTAGAGGGATAGGTTCACCTATGTTGGATTCTATTCATTGAATATATTGTGTTTTAAGGACTTTAGATTCTTTCCTGATTCAAAAATTACGTGTAGAATTGATTATGTTCCAGTTGTATCTGATCAGAATTCTATATCTACCAAATCCATAAAGAATAGGAAAAATAAGGCGAAAATAAAGTTGAAGAAGAAGTCCCTCTTATGTAAAGAAGAGGAAGCATCTTGTTCTCCATATCTGGATAACATTGAAGACACACATGACTTGCAAAGTATTGAGAAGGTGTCTTTAGTCCCCACCCAGATGATGGAAAAACATCTGACCTCAACTGAAAAAGCGGTATGTTTTAGTACATTTGTAAATTATTCTCAGGATGAAAATGCCAGCTCAAGCGGTGATGATCAATATATAACCTCTCATGAATTATCTGTTGACAGATTAAGAGATATTCTACATGATATCCCTAAATAATGTGCATCCATTGTCTTTGGATTATTTCAATGTATGCAGAATGATATCACCCAAATGGATGAATAAAATGTTGTTTTGGAGAAGGGCTTCCACGGAAAACGGTTGAATGTTTAAATCTCTCCAGTCATGTTGTACATTATTAATGAACAAAGGGGAAATTTGAAATAGTATCCTCAAAATGGATCAAAGAAGTTGAGGAGAAAGATGGGGTCAATAATACTCTGGAAGAGAAGATCCATACTCTTGAAGATGAATGGAAAAGGATCACACAAAGTAAAGACACATGAAGAGTAAGTTTAATTATTGATGATGGATTGTGAAGATAAGATGACTAAGATTGACGACAAAAAATTCATCCTAAAAATAAGATTTCTAGAGTTGGAAGCTCAGTTGAAAAATCTTGAGAAAACACAAAATAAGTTTCTTTAAAATAAAAAACTAGTTTTTTCTAGTACTCAATGCTCACTAAAATATTCTACTATCAAAATACCTACAACATCTGAGAATAAGATCATCTCTTCACTTTTTGTTCTATCACAAGAAGCTAAGAAAGTGAAGGTACCATCCATGCCAACGTGTACTAATGTTTCTAAAACTATTTCTATAAAAAGTACATGTTGTAAGGAAAACACTAAACAAGTATGGATGAGGAAACTTGATGAGATACCTACCACCATGGATAGGTTGAACAGGAAGAAGAATATGGAAGATGGTTTCCCAAATATATCACAACACATCAAAAAGAAGGCTCTACAATCAAATACATAAGATATCAAGAAGTCAATATTTGTTGGTCAATGCTGGTGCTACAACAGATTTGGGAATTGTGAACTAGATTTTTGGTAAAATCCCTTAAATATAAAATAAAATATAAATTTCATCTCATGCGGGAGAAAGATATCAAAGAAGAAGCAACATCCATTGATCCAAAAACATCTGTATACTGCAAATAGATTTTGAATGTTGGACAACATCTGTGATGTATGCAATGGGATATGTCACGAGAATGGTGCATGCTTATCTCATAATGTATCCAAAGCTAATAAGAACATAAGATCACATAATCTGGCGAAGAATGAAGAATCTATATTGGGATGTAATCGGATGTATGTTCCAAAAGAAAATTCTCTCATGAATTTTACAAGGAGGAAAACTGGGAAGTCCTAAGATTCTAAATCCAAGAATTTGAAGGGTAGTGCATCAAAAATAATGATCAAGAAGGATGAAACTATGAAGAATCCATGTGGAAATTACAAACAAGCTACCACGGTTCCTAAAGAAAATTTGGTTATCTGGACTATGTATTTGAAATGAATGAGAAAGGAGGAAGATTCTAAGTATAAGGATTTTAAAAAAATAAATAAAGAGATTCCACATGAGGAAGAAAAGGTGAATAAGAGGTTGAAAACCAAAGGAAACTCTCATGTTTAAGAAGTTCTATGTGTGAGGTGCAAAAAATCTTTTCAGACAATCAAATATTTCATTGAACGTATTCTATCACAAGAAGAATTTATCAATAGCATGAAAATTGTGCAATGAGATTTTAATGCATGGAAATATCTTGAAGAAAGAAGTTTCACACACACAAAAATGGAAAAATTATTGAGATCCACACAACCATATTAAAAATTGAGGACTATATGTGCAAGTGTGAGGAGTGGAGAAAATGGAACATCTGGGTTGAGAAAATAATCCCATCCTTCTTGATCACATTGAAGAAGAAAAGGGGATCCAACTTATTCTCTTAAATCATTGTGTATTGTATTTTTTCTTATAATACAAGGAACATAAGGTGAAGCAAGATTTCAAGGGTAGAATCGGAGAAGTAGTGATTGCTATAAAATCATTATAGAAAAGATGAAGAAGTTGTCATCTGTAGAAGATTATTCAATTGATATTCAAATATTAATATGATCAGGGATCACAATTGATAAAGATAATGATGAGTGTTCCCTTAAGATGATACATGTGAAGAAGCTTCTAGAGTTATTATTTCAATTAGTATCAACTTCAATAGGTATAAAATTCAATTACATTGGATATTTCTTGAATAGAACATCATTATAAAAGGTATGTCATTTCTTAGTCTCTCAACATTAGTAACACAAAATAATGACATCTTTACAAATGGGGAGTAACTAAGTCAATCAGTGACATAAGAAGAATGAAAGTCCCTAAGGCCACTTATCCTCCAAATTTCACTTGAATGTTTCTCATTCGTTTGTTGAAGTGAGTATTGGAATTTCGTCTTGATTTTTTCCTTTCACATTCAATATATTCAGCCTGTAATGAAGGTGGAAAACCCTCAAAGACTACTTTATGAGATCTCATCTCATGAGGTGTCATGATCAGTGGATAATTGACAGATTTTTTGTCTAAATAAAATCCTCTTGTTTTCTACATCGAGCTTTCCTCATGTAGACATAGATTGAAATGGTTGATGGAACACTACTTAACTAAGGTCTGATACCCTATCTATCATGACGTTTGTATTTCTTGTCCATAAGTGGAAGAGAAAGTGAAATTATTGTTGAAAAGTAAGGAGGAGATAAGATTCTTGTTTTTTCATTAACACATTCAATTGAGGAGACTTTAAGGTATTGAAAACAAAATATAAATGGGGTATTGTTGGGACCAATTTGTGTATTATGATTTTATTTTCTATCGACAGTTGTCAATACTGGTCAAAATTAAGAAGGATATGAAGAAGGACTAAAAATTTAATGTATATTGACTATTGTGAGGCTTCCTAGAGAATTGTTATTGAATCATAGCATTGGATTTCATACTTGATAAATTTTTCAAGATGATTAATTAAATTCATATGATTTGTGAATTTATTCTAAGATCAAAGAACTTGTTTCAAATGTGAAACATTTTTGACAATAATGAATATTGGTGAAGTTTCATCCATCTGAGGATGATTGAAGAAGAGTGAGTATTTGAATAATACCACGAAATGATTCACGATTTCATGAGAATCATGTAAGATCTAACTCGAGGAATAGAATCATATTATTTGCATGAAGTATAAAATGTTGATTGAAGAAGATGAGAGAGTGTGTAAGGGCTTGGTATTCTATGATTTCCATGTATTACACATTGCATTGAAATCAGATGATCATTGAAATGTTTTTAATGTTCCAAATACATGTATCAAAGGTGATACATTGTCTAAAACATTTAAGGTGTTTGAAGAATCCTCAAGATTCTACTTTTTGATGAAAATAGATGATTATAGTTCATTGGAATTAACACTCCAAAAAGGAATCTATGACTTAGTGTGATGATGAATAAGTACTTTAGAATTCATATTCCCAAGAGTATAAGAATAAGGAAAGATTATTGTCTAATATGAAGAGAAGAAATTATGTAGTGCATGTACTGGGAACTATGAGAATAGAAAAAAGAATGAAAATGATTTACAGATTTGTATTTCACAAATATAATAATTTTAGAGAACTTGTGATGCAAGCCTTATAAAGGATATGGGGAGTAAAAAAGTATTTTTGGAAAAGTAAAGAAAGAGGTGCGCAAGTCAAAGAGTGGAACACAATTATGGTAGACATGTAGAAGTGGATCAGAAGTTTATGTTGTGCGCAAGTCATATTTCAAGATCATCAAATAAAAATTTGGCAAATGAATGAAAGTGGAATGAAAGGTAAAGAGTGGTGTGCATGTTTGGCGCACAAGTATAAGTGGAATGCATGTGTATATTGCGCGCAAGTAATATTTCAAAATCATCACCTCAAAATATGACAAATGAATGAAAGTGGCATGCAAGTCCTGAAGCAGCACACAAGTGATGTGCACAATTATAAGCTGTTCGAATGTGTATGTTGTGCGCAAGTCATATTTCAATGTCATAACATCAAAATATGAAAAAGGAAAGAAAGTGGCACATAATTTATGGAGCGATGCACAAGTTATGGAGTGGAAATAAGTTAGAATGGCGCGCAAGCATATATGGCATGAAAGTCACCGAAATTACAATAAATAGATGACTGGACTCCTCATTTTTTTTATGATCAACAGAAAAGAGAAAATTTGAGCTCTTATCACATAAGTACTTGAAAGAGGCACACAAGCTGATGTCTCACACAAGTCGGGAGTTATTCATAAGGGACACAAGTAGAGTGGCACCATGTAGGTAGGGGTGCAAGTAGAGTGGTGTGAAAGCAGAGTGGCATGCATGAAGAAATGGTGTGAGAGTTGTAATAGGCACGCAAGTAGGGATTTGTGTGCAAAAAGTGTGTTGTTTATAAACCCGAAGTGTCTCGCAAGTTGTTTTTTGTGCACTATTGTGGTGCGCAATTAATTGGTGGAATGAAATTAGGGAGCCATGCTAGTAGGGTGGAATGCAAGTAGGGATTTTCACACAAGTTGTGAGATTTGATATAAGTTCATACTATCTTTTGGTCAATTGTGATGTTACTAAGTTAAGATAGACTTCATTGATTTTACAATCACAAAGAGAACTTGTGATTATATCAAGAAGAAGAAGAGCTCAATGTAGTAGGTTTTCCACTGAAAGAGAAAGTGTGAAGAAGAGCAGGTTTCAGTGAAGCTAGTTTTTAATTGAATATATAGAAGAATAAGAAGAGTGTGTAGCTTATAGGTTTTCAGTAGATAAAGAAGAGGTTGGTTACTTTCATGCCTCTAAGTATGTAACAAGGATAATAATAAGGTCGTGGAAGAACAAAGAAGCACTATATCATCCAAAAACTTCTCAACAGGTGAAAGATTATTTTGGTGTTGCAAACAATTTTAACAGAGAGATGACTATCTTTAGAGGAAGTATAAAGAACTAGCTAGAGGATACAAGAGACTTTCTACACTGATAGTATAATGAACCAAAGAGTGTAAGGGTATATCCTACTCATTTTATGTAGGGAGATGATTGTTTCCCCTCCCCCCTCCGAGTGTAGGGAGAAACACTGTTAAGTTATTATTTTCTTCCCTCCTCTAAGTGAGCCACAATGACAATTGGATTGTTTTCCTAGTCAACCATTGTAATAGTTACTGTATTATAGTAGAGAATCTGTGCACTCGTCATTACCATACACGACAATGATGTAGCTGGTCTTATTAAGTGGTGAACCATGTAAAAATATCATGTGCATATTTTTACTACTTTTATATTATTGCATGCGACAGGAAAAAGATAATAAGAGAATCAAGATTCTAATAGGTTAAGAGGTACATTGATAAAAAGAATAAATTGTATTAAAACTTTTCCAAAACTAATTCACCACTCCCAGTGATAGGAATATCCTAAACTGGTCCTCTCAATCGGTATTATAGGGACAAGTTCACCTCTTTAGGATTATCTAAATTGAAGATATTCTCATTGGAGGACTTGACATTCCTTCCTGATTCAACAATGAAGTGAAGTTTTGATGAAGAGTATGTTATCTCGTAGAATAATTCTATATCTACAAAAACCCTAATGAATAGGAAAAATATGCAGAATAGAAATATGAAGAAGAAGTCCCTCTTATCTAAAGAAGATGAAGAATCGTGTTCTCCATATCTAGATGATATTGAAGACACACCATACTAGGAAAGTAATGAGATGTTGGATCAAGTCCCCACCAAGAAGTTGGAAATCTTTCCTACCTCAACTAATCAAGAGGTATGTGTTAGTAAATTTTAAAATTATTATGAGGATGAAAATTCTTGCACAAGCGGTGATGATCAATATACAACCTTTCAAGAACTATCAATTGATAGATAACGATCTATTCTACATGATATATCTGAAGAAATTGCATCCCTTTTTTGTGGAGTATTTCAAATTATGCAGGAAGATGTCACCCAGTTGGAAAAAGAAAATGATGTCTTGGAGTAGGGATTCAATGCAAAAACTATTGAATTTTTAAAGCTCTCCAGACAGGTTAGAGAATTTGAAGCAACTAAGAGGGAATTTAAAATAAGTTCCAAAAATGGCTCAAAGAAGTTGAGGAGAAAGATGGAGTAAATAAGACTATGGAAGAGAAGATCCATGTACTTGAAGATGGGTTGAAAAGGATCACTGAAGTCAAAAAGGTATATCTGGAAGAAAATTTCAAGAAGATCAAGGAACATTAATATTTATTAGAAAAAAAAGGAAAGATGAATGAAGAGAAAGACGAAATATTTAAGAAGTATTGTAAAGATTATATGACTATGATTGAAGGCCAAAAGTCATCCTCAATATAAGATGGCTATATTTGGAAGCTCAGTTGACCAATCTTGATAAGACACATATTGAGTCTCCTCAAAAGAAGGAAACAGTTACTGCTAGTACTCAATGTTCACTGAAGGATTCTACTATCAAGAGACCTCCAACTTGTTATAATAAGATCATATCTTCACTCGTTGATCTATCACAAGAAGCTGAGAATGTGAAGGTACCATCCATGCCAACATGTAATAATGTTTTTAAAAATATTTCTATAAAAAGTAAAAGTGGGGGGAAAACACTAAACAAGTACGGATGAGAAAAGTGGATGAGATTCCTACTACCATGGATAGGGTAGATAGTAAGAATAATATGGAAGATGGATTCCTAGATAGATCACAACACATCAAAAAAATTCTCAACAATCTTATATAGAAGATATCAAGAATTCAACATTTGTGGGTCGATGCTGGTGCTGCAATAGATTTGGGAATTGTGCACTGGATTGTAGGTTCAATCCCTCAAATTTAAAAGCAAACATAAACCCCATATCAAGTGGGATAAAGATATAAAATAAAAAGAAACATCCACTAATCCAGAAGTATCTGTATACTACAAATTGAATGGGAATTCTAGACAACATCTGTGATGTATGCAATGGGAGCGGTCACAAGAATTGCGCATGATTATCTCATAATTTATTAAAAACTAATAAGAAAAAAGACCACATAGGTTGGTAAAAAATAAGAATCTATCTTGGAAAGTAATAAATAGTATGTTGAGAAAGCGAAAGATCCCAAGAAAATTACAAGGTAGAAAACTGAGAAGTCCATGGATTCTAAATCCAAGAAGTTGATGGGTAGTGCATCCAAATGAATAATCAAGAAGGATGACTATCTTAATAATCCATATGCAAATTAAAAGCATGCTTCCACAGTTCTTATAGAAATATTGTTTATCTGGACTAAAGATTCGGAATAAATTATAAAGGAGGAAGAATCACATGATAAGGCTAGTAAAAAAAGAAATAAGAAGATTATATGTGCAAGTGTGAGGAGTGGAGAAAATGGAGCATCCTGGTTGAGATAATCATCCCAGCCTTCCTGGTCACATTTAATAAGAAGGGGGTATACACCTTATTCCCAAAAATAATTGTGTATTTTATTTGTTCTAATGATATAGGGAATTTAAGGTGAAGCAATATCTCATGGGGAGAACCTAAGAAGCAGTGATTGTTATCAACTCTTAATAGAAAAGATGAAGAAGTTGTAATATGTGGATGATTCATCAATTGATATTCAAATATTAATATGATGAGGTATCACCATTGATGAAAATTATGAGCAGCATTCCCATGAGGGGGAGACATATGACGAAGCTATTAAAGTTATTATTTAAATCAGTACCAACATTAGTAGGTATCAAATTCAATTACTCTAGAAATTTACTGAATATAATGTCATTGGAAAAGGTACATCATTTCTTAAACACTCATCATTGGTTACTAAAAATAAAAGTATTTTTACAAAGGGGGTGTAACTAAGACAATAAGTGACATAATAATAATGAAAGTTCCCCAAGTCCACTTATCCTGCCAATTGGACTTGAATTTTTTTGATTCGTTTGTTGAAGTGAGTGCAGGAATTTCAGGTTGATTATTTCCTATAACATACAATATCTTCATCCAGGAAAAAAAAGTGGGAAACCCTTGGAGACAAGCATGTGAGATCTCATCTTAGGAGGTATCATGATTAGTGGATAATGGATATCTTTGTTTTATAAATCAAATACTCTTGTTTTCTACATCGAGCATTTCTCTAGTGGACATAGATTGAAATGATTGATGGTACAAAGCTAAAGTAAGGACTGATACCCTCTCTATCCTGAACTTTGTATATCTTGTCAATAAGGGGGAGAAAAAGTGAAATGAATGATTAAAAATGGGAAGAGAACATTGTCATTTTGACATTGACACATTCATTTGAGAAGAATTTAAGGTATTGAAAACAAAATACAAAGGGGGATATTGTTGGGGCCACATTTTGTATGAAGATTTCATTTTCTATCAATAGTTTTCAATAATGGTATAAATAAAGAAGGATATAAGGAAGGATGAAAAAGTTAATGGAGATGGGATGAAGGGAGGTTTCCTATATAATTTTTATAGAATCATAGCATTGAATTTCATACTTGATCAATTCTACAAGATGATTTATTCAATTCAGATGATTGTTAAACTGATCTTAATTTCAAAGAACATGTGTCAAAGGGGACACATTGTTTACTATAATGAAGAATGGTGAAGTATAATCCATAGGAGGATGATTGAAGAAGAATAAGGATTTGAACAATACAATGAAATGCTTCAAGATTTCATGACAACCATGAAAGATAATACTTGAAGAAAAGAATTATATAATTTGTAGGAAGTAGAGAATGATGGTTGAAGAAGAATAGAGATTGTGGAAGGTATTGTAAATTTATAATGGTCATTCATTACACATTGCCTTGAAATCAAATGATCATTTCACTTTTCTTAAATTTCCAAATACATGTATCAAAGGTGATACATTTTCTAAAATATTTAATGTTACCCCCCAAATGATAAAGGGTAAAATGGCTAGATTATATGTATCATGTCAACAAGGTACACCTTCATTTTCAGGAGCCTATTATATTAGAACTCCACATTTAAGTGTTCTTGTCCTGGAGTGGTGATCAGGATGGGTGGCCTTCTGAGAAGATTCCCAAGATGTGTGTGAGTGAGGAAAAAGCACATTGGAAGGGACTTGTGTTGTCCTGTGGGGATAGTGATGAGTTATATGACCCATTTAAACACGCTGGTGAGTGCTAGGGTGGACCACGTGTCTGTGGGGCAACTGGTGGTACCTGGCGGGCCAGGACCCGACATCCATGTTAAGGCGGTGTGTTTCTGCAGTCACGAGGACCCATTTATCACATTTTGTATCAGAGGTGGTACCCATCCATAACTGTGGTACACTTCTTGGGTTTCGATGTAGGTCTCATAATGAGGAAGTTGGGCTCTGGGGGGGGTGATTGTAACACCCCAAATGATAAAGGGTTAAATGGATAAATGATAAGACTCATTTCAACAAGTTGCACATTCATTTTTGAATGTCTGTCTAATTAGAACTCAACGATTAACCATTCTTGGCCTGGAGTAGTGGTCCTGATGGGTGACCTTCTAGAATGTTTCCCAGGGTGTGTGTGAGTGAGGAAAAAGCACACTAGAAAGAAAATGGGTTGTCTTATGGGGATAGTCATGAGTCAAATGACATGTTCAGGCATGTGGGTGAGCCCTAGGAAGGGGACCACGTTTCTACAGGGCAACTGGTTATACCTGGTGGTCCAGGACCTGACGACCATATTAAGGTGTGGTGTCTGTGCTGTCACTGGGGCCCATTTGTTACATTGAAGGTGTTTAAAGAAGCTTCAAGCCTCCACTTTTTGATGAAGAAAGATGATTGGTGTTCTTTAGAAATAGCACTCTCAAATGGAATCAAGGATTTGAAGTGAGGATGAAGAATTACTTTATAATTCATATTCTAAATCATATAATGAGAAAGAATTATGGTTTTTAAAGATGAATAGAAGACATTAATTCATACATGGGGTTGGAACTATGGTAATGGCCAAAACTATGAAGTTGATTTGATAATTTTTATTTCATAAATATCATAAGTTTACTGAAGTTGGGATGAAAGCCTTATGAAGGATTATGGGAGTAAGGAAGTGTTTTTGGAAAAGGAAAAAAATGGTGTGCACGTGTGGCGTGAATGTACAAATAGCGTGAAAGTGTATGTTTCAAACATGTTGTATTTGAAGATCATCACTTAGAAATATGGAAAAGGAAAGATAGTGACGCAAAAGTCAAAGAGTGTCGTGAATGTGTGGTGGAAAAGTATAATTGGTATGCAAGTGTATGTTCTTCGGAAGTCATATTTCAAGATCATCACATTAAAATATGATAATGGAATGAAAGTGGCATGCATGTCAGGAAGGGGTGTGCAAGTATAAGAGGCGCACAAGTGTATGTTGCATGAAAGTCATATTTCAACATCATCACATCAAAATATGACAAGGTAAAGAAAGTTACACACAAGTGATGGATAAGTGCTGAAGTGATGGAGTGGCACACAAATGATTGAGCGGCGGACAAGTAGGAATCTCACACAAGTTTATGTGGCACACAAGTCACCAAGATGCATATAAATAGACAACTAGCCTCCTCATTGTTTTGATGCTAAACACTTCATAGAAAATTTTATCTCTGATCAAGCTAGTAGTAAAACGTGATGCACAAGATGAAGTGTCTCTCAAGTTGGGATTTATTCAGAATGTTCACAAGTAGAGTGTCACGCAAGTAGGGAGGCACACAAGTAGAGCGGCGTGCATGAAGAGTGGGGCACAAGTAGAAGTGGAGTGCAAGTTGTAAGAGGCGTGCAAGAAGGGAGTTGTGTGAAACATGTGTGATCTGTCTGAACCCAAAGTGGTTCCCAAGTTGTGAGTTGGGCATAGTTGGGGTACACAAGTAGTTGGTGGTGCTATAGTTGGGAGGCGTGCATGTAGGGTGTCACACAAATAGGGATTTGCGCACAAGATGTGAGTTGTGTTAGAAGTTATTACTCTCTTCTGGTCAAATATGATGCTGCTAATTTGAGCTGGACTTCATTGATTTAACAATCACCAAGAGAAATTGAGATTCTAGAAAGAAGAAGAAGAATAAGATTTCTGTGTAGCTGGTTTTGCACTGAAAGTGAATTTGTGAAGAAGGGAAGGTTTCAGTATAACTAGTTTTTCATTAAAGAAGTAGAACAAGTAGAAGAATAGTGTGAAGCTAACATGTTTGTGGTAGAGAAATAAGAGGTTAGTTACTTTCATTCTGATAAGTAAGTAACTAGGAGAAGAAGAAGGATGTGGAAGACCCAAGTAGTACTGTAGAATCCAACAGATCTCAATTGGTGAATGATTCTTCTGGTGGTGCAAAAAAATTAACAGAGATAATAGTATCATCAGAGGCAATATAAATATATAGCTAGAGGCTATAAGAGAGTTTTTACACTGTAATTATAAAGAAAAAATGATTGTAGGAGTATATCCTACTCATTGCAAGTCGGAAGTGCATTGTTTCCCTTCCCAACTCCGAGTGTATGGAGAAACACTATGAATATATTAGTTCCTTACCTCCACCAACCATAGGGAGCCATAATGACTAGTGGATTGTTTTCTTAGTCATCCACTGTAACAGTTACTGCATTATTGTAGAGAATCCACGCACTGGTCATTAAATTACATGGAAAGGTCGTAGCTTCTCTTATTGAGTGGTGAACCTTGTAAAAATATTGTGTGCATATTTTTAATGCTTTCATATTATTTCATGAGATAGGGAAAAGATAATAAGAGAATAAAGATCCTAACAGGTAAAAAGGTACAAGGATAAAAAGAAGAAATTTTTGTAAAAAGTCCCCAACACTAATTCACCCCCCTCTCAGTGTTAGGCATATCCCAAACTAGTCCTCTTGCAGACATGGTAAGAAAATTTTCATGCACAGATCTTCCCTTATCATCATCATCCATAGTTGGCGAAGGATAACAGGGTGTGACTCCTTGATTTAGGGAAGGGGTAGACATGAAACATGTTGAACACACCCAAATTGTCAAGAGAATCTATAATGAATATATAGTTCATATATGGTTACCCTGTCCACCCATACAACCATAATTCCATCCTGTGTAGAGGTAATGTAAAATAATTCCTCTATTGTCCATCTACCATTATCAACCACCATTCCTAGAGGAGAATGGTAAGTGATAGAACTATAGTAGGAAAAATGATTAAGTAGTTTGATAACACCATCAATTCACAATGATCTTATGTCAGTGAAAAAAATACGTATTGTGAGGTGAAAGGATGAATGAAGGATTTTCATTTTTTTTGTATTAATGGCATCGACAATGTTCTTCCACCCAACTATACAATAATTACATTGGCCTAAAGAGATGATATTTATACCTATCTTATTGCATATATCCTATTAATTCCTTAATATGAGGAAGGATGGGTACAACTAGGTTGAAGGGGTATCCTTCCAATAGTTTTTCTTCTATCATTTGGGGATAGACGTGGCCTCTCAAACCCAAATTCCACTTAATAGGATCCCGGAGCCTGCATGTCCATATGGCGTTAAGCGTATCTCCCTAATTTCTAGTGGTTTCTAACAAGTAGCAAGACCTTATGGTGTGTCTATGGAGAGACTACGCCCTCATTACCAGAGTGTATAATAGAGGATAAATATAAATAGTGGTAAATAGAATAAGAAATATAATTAAATAGATGGAAAAGTGTAAAGAGACAATGATAATAACAACTGAAATAACAGTAATAACATACAAATATTGGTGATGATATTTCATGTATATGGTATGTTGGGAAACATGGATACAATGTAGTAAGACTATATGAAATACCCAATGTCAAAATAGGAAATACGTAAACTATCCCATGCATCCTGAGCCTCACCTCGATCATCTGCTACCAGCTCTATCCTAACAGAGTAAAAAATCAAGTGTCTAAATAATTATGCTTCCCCTTATTAACACATTAATACATGTGATCATCCTCTAGTAGAAAAGAGTGACCATAAAGGGTGTGAAATAAATCTCATTTTCCTACCACAAATGATATCAATAACATTTGGCATGAGTAATGGAAATGTAATAGTGCGCAAGAATGCATATATGAAGTAACATAGTATAATTTAACTAAATACCCAATTACCTACTTCAGCCCCCTACTATTGTATCAACATGTAACAAGTTCAATATTTTATTTCCATTAGTTTATAAATAACTCACATGTTAAAAGTAGTGAAGGTTCCAATATGTACCTTAGAAATCTGTAATGATATTTAATAATTAATTTCTATGGTAATAACCAAGGAAATGTAGTCCTCAGGTGTCACCAACTCAATAATGAATGTTTTTTGGATAAGATAGTGAGTTTAATACAATGATCATAGTCCATGGAATTATTTTATGAAATTCCTTATGATTCCAAGGATTTTATCCAAGGTAAAACGAGGCCACGAAATGACTGGGCCCATTGGGATTTAAACATGGAACCTATATGTCAATGTTGGATCCAATGAGTGGATCCAAGACATCCTATAATATTATTGAAGGGATCCTATGGTTTCATACATAGAATCCAAGAATAGAGTAGGATTGGGTTCTAGGTGGGTAACAACCAAAGAAAACCATATCCTAGAATCTGATAGGGGTTCTCGAGTGATCAAGGAATTCCCTAAGGAATCCAAGGAGATCTCGAGTTATGTCACTCCTATTTGAAAATTAAGTGATATAATATTCTATTTAGTATAATAATTTCCTTTCATTTGTTTGAAAATTCAATGTATCATGAAACTCTTTAATCAATTTATAATTAATCGATAATTCCATTTATTTCAATCCTTACCTTTCATTAGTGTGGCAAGACCAAGTAGCATACAACCAATCCATTTATGGAATCTAAAAAAATTAATGTGCATTGTGTTACCACACATTAACATGATGAGGGTTTCTAAAAACATGAATACTATTACTCAATTATATTTTAAAAGTCCAAGTCATATACTTAGTATACATTCCAATTTCCATTTCACATTTAATGATCAAACAGAAGAACTTACCTTAGGTGGGGGAATTGGTGATCATACATGGTTCTTTCAATTATTCAATTCATAGTTCAAATCAATCATTTTAACATATAAAAGCTTACCTTTAGAAATTTCAAGCTAAGGAACACCCAAACAGTGTCTCAAACCTGTCAACACGCTAAAACGACAATTATGGAAAACATCCTACATGAGATGGATGGTGTTTTTGGTGTAACCACTAACATCTAATCACATATTTATAAGGAAAATATCCATAAAATTCTAATTATTATAATCATGAAGTATAAATTTAGTAAACGACGCCCTATGAAATCGTTGGGCCCCACATGACAATTCCAAAATAAACAAACATAATGGATAAGTAATATACCAACCCCCTTAGGCATGTAAAACACTACTCATATAGTATTATCTTATAATTAATCTTGGAATAGAGTATATCTGATAAAAAGGTAAAAACAATCACACCTCTAAAATATGTTTAGAGAAAGATAGACGAAGAACGCATCAGATGGACTTGAGTACTCACCGTTGCACATCCGACGTGATAAGCAGAAACTCTAATGGGTCCCGGATGAAAGAGATATCATAATCCCTAGGTTAACCCTTTAAAAAGGTCTAAAATTATAGAAGTGGAGTTTCATCCCATTGGAAACGAGATTATAGAAGGGATCGGTTAATTATATCATTAAGGAAAAAAATGTAAAATTGCCCAAAAATTATCTTATGCACGGTTTGGACACATGGTTTTTGAAACCCTAAACAAACCATATATGATTACCTATAGATGTGGGGAACTTTCACAGATAGTCCACATGGTTAGGCAAACCACACACCATCCATGTGAGATAGCTCTTCCCAAATATGCAAACCATTTGTAGGGTTAGATCTAATCATGTGACCTACCCAAATAGTTTCCTCTAACTGTGTGACTGGCCCAATTATCCCGAAAAGATAAGTTTATGGATTTGAAAAATCCCCGTACAACCTCATAACCTTCTCAAACTCATTAGGAATCCATATTAGATCCAAAATAAATAATTAGACAGAAATATAAATAACTCATAACTTAGTGAAAAACTAGGTTCTAACAGTCTTTACCCTTAAAATAACTCACCCCTGAGTTCACCTTCCATGGGTGGTGAAAGACTATATGAGATAAAATCTAGAAATTATGTAGGTACATCTCCCTCCTGCTCCCAAGTCGCATCTGATACATGGTCGTTCTTCCATATCACTCGTATCAGATGGCCAGACCGACCTCAATGATCCTTCATGATCCGGTCAAAATTCTTACTTGATACTCCTAAAATGTAGAATCGAAATGTTACTCAAATTCCTTAGGATCAAAATAATGTGACAGGTCATCATGATACTAGAAAAGCTATGAAATGTGGCAGATTACATGAATAGTATGATACCTCTGAGGTAGAAAGAAATGAGAGGCTACTAGCCTAACCCTCTCTAGAATCTCAAATTACCCTATATAATGCGGTCAAAACTTCACATTCCTGTGTATCAATTTTTTCCCATTTCTGGGGGAAACATCTAAGAAAACATAATTCATAACCTCAAACTCTAGAGGTCATAGATAATGATCAACATAATATTTTTTCCTAGACTAATCTGTATTCATACACTTCCTAGTTAGCTAAACCTGCTCTAAAGTCTCTTCTATGAGATGAGGACTTAGTACATCTTCCTCACATGCCTCTAGTTAGCACATGGGGGAATGGAAGAGCCTACCATGTAAGGCCTGAAATGGATTCATTTGAATTGTCTCTTGAAATCAATTATTATAGGTGAACTTGATGAGATAGATATGAAACTCCTAGGAACCACCTAAATAAAAAAACAGTCATATAGAATGTACTCTAGAACTTGTATCATCAGTTCCAACTACCCAACCACCTGAGGGAGAAATGTAGTGCTTAGAATCAGCTACGTACCCATAGCATTCTACGATCCCTTCCAGAACCATGACATGAATTGAACATCCCTATCTGAAAAAATAGAATGACGGACCCCATGAAGTCATATAATCTCAAAAAAATATAGTATTACTAGCTCCTCATCAGAGAAAATATCCTAAATAGAAATTAAGTGAGACACTTTCATCAGTCTATCAATAAAAACCCATACAACGTCTTTACCTATAGGAAACCTAGGTAACCCAACAACAAGGTCCATGGAAACATCTTCCCATTTCCATTCTGAGATTGGAAGTAGATGTAACAAGCCTATAGATCATTGGTGCTCCACCAAAACCTATTGATATGTGTAACACCTAGAAATAAAGCATCTTATCTCGCATTTTATCCTAGGAAAAAATTCATGCATTGCATATCTGGATACATTTTGAAGATCCCTAGATGATTTTACCACTGAAAATCATGGTACAATTGCACAAACTACTTTATCATATCTGTTGTAACCCAGAAACACCCATGAATACACATGATTTCATTTAAATCCGTAGAACAATCTAGTGGCAGGTTATCTTCTGATATACTATCACAGAGAACCAAGCCCTTAGGATGTGAAAATTGTCTACCCTTTACCTTCTCAAGGAGGAAGTGTTATCGATAAAGTATTAGAGGTAATATTTCTCATGAATATCATGAATATCTAGATCTATCTCATAAAATAGGTTCATTAACTACTATTGATCATTGGATTTTTGTACATCTTGTGTCTAAGTGTTTCATCTCAACACATCAGGGAATACATTTCTGTTTATTACCATATTGGATAGCTAAAAAATTAAAATAATGAAGATATTAGACCCATATTCACTGTCTGAGATTCAATTCACACTATTAAATGATATATTTTAGGCTATTATTATCTGTGTACACAACAAAGATCTCACCTAATAGATAGTGTCTCCAAAATTTTAAGGAATAGACAACTGCTGCTACCTCAAAGTCTTATGTAAGGCAGTTTCTCTCACGAGGCCACAACTACTGAAATCTATATGTTACAATGTTGTCCTCCTACACCAGTTTTACTTCTATTCTAATTCCTGATGTAACACATAAGATGGTATATCATTTTCCAAGCTCTTGTGGAAATTAAGTGGGTGTTGAGACAAGCCTCCCTTTCATCTCATTAAATAATTTCACATATGCTTATTACCATAGGAACATGACACCCTTGTTTGTAAGACCAGTGAGAGGTGATGTATGGAATGAAAATTCATGTTTGAAACACCTGTAATATCCCACCAACCATAATAAACTACTTATATCAAACACCATCTTGTTTTTTTGTATGGAAAAAATTGAAATAACATTATCAGGGTCAACTGATACTTATGATTTTGAAATAATATATCCCAATAAGTGAACATTGTAGATCCCGAAGTGGAACATAGAAATCTTAGCATAAATATGATTCTCTATTATGACACTCAGAATGATATCAAAGTATCTTTAATGGTCTCTAATAGTATGAGAATACACCATGATGTTTTCAACATTGACCATGAAAAAATAATCTAGGTAGGGATGGAAACCATATTCATTAGAGCATTGAAAATTGTTGGTGTGTTCATAAGACTGAACAACATAACAAGGTACTCATAAAAACCATACCTTCTATGGAAGGTAATAAAAGGTATGTCAGATGGCCTTACTTTTAGTTGTTGATATCCAGACCTTCGATCGATGTTAGTGAATACCCTATCTCCTCACAGGTAGTCAGATATATCATCTATTCAAGGAATTGGATACCAATTCTTGACTGAATTTTGTTTTAGAATTATAGAATCAACATATAGACTTAAGGTTCCATCTGTCTTCTTGGAAAAAGCAAAATAAATCCCCAAGAGGATTTATTGGCCCATTCCAAACCATTGGACTCTAAATCCTCTAATAACATCTTGAGCTCTGGAATCTATATTTGTTTAATCCAATATGGATGAATGGTCACTAGAGCCATTCACAGAACAAGATATATTATAAAATCTACCTCTATCTCAAGAGGTAATCCAAAAAATCCATTAGAAAAAAACATGATAAAACTATATACTACTAGAGTAAATTCAATTTTTCCTAAACATTGATCCTCTATGAAGATATTTTCAATGTACATAGTCACTCCACCTATCCCATGACGATCAAGTCCTGCTCTACCATATGAACATCCCACTCACCATTCTGTAGATAATTGTAGCCCTATAGTGTTTTAAACGATGCCCTGTGGTGATAACAGTCAGGATAATCATGATAATAAACCAACCAATCCATCTCTAGAATGGAATTGAATCATGTCCTCTTGAGAACAAAAAGGTTCCAAAATAATGGGTAACTGCCTACCTCAAGGGGAGAGTCCATACATTGGTTTATTACCTATGACAGCACTCCTAACGGTGTATCTAGGGTCATTACACCATTGTAATATGATATATCCATTCTGATACTTTCTGCAATAGAGAAAGAGCTAAAAGAGTTCTAAAAACCTATATCCAATAAATAATATTCTATTTTAGATGCCACTAGAATAGTACATCTTACTATAGATGGTCATGCCACCTGATCCTCATGTATCAGTTGTAGTGCATGAAACTAGACTTATCCCTGACCTTATGCGACAGTTGGACTACGAAAATCATCACTGCACTATTTGAACTTTTAGAGATCAGGGGTTTGGATACCATGGCCACAACCTCCTCCTCATCCAATCATGTCAATGCTATTCCAACTCCCTGCCTAACGTAGTGAAAAAGAACCCTCTCTGAAAGGTGGAGCTAGTGTTGATCCTTTTTACTCAATGATGGTGGAATGGTCTTGCAGAATCTATGATGATGCCACAAACGACCTCAATCCTAGCACTCCATTGTCTCTCTATCACAAGGGGGCTTCAGGTTCCCCCATCATCAACACGAATGACACAATATGGAGTTATCAAAATGGGTACCCTAGTCTTCACTACCCTCATGAGAAACCTCAATGAAAACATTTCCTACCACTAGGAGAACAACTATCCTACGTTGTTAATAATTTTCTATGACTGGTGCTATTTTCATCCCTCATATTTCACTCAGTGATTAGAGACTAATTGACTATTTAAGAAAAATATAGGCAGATGAATGATATATACCTTTGTATGTATGGTGTACACAAGCCCATCCTCAAAGCATCTAGCATGCGAAATATCATCACCACCTAGAAGAATTTCAATGCGATGTAACTTAGTGAAATTCAATTAATACTCTATAACTGACATAGAACCCAAATCGAGATGCATTTAATATCTTTCTCTATTAGTTATCAACACATGAGGAAAGAACTAGTCATAGGAGAATGTCGATAAATCATCACATAACCTGCACTGATGATGAATAGAATGGGTAATAAATTCTCACTAGTGATTGGCCAAATCACAAAACATATATGTTGAAATTTGGACCGTCCACTCTAGAGGCCTCTCCAGAGGCTGAAAGAAAGGAAGGGTGGCCTCCAGCTAAGACTCAGTAGCCTGGGGACTACCATCCCTTCAAAAGGTGGGTGGATAATATTGCTAGAACTCATGAGTTAGATCTACCATCATAGCTGCATATCATGGAGAACCATTCATAGATTGCATCATACATAAGAAACTATCAAAAAAATTTGCATCAGTTCATAGATCAGGTACAACATGTGGTGCCTCAAGTGGATCTCCTGGTAGTAAGACTGGCATCTCCGGTCCCACCACGTCTAGAGTATGGTTGTCACTCCCTTCTTGGTGTGGGGCATGAGAATTTCGCGGCAACATTGTTCTACAACTACCAATAACAGACCATAGAAAAAACATAGAAGAAAAAATATAGAATCACTAGCAGAAGAAGAACATATGAAAAATCACTACCCAAGGAACACTACTCCAACTACCCACATTGAAGACCACGTATCAACAAGTTCATAGATATTAGTTTTAGAGGTTCCAATTGATGAAGGGTCAATAGTACCTTGCTAGAGATTTTTCTAGAAACCTTTTCGTTTCATTTAAAATTTATTTACCATGTTCACACCATTACCCTTCGTAAACATGACAAGGTAGAATAAGGACGTGCAACCATTCCACTTTAGAAGTTATGTTTTACTTTAAAATGGGTATTCATTCCCATTTAATTAGTTCCCATACACATTATCACATAAAACGACACCCATTTATTAATATCATTATGGATCGATACGGTAAAATAATTATAACTAGCCATGAGGGACCATAACACCACATGAATTGAAATAGGTAATCACTCAATCATAGCCTAGAATTAGAAAAAAATATTTATAATCAAGGCTCACCGATCAATCATAAGATTATCAAGCAATTCAAGTAGTGAAATTCACTTATACGGCATGGAAATATTCATGACATGTAAATTCTAGGTGCCTATAATGATGTATGTATCAAAGATCCTTACCATAAAATCACCTGGATAAGGATGAAATAAAATTCTCAGTCAGAATAATAATCCACAACTTTATAGAACATGTGTGTCACCGAATGGTGAATTGATATCAAATGTAATATGAAAAATAAAAACAATAGTAACAATTCAGGAAACTCGGCTTTTACCCAGAACATTGGTTCGCGATGCCCAATCATGGCATAGGAACAAGTACAAAGTGTTCCTAATATCTTGAATGTTGTCTTCAAATAGTAAAAGAATAAAGGAACCCTCTGATTCCACATTTTCAAGTCACAGGCTCAGATTCCTTTTAATAGGTTCCCCGAGCCCAGTGGGCCATATGGCCTCAAGCGCATCTCCCCAAAATTCCAGAGGCAACCAACTAGCAGTGACGACCTAGGGTGTGTCCATGGGAATACTATGACCTCATTACCAGAGAGTAGAACTATGGATAATATAAACATAGGTAAATAGAAGAAGAAATATAAGTAAATAGATGTAAAAAAGGGAAAGAGACATGCATAACAATAACTAAAATAACATTAATAACATACAACAATAGATAATGATAGGGAATGTATCTAATAAGATAGAAAACATGGATACCAAGTAGAAATCATACATGAAAAACCCAATTTAGAAAAAAAAATACATAAACATTCCTAAGAATCCAGATCCTCATCTCGGTCGTCTTCTACTATCCCCATCCGAGCATAGCACGAAATCAAGTGGATAAAGCATTACGCTTTCCTTTATCAACAACTGCATACATGTACTTTTCCCAAAGTACAATAAAATTCCCAGAGAGGGTGTGAGATAAATCTATGTGGGGTACCACCAATGGTGTCTATAACATATGGATCATGTAATGAAAATGTAACAGTGTGCCTGAAAAGATATATGAAGTTATATAATAATCTATAACTAAAGACCCAAGTATTTACTTTATCCTTCAAATGGTGTCATAACATGTAACCAGTTCATTATTTAATTGTTTCCAATTTATAAATAAGTCACATGTTAGCAGTAGTGAATGATCAAATATGTTACTAGGAAACCTGTAATGATATTTAATAATGAATTTCCAAGGTAATAACCAAGGAAATGCACACATAAAGGGTCACCAACACAGTAATTGGTGTATCTTGGATAAGGGTAAGAGTGTAATCAATGTATCATATTTCAATGAATTTAACAATAAGATTCCTTTTGAGTCCAAAAATTTCATCCAAGTTTAAATGGGGCTAAGCAATAACTGGGGTTGATCAACTTTAATTGTTGAACCTACATAAAAATGATAGATCCAAGGAGTTTCACCAAAGAAATCATGTTACATTATTATAGGGATCCCATGGTGTTATATTGGGCATCTAATAATAGACAAGGAGTGGGTTCTCATTGTGTATCAAAAAATGCAAGATACATCATTGAATCAGAATGGTGTTCTCATGTTCTCTAGGGATTCCCAAAGAAATACTAGGAAATATCATTCTACAACACTTCTATTTGATAATTAAGTCATATATTATTACATATGGTTCAAATATTTCCTTTCATTAGTGTCATAAGTCCATGTGGCATTCAACCCTTTAATCAAGTCATAATTAATCGATAAATCCATTTGGTTAAAACCATGTTTTCATTAGTCTGGTAAGGAAAAGTATCATGAAACTATTCATTTAATCGACTCAAGGATTTTTCAAAAATCATGGCTCACTCTTCTACCATACATTAACATGGTAAGGGGTGCTATGGATATGAAACCTATTATTCAGTTACATTTAAATGGCAAGTCATATACTTATTATACATACCAATTTCTATTACACATTTAATTACCCAATTGAATCACTTACTTTATGTGGGTAAATTGGTGAGAACACATGGTATATTCCATTATGTAATTTAAAAGTTAAATCAAGCCATTTAATTTTGAAAAGATTAACCTTAAGAAGTTCAATCCAAGGCACACCCAAACTACCGCTCAAACGTGTCAAAATAATAAAATGGAAATTATGAGAAAACATTCTAAATGGAATGGATGATGTTTTGGGCCTAACCACTAATAACTAATAAAATATTTGAGAGGATCATAACCATACAATTCTAATGATTAAAATAATTACACATAAATTCAATAAATGGAACTCAATGAAATCGGAAGGCACCACACGATAATTCGATGATCAATGAACTTATTGGATAATTTATAGACCACCCCCCTTAGGATTTTATAGCTCTCCTCATATAGTAGTCTCATATAATTTAGCTTGGAATCAATTAGATCTAATAAAAAGGTAAAAACACTCACACCTTGATAACTATTTCTACATCAATAGTGGCAAAGAATGACTCAAATAGACTTGAGTACATACCATTGTGCATCCAAAATCTTAAATAGAAGCTCAAAATGATTGGGGATGTAGGAGATCTATTTATCTCTAGGCCATATCCTCAAAAAGCTCAAAAATGGGTGAACGAGAGGTTTATCCCACTCGGAATCAGATTAGGGGAGAGGGTGGGTTAATTAGATCATTAAGGCTAAATATTTAAAATTACCTAAAAATTATCATGTGAATGGTTTGGACACATGGTTTTCTAAATCATGAACAAACCATTCATGGGTACCTAGAGAAGAGGGGAAATAACATGGTTAGGTTACATAATTACATATACCATTAGCCAACCATTCGAGATGGATTTTCCAAAAAATGCAAAACATCTACATGGTTAGATCTAGACAAGATGGATACCAACACGGTTTCCTATAACCATAACATAGGCCCACATTACCCCCAAAATGGGTTATGAGCTCTAAACAAGCCTCGAACAACCACAATACCTTCCATAACTCATTTGAAACCCATTTTGATCCATGATAAAAAATTAGAAAAAAATTTGAAGGATCCATACTCGAGTGAAAATCATATTCTTCAATAGACCTCGACACTCAAGTAGGGATCTTGGGGTATGAAGAGCCATATATTAATTAACGTGGTGATGATACCCTTGAACCTAATGTTAAGATATATGGACATCTTTGTTATATAGCCCCATGTGGTATATTTACCTACCTCATGAGTATCCCAATATGAACTATGGATACCTCAAAACTGTTGAGTTGGTAATTTCTTCTATGTAAATGATTCCACATCAGACCAATATCTTTTAAAATTATCTTTATCCAATTATTGACTGGAATGAGTGATCAGTAATTAATATTAATAACATAAAATTCCTCTAATATGGTTAGTGGGTCCCTTTCCAATAGAGATAATTTCAAGAGGTTTTACTACTTATTGGCTGCTAAAAGAAACACGTCACTCATGTTTCCAATAATAGGGATACCCCATAGCTAGTGGAAATCACATTAGCTGAACCCTACTTCACCATGTTAGAAATGGAAAATTTGGGTTCTCGAACACCAATGAACAATTAATTTTGGTAGAACCTCAATTGGTGAATAAATATACAATTGATAGACCCTGATTTCATGGTATATGCTTGAATCCTCAAACTATTTAAACAATTCCTAACAATTATGTTTCGCCCAGAATTCCAAGCCCATTCATATGAGAAACTACCTCTAGACTAAAAATCCCACTTGTAGCTCCACCCTACACTATGATTGCATCGTGAGAGATAGAAAATGGATGGATAATCTTAAATTTTTTATTTCAAGATATATCATTATTGTGTCATTTTCATTGTGTCCACATAAAATCATTCAAAAAAATATGTTCTCTTGAACTAAAACAAAAATTTTTTTCGCTATAGTAGAGATGTTCACATTGGAAAGCTTCCAAGACATATCAGACCAAGATGATGGGATATTCCAGTCAACTGGTGTAAGGAAGAATCATCATGAAGCCTAAAGTTATACAGTTGAATTCTTTTTGACATTGGGTAGGTCATAAACTCGGGTTAAAGAACCATCTTTAGAATACCCTCCTGAGGGATGATGTGATATCAAATATTTTCTTCAATATTATAATATATATCAGTGGGTCTCTTGATCATAGACATTGATTAGGAATCCAAATATGTTTTATCTATATTAAAATATCATCAATGTTGTATGAAATCCAATGAATAAATGAATATAAATGTATAATTTCCTACGATCTATCTATTCACAGAACATCAGGATCATGAACTATCTGTTTTCAAAAGTACTAACCCAAGAACCACTAGTTAGTGAACGCGTTGTCCTGCATAGAATTGGCTAGAGAACCAATGGCATATGAATAATTACATCTAGGAATAATATGGTTAGTATTTGGATAATCAAAATTACAATTCACATGCATTGATGTCAAGTTCATTTAAAGGGAGTATAAGAAGCAAGTTCTACGTACAAGCAATGTGTTGTTAGAGTGTCTACAAGGTACTAAATTCAATGAGAAATATGGTATTAGAAAAATGATTTGGGCCCCATATTTATAGGAGTGTTCCCCTTTTGTGGTTCCACTTGGGTACCACCAACTGATTCAAAATAGTACTTCTTTATACATTGGAACAACCTCATCCTCATCCCAATTGAAACCCATTCCAATGAGGGGCATTTTTTGGGTCCTAAAAATTCATAATATAGTAAAATGATAATTCCATTAATTTTTTAAAATGGTAGATATAAACCCCACAGAATAGTTTTCAGAAAAAATGTTCAAAGAGATGATGCAGTAAAGGATGGATTGATCCCACGATGTATAAATTTTTTCAAGGACTCCCGTTCTGCATGGAATTCTACCACTTCATGAATCACCCTACGAAAGAAAGAATTTTTTGGAAGATATATACCACTAAACTCTGTAAATTAAACTAAAATAATTTTTGGGGACATACAGTGATTTCAACCCCATGAATAACAATCCTTGAATTAAAAACCTTTTAGAATAGGATGTGGTAACACCAACCCTGTGAATTAAACCACAATCATTTTCATGGATTAATGGAGATTTCGGTATCCATGAAAGACCATATCCATTAACAAAGTCATTAACTGGTAGGGGAATCCTCCTTGGGATCCAAAAAAGAAATTCCCATGACCCATCATAGATAACCTTCAATGTTGATATTTGGTTCTTCTGTTCATATATAAAATAACCTCGATAAGAGACAAGAGAAAAAAAATAAAAAAATAGCGATCAGAAGAGAGAGTAAATGAGATCGAAAACAAGGTTCTTTCAATTCCAAGTAGTTAAAAATCATCCAAATATCATTAATGAAGAATAATAAATCACACATACATTCTTCAAGGGAAAAAACCTTTTCCAGAAACTTCTCATGGGGCATAAACTTTTTTCCCCTATACGGAAAAGCACCCCACATAGAAAAATTCTATGTGGGTATAAACCTGGACTGCCTAGAAAATTGCAACATGGGAGGAACTTGGCCCCATGTAGCAACACACAATGTGGATGGAACCTAGACCCATGTAGAAACACTCTATGAGGGAAGAACCGAGATCGACATATCACAACGCTGCATGGCTGGTACCTCTTCCACGTTACAGCATGCTATAAGAAATGAACCTCGTACCACCTAAGACCATGAAATGTGGAATGGGAGATCCTATGACATTCTACTCTCCACCTCCTATCACTCTCTTACATCATATCATCGAGCCCCATATTGGCCCCTCGATGAACCAGTCCAACATAATCAGGCCAAGGCCTCTTCCAAAGACACATGACATGTATGATCAGTTCGTCAAGAACATCAATATATTCTCTCTTGTCTATATACCCATGGTAAGTGTAGTCACATGTGTATCCTACACAAAAATGTGGATCCTCAGAATATCTTAAGGTCTACAATTTCATAGTAATGAGGATTATAACATTAGAGAGATCATGTGAAGCACCCTATTCTAGTTGAGATGTGTAATGATCACTATTCAATTTACATTTCATAGGGAATGATATCCTCACCCCTTGGAACCTATTTTAGGTAATCCCTACTAGAGTATGCCCCTAGTATTTATTACGAGAGGTGGAAAATTTTCTCCTCTTTTCCTAGTCCATGCATATATCTAGATGAGTCACCATATGTGACTATCCCAGTTACCAAAATAAAAGAGTATAAAATAACACTTATATTTCTCTTCCCTCATCATTAGGGCTTTATACCGCTTCCATAAATGAATGAAGTTGACCATTCAATATTCAGATATAATGATTCCTCTGGTTTATCACACTGAGCAAGACTCATGTGGTCTTAGAGTATTGTGGTGATCATGTCAATCACACGATACAAAACCTTAAAATATGTTATTATTCCATGAATAATCACAAATCCCAAGCTCCAAGTGAATTCTATATATGTTTTAAGCCTTAATCTTTCTTCAAATGGGATGATTCCATAAATAGTACCTAACTGAAGGGGATACCTTCCGTGTTTAAGCCCCAATCCAATCATTTCAACTAAAATGTGAAAATTATATGTTTTTTCCACAACCACATAGGCCTGCTACATAAGTGTATAACCCAACATATCAAACTACATGCTATATTATTCTTAACTAACTAGGATATATAGGAAACCTCTTGGTGGTCCAAAACTGATATCCCAAATTCTCCCAAATGTTCCCCAGGGTGTATCCCTAGTAGGTCTATTTCCACCCAGGATACCACATCTCTTCTATGTCCCTTGGTATACTTTAGTGTATTTCCCTCACAATCATTAATTGGGAACAATTCATCTTGAAATGCTTGTTATGTAACATTAAACTACATGGAGAGGCCCTTGTCACTTTACCTTAAATGTTGATGTGCCCTGTTAAGTTGCACCAACTAAATATGTTCATATTACCTTGACAAGGATTTGTAGGAATTCCATTACATGTGTTCGATCCAAACATAAAATCAAATTTTTTTCTCCCTAGATTCCAACAAGTTCAATAGTTCCCAAATACATGGATTGAAAGTATAGGCATTCTAATGAATGATCATAGAATATCATATCTATCTATAGAAGGGTATAATTGATCTTGAACATTGGATGCATAGAGATCCCTCCATTGACCGAGAAACTCATATAAATAATGTAGATTTTGGAACCATGCATATTACGGATTATTCATAAAATTAGGCTAATCCGTATTATACACACATGGGAATGAACAAAGGTTTCACAAACAAATATTAATTATATAATAGAGTCGCGGAATAGGGAATAGTTCCCCCTAAAAGGTTGTGATGATCCAAACATCATATCCTCTCAATAAATGTTTTTTATTAAGTTTCATTGGCCATGTTTCCCAATGAACACCTTCATTTAGAAGGTACGTCCACGAGTCATCATGGATATAAGTGTTTTTGGGCATTGTCGGATCCACAAACAAAACCCATTAGAGGAAATTCATAAATAATATACCCAACATGACTTATTTTACAATGTTAACCCAAATACAATATATGATAGAGAACTTGAAAATTACATTTGAAATAGTAGTTAAAATCAAAAAAATCATGAATCAACTTTAGATACTAACCTGAAGGCTGATCCAATGATTTAAAATACATATTTCAAAAAATATCACATTTTCAATTAATCACCTTTAAAACATCATGTTTATCAATATACCACTATCTAATAAACCATGATTAACTTAACATCAAATCATATATTAACCTAATAGGTTATTAAAACACCAACAGAGCATTATTCCAAAATGCAAGAAAATGATTCATGTCACCTCAATATCCCATGACATAAAACCTCAATGAAAACATAAATTCATAAAAACTTTCAAATACAGTACATTAATCTAAAAATGATGTAAAATTCAATAAAAGAAAACATATATAACATTTTCATCAAATCATCAATGAATTGAAATGTCACAAATACTATCCAATTTACATCATCATATATTTATCCCAAATTAATATAATTATCTCAGTGAAAGGAATGTATTAATGGTTATCCTTACCTTATTCATGTGTTTTAAAAAAATACCCCTTATCATTAAAAATGTTTTAAAATCTATACTGAAAAACTATTTTTGATGTGTGAATATATATTTCAGGATTCAGATAACAAAAATATCATTAATATGAAACTTCTATAACATAATTCTCCAATAATAATACTTAAGAACTTCAATCCATTCACTTCAATGATTATCATAGCATATTTCCTTCTTTAGTTAAGGTGTTCACTCTTGGATTTTGGAATTCACTCAAATAATGTCCATGTTCCACACACACATATAATTGAACTATAAATGGTAATATATAATGAAATCCGCATCCCTCCATTAATGATTTCTTTATTCATTTCAAATTATTTTCTTTATGAATGTATTTTACAAAAATGAAAACCTATTCTTGTTCTTTTATGACATTTTTCTAAGTTCTTCAAAATTACATGAAATGTAAGAATCTATATCTGTTTCCCTCTAAGGTCTTCCCAAAACTCAAATTTTTACGTATTATGATTTTTTTTCAACCCATTCATGTTTATATTGTTAATAATGTAATGATGTGGATGATTAGGAATAATCAAAAGGTTTCTTATTTGAGATACCATTTCATTTAATTATTCATAAGAACAGTAATTTCATTTTCATTCACATTCATTGTTAACATGGATTCTCCCTTTTCCTCTCATTAAATAAAATAAAAAATTATACTGTGATCAATAATAATATTAGTGAGTGATCATTTGATCCTAAAACATCCTTCCAATGAAGTCTAAAGAATGAAATATTAATTTAATATATGAAACTTAATGTTTAACCTAGGTAATCCATAGTTTTTTATCAATTAAAATCCATCCTAATGGTTTATAATGAAAATTTTAATTTACCAATGGATATCCCTATGAGTGTCAAAAAATTTGTGTAGTAAGGGACCACTCACCGTGAACTAGAATGATGGACAAGATATAATTCGACAAACTATTTTTAGTATTATTACCACTAGATTCACATAATAAAAAAACACATCCACTTGTTGTTTCAATAGAGGGATGCATTACAAGGAAAACTATATACTCTCTATGTTAACATAAAAATGTCATGTTATCCTATATATAGAATTTTACCGACGGTTTTCCCAAATGTTATTTAATATTATTCATTAAATATTGTCTAAACCCTTCTCTAATAACAACTACAAGGACCCATAATCTATATATAATAATATTATATATTAAAATATGAATATTCAATATATAGAATTGTGATCCAAACTTAAATAATACGGTTCTAGTGTCTTTGTTAAATTGAACACATAAATAAGTTTCTCATAAGATATCAAAATCATCTCTCACCTCTTTATTCACAAATACCACCCTTATTATAAAGATGATGATTACAATATTTCTTCATAATGTAATGAAAGGATACATAGTAATGTTTTATATTATATGATTAGTATAGGTAAAAAATGAGATATTTATAACTACATAATCATTACATGATCACAATGGTATGTGGGCATGAGTATAATATTTTAAAATCAATCCCTGTATTTGGTAGATCAAAATATTGAGTCATGGAATAAATCATGATAGTTAAACATTCATGAATCATAAAGTAATGAAAGAACATGAGCCATGACCCCATAACATTGGAAGAAGACAATGGTTTTATTTTATACAAATAAGAATAGAAATTTATTTTCTTTTTCAAGTTTCATATCCAATACATTCATAATATATTTGGTTCACTCCCCATCCCATAATATATTTACTCATGGTTTACTCCAAAAACTATCATAATGGATTCGTTCACTCCCCATTACATCTTGTAGTTAGCAAATATTTTCTAGACAGGGTCTATTACTGAACTGGGATCACTCCTTATTCTATTATTTATTATCTAATTAGATATATGTCTTTAACTGATTAATAAGAGGGATATATAATTCCATGACCACCCATCACATAATAAAAATCATACATATGACTTACATAAGATCATAAGACATTCCACATCACATAACACATAGACATGAAATTGGTTATCTATATATTTCATCATAAAATCATAGAAAAACCTTTGGAAAAAAATGGGAATAAAAAACATTCATCATAGCATCATATAATAACCCATGAAAATTAAATAGGTTTCGTATAATTTTTATCATTACATAAATATTTCATGGGAAAGAATTAGGTTGTATAGAATCATTATTAAATTACCATCATCATGAAATGTATAAATAATGATATTGGATTATATCATTGGATCATAATGCAAGTAAATTATATATAATGTTAAAGGATGTTATCATGGATATAAAATTCCTTTAAAATATCATAGGAACAATTTTTGTCAAAAATACCATTTCCACAATGATATCACATATTTAAAATATAACAATGTCTAAAATATTAAGGATATTTTCTTAAAAAATTGACATGAAAACATTTAAATAATGATTCAAATAATTGATTGTTCATTATGATTAAAAATTATGTTTATTCCAAAAATGTTGAGTAAGGATTCCTTTCACAATGTTGGTAAAATGTTGTTAGTACCTCATTTAGAAAATTATAAGAATTTTAATTTTACAATATTTTTTAAAATTAAAATTTTTTTAAAATTTAATTTAAAAAATAATAGTTTAATATTAAAAAAATTGGGATTCATTTTTAGAAAACATAGACATGATCAACGAGTGAAATAATATCAAATTTCCTTAAAAACATTCTTTTTCTGTTTCTTGTGTTCTTAAAGTGAGGAAAATAAATTTAAAACATGTAACATCTATAAGTAACCAAAAGAGAATATAAATAATTTTTTTATTGAGATTTATATTATAATATATTATAATTATAAATTTATTCATAAAAAATCCCGATAAATAATGAGATTAATATATAAATCACTTTTAGATTTGGTAATCTCTATATCAAATCCTCTGTAAGGATAAAACCTTAGATATATATTTTAATATCCAAAATATTCATTATATGTATCATAAAATATATTCAAGTGTATTATATAAAACTCATGAAACAAAAAAGTGGTGAATTTGATAGGTTACTCATAGAAATAAAAGGCAGATGTAAATCCATTACATCAAGTTTGAATTTCATTAAAAATAACTTAAAATCATATATATTAAATTTATGTTATTAATAATTATATAAATAATTCATATACAAATTTATATTATCATATATGATCCACTCAAAAAATTCAGCACCCATTTAATAATAATTACTTGTTAAAATCATCATTTCTGGGAGTTAAATGCTTTGTTTATCATGACTATTTTAATTAAGCTGTTTCAATCCTTCTACTTTGATCATAGTTCCATAATATCTATAATGTTAATAATATTATAAATATTATTTCTATTAACTATATATATATATATATATATATATTTCTGGGTGTGTGTTTATATTTTTTCATAAAGGATTGATATAGAAATATGAATTACATCGTTCATGGGGATGGTTGGTCGTACTTACACATGAAGTTATTTTTAATTTTAGATGAATGGAATGAAAGAAAGGCAAGTAACAGTTCATCACTCTATAATCATTATATATTATATATGTCATATGTACTCATTAAATATATCTTTATTATAATCTATGTAAATAGTTAATAGATAATGAATCAAGTCACTTCAAGGAGGTGGTAGTCCACAGAAACACATAGGAAAAGTTACCATTTTACAATTGATGGTAATGTAAGAAGGATGATATGATATAAAAACTCCATAAGAATATTTATATCATATATAAACATTGAACCCATAAGTATAACCATCCATGAATAATGGAGAAGGAAAATGAATTATAACACTAATTGGTGGTGGTTGTCCCAAAGTATGCATGAACCATACATTCACTTCCCATTTGATGGAAAATAGGGTGAACACTGGTGAGCACATAGTCATAACATCATTTATGTATTTTTAGGGTACATATGTTAATATTTTATGATAACTTCCATAAATTTACATGATGTAGAAGAATAAATATATTAAAGAAGTTGTGTAGGATGAATACATATTCCTCGTTAGATCTCCTTAAAATCCTTTCTTTGGGACCCTTAGAATATCATTCTAAAGAGACCAGTGTGACCCCTTGAGATTTTTATAAATATTTATCTTTTAATATTTTGATTTCTTTGATATCTTTTTTAACATGAAAAAACAGGTTTAGATGATCTACATGATAATATTAAAATATTTGGTTCCTTTTATAGCATATCTATTAAATTAGCATATACGATTAGTAATAAATAAATTATTAAAAAAATATGTTATACACATTTATGAAATTAATCTGTTAATTATAAAATTATTATAATTAAAAACAAGAAATATTTTAAAATATAAGTGTTGTTTTTTCATAATTCTATTTATGGGTGCAATGTATTTTTATATGACCAAAAATTAATCACTATTGGTGAATTATTTTAATGAAATATATTTAAAATATATTTAAAAAAATTATCATTAATCTTATATTTTTACAACACATATAATATTAGTAAATCCAATTTGATTATTAAAAATATACATTTTCCAAAAAAATATTTGTTACATTTTACAAAAATAATTTAAAAATAATTTATTCCACTTATCGGGGTTGAAAAACCAAAAAATAATTACATATTTTATAATCTGGATGTCAACATTTGGTAAAGAGATCAATTTTAATCATATCTATGGTGAATTTAATCACCTCAGTTAAGGGTAAATAAGGATAATCTAGATTAGAAGTAAGTTCTAATGCAATAATTCTCATCCTAATTGTTATTAGATGAAGGTACATAGACACTTATCACCTTAGACTTGAAAAATATTAGTTTCGGTGTTAATTATCTATGAAAATTATTTATATATTATTTAAATCAAATAAGGTTATAAAATGACACTCAATTAGTTTAAAATATACATTATGTGTTGATATTGTGACCAAAACTAGTTATTAACAACTATTAATATTATGTTTCTGTATAATGAAATTAATTTCATTATATTAATTTATTTTTAATTTTTAGGAATTATATAATTATCTTAGAAGCATACAGAACATTTAAACAATATTTAATTAATTAATGGAAAACAAAAATAATTTATTTTGAAAATATTAAATGTTATATAATTTAAGTAAGTTATAGTGTATAAATATTTTATTGGTGAATATCAGATATATGTGTTTTGTAAAAAGATTATATTTGAATTCCAACTTTTTCTTTATGTATTTAAATTCCAAATAAATGCATAGTGTCAAAATTAATAATAATGATATTTTACCAAAATAATTTTTTTAGATAATATTAAATTAATAAAATATAAAAGATTTATTTATTTTAAATTAAAAACCATATTCGATAGCGTATATGATAAGTAACACCAAACATAAAAGGATAACAAAATTTTAATTAAATTTGACAGTTATAAACAAACTGTTAAATTAGTAGGTATAAATAAGAAAAAATAACTTATGAAATAAATATAAACCTCCCACTCTATATTAATTTATTGATATGTTCAAGGAAAATAATCACACAAGTTTTAGTAAAGATGTATTAAACTTCAAAAAATATATTTGAATAAACTAATTTCAGTTCAAATTTTTTTGTCATTGTTATCTTTAATCAAATTTCTCATAATATTCTATGAATTTTTATTTTTCAAGGAATAATGAGAAATACTTATTTTTATTGGAAACAGTATTTCATTTTGATGTATTTATATGGAAAAATTATATTTTAGATAAATTTTAAATTTATATTAATTCATTATGATTTAAAATAATCTATTTATGACTTTTAGATTGATATTATACATTAATATAGTATACAAAAATTTTCTATTTAAAAGGTTATTTTTCTAAATAAATATTCGTTGTGTTTTTATGGTTTTATTTCAAATTAAATTATAAAATATTTTTTTTGAATTTTGAAAAGTATATTGAATTTTTTATTTATAGGATTAAAATTTATTAAATATTTCCCATTTATTTTTTTCAATATTAATAGTATACTTAGTAATTTTTATTACCATGGTAAAGGGTAAATCGGGTAAATAAATGTTAAAAATAAAATGAGAAGTATGATAAAATTATATTATAACTTGATTGAATTTTATTAGATGATTATATATCATCCATAAAAATCCACGTGATTACTTTATGGCCTTTTAGGTCCACTGGGATCACATATTTACATTTATAATAATTTATTTAATGAAATTTCAATCATTTCACACTCCTTTATTAAATAAGTAAAACAGTTATAATATGATTTTATCCTGATGATATTTTTGACAATATATATTATTTTGAATGATGAAATATTTTTATTCAGCATTTTAATTTATTTTTAATTTTAAAATAATAAATAGTTTTTTAATATTGTAACACAATATTGATGTAGTAATTATTCAATTCTAGGGACAATCAAATAACTGATATTTAAAAATTTGATATAAATATAGTTTTATATAATTACTATAATACATGAAATTTATAGATTACGTTGATAATTTAGGGAAATAGTAATTTTTTTTAATTTTATGTGCTATATTGATTTATTAATGATAAAGTAATGGATAGTTATTATAATTGACATTATAGATATTTTATAGTAAACAATATTTTTTTAAGGATTCAAAATAAAAATAAATATGAATTTAAGAATATTTACAAGTATAAAGTTTAAAATATCAACCACGTTCAATTTATGGATATTTTTATTTTTTATAGTAAATTCAATTGGCTCTCAATGACTAAAAAACTCATGTTGTCGTGGAAAGAGTAAAAGTGTTTAAATTTATGTTGAAACATAAATATATGGGTACAAATATAGTCATAATTTATGTAATTTTTTTATATTGAGGTTATTTCGACCCAGAAACATATTATATTTTATACAACTCATTTTGGATACATTTTTAAATAAACATTTTTTTGTATTAATATAATATATTGGGAAATGCATAGAGTACTCCTCCCATATATTATAAATGGAACATTTTATTCTCTTTTAATCACACATAAAAAAATTTTGTTTATCCATGACATTCCAAAATAACTTTCTAGATCCCATCCCCATGTTATATAGGTCTTGTTTTAAGAGAAACACATTCCTTAGTATTCTTAATCAGTTACGAAAACGGATTTCCCATATAAGAGGTATCATTTTTAATCAAGCATTTCTGTTTTGTTTATCCTTAAACATTCGTAAACCATTTTTAAACCGTGATAAAATAATATATCAAATATTTTACTAATATATATTCATCTCCATTTCCATTAAATGGGAAAATAATTCATCGTTCATGTTTACGGTGGAATACTGCATGAGTGGAAAATTTAATTTGTTTTCCATCATTGTATCTCTATGATGGATAATAATGATGAAATTAATATTTATGTATGATATCAATATCATATTTATAATTATTAAAATTTAATATATCATTTTATTTCTTACTTTTCCATGAATTAAAAAAATGATATCATTGTTCATGAGTATGGGTGGACTTCTACCTCGATGATGCGATTTGATTTTTTTTTCATCACCACATCACATGAATGACATGTAAAAGTTTATTTAATGAATTAATGGGATATATATGATAATATTTTCATTATATAATAATAAAATAATACTTACCGTATTTCTGTAACTATTTATGAAAAATGGAATCTTTACTCATGTGCATGTGCGACATGACGTCTCAATAATTGTAGTGTTTTTCATTTTTCATAACCATATTTCATGGTTAGATTTAAATGATTTATTAATGTATAAATTTAATAAATAATTCATTAATATAATTATGGATATTACTTAATGATGATCTATAAGGCCCCAGCCTTAAACATTACTTAATCTTGAGTTATTACAATATTACACATTGAGGATCTTTTCAAGTTTAGAGTTTTAGAGAATTAGATCATAAATCATGCATTGCATTCCACATTTAAACAAAGTGGTTATATAAAAGATAGTACTCATTTTTCCCATCAACAGAAACATATTTAAAATAAAACATAGATTATTTCTTGAGACTTCCTTGACACCATCATCACATCATGTACCTTTCACTTGACCTATGAAAAACATTTCAAAAACATGGGATGAGCATAAAAAGCTCAATAAGGGATATGAAAGTATGAAATGAAAACATTAGTCCATGTATGAAATAATTTTTTACTCATAAAACATAAGCATTTTAACATACCTCATCAAATCATGAATAAATCATAGAAATCATAAGACATAAAGGTAACTTGAGGCATTTATAACATTCTTCTGTAGGGAGTAACCATCATGGTTATGTTTGGAATACCAATCATAGTATATTCCATAAATATATTCGTAGAAACCTTAATGTTTAACCCCTTCATATTACCCAATTTATTGGAGATCTGTATCGGGCTCACCCGCCCTTAGTTTATCACAGAACCACCCGTCATCATAAACAATTCCCAAGAAACATAACATAATTTTATCACAAAAAACATGCATAAAAGGATACATCACATTTCCACATTTCAATCACAAGATATCAATAAAACATTGATATAATAAAAACATTATAAAAACCATTTCAATACCAAAATAAATGAAAAGTAAAACATGTTATTCATTTTTCATTTAAAAAAAGTTATGGCTTGTAGAGGAAGACAAAACTCAAATAATGGTCACGGCGGCGGAGAAGTCATTTTCACCGCATACGTACGACAAAAACATTCCCTTTTGTCATTTAGTAAAATTATTCGTATAAAAAATATTCATTTTGAATAAACGTAAAAGTCAAAGGGGTTTATACACCATATAAAAGAAAGTTGTGTATAAAACAAAATATGCCTCAATGAAAGGAGATTGAGATGAAGTCCCATACCTCGGGTCCGACACGACTCGATCGTTCTTTAACCTCCTGAATAATAAACTTGAGTTAATTTATACTTGTTTAATAACCTTTTTCAAGTACATTGTTCTTGTTATATCACTTATTACCATGTTATGAACACTATGTAATTATTTAAGTTAATAATGGTCGTTTTGTCTATCATTGGTACTTGAGTCAAAAATAAACTCTTTATAATTACAGGTTGTTCATGGGAAAATATCCATTATATCCATAATTATATTAATGATTTAGATATCATATATATCATATATATCCATTATATACATGCATTTATAATATTACATAACATTTAGAGGTAAGAAATAAATGCACCGTTCATGGAAACGGTAAGTCGTACGTACGCATGAAAGATACTTCCATTTCTATTTCATATTTAATGGAATTAAAACATAATGATACATAATTTTATTATAACTTAAGTATGGTATCATATATAATATCATTAAATATATCCCTTATAAATACCACATATGGTATTAACGAATCAAATCACTTTGAGGGGGCGAGAGTCTGCACTTCCTAAAATGAAGATATCGTGTTTACCCATAACGGAAACCATAAAGGTATGCCATAAATGAAAAATAAATAATATTGAGTAAAAAATAAACATATTATACATCATATATAAATATAGTGACATCTTAATGGCCACCTTTGAAGGTGTTATATGAATGTTGAACAATCATCGTTTCGTGAGGCAGCAATTTTCCATCCACAGAAACAGTATGTTATTTAACCATTAGATGTATGTGTGTGTAAGTGTAGCTCTAAGAATTATTATAAATACATCCTAGTATATTTAAGATATTTTTTTTGTTACAAAAGAAATGAATAAAAAGAGTTTAGGGGGTTGGAGAAGAAAAATAAAACAAAACAACACAAGTGATGACATCACCTTTAAATCGGGTAACTCCCTTTGGTTTGAACCAAAAGGGTTTATTAAAGAGCTTCCTGACTAAGGTAAGGCTACTAAGATGAGGAGAGGGATTTGGAGAGAGAAAAGGAGTAGGGCTTGGCCGAGCCAAAGGCCTGAGAGGTGTGGGTAAGGAGGTAGAGGTGGGGGCCTTTTATAATAGGAGAGGAGGGGCACTCTTGGAAAGTTATAAAATGTTACTTTATATTAAAATGAGTTTCGGATTTTAAAGGTCACACATTGATATATTTCGAGTATAAGGTGATAAGGGTTAGAAATATACTAATCAAATAGGTCTTTGAAAAGTGTTAGTCTTATATTGTACATTATCTTTTCATTTTATTTAAATCGTTTATTAATGAGGTAATCGCTGCATCATCATGATGTCATAAATAATTTAATTTATTTAAAGTCTAAAAATTATAAAACAAATACTATGATGTAGGAAATATTTTTATCTTTACAATTAGTATTTATATTCTAAGGGATAATTTATGTAGACAAAATTAAAAATGATTTACTTAGGTGATACATTCTTTGTTATATTTACTTTCCTTAAAAATAAAAAGATAAAAAGTCATTATCACACAAAAGTGATTCCATGGGGTCCCCAAGTTTGGCACAAGGCATCCCATGGTCGGCCATGACACAAGAAGTAGTATTAGGACACATGTTGGTGTCATTTTTTATTATTATGATTTTATTTTATTATCCTTAACTACCCGATTACTAATTAATCAAGATAATTAACGATAATTACCGTCGTTACTATTCACAAAGTCCAAAAACAAGAGTATTAATTACATAATTTGGACCTTATGATTCCAAATATGGAATAAATTTTACCAAATTCTAAACACATAAATTTAAATAATTAATTTAAAAAATAATTCCCGTTGTCAAAACAAATAACGGGGGTTTTTTAAACAATATCTATGAAAAGTTTGGCATTAGTTTATGAACAATTCCAAAGTGAAATTAATTCTAATGACAAATATTGGATTAAATGGTAAAACTATATTCTAATTACACTTTAAAACCAATTAAAAAGATAATCTAACCATATGATTAAATTATATGAAAAAGCATTTTTGATATAAAATGTAGTATTTTTCACTATTCATTAAAAAATGAACATTGTTAGAAAAATACAAAACATTTATCCAAAGTTAATTTAAATGCCCCAATAATAAATAATAAGTTTATTTTGAAAAATAGATCTTATAAAATTGTCAAAATATAGATTTAAAAATGGTTCTCCATCAAAAGGCGGTAATACAAATCATACAAAATATTAGAGAATTCTATGCTTAAGATTGGATTTATTCTCATTTTAAGCCTCTAAAACACTATCTAATTTATAAATACACATAGATAAGAATATATATTACTCATTAATTACTTGGGATGTTACATGATCCCTTTGAATGTATTCAACATAATGATGTTCTTCTGGACGTATCAACCGAATATCATTAAATCATATATTATGAATTTAAATAATTAAGTAATTATTATAGTATTGTAATAAGTGAGATAAAATGAATATTAAAATTGAAAGTGGTTCATTAAAAATTAAACAATTAATATATTTTAGTTATTTAGGATTACAAAGAATGTACATGATGATTTGGAATGATGGTTGTAAGAACCTGTATCTTCATTTCAGGTATGTTTTTCCTTTTCTGGTCATTTTTGAGAAAAAGAGGAAAATATAGAAATTTTCAAAATACATGAAGGGTACTTTATAAGTACACCTAGTGTACTTTGATGCCACGTAAGGCTATGTGCTGGCTATGTCTGGGCCACACACATGGTGTGTAGGGGCGATGTGGAGGCCGCTTAAAGCAGAGTACGGAAAGTCCAAGTACACTCCATGTACCCCAAAAGTACACAGCATGTAGTTTATTTTTTTTCATTAAATGGATCGGGGTCGCGCCTAATCGACAGAAATGTCTTCCTCTCAGGATTCTTCGACCGGTAACATCCATACGGCCGCGAACATCCTCTGAGCCCTAGAGCCTCCATCCGTTCTCCGAATCGACCACCGTCGATTGCATTGGAACCATAGTAGTGAGCTCTTTCCTCTTCTTGAGTTTCATTCCATGATTCTCCTTCTTTCTCAAGATATCGTGGGTCGAAAGTTTTTTGTATTTTTTTAGATCTACGTCATTCTATGGAGAATCAAGACTTGTGGTTCAAGTATATTGTTCTCCTAACACCAAGGTAGGTGTTTTGTGCCTTACCATTCAAAGTATTTGAGTTTTATGTGAAAATTCCACCAATACCCTTGAACGAGGTATTGAGTGTTTACATTTTTGCCCCTGTTGTGTTCCTGCCTTGCTTATATGCTTTTGTAGAGGTAATTTGATCATGTTTTAGGATAATTGCTTTGATTGGATGTTTTTCCCATGCCTTGTTCTTGCTATAAACTTTGGGTTTTGTTAGCCTATGGCCATTGTACCTTTTTTCCATGCCTGGTGACTGTAGGATAGAATGTTTTCCATGACATGCTGATGTTCTATAGAATGGTTATCCAAGTAGCTCTCTAGGTGTACTTTGGCCTTATAGTATTATTATGCACTGACTGGAACAGGACTGTGAGAACATGGAGCTATAGACTATAAGGGATAGACTGAGTGAGCTTCCCAGAGAGACTTGGATATTATAGACTACTGGAGGGTAGACTGAGTGAGCTTCCTCCGAGAGTCTTTGTTATTATTGACTATAGGGGATAGACTGAGTAAGTTTCCTAGAGAGTCTTGGATATTATAGACTATAGGAGGGTAGACCGAGTGAGCTTCCTTAGAGAGTCTTTACTTGTTTGAATTTTCTTTAAGACCTTTCCAGGCTAGAGAAGTAATTGACTGAGTGAGCTTCCTTAGAGAGTCTGTGATAGAATTGAGACTATAGAAGGAATTGACTGAGTGAGATTCCTCCGAGAGTTTCTAGACCTTGGGGCTATAAGGGTAATTGACCACGTGATCACCCCAAGTGAGTCCTTAACTACCCTAGACTATAAGGGTAATTGACCGAGTGAGCTTCCCCAGAGAGTCTTGTAATTTTGTATGAACAAACTAGAGGGGTCAGGCTAAGTGCATTGCCCAGAGGGTTGTGGGTACTCCTTAGATAGGACCAGAGGGGTTGGCTACGAGTACTTCCCAGAGGGGTTCCTGTTGTCTTTTGACTTTTTCTTCACTACTGCTTACTGTTCTGTGGATTGATTACTATGCATATCATCCTGTTACTACTTATTGATTACTTCCTGTTGTTTACTGTTACATTTTCGTGCTTACTATACTATTACCTGCCATATAATCACTGATTGTTAGGCATAGATCTTCGCGTGGTTTCCTACTTGGATTTAGACTCACACCCTGTTTGGGCCATGATTTTGGGCCCAAGTAGACTATATTATTGTAGGTATAGAAAAGGGCAAGAGACCTTCGAATTCGGGTACTGGAGTGCTTTGGAACATGAGAGCATGGGACCAAGCTTTGGCTTGCGATGCTATGGAGCTGTTTATCTTTTCTTGTGTACTTGTTTTGGTACTGTTTTCATTTCCATCATTGTGACATGTTTGGTTTCTTTCCTAGATATGTATCATGCATAACATCTTATATATATTTGTTCTCCTGTTGTTTATTGTTTTAGTCTTCCACTGTTTATTGTTCTTGGATATTTACTGCTCCCACTATTGCATGTTTTTTTTTACTTCCACTGTGTACTCATCCAATGAGGGAATAGTTTCCCCACTATCACACCCAAGGCCCTCGCTGCTATTCGACATCCTCTGTAGTGTGGGGAAATGTGCTTGAGGCCATGTGACCAACCGGGTACGGGGCGCCTCTAGGTTGCTTCTGGAACCAGGACGTTACCAAGTGGTATCAGAGGAATTCTTTTCTCTTGATTTATTGTTTGGATCCTTTATCCTGGGATAGAATGGATTCGGTACTTGGTAATAAGATGTGCCCAAGATTAGCTAACCCATGTACCGAGAAAAGCCATACTACCTCATTTATTGCAATTTTACTGGTTTGTAATTTTACTGTTGATTTGATTTCACCTTGAGTGACTCACATGATGTGTGTTGTTACTGTTGATATTGATGAGGTTCTATTTTTGTTGCAACCTATTAAGATGAGGGTATTCCATCTCATGCATCATATAAGCACTTGTTTGAAATCACATTCCATGAATTCTTTCCATGCCATCTAGGGTGAATTAGCGATTGCATGTTGTTGTGATTGATGCTGGGTAGATTATGCATGTTGTTGTGATATATTCTTGATAGAATCTATGAAGTTTTATAGAGGAATTATTTATATTGTACATTTCTTCAATGAATGACAAATTTTGGTTCTTGAGGTGTTACGAGCCCTCATGAATCTGAACATGGTGGATCGTTGACTTGTTTCTCTTTTATGTGACTTGTATAAGATTCCAATCTTTGATTCACGGGGTTTATGGGCCCTCAAGGATCATAATTTGGCACCTTCATGCTTGTTTTTTATTGTTTTTTGGGCTTCGGTGAAGTTTCTGAGCTACTGCCTAAAAAATCCAGAATACACAGCGTGTACTTGACTACATTCCGTGTAGTTTTAGATTGTGTCACTGACTATGTGAGAAGAAACACGGGGTGGTGAAAAAGTTTTCAGGAACACTCCATGTACGATCGTTACACGCCGTGTAGTAGTGAGCTGTGTACCCGGCCGTGTCACTAAAAACACTGGTCGGGGAAGCTCGAGTAAGACATGTCGTGTTTGGTATGAACCCGCAGTGTAGTATTATTCTAGGTACCCGGCCGTGTCATGTACAACACTGGACTATGTTATCTCTCTTATAGATGCCATCTTTGTTCGGAACACACCATGTAAAGGTCAGTCGTGTAGCTGGTCGTGTAACTAACAACACGGGTTGCCGAAACCCTGTATAGTACACACCGTGTCATTAGTTGACATGTCGTGTAGTCTAGGGATAAGAGGACCATGTGAGTTAGCCGTATAAAGAGACTTGGGCAGAGGAATAGAGATGAGGTGCAAGCCGTGTGTGGGGACAACATGCCATGTAGCATGGGGTTTTACACGACCAAAGGTGGCAGGAGTACACGCCCATGTGTATGGCCATAAGGAACACGCCATGTAGTTTTCATACACACTGTGTAGTAGTGTTTAGTAAACTTTATTTTTTCATTATTTTGTTCCAGTTTTGTACTATTGTGTTCTCTATCCTTAATAATCTTGATCTAAGGTCTGCTTTTGATCTTTTAGAGCTACGCCTCTGAGACATCCTACGGTGGTGCGTCAGCTGCCAAACGGTGATCATACACTAGATATGGCCGATCAGGGATCTCCTGTAGATCCTAATGCAGATCCTTCTGCTGTTCCAGCATTGGCACCAGCAGTTAGACCCATTTCAGGTGCCGATACATAGTTCATGGAGGAATTCCTAAGGATGATGCATACCTTTCAGAGAGCTCCGCCTCCTGCCCCATCGATGGATGAGTTGACGCAGGTTTTCTAGTAGCAGCATACTCCTACTTTCTCAGGGGATGGAGGACCCCAGGGTGTATAGTCATGGTTAGAGGCCACACTGATGATCTTCGAGCATTTGGAGATACCTCCATAGAAAAGGGTAAAGCTGGCTACTTATACGCTCCGACACATCGCCAAGAGGTGGTGGGAGGTGATATCATAGTCTGGGCACCAGCTGAGTATGACTTGGGATGAGTTTCGGCGCATCATCCATGATTAATTTTATCCGGAGACCTTGAGGGCTGACTAAGACTGAGAGTTTATGAGTCTCGAGCAGGGTACTCTTTCTGTTATGGAGTACTCGTCTCGTTTTGCTGAGCAGCATCGCTTCACGCCGATTCCAGCAGGTGATGAGTTGTTCCTTGCTAGAAAGATTGTGGACGGTCTCAGGAAGAAGATCTGTGAATATCTTTAGGTTGACTTCGATATCCTCGATCGTTAACTAGGCGCTGATCACTGAGTGAAATCTAAGGGATTATGGATCAGTGAGCCAGGGAGGTTCGACACCCAGGTTCAGTATTCCTCCCACTGATAGAAGGAAACACCGCAGAGAGTCTGCTCGAGGAGATCAGGGTAGGCAGAATGTATTTTTGGGCATCCAGGTAGTATGCCACCAGTGTGGTAGGAGCGGGCATACTAGGCCTCAGTGCCAGACAGACCCGATGGAGTGCCGATCTTGTGGTAGGATGGGCCATATTCAGTATTTTTGTCATATCTTCTTGCCTACAGCTAGTGTTAGGGGTTCTTCTATGACCCCGTGTAGAAGGGATGTATCACCAGTTTCTCACTAGTATGGGAACTGGAGTTCTTATGGCCATTCAGGCCAAGGTGGAGGTCACAACCATGGTGGTCAGACACCAGGTTACCAGCGACAACATAGTGGATCAGCTAAGAGTAGTCAGCTAGGGGCGCAGGGCCACGATACATGCCATTATTTCGCCATGGATCAGACCTATCAGAAGCAGGATCCCGGCCCATCCACAATTCAAGGTATGATCTTTGTAGCCTCGGTTTTATCTTCATCCCTTTTTGATATTGGTGCTTCGCATAGTGTTATCTCTGTTGCTGTTGTGGGGAGCCTTGGGCTCTGTATCTTTTCATCTGCTGACTTGTTGACTCTTGATACACCATTTAGGACAAGGACGTCTAGTGTACGTCAGTGTATAAAGTGCCCTCTTGAGGTTGCAGGGTGTCACTTCTTAGGGGACCTTTATGTCCTAGGGATGACAGGCTATGATGTCATTCTTGGTATGGACTGGTTAGTTCCCTTCCAAGAAGTCGTCGATTTCTATCACCACAGGGTGAATTTTGTATCACCAGAGGGAAGATCTTTCCTTCATAGAGGCGAGAGGGATGACTAGGTGGGTAGAGCAGGACCAGAGCATCATGGTCTAGGAGGAGTTACAACCCGGATTTCCAGTCTTTATCTGGATGACCAGGGGACTTCACAGTTAGAATTTCCTCCAATGGTGGATCGTTTCAGGGATGTATTTCATGAGGAATTTTCAGGTTTTCCTCTAGAGCATGAGGTAGATTTCTCTATAGAGCTCGTACCAGGAGTGGCACCGGTGTCCATTCCTCTTTATAGGATGGCTACACCTGAGTTGTGGGAGCTCAAGAAGCAGTTGGAGGAGTTGCAGGAAAAGGGTTTCATCTGACTCAGTACTTATCCTTGGGGTTCTCCTGTTCTGTTTTCAAAAAAGATAGATGGAACCCTTAGGCTATGCGTGGATTATCGGAAGCTAAACCAGTTGACGGTCAAGAAACGATATCCTTTGTGAGGATCAATGACCTCTTTGATCAGCTTCGAGGAGCCCGGGTGTTCTTGAAGATCATTTTGAGGTCCGGTTATCATTATTTGTGCGTTAGACCATCAAATATACCTCTTACTTCTTTTAGGAGTATGTATGGTCTCTACGAGTATACGATTATTCCGTTCGGTCTCACGAATGCGCCAGCAGTTTTTATTGCACTAATGAACCGACAGTTCCATCCATACTCGGATTCCTTCATTGTGGTATTCATGGACGTCATCTAGGTGTACTCACACACTCAGCACGACCATGCTACCCATATTGAGATCATTCTGAGTACACTGAGAGAGCATTATTTATATTCTATTCTCTAGAAATTCAACATTTGGACGGATCAGGTTCACTTCTTGGGTCATATTATCTCAGAGAATGGAGTATCAGTAAACCCAAAGAAAGTGAGAGTTGTAGTTTCCTGGGAGCAGCCGATGAATTTCTTTGAGGTGCAGAGTTTTCTAGGACTGGTTGGATAATACAGGCATTTCATAAGAGACATTTTACACCTTTCATCACCATTTACAAGTCTGACCATGAAAGGGTCAAAGTTCATATAGTCAGATTCCTATGAGTCAGCCTTTTGAGGAGCTGAAAGGGAGGTTGGCGTCAGCACCGATACTAGTATTTCCAGAGCTGGGAAAGTGCTATACAATCTACTGTGATGCTTCAGGTGTCAGATTAGGGAGATGGAGTCATTGTGTACGGGTCTCGGCAGTTGAGACCACATGAGAGAAACTACCCGACGCACGACCTGGAGTTGGAAGCTGTTTTTCAAACCTTACGTTGTTGGATACATTACCTTCTTGGTGAGCACTTTGTGGTTTTCACAGATCACAAGAGTCTCAAGTACATCTTCACTCAGTGTGATCTGAATCTGAGGTAGTACGGGTGGGTCGAGTATCTCAAGTCTTTCGACATTGAGCTTGCTTATACGTCGGGAAAGGACAACGCAGTGGCTAATGCGTTGAGAAGGAGAAAATAGATTCAAGCAGTTTAGGAGGCTAACTATGAGTGGAAGCTTATGGCTCTGTTCTCTGAGATGAATTTGGAGGTTCACAAAAAATAGGGGTAGACTTTTCTATCTTTTGTAGCTGTTACCTCTACACTTCTTGATCGGGTACGGATGAGGCAGCTATCAGACTCAGAAGGCCTAGTCATACGGGAGAGTCTGTCAGGAGAGGACCCTCTTCCTTGATGGACATTGGACGGGTATGAGATCTTGCATTTCGAGGGACGTGTATGGGTTCCAGTAGACATACGCGAGGAACTGATGTAGGGTTTTCAATCTTCAGTTTGGGCAGTTCATTCTAGCATCACCAAGATGTATCGTGATCTACACTGCCAGTACTAGTGGCCAGGTATGAGGAGGGATGTTGCAGGTTTTGTTATGAGAGGTTCTTCTTGTCGGTAGGTGAAGGAGGAACATTAGTGACCGACACATATTTTATACCAGTTACCCATTCACATGTGGAGGTGGAACGATGTCGCGACGGACTTTGTGACCAGGTTACCGTGGTCGCCTCAAGGGAATAACGCTGTTTGGGTTGTCATTGATAGGATTATGAAGTTTTCTAACTTCTTGACTATTGGGGAGACCTTCAGTGTTGATGATCTGGGATAGTTGTACATCCAATAGATTTTATGTCTGCATGGATTTCCACAATCCATTGTTTTACATAGGTTTGTGTGTTTTACTTCACGGTTCTGGAAGTGGCTTCAGAAGCCTTTGGGTACACAGGTACTTTTGAGTACAGTATACCATCCCCAGACAGATGGCCAGTCCGAGAAAACAGTCTTGGTGCTTGAGGATATGCTCTGAGCTTGCATTCTAGACTTCATAGGTTCTTGGGAGAAGCATATCCATCTTGTGGAGTTTTCATATAACAACAGTTTTCAGGTGACTATTCAAATGGAACCTTACAAGGATTTATACGGTAGGCCATGCTCATCACCGTTGTGCTGGATGGAGGCAGGAGAGGCAGCTTTGTTGGGACCTCGTCTTGTTCAGGAGACCTCAGAGAAAATCGACTTGATTCGGAAGAGGATGGATACAGCACAGTCTCGACAGAAGTCTTATGATGATCAGCGGAGAGGACCTTTGGAGTTCGAGGTCAGGGATCAGGTTTTCTTAAGTGTCGCACCGAGGATGGGACACAAGAGGATTCAGAGAAAGGGTAAGCATTCACCACTGTATGTTGGTCCGTTTGAGGTATTGGAGAGAGTTGGGCCGGTTTCCTATCGGTTGAGGTTACATTAGAGGTATCGGGCCATGCATGAAATCTTCCACGTCTCTTAGCTCTGACATTACTTTTTATACCTGTCTCGTGTCTTTCATCCTGAGAAGGTTGAGCTCGAAGAGGATGCGTCATTTGAGGAGAATGCTATCCGGATTGTTGATCACAGTACGAAGGTTCTTAGTGGAAGGTCTATTCCTCTGGTACGGGTTCTATGGCATCACGGGCGAGTACAGGACGAGACCTAGGAAAGGGAGGTCGATGTACGATCGTAGTGGCTGCAGCTGTTTGGGGTTTCTTCTTCAACGCCTCGCTAGGGAAATTTAGGGACAAATTTCATTAGGGGTGGGGGGAGTTTGTAAGAACCTGGATTTTCATTTCAGGTATGATTTTCCTTTTCTGGTCGTTTTTGAGAAAAATAGGAAAATATGGACATTTTCAAAATACATGTCGGGTACTTTATAAGTACACACCGTGTACTTTGATTCCACCTAAGGATGTGTGCTGGCCATGTCCGGGCCACACACATGGTGTGTAGGGGGGATGTAGAGGCCTCTTAAAGTGGAGTATGGAAATTCCAAGTACATGCCGTGTACCCCATAAGTACACGCCATTTAGTTTCATTTTTTTCATTAAAAGGATCAGGGTCACGCCTAATCGACAAAAACCTCTTCTTCTCAGGGTTTTTCAACCGGGAGCATCCGTACAACCACGAACATCCTCTGAGCCCTAGAGCCTCCGTCTGTTCTCTGATTCGACCATCGTCGATTGCGTTGGAACCGTAGTGGTGAGCTCATCCTTCTTCTTGAGTTTCTTTCCATGATTCTCGTTCTTTCTCATGATATTGTGGGTTGAACATTTTGTGTGTTTTTGTATATATACACCTTTATAAGGAGAATGAAGCCTCGTGGTTCATGTATAATGATATCCTAGCACCAAGGTAGGTGTTTTGTGCCTTACCTTTCTAATTCTTTGAGATTTATGTGCAAATTCCACCAATACCCGTGAACGGGTATTGTGTGTTTACATTTTTCCCCTGTTGTGTTCCTTCCTTTCTTGTATGCTTGTATAGAGGTAATTTGATCATGTTTGAGGATAATTGCTATGCTTGGATGTTTTTACTATGCGTTTTTCTTGCTATAACCTTTGGGTTTTGTTATCCTATGGCTGTTATACCTGTTTTGCATGCCTGGTGACCGTAGGATGGAATGTTTCCCTTGACATACTGATGTTCTGTAGAATGGTGAGCCATGTAGCTCTCTATGGGTATTGGGGACTTATAGTATTATTATTCATTGGCTGTAATGGGACCATGATAACCTGGTGTTATATACTATAAGGGATAGACCGAGTGAGCTTCCCAGAGAGTCATGGATATTATAGACTACAGGAGGGTAGACTGAGTGAGCATCCTCAGAGATTCTTGGTTATTATAGACTATGGGGGATTGACCGAGTCAGCTTCCCAGAGAGTTTTGGTTTTTATAGACTACATGAGGGTAGAAAGAGTTACCTTCCTCATAGATTCTTAACTTGTTTGAATTTTTTTAAGACTTTTCCAAGCTAGAGAAGAAATTGATTGAGTGAGCTTCCTTATAGAGTCTATGATAGACCTTGGACTATATGAAGAATTGACCAAGTGAGCTTCCTCGGAGAGTTTCTAGACCTTGGGGATATAAGGGGAATTGACCATGTGATCACCCCCAGAGAGTCCCTGACTACCCTAGACAATAAGGGGAATTGACCAAGAAAGCTTCCCCAGAGAGTCTTATAATTTCATATGACCAAACCAGAGGGGTTAGGCTGAGTGCACTGCCAAGAGGGTTGTGGGTACTTCTTGGATATGACCAGAGGGGTTGGTTGCGAGTACTTCCCAGAGGGGTTCCAATTGTGGTTTGTCGTTTCCTTCACTGTAACTTTTTATTTTGTGGATTGATTATTATGCATATCATCCTCTTACTTCTTATTGATTACTGCCTACTATTTACTGTTACTGTTTCCTACGTACTGTACTATTACCAACCATATACTCACTTACTGCTAGGCATAGATCTTCGGGTGGTTTCCTACTGAGATTTAGTCTCACACCCTGTTTGGGCCATGCTTTTGGGCCTAGGCAGACTATGTTGTTGTAGGTATAGACAATGGAAAGCGCCCATCGACTTCAGGCACTTGATTACTTTGGAGAAGGAGAGAAAGGGACCATGCTTAGGCTTGTGATGCTGCAGAGCTGTTTGTCGTTTTCTTTTATACTTGTTTTGGTACTGTTTGCATTTATAGCATTGTGACCATTTTGGATACATTCCTAGAAATGTGTCATGAATCACTTCTTATATACATATGTGCTTCAGTTGTTTATTGTTTTATTCTTCCACTATTTCTTGTTCTTGGATATTTACTACTCCCGCTATTTCATGTTTTTTTTACTTCCGTTGTGTACTATGCCAATGAGGTCATTGTTTCCCCACTATCACACCCAAATCCCTCGCTGCTAGTCGGTAGCCTCTGGTGTTCGGGGAAATTTTCTTGGGGACATGTGACCAACCAAGTACGGGGTGCCTTTGGGTGGCATCCGGAACCGGGACATTACATAGGTAGGTGACATTATTTTAAAAAATATCTTTTAATGTTCCTCTTTACGAAAGTCAAATGGGACTTTTTTTAACATAGATGGTGTGAGTAGATTTTCCCAACATCATTAATTCCAAAAGTATTGAATATTAATTTACATTGTTACATGTTTATTTTAAAATAATATTTTTTACTTACAACGACATTGAGTTTTTTTTAAAATAATTTTTTTCAAAGTAGAATTGTAATTTTCCTAAAAAATTCTTTTATTGATCTTTTTTTAAAGAAAAACTCATTCCAAAATTTTCTATTTATTTTGGTATATAATATTTTTTTAAATAAAAAGAAAATTTTGATATCTTAATGTTCTTTGTGTTTGGGTTTTAAATAGTATTTGAATAGTTTTATAATGAAAATTTAATAAAATTAATGTTTTATTCAGGATATGCTACTTTATATTTATATATGAAATGAGTTATCCAAATAAAACTTATTCAATGAGCTGAGACCCATTATAGCATATAGGTGAGGCTGATATAGATTATACATTAGGTGTGCCTAAATATTACCACCCACACCCATTATAGAATTAGGTACACTCAGATAGTGCTATGATGAATTGGGTAATGTATTTTTTTTAATTGGAATGGGGGAGTCACTGAAGGTCTTATCGAATAGATATAATTGGGATACATCTATTTCTAGAACGTTCATAAAGAGGTTTATGAGTGTGATGATCTATATTTGCAAAAAAGGTTTTTATTTTCTTCTTATGAGATTTATGGTTTTATTTAAGAAAAGAGTGTGTGTTATTCTCATATGGAAATGATTTATCTCATAATCTCAAATACCATTATGATATAGTTATATTTATCATGGGTTTTCATGATTTTCACATGGAAAAGGGAATTCCATATTTTTAAGTCCCTTATAGAGTTGTTTGTGCTTACACTATGTTTTTACAATGTTTTTGATAGGTTTTAAAATTGAGTAGTGAAAAGGATGAGGTCAAGATGATATATTTAAGATCTATCATGAAATGAATCCTTTTTTTATTTTAAAATATTTTATTTGATGGATAAATTGATAATTATTATAAGTCTCCACTTGCAATGTATGAGTTTACATTGAAAGAGTTTGTCCTGATTCTATAAGACTAAAACCCAAAAACAATATTTAAATTTTTATAAAGTGAATTCTAGTTAAATAACACTGTAATATATAATTCTTAAGGTTGTGGGTACTTACCATTGTTATGATAGGGAGGTTTATATTACTTCTGATATTAGGATGTTTTCTTAAGAATTATATATAATGTCATGAGATTATAATTTTAAGGATTATCATAAATTCAATGTCATATAAAACACTTTTGAGGCATTATGATTTGAACTTATATGGCGACTAATGATATTTTTGGAGACATTTTTAGGTAATTTAGGTTCATTACACTTTGGGATAAAAAATAAAATGTAAGAGAGAACCATTGAATTTAAAATATTTTATTAATATTGACTATATTAATGTTGTTTCCAGGATGTTTATCACATTTATTGGAAAATTATATGTATTATATAAATATAGATTTTGAAAAAGGAAAACTCATTAGATGGGTGACAACCTTTCATATATGGAAATGCTATGGAGATTGAACCCACAACCAAAGGATGGAAAGGGTGCATCACCTACCACTAAGTGCCATGATTTCCTTGTTACTTTGTAATGTTTTTATTTAATCTATCTAAAATATATAAGTTATGTTAATTTTGGGAACATATGTTTTTTCAAATAGATATCCATGGTTTTGGAAAATGATTTAGTGATTACATGATTAAGGTTATTTTATAATAGTTTCACTAGTTTTGGGAACCCTATATTATTTAGGTAAACATAATACTATGGGATTTTTTTTTGTGGAATAAAGGATGAATTATATTTTTGATACATATATGATTATATTGGGGAATTATAGTGATTTAGGATATTCATAGAAATGGTTTGAATATCATGGAGATTATCTAATTTGGGAAATTACATTTTAATATTAGACTTTAAGTGTCAATGATTTTATTTGGAAATAAATATTAAATTTATCATGGAAGTCTCTTTGAAAAAATAAATTTTATTTTTGGGCTTAAATATTAGTTTAAATTTTTTTGAGGAATATTAAATTTAGTAATTTTTTGAATCATCTATTACGAAATTTGTGTATTACTGTAGAATTTTAGAGATTAAAGTAGTTTTTCATCGTATAATTGTTTATTATTTTTGGAGAATTATCTTATCTTTTCCTAATAGTTATGGTTTTGGATAATTCTTAAATACATGAGGAATTTATTTCTTTTTGGATTTTTGGACCCATAGAAGTTTATTCTACTGTTTCAAGAATAAAAGATTCATACTCATCATCTGAAGAAAAAGTGGGGTTTGTGATGGAAGTTTATTAAAATATGAAACTCAACATTTCAAGTAAGTATTTTTCCTTATGATTTTATTATAGACAATAATGTAATTAGACAACTCAAGGAAAATTATCATTAAATGAAAATATTATCTATTATCTTTTATAACAGAGAAATAAATGTCTTCATAACCTATCAATGATTTATGGTCATGTGGAGGTTAACTTTCTCATGACCATGTTCTCTACCACTCTCCTCCATTCATTGAGAATTATATTTTGTCTTACTTATTAATGTTTTTCAACTTTGAAATATATTATTAATTACTCCAGATTAACTTTATAATTTACATTATTTATTTTAAAGTTGAATTTTCATTTATCCTTTTTATGATGTGGATGTTGGACAAATATATTATGAAAATTCAAAACATAGTTATGAATATCGAGATAAAATTATGATAATGACATTTCAAGGGGGGTAGTGTAACATAAAAATATTTTTAAAAATAAATACGTTGTTTGGTAGTGTGCATGATAATCCACAATGAGATTAAATGAACATCAAAATATTATATAAATTTGACACTTATAACCTAGATGTTAAATTTGCAGAGATTCATATGAATATTTTTTTTATGAAATAATAATAAATTTTCAAATCAATATGGATTTATTGGTAATGGTTTATAAAATAATCCAAAAAAATTCAGTAAATAGATTTTATTATTCCAAAAATACGTTTTCTTCAAAAAATATGTTTTCTTCAAAAAGGTGTTTCTTCCTCTTTTAATGAGTGAATACTATAGTTTTTTAAATTTATAGAAAATTTATTTTTTAAAATAGAATTTTATTTTTGAATTCATGACATTAATAATATATTTAATTTTTTTTTATTTTCTAAAAATATTTATTTTTCAACGAATAGTGAAAAATACATATTTTTTTAAAACCTATATTTTATTTTTAAAGTATTCACATCAAAACATTTAGTTTTTTGTCATTTTTAAATCATAATAAGTTTATTATGATTTCAATTAATCAAATTGTTATTTTATAATTGGATTTTATACATTAATTTAGTACAAAAACATTTAATAATAAAAATGGGAAAAAATTTGGATAAAATTAATTTTTCGTTGTGTTTTTTGTTTAATTTTTAATTTATCTAGAAATTTTTTTTATTTTGATACGTGATAAAAAAATCTCATATTTTTATTTGGAGGGTAAAAAATTATTATATATTTCCATTATATTATTTTTCAATATGAATAGGATACTTTTAAATTTTTTATTACCATGGTAAAGGGTTTATCGAGTAATTAAAGATTAAAAAAATCACAAGGAAAATAAAATCACCTTATATGTTTATTAATTTTTTATCTCTATATCCCATACATAATCATAAGGAAGACTAATTTATTACCATTTGGGACACAAGGATTAGATTATTAGATTTATAATTTTTTTGTTAAATTAATGTCAAACATATCACATTATTGTTTTTAATAAGTGTAACATTTTCCAAATTATTTTATCCATAGGATATGTAATACTATAAAGAGTAGTTTTAAATTTAATTGATTAATATTCTTTAGTGAAATTTATTTTTTATTTTCATAGAAGAGATATTCACCTTAATGGTTTACAAAATGCTAATGAAATAATTATTAAATGATTATAATGTTGTCCTTCCAAGAGTAAAAGGTGTTTAATATGGGTTAAAAACAATATAAGTGTTAAATTATATTCAAAACTTATTCAAATTTTATATTATTAGGCTTTTTTAGGGATAATCATCTATTATTACGAAAGATCAATTTGGATAAATTTTTAATTGAATATTAATTAAGATTAATATAGTATTTTGAGAAATTCCAAGAGTACCCATTTTCTCTCTTATAAAATAGATCCTATTATTATCACTTAATCACAGTTAAAACACTTTTTTATTTGTAATATACATATAAAAATATCTTCTAGGAATCCATTTACACATTTTACATGTCTTAGTTTGGGCATAACACCAACCTTAGTGGTCTTAATGTGTTATGAAAATGGATTTTTTGAAGAATAGATCACATTTTCAATCCAGCATTTCAATTTTGATTAATCATACCCATCCCTAAATACATCATAAACCATGGTAAAATATACACTCTAGTATCATGTATATACTAATATGTTATTATATCTATTTCATGATCTATATTCATCTCCACTTCCATCAAATTGGAAAATAATTTATCGTTCATGTGTATGGAGGACTACCACCTCACGAACCAATGTACTTCGTTTTCCTTCACTATATGTCATGGATTGATTATAATGATCAAATAAATACTTATTTATGAAATTAATTAAATATTTAAAATTCATAAAAATTAATATAGCATTTGTCCTCGTAAAAGTAAAATGGGTTAAATATGGGTTAAAACTAAATGATAAGTGTAAAATTATATTCAAAACTTTTTTATATTTTATGTTATTAGGTTATTTCTATTAATAATAATCTTATATTATAATAAATAAATTTGGATAATTTTTTAATTGAAAATTAATTTATATTAATTTAATATTTTGAGAAATGCCTAGAGTACCCATTTCCACTCTTATAAAATAGATCCTATTATTCTCATTTAATCACAGTTAAAAAAACTAATTTAGAATATACAAATAAAAATATCTTCCAGTAATCCATTTCCACATTTTTCATGTCTTATATTGGGCATAACACCATCCTTAGTGGTCTTAATCTGTTAGGAAAATGGATTTTTTGAAGAAGTGATCAAATTTTTAATCGAGCATTTCTATTTTGATTAATCATTCATATTCTTCAAACCATCATAAAACATGGCAAAATAAACACTCTAGATTACTATATATACTAATATTTTATTATATTTGTTTCATGGTCTATATTCATCTCCACTTCCATCAAATTGGAAAATAATTCATTGTTCATGCGTACAGATGACTACTGCCTCGCGAACCATTGTAATTCGGTTTCCATCACCTTATGTCATGGATTGATTATAATGATGAAATAAATATTTATGTATTACATTAATGACATATTTAAAATTATTAAAAATTAATATACCATTTGTCTTTTTACCATTAAATTCTATGAAAAATGGTAATGTCGTTTGTGCATACATGTACACTAGCACACCCACAATGCAATGTGATTAGTTTTTCATCACCACTTCACATGAATTTTATATAAATATATTTAAATAATTAATATATATATATATATATATATGATACTAGTATCACTATGAAATGATAAAATAATATTTATCTTTTTTCATTAATTATCAATGAAAATTGAAAATGTTACACATGCATACGTAGGTCTTATCATCTCAATGAGTATAATGTTGTTCATTTTTCATAATAATATTCCACAGATGAGTTTAAAATTATAATTAATGTATAAAAGTGATAATAATTTCAGGAATATTATTCTACAAATTATTTATTTATGACATCATTGACCAATATCAGCCTACAAAATCCATTCTATATTTATCTACCTTATATCATCACACCATCCGCCATGATATTAAACAATTAAATAATTATTATAAATTGTTACTAAGTGTAATAAAAGTTATAATAAAATTTAAAAATCCTGTCAATAAGTTTAATAATTATCCTAGGATTATTATTCTATAATATATTGAATGTATGTGGTGATTCGTACTCAAGGAAAGGGACTTTCATTTAATACTCGTCATTTAATGTTTTTCTTTAAAAATGTAAATAAGGAATGTTTATTTATCTTATAAGGTGTGAGTGTATTATCCACCCATCATGAAATATCATGATTTTGAAGATTCCTTTAAATCTTTACAAATTATTTTTCAAAAAAATGATTACATTTATATGTGCATAGTTTTGTTTAAAATGATTGTTTTCAAAATGGGAGTGTTATTTTCCTCAAGAGTAATTTCAATGATCTTTTATTAAATGAAAACCATTTTTAACTTACTCAATGTATTTCTGTGTTTTAAATGTGTTTATAAAATAAAATTATATTTTTAAATCGAAAAGATCAATTCACATAAGTTTTAAAGAGTTTTTAATCGTTTAATAATGAATATTTTCAAGCACAATTTTTTCATTCGTGATATAGAACTTGATAATTATATGTGAAATAGGTGAGATCCATATAGCTTATATGAATATTTTATCCACATTATATCAAACAATTTATCCTAAATTTCATTAGACATTTAGTGCACCTATATAGCATTAGGTGATACCATTATAGCTTTGGATATGCCCATTTTACACTCTGATGCAATGGGTAATGTACTTTTTATTTTGAGGAAATAAGGAGAGAGTTACCAAAGGGTTTATCCTATGTATTTAACTAGGATATAGTAATTTATAAAAGGATTTTATAATGGGTTATTCATATATATCTCTATTTTTACAAAAAAATTATTTTATTAATAATAGTTTTAATATTTTCTTTGATAAATGTTTTTGTGCTTTTCATGTGAAAATGATTTATCTCATCCTATCAATGAACATTGTGATAAAAGTAATAATTTCATGGGTTTTAATATCTTTCACTGGACTAATGGATTTATTTATTTTTAGGTCCCTTATTGGGTTTTCTATACTTTTCCCGCACTTTTTTAAAAAAAATCAAAGGATTTAAGAATTAGTAGGGATAAAGATGAGGTCAATACCGAAATTGTGAAGATTTATTATGAAATGAAATATTGTTTTATTGTTAAAAGATTATTTGATGGGAAAAATGGATACTGAGTATATGATTCCACTTTTAATGTATGAGTTCACTTTAAAATAGTTTTTTTAAATTTTCTAAAACTCTAAATAGAAAAAAACCAAATTATATTAACAAATTGAATTCTAGTTAAAAAACACTAGAATATGTAATGATTAAGGTCATGGTTCATTACATAAAAATATTAAAATAGGAAAACATGGATATTATAAAATCAAAAAGATATTATCATATATTTTTGTTGGACAATTTTTACCTTATATATAAAAATTACAGATCTTTAATATTTGAAAATGTTATTACCATAGTTAAAATTATAATTTTTTAACAAAGGTTTGATCAGAATGATAATGTTTAAAATGACACAAAATCATGTATAAATTCTATTAGATGATCATTTTACAACCCTATATACCTTTCATATAATAACTTTACATTTGGTTTCATTTTTCTTGAGAATTAATTTATTTTAATTTAATCTTTTTATAAATTCTGATAGTACTGCACACCACAATTATAAAAGAAAACCTCATTCCTAACTTATTTACACCACATTAATCATTTTGATCTCAACAAATCTAAACTAGTTTGACATATAAACATCCTTAGATTCATTATAGTGGTTCTTGTTTTACCAAAATACAAACCATGTTTCCCTTTTGTGGTTTTCTAAGGGAGTTATTTTAAAGAATATGTAATCTCATTAATTGATAAATTTAGTTTACACTCATCTATACCACCAATAAATATATGGTATTTAAATTAAAATAATAAATAAAGTATAAAAAATATACATAAATTTTATTATATTATGACACAACATTGTAAAAACTCTTTCCTTAAATGAGAAGAGAAAAATCCACTCATATGTATGTAAGGTTTATCGTCTCCACATTGAGATAAAATTCATTTTTGAAGTCCATATTTTAAAAATGGGTACTATGGTAGGTTGAATGTTTATATGTGTTATTTTTTAAATAGTTATAAATATTTAAGTATAATATTATATATACCTTCTTACCTTCCAATATATTGGAAAATGATAATACCACTCATTCATATATATGGACTACCACCTTCACGAAGTGATGTGATTAATTTTTCCTTTCTATTTATCATCGATGGTAATAAGTATAAATAAATGAATATTTATGATATATAAAAAATATATAATCATTTTGGAATGTTTTACTTTTATTCACCATTCATTAATTCTAACCATTGAAAAATTAAAACAATGTTCATTTGTACATATAGCCTTCCATCTCTATGAATGTTATGAATCATTTTTCAAAATATACATTTTATATATTAATATAAATATTTATATAATGAATATATATTATAATAATATAGGTATTAATATATTGAAGATAATTTAACCAAGATAAATTTACAGTGAAAGGAACTACTAAATAGAAATACTTGTGATAAATGAAACAACTGACACTCATAAATCAATATTTTAATAAGTGACTTTTTTTAAAAAGGGGGTGTTCAAATATTATAATGGGATCATGTATGATATTATTATTATGAAAAATAATTAGGAACAAAATAGTAGTAAATTTATATTAATTGTATTATTGGATAGAATGATTTCAATGTAAGGATAACTCTAGGTAATGGGTTTTATGTTACAATATCAATATCTATTGAGATTTTTTACGATTAAGTTGCGATAACGAAATATAATGACAAATCTCTCAAGATAATCAAGAATTTTATTATAATTTTTTATTGAAAATACTTGTTTTGATTCATTTTGTGAAACCTTTTAATCTAAAGAGACCAAAAATAAGTTTTAAGGAATATTGACATCATTTTTCTCTTCAGTTGAAAAACCATTTTCTTTCATATCCATGTTTTCTAAAAAAATTAAAAGAAATTTTTAGATATTATACTTTAATTTTTTTGATTAATTTTTCCCAATTTTTTAATTATTATAATATGGGTTGTATTGAATCTTATTATCATTTTATAAATAAGGTACTTTGTATCTTTTCCAAAAAAAAGTATTGAAGGAATGTTTATTACAAAAATATAAAGGATGAATGGAATTTTAGACCATTATAGCCCCTAAATATTTTGTAGGATTATTTACAAGTTCCCAGGGTTATTTTTAGTGAATTTTTTTCAATAAAATTTTGTAAATTTTTTTATCATAAAGAAGTGATCTCGAAATGTAAATATTATTTTCCAAATGAATGATTTAATGATATTATGATTCATCAATGAAAAACCTTTATTTTTTAATATTATTTTTAGGGAATGGGATCCAAGGAAACCATAATTATTAATTATCAAGATGGTTTATGTTTATAATGGTGTGATTTTTTTTTAAAATTTTTCCTTTTCAATGGGTTATGCTATGATGTTGTGTTTGTGAAAGAAATTTATTTTCATTGATTCTAATATGATAAATGGTTTATAATATGGTTCCATATATATGTATTATTTATATTATTTGATGGGTGGGACCTATTTATCCCTCCAATTCATTGAGTAAATATTGGTATCTCATGACATCAACATGGATAGAAGGGGGAGTGAACCCAGTTCAATATGGGACATGTTCACTTGGATAGTCTTGAGAGTGAACCATGAATGTTATGAAGGTTTTTTGGAGTGAACCCATTCAACAAGGATATTCTTGGAAAGATCCTAAACTCAAAATAAAATTATTTTATATGCTTTTGTGTATTACACAACTACATGTATTTTTCTAATATTATCATCTGATGGATCACGTCTTTTAATTACTTTATGGTTATTGTCTTATGAACTGCCATGATTTATTTCATAACTCAATATTATGATCTATGATGTGAAGGGTATGAAATTAAAATGTTAATATCAAGTTATGATACACTTTTTCTCTTGATAATCATATATTATCATTGATATCTTCTTTGTTTACCCTTACTGAGCATCAGAGTTCATGCTTTTTATGTGTCATTTCTTAGGTTATGAAAATGGTTTCTTGTACGATATTATTAAGAAGGGTGTATGTTATGAAGATATAAGTGGAAAATGATGTATACCTATTTTGAACTAGTTATTTATGTTTATAAGTCTCCGAATAAACTATAACATTATGATTCGACCATGGATCATTATATTATGTAAAGAATATCCTTCTATTTAGATGTAATATTTATGTATAAAATGTATGGGTTGTTATAGTTTTTGTTTAAGCGTGGTATAGTAATCTTTCAGAAACAATTATGAGAACACATTAGTCAAGAATTCTATTTATATCATCATATATATGTTACCATCCTAATTTTTTAATGATTATGAATGACCTAGGATAAACCTACTATTACATAGTAGATGGTGTCTTAATTTAGACATTCTAAAAAGGATTTTTCATGATTATATAGTATCCAAGAATGATAATTGTTTCATATTATATTTTTTGTTTTAGATCATTGTTGGAACATAAAGTAATCATGATAGTCTCTAATGGGATAGAAAATGCAATTATTATCCTCCTATGAAACTGAATGTTACAGGATATGGAATGAAACATATTCTTGTTATGATAACAAAAATTTCTCAAGATGTGAATTATAATAATCATCCAAATGAGTATAGTAGGTGAAAACATTACATTGTGTCCTTCATGAGACAACAAGAATCTTATTTTAATCTGTCCACTGATCTATTAGTTTCTAAAAATGGATCTGTACAATTCGAAAGTAATTTTTTTTTCTTCATTGTTTGAAAAGTGAAAGGGTTATTCTAAGTGTTTAACATTTTTAAGTGAAAGTAGATTCATTGTTGAATCTTATAAATAAAATTGGATAAAAAGATGATGTTTAATCTATAGGGTGGGATGAATTGAAAATATTATTTTTTAAAACCATAAATTCCTCATATTTTTTGTTTAAAATTGGACAAATAATTCCTTAACATAAATAATAATGATGAGGAATCTATTGGTACTCATGAGTCAAATTTCACAAGACATGTGAGATATGACTTTGGTATTTTAATCTAACATGAAATTAAGGTGGATCAATATTTTAGTGGGTTAAAACCAAGCCTTTAAAGGGCATTATCTATATGAGACTTCAGTAGATATGGATAAGTTTTTCTATGTGATATTAAGGGAGTGATTGAGATCATATTTACACATCAATATCATTATCTTGATACGAAAAGAAAAATAAAATTCTTATTAAATTTTAAAAAACATAAAGATAAGAAAGATTATCTTTCATTTGTGGTCAATGTGTGGAAGGAAACATATAGGTAAATTTTCATAAGGGAACTGGTAAATGATTCTAGTGCCTAAAGAAAGGTTATCATGAAATCAAATACTGAAGTTGTGTGAAGAAGTTATAAAATAATATGAATAGAGAGAAATCACCACACAATACACCACCCACACCACAATGTTTTAAATGAAATTGGTATTAGAATAATGTTTAGTAGTTACCAAATATAGAGGTTATTTATGATGAAATTTTTCTACAAATTATTAATCCCAGAGACAAAGGGAAATATCATTCCACTAATATTTTTGATGAGGGGTATGATAATAACATGGTTGAAGGTAGACATACCATCCACTCTACAACTATTAATTCCATATTTTATTATGAATCTACCAAATCTTTTATATATAAATAATTTTCTAAGGGTATCACATTACCAAAACAAAAATTACATGTTGAGTTAAAAATAAAACCCTATAATGGTATTTTGATCACATCCCATGTCTATGATTCTTCTCTAGTTGATTTTTGTGGGAATGATTTCCTAAAAATCCTTTCATTCTTGCTCTAGTTGAATTCAATGTTATTTTGGGAATGTATTGGCATTATTTTTATAAATCCCACATCAATTTTCAAGGAAGGGAAGTTGTGTTTGATATTTAGAACCATCCTACAATCTCCAATAAGTGTGATAATAAAAGTGAACCCTTGATGTATAAAAAATCCATCATACATGTAATGATCCCTATTCAAATTGGATGTTTATATTAGATGGTTGGTGGGAAACACAACAAAAAAATTCTTCATATTTATTAGAGGTTTATATATATATATGGTAATATTTTTATAATCTTTCACCAAATCATGAAGTTATTTTTTTCAATAAAAATCAGTCCTAGTGATACAACTATTTCAAAGACTCCATATAAAATGGTCCTAATTGAGTTTCAATAATTAATGTAGAAACTCTAGAATAATGATGACAAGGGATTCCTTTGTCAAAGTGTGTCACCAAAGGGTGAACCTATTTTGTTTTTAAGAGGAACTACGGATTAATGTTACTCTTTATTAATTATCAAGATCATAAAAATATCACTATTAAGAAAAACATTCATATACTATGTATTGATGGATTACTTGATAAATTATACAAAGCTCAATTATTTTCTAAGATTGAACTTCTCTTTTGATGTCATTAATTGAGTTTCAATAAAGAAGGTATACCCAAGATAATAATCTATATCATGTATAAAATATTCATTTATAGTAATTATTTTTTGTCTTACTAATTCCCATATAATTATAATAGATTTAATGAATATTGTCTTTATATATGAGCTTAACTAGTTTTTGGTGCTCTTTATTATTGATATTATTATTTTTTAAAAGTGAAAGTAAGAGCATGATGATCACTCGAGGTTCACAATGAAGAAACTATAGAAGTAGATTCATTATGAAAAATTTACCATGGGTAAATTTTGTATTTGGAATGTTTTATTCATGGGTTACAGAATCTGATATATGGGTTTATCAGTCAACTCTTCAAAGATAAAAGTTATTGATCATGGTCTCAGACCAACCACTATGACTAATATTATAAGTTTTCTTGGTTTAGGCTTGAGAATATTATATCTTAGTGGATAATGTTTTACAGAAATCAAATCTATGAACCCTGTTAACTTGGAAGGAATCCAGGTTATTTTATATTGATGAATGTGAGGAATGTTTAAGGGAACTAAAGATTATTATATTAAAAAAATTCTTACACACCCTATAGTGGAGAATGGTTTTAAATCTATATTTATGTATCCGAGAACGTATTGTGATGAATCATTGTAAATTATTATTTAGTTATAGATTGAAACTCATGGAAGTTGAAGGCATGTGAAAAAAATTTACCCAACTAATGATTTAGAGTATGATGTGGAATGTTTTTCAGGAGTGGTTTGATGGAACTACCTCTATTGATAAATGTGTGATAGATATAACAATCAAAAAATATTAAATTATATTTTCACTCAAGTTGAACTTAATATGATCCAAAGATGATTGTTGTAAATGATTAAAAATTATGATTTCCCAATAAATTACCACCACATAAAAGTGAAAAATGTGGCATATTCTCTGAGTAGAAAGGATCATGAATGCTTATCTATTATGGGTATCATAATATATCCAATATTTTTGAAGATGTAGATGATAGATATTAAAATCTTGAAGGAAGGGGTAAAATGATACATTTATCAAATGAGATTTCAACAATTGATCCATGTAAAGATTAAATATGAACAAAAGAAACATGTTGAGCCTTAAAATAGTGTGAAAAATTTTATGATTTCAGCCTTGATTATGATGAAACAATAAGGTTTACGAACCATGTATGTGTCTCTTCAGTATTATATTTCCTGAAGGAGACGGTGGACGAATCCCATTATTCTTAATTTTCTATTTATCATTAATGAATGAAGATGTATGAAGATTTGAAAGTGTGTTTTTAGTGGGATGGATTGAAGAGAGATATTCTAGATTATGTTTTTTGGTGAATGGAATATCAGGAAATTAAGGTTTATAGGAAAATTATAAGGTTATTTTACAACCTTTACCCATACCCGAATGAAAATAGGAAACAATCACCTTGAATTTTTTCATTGGACCCCCCAAAATTGCTAAAGAGTATAATGTAATTTGGTTTTTAGGGGATCACATAATGAAAAAATGACAATTCATTTCCATTAGAGAATATTTATTGATAGATTAACATACTTGGTTATACATTAAGGAAGTGGTAAGATTACACTGTGTACCATTATCAATTATATATTATCATGATCCAAGTTATACCTTGATGTTTTGTGGAATTCATTAGCAGGATCTTGATATAGAGTTGTGTTTCATCACTGCTTATCATTATTAGACATATGGTTAATCTAAGAAGAGAATTCATACTATAGAATAAATATTTAGAGATTACTATATGTATTTAATAGTTGGTTGTTATTAACACCTTCATTTGGTGGAATATTCTTACAATAATATATTTAACACCATCAATAATTTGGATCCTTATAAATACCCTTATTTTAGTAAGTGAGGAACTCAAAAATGTTAGAATGAAGTTAGAGATTAAAATCTATCAGAAATTGATCTATTTAATGAAATTTATACAAGGTTATATGCATTAAATAAAATATAATATCATCTTAGAGTCAATAAAAAGTTATAGTGACAATCGTTAGAAAGATATAGAGATTCAAATTATTGAAAATAATTCATATAAATATATCCCTAGATATATGTGATTATATTTTCAAATAAGTTCAAGATAATCCCATTGTATTTCAGTCCTTTTGAAATTATTGATCATGTCATGACGTTACTTTATCAATTGGTGTTTCCACTAAATCTCCCTCAAATACATAATGTGTTCCATACATCTCTCCTGAGAAATTACATACATAATACAACATTTTTACTAAAATATTAGTTAGTAACTCTGGAGAAAGATATTCATTATGATAAATAATTGGTAGGTATTATATATCATAGAGAGAAAGAGCTATGAAGTAAGGCGACTCAACTGGTCATCATTTTGTGGTGAAACTGTCAATTTGAGGAAGCTACATGGGAACCAGGGGATGTGATAAGATAGATTTCACCTCATATATTTATATCATAATGATTAATGGGGCATGGTGAGATTTTTAAGAAAAACTTTTCCTTCAAAAAATTGATTATTTATACCTCCTACGTTACATGCAACATCGAGTTTAAACAAATGATATAACATTATAATAATATTATGTGTCTGTTATCGCATGGTTATTTGATTGGTGGGTTTAAATAGTAATAAATAAATTAAAATATATATACATTATACACAATAATAAAAATAATTCATTAGTAATCAAATGATAAGAATTAAAAACAATATTCTAAAATAAGTGATTTTTTTTCAAAAAATTTATTGTTATGCGCATAATTTATGTTTTAATAATAAATTAAATTATAAACTATTGGAAAAATAATTTTAATAAAATTTATATCATATTTATTCAAAACAAAGTTTGTCTAATCTTTTTATTATTCATATAATAATAACAAATCTAGTTTTATAATTAAAAATATTTGTACTCTAAAAAGATATTTTTATCACATTCTATACACTTACATTAAAATTAATTTCATTTTATTAGAGGGAATGAAATAGATTAATTGAATTAAATATTTATAATTATTATGATACAAATTTATTAATATGTATTCTTTATATTTTTTTATACATATAAATAGTAACAGTGGTAAAATTTATCAAATTAGTAAAAGGTAAATTAGGTTAATCTGGATTCCAAAAAATATATCAAATATTATGTTTTCATTATAATTATAATTATAATAATTTAATTACAACATTATCATCATAAGATCATAATCGATTAACTAAATTGGCTTTATTCAATGAAAAAGATTAATATATTATTAAAATCAAACAATGTTACTAATTGTCTCTCTCTTAGTATTAAATATACATTATGCATTTATATTATAGAAAAACTAGTTATGTAGTAATATTAAGAGTAATTTTATAATTAATGAAATTATATAAATCTAGTAAATTTATTTATATTTTTTATGTATTTTATAATTACCTGAAGGGCTTACACAATGCCGAAAATGAATTTATTCAACTAATAGAAAAATAAAATAAATGATTTTAAAAATAATTAATGTGATATAATTTGAGTATGTTATAATGTTAAAAAATTTAAAGTTAAATATGACATATAATTTTTGCATTAAAAGATTGTATTTTAATTAAAAAAATTCTTCATGCCTTTGAAGATATTAAATGAATATTGTCAAACATGAAAATATTGACATTTTATCAAAATAATATTTTACTAAATTATTAAAAATCATAAAAAAGTTTTAAAAATAAAATGTTTATATGATATGGTCATAAATATCTTAACATGGACATTTATGGTCCAATATTCATCATAAGTAAATATTAAAAACCTTATTATTGAAACATTAGTTAGCATAATAAACATTTCTTAATTAAAGGTTAATAAAAATGATGTGGTTTATAATGAAACTTAAACTTCAATATATTATTTCTTTTTATTATATAATAACCCTATCCAACATTATATTTTAATCCATATCTATTTGGAAACATTTTTTTGAGAATTAATTTATTATAATTTAATCTTTGGTAGATTCCAAAAGTTCCCCTCACATTAATTATAAATAAGAACCTCTTACTTAACATCATTAAACCACATTGAGACTTATATATTAAAAAAATCTGAAATTTTATTTCATAAAATTCCATTGACATATTATTTAGGCTCTATTCTTCCCAAAATTCCATCCCTATAGACCATTTTATGTGGTCTCAAAGAGTCGTTTCAAAGAAGAGAAAACAACATTAACTAATCAATTTATATTGTAATTTTATTTACCTCATACAATTCTATTGTATTTATCACAAAAATATTTTCTTCATTGTCCATAATATTATTAATTGATATTATGATTATATTACACCATTATACAGCTTATTTACATCAAATGATAACTAAAATTATCACTCATGTGTACGTTTGGCTTACCACCTCCAAAGAGTGATACAATGCATTTTTCAACTCTATATATTAATTATCGGAAGTGTCATTATCAGAGGATCTTTGTCGGTCGTCTCGGAAGGGAACGTCGATGACCGTTTGGTGTCACTGCTTCTTGGAAGAGCTCCAGCGGTTGGCCTAGTGTGATCCTCCTCCTCTGAAGGCATCGAGGCTTGGGGTGGCTCTAATATGTTGGTTTGGGTAGCTCTGCTCGTCTGATGTGTCTAGGGATCATTCCATCAAACTTTTGATCTATTTATGGTTGTCTTGGTTCGTCTTGATGGTCATTCTGGTTCTCTTCATCACGAGGCTTGTATGGGAAACTGGTGAGGATGTATCTGCGGTTCTGATCAGAGGAGATTCATGCCCAGAGCGGTGTTTCTATTTCAGAAAGACCTATATTCCCTCATTAGTGATGGTCCCTCAATATGTGTTTGGGCTATCCCATCCTAGGTGATTATGGATTTAACTCATGTTCGTTGGAAGGTCTTCTGTGCTTATGTGGCTGCGGTGGTGGGGGCATCTAGTGGAGAATTGGGTTTGGTCCTGGATGATCGATGGTTGGAGGAAATTAGGTTGTTTTTTCAGAATGGTATAAGGGTTTTTGAGGACTGTTGGTATGTTGATGCATATGGACTCGACCATGTGGATCATGCCCCAAATATGGTTCTAGAGCTAGTTGTTTATCACTGTACAACATTATGGATTTGGATGTTTGAGAGGGTATGGCGTTTTCCAACAGATCAGGCCTATGCATTGACACATGACACTTGATTTCCATTCATCCTGGCACTAGTGGAGATCCTTTTCACAATAAATTGCTGTGGAGGGGTATCTCCATTTTGTTAGTTTTTTTTTTGCTTGACCTTAAACTCGTGATTTGTTTTATGTCAATGATGTCTGTTAGGGTTTCCCCCATTCTTCCCTTAAAAGGGGGGGTTTTCTTTTAATAAAAATTTGCAGGCCTTTGGGCTATTGGGCATTATATTACATAATTATAATTATTTAAGAATAATATCACATCTACTTACAAAAATTATAATTCATTGTAAAATTATAATGTCACTCTTGTGTATTTGTGGACTATCACCTCCACGAAGAAATGTAAATCATTTTTCATTTCCATTTTACATGGAGGGTAATAGTTATTTATTTAATTAATAAATATGATATATGTAATAATAAAAATATATATAAATTTTATTTATAATTCTTCATTCCTTCATTAAATATTTAAAGAAATAATAATAGTGTCCCTACATACGTATGGCATACCATCTCTATGAATGGTGTAATTTATTTTTCTATCTCTAATATTAATATATTACTATAAAAATTTATATAATAAATATAAATGGTATTTATATCATTATTATTATTTTTTTAATTTAATCATGATAAATTTACATGGACCAAAACTACTTAAATGAGATTATCATGATAAAAAAACAATTGACACTCGTCAATTTTCATTTTAATAAAGAACTGTAAATAAATTATGGGTTTTAAATTGATATAAATAGATAATATATGATATTATAAGTATTAATATGCCTTCAATATATAATTATTAGAAATTTATTTATATTACATAAGATGTTTTAGTGATTTTAGATAATGGAGAAATTGAGGTAAGGGGTTTTATGTTACAATTTCATTATCTATTGGGGTTGTTTATAATTGAGCTATGATTGTGAAATATTATGATAAAACTCTCAAGATACAAGTTAATTTTATTAAAATATTTTTATTTCATGAAAATAAAATTTTTTCCATTAATTTTCTTCAGCATATCTAATCATGAGACAAAATATGCTTTTAAGGAAAATTAACATCATTTTTATCAATGAAAAAACTTTATCTCCCATATCCATTTTACATAAAATGTTTTAAATAAGTTTTTAACTGTTATTTTTAAATTCATTTTTACTAACTATTTTCATTTTTAAAATTATTTTATATGGAATTATCTTTTCATTTTCCAATAAGGAACTTTGTGAATTATCAAAAAAAGTATGAAAGGAATGTTTTTAAGTTATACATCATGAATGGAATTTTCCACTGTAATGGAAAATAAATATATTGAAGAAACATTAACTAGATCCAAATTTTATTTTATTGAAAATTCTTTCCATACTATTTTGAAAAAAAATTAGACATTAAAAATGTTATTTTGAAATGGAATGGTTATTTTCCTTAAAAATGTTGTATTTATTATTTGAATCATCAAGTAAAATAGTATTAAATGATTCATGTTCTCTATTAGTAATGTGATCCATTTGTTCCATCATTATATAAATTGTTTATTATAATTTTTTATTGAGGTTTATGAAAATGTTCCTTTTACATGGGTAATATTATGATTAAATGTTTATGAAACACATTTTTATTCATGTGTTCTAATATGTTGAATGGTTTATGATATTATCGAACACATATATTTCATTTTAATTATTTTATGGGTTGGAAATATATATACATTAAATTAATTTATTAAATAACATTATCACATGATATAAATAGAATTATAATTGGGGGAAAAACTGATTATGCAAGGAATTGTGTACATTATGATAGTCTTAGGAGTGAACCATGACTACTGTGAGAGTTTTGGGAGTGAAACCATTTAACTTTGATAGTCTTTTAAATGATAATTTACTATTATAGAAATTATTTTATATGCTTATTTGTATTCCACAATTCTATTTCTTATTCCAATGTCTTTCTCCGACAGATCATGTTCATTGATTACATTATGATTCATATCTTATGAACTTGCATGAATTATTCGGTGACTCATGATTATGATCTATGATATGTTAGGAATGGTTTTAAAATATTAATCACTTATTCTCATGCACTTTTTCTAATTTTACACTTATATGATCATTGATATCTCCCTTTTTTTACCCTTACTGAGCATCAGAGCTCACCCTTTATAATTTTTCCTTTCCCAATTTATAAAAAATGGTTTTTTTTACATGCCTAAGAAGGTTGGTAGTTTTTATAGTATAAGTAAGATATTATGTAGAACTATAATTAAAATTTTGAATATATTTTTTTGATTCCAATGATACTATACCTATATGATTCTGTTTTGGATCATTATGTTATGTAATTAAAATTCATTTATTTAGATGTAATATCAATGTATGAATAGTATGGGTCGCTATAACCAAAACCTATACATAATGGATAAAGAAGTTGAGAATATATTTTTATATGGTTTTGATGAGCTAGATGTATTGATTTAGTATATGGAAATGATAAAATGGGTTTCATTTTATAAGGGAGTTAAAGGGAAAACTTTGATTCATTAAAAAAATTAAAAAATTAATCAATTTCTACTGTATAATGATTAAAAATAAGTATTAATTATAAAATAAAGAGAGTATTATTGATATATCATTTTAAAATATAACATTGATAGGTTTTTTTTCATTTTAAAAGTTATTATTTGGTTTATTTCCTTCGTTAAATAATTCAAAATTTATATACAATAATGATTTTTTTCAATCATAAAGAGTTTTAATTTTACTTATAAGTTAAAAATTGGTTTATAAATTTAAAAGGTACAAAATATTTGGCCCTTAAAATCATAAATTTTATATTTTACTGTCTTATTATTAAGTTTAAATAATTTAATAACATGCCATTTTTTATAAAATTATATTAATATCATTTTTAACACCATTGACATATTGTGACTTTATAGAACCCAAAAATAATAGAATTAGAATATAAAACTTTATAAAATTCATAATATTTTATATTTATCTATAAAATTCATGAAACACTATGAATTACAAAAAAATTATTACTTTTAGAGTTTTTTAAAATAATTTGTTTAATTTATCAACAACTTTCACAAGCACTCTATCAGCATTGCATAAGCATTAAGGTAATTGCACAAGTGTTTGAGTGAAATTATGATTTATCACATTAGTTTCAACCCTAATAAACTCATTTATCTTTTTTTGTGCTGATGAATTTTTACTATGGTTACTATTATTATTAATATGGAATAAATGGAAACTAGTTTACATATTTAGACGTATAAATTCCAAGAATGTAATTAATTTTAATTGACATAATATACACATGTTGATTAAATTAATTTTAATATTAACACACAAAAGACAACGGAAAACTGTTTTTAATGAATATTTTTTCTAAATTATAAAATGATTGTATACTAAAATACAACATAACATTAATTAAAAATACCTTAATTGGATAATTGATAATATAACTATATTAATTTTACATGTAAATAAATTTTTAGAAAATGTGTAGCATTGTGTGTTCTTGAAACAAAAACTACAATCATCATTAAAATTTAGTGTTTTTCACTATTCATTGGTAAATAAATATTTTCAGAGAAATTCAAAATTTTCACCCAAAAATTATTTGCGTATTATTTTTTATGAAGTTGTTTTTTAAATAAAAATTCTTTAAGTGGATGAAATTAATTATAATACATTCTCACAAAAGCATTAAATTCCAGTTTTTAGGAAAATGTACTTTTGAAGCATAAAATTAACTTATTTTTATTTATAAAATATATAATTAAATCAAAATTAATTTATTAAATTTAATATATAATATAATTATTTCATTAAATACAGTTATCAATAATTATTAATTAAAAAAATTAAATAAAAAATATTGTGTTCTTGTAAAAACAGTCTTATTGAAAATATCACTTTTACCTTCAAACTATTTTTACTCCATATCCAAAAAGTAAAATTTGTATATACCTAATATATATATATATAATTTTATATATATATATGAAATGGATATTTATCCAATTTTCATATATATAATGGTTATATTATATTTATATGCAGAACAATAAATAATTAAATAAAATTTGTTCATTTACACCTCTCTCATTATGTCTATTGTATTACAAATTCTATATATTGTTTCCAAATTTTACTTAGGTTTTTAGTATTCATGGCTATCCATGATGGGTAATTATTTTTTAATATTTATCTAAATTTACTTCAATGGTACTTTTCTTTAGGTTATTTCATTTTGAAACCTTTTAATATATTATTGTTAATCTTTTATCTAAAAAATTATTTTAGTAAAAGTATCATGGTTTATTTAAGTTAAATTTTGTGTATATAAAAATATTTTAGACATTGTTTTCATTTATATTATTTGAATTTTAAAAATTGAGTTGGAACTAAAATTTTGTTATAATTAAGAGACTATTTATATTATCTATACAAGAGAAAAAGTGTTATGAAATTACAAAACACGACTAATGGAAGTCCTCAAAGGAAATAACAAACTAAGGGAGGTGACATGGGAGACTAGGGAATCCATGTTGAATAAATACCCACATTGAATTAAAATATAACTTATATAACAATTTTTGGGATGAAATTATTCAAGATGGGAATGTAATACTCGAGACCCTACTATAAAAAGTAATAAATAAATCCCCATGATATTTCTAAATTTACTCTATAAAGATCCTTTATTCATGATGATATATAATATTTAAATTCCCAAACTCTAGAATAAATTTTTTTTAAAAAAAATTCAATCATAGGATTTATCCAATAAATATTAATCATACGGTTAATTTCATGTATTTTTGGGAAATAGTTTATTTTTTGGTTAGTGGTAAAAATTAGTGTTTATACCAATGTTATAGATCTTATGAAATTATCACAATATATAAATGGCTATAATGATTATAAAAAGATTTCATGCAAAATTTATTTATGGATTTAAATTATTGATTTAAAAATATTATGTGTAATATGTTAAACCAATGTATATAATTTTGAAACATGAGTAATATTTGTTGTAATAAAAACTAATTTATGTCTTATACTATTAACTAATAACAACAAAGGTTTAATACATTCATAAATTTATTTTAAATCTAAATAACTCATGTTTTTTTAATAATGAAACCATAAATTCAACATAAATCAACGACATTGATAATTTCATCCTAAATAAAATTTTTATTCTACAAAATAAACTTTAAAAAAATCGATTTTTCCCAAAATATATGATAATATTAAAATTATTTTTTTTCACCCTTGTAAATTTAATTTTGAAGTTTTTTTTCGTATTTATGTATTACTAAATTTTTTATTTTTATACATAAAAATAAAATTACATAGATAAAAATTAATTACCACTATAAAAACAAAAAATGGAAAAATTTAAATATATAAAAGTAAAATACTTAAAAACATGATAAAAATAGTGTAAAAATGTATAGATGAGAATTCTTCATCCTTATCCCTGCCCAAACTACATTATTTTTGATTACTGGGTCAACATGACCTTTGAATAATGACATTATGTTTTATTTTAACAAAATATTCCATTTCATCCAACTATAATGAGGACCTTCTACCACATCATCATGGATACTCAAAAAATTATAATCACTCTTCCATAAATAATATTTTTTTATTCTCGTATAATACTATCCCAATTTCATAATCTTTTGTTCATAAGATTTTGTCCAAGGTCTTCTATATCCATGAAGTACATTAAGAAAAATTTCAAATTCTCCATGTATTCTCTAGTCTATCTCTAATCGTTTTTCTTCTCAATATTTTTTTCTTAAAACCTAATGTACTAATTAAAACTTGATAAAATTAGTTTTATTTATATCTTAACATATTTTATATTTATTTAATAAAAATAATTCATCTTTTCTCTTTTATGCTAGAAAAACAAAAATATTATTCCTGTGTATGACCAGCATTCCACATCCACAAAGTGTTGTGTCTCATTTTCCTTTACCACTAGACATGGATTAAAAATAGGATTTAGTAAAAAAAATAATTAATTTATAAAATTATTATGATTATGGAAAAAAGAACTTGTTTACTTTATCTCGTTCTATAGAAAATGAAAGTGTCGGTTGTGTGTACGTGTGGGCTACTGCCACAATAAAATAATGTTATTTTTTATTTTTATGACTATAAAGATGATTATATAAATATATTTAATAAATTAATATTATATTAATAAATTCTTTTATATTCTTTAGGTGTTATATTAATTTTTTACTTCTTATTAATATAATAATATCCCCTCATTTACAATTATTGTAACAACATTATTATAACTATTATAGTTACATTTCATAACTAAATCTATCATGGGATTAAAATAAATATTTATATACCATAATTAAAAAATATATTATACTAGATTTTATAGTATATTGATTGATTAATTCTTAAAATTCATAATCATTAGTGATAGTCCAAGACATGCTCAAATCAATCAAAATTAGAAAATCTAATAATGACAATATTGATAACTAACTAATGAATTCAATATAAATTATTGTATTCAAATATAAAAAAGGCATATAAATATTAATTAGATTCTAAAATATAATATTAAAATGGTAACATATATTAAATAAAAGGTTAATAAAATATTGAGGAAACTGATAAGTAAGGTAAGGGTTTTCATCTTATCTTCCATTCATTGTTGGATATTTTTAAGATATGCATCTATTATTATTTGAAATGTTTTACTGAAATTCCCATTATCTTATATTAGAATTATTAATTTTTCATTAATTATATTTATAATTATTTTCAAGAAACCATATTTTCTATTCATTTGATTCATTTTTAACCAAAATCATTATAAATCTCAAAAATTAATTTATAGAAAAATTATTTTAATGTTTCTGTAATGTAATAGTGTGTATAGGTTCCAAGAAATGGAATCCAATTATATATAAAAATAGTTTTTGGTAATCTCTAGAATATATGACCCTAGGCTTAATGACCCTAAAATGTGGGTCTTGTATTAATATGATCTTCACCTGGTTCACGACATTGAATCCTAACTACAATCCAAGTTTAACACTCTTAGGGGATATAAATTCATTAATTAATCGGAATATTTTGTATATTCCTTACGTATTTATATAATATTTCATAGTAGGAGGTATAAGAGGTAATATTATGATTTCCATAATTGTATATTTTATCTTTATAAGAGTAGTTATTATTAACCATTTGATAATTCATATTCTTATACGATGCATTTATATACTCTTATTATATTATATTTATTATAATAAAACATTTCATTATTTTTTACCTCTTCTATATTATTTATACAGTAGTTATTCTATGCTAGATTCTATTGTAGGTTATCTCTTACTAAGAACCAAAGCTAACCCTTTCATTTTTTTCTTATACCTTGGGTGTGTGGATGTGAAATATAAATAAATTTAGTTATATTTTATTGTAAATAATAGTGTTATCTCTAGATTATTTTTGTATTTTATGATTACAAATGATATTTGAGAATAATTTATGTATCTACTCTCTCAAGAGTACTAAACTATTTGCTACTATGGGATTTAATATCTTTTATATTGTACCAATATAATAATGATATCACTATCTCTGAGTTACAGTAGATGAGGTTATTACTAAGAGTCTATATGTGCTATGAAAATATCTTTGATTGGTGATAAAGGGTATTTTGAGAGTTTAATGACATCATATTGTCTTTTGAGAAGTTATGAGATGAGATTATGTGGGAGAAGTTCCATAGAGGACATTTGAATAGTTTTTAAGTTGATTTATAGTTTTTTTAATTATGAGTTAGAAAGGAGAAGTTTTCCAAAGCATACATAAGTTATCAGAAATAAGAATAATGGAAAAAATAATAAATATAACTGTGATACATAACAATATTTATATTACATGTAAACAATAATGGGAGTTAATATGGGACACATATTATCTATCAGAATTTATATAAGATTATATTTCTTATATATAATGTTTTTCAGTGTATATAGAAGGTTTAAATTGAATTCCATTCTGATATGTGGTAATGGAAAAGATTTCAATATGATATGTTTGATTTTTTAAGTGATATGTATTAATTAAAATCGTATGTAATGTTTTCAATTTGATATATATATATTATTTTCTAATAAATAAATAACTTATTTTTAATCATATGAATTTAATTTTTGAGAATCCATACTATATTATATATTGATATAGTGATACGTAATATTTTTGATTTCTTATTTGAGATCAAAATATTAAAAAATTATGATAATTATAATTTCTAAATGAAGAATCTAATTTTTTGTGAATATTTAATAATTTAAATATCACAAATTTATATTGATTAAATTTTTATCCATGTTATGTTTTTAGATGAACATCTCAGTTTTGGAGAGGAATCTCATGCCTCAGGGGTTTAATGCATGCATGGAATATATGTTCTGTTTTCTGGGATCATGAATGTCAATGGAAGAATGAAAATTGAGGAGAATTTAAATGAGAATTAAATTATGGGATATTTGAAAAATTCTTCTAGATCATAAAATATGATTATTTGGAAATCATTAAAAGATATTTATGTTAGAGAAACTGTTAGAAGATTGTTATAACTAGTTTAGATGAGATGATTATGTGTATTTGTGTGAATTTAGTGAATTATTTTTTTAGAGAAATGTGAAATGAACCAATATTATTAATGTAATTTTATATTTTGGATTAAGGATAATTGGGAACAAAAACATCTCAGTCTTTTGAAAATATACAAGAATCAAGGGGAATAAATAAATATAAATCCATAAAATTTTAAGTGTGGGAATTAGAAATGAAATTTTTTTCTAATAATATAAGAGGATAGGAATAATAATAATAATTTTTTTTAAAAAGAGATATTCTGATAAAATACTAAAAGTCTTCATACTCTATAAGAATAAATAATAAAATATTTCTAATAATGTTTATAAGATGATACTATTTTATACTCAATAATTATTAAATGAGACGATCAGACCTACTTATGATAACCTTACATCATAAAGTAAAATGGATGAGGTATAAGTTGAAGGATGAAAATATTTGAGGTCGGTCAACCCTGATTCTACTTATATATATTTTCTATTTTAAGAACCCTTATTAAAAATTACAATACTGAGGTAAGGAGATTTTTTTGGTAGTTTTTTTCATTTTATTTTTTCAATTGAATATCTTATTGGACTATTGAAGAAGAAAACATATGATATATATATATATATATATATATATATATCTGTGTGTGTGTGTGTGTTAATCCATCATAGGAAGAGAACATGGAAAATTTGCATCTAATGGTAACAGATTACATATTAGCAATCAATGAAATTTTATTGAAGAAGAAAATATTACCATATTAACATAATGAAATATATATAGAGAGTCTATGATCATGTTCATTAGTGTGTCTAGTAGTACCATTATAAATTTTTGGTAGATGATATATTATTTTAAACAGATATCTTAAGGGGTAAATGGTGAAACTTTCCCTGTGTGTATTCATTTTACTATATTAGTGGACCACTTATTTATTATAATTGACCTAAACATAAATACTCACCGAAATTAGTTGAAAACCCCTTAAATTCAGTTTATTTTAATTATTTAATATTTACCATTTTTATGGGGTATGTTATATTGGGAAAATATATCCATATCCACACACCCAAATAGGTGTAGTGGATTAAATATTAAGAGTGTTAATTGAAATATAAATGATTTTGGTAAATTTTATTCTTGCATAATCCACCCCTACCCCCACTCACTATGTTGCACACATCACAAGGCACTAAAAGTAATATGATATTTTCTTATACCTCTAAATGGGTTTAATAACTTTTCCCAACTATATTTACATGTTAAATATTATGTTTATAATTAAAAAAATATTGTGACTACCTCATCAAATTAGATATTTAAGTAACTATTATAACACTTAAGAATGGGATGAAGAGATAAGACATGAAGATAATAAAGATCAATCCTATAAGAAATGATAAATAGGATTCCCCGATATTTAAAAATAATTATTAAACTAATTTTTCTAATATATATTATTTAATATTAATATGAAAACCAAATATCATCCTGTAAATATTGGGTACCTAATAAGTTACATTATAATTTGTTTTATGGTAATATTTTGTATTATTTACAAAATATACATTTTTAAATCTTCACATATATATTTGAGTTCATCAAGGGTCTACATGGTAAAAAAACACACCTGATGTTGGATGTATATGTTATGGGGAAAGCATTGGATGAGAGGGTGAATATGTATAACAATCTCATCAATGATGTGAATAGCACTAGGAAACTATTATGTTTCATTATAACAAGAATATTACCTGGTAGAGGAATTATTTAAAAAAAACTATCAATGAGAAATTTTTAAATAGTAAAATTTAGAAACATAAGAACCATGATTGATAAAAATCTCACAATTATACTATTAATTTCAATAATACTAAATTAGTGGTCAAATACAATAGAATAATGGATATTGATTATTACTTATAATAGAAGTGTAATATGCATAAATAATTATCTTGGATTATTAAAATGGAATAGAAATAATGAGTATGGTTAGTTGAGGATGAAGATGATACCCTAAATATGTAATTTATTATGTTACAATTAAATGTAATATATCTAAAAGTGACATAAACAGAGTCTTCTAAAACTAATAAGAGACTAGGTTACTTCATTTAAGTTACTAATAACATTATAATCTCATTAAAGACACATTATAGTGTAAATATGGGTTTTAAAATATCTATATATAAATCCACTATAAATAAAAGAAACATGCTAATTTTATTCATGATAATTCTATGTGCTCTAACTATGTTTCCATGAAAATTACAGGTTCTATTTAAAGTTATTGAAAAATAAGTATAAAGAAATTATAATAAATCAACTAATATGTTAGGGAATGATTTTATCATGTCTGAGAAGATAATTCCCCAAAACGAAACCAAAAAAATGTGTTTTTCACTTAAAATAGAAATGTGTTCACAGTTTTTGTATTTTTTCAAAAATAAAAAATTCCAGGTTTATTGGACATCAATGGGGTTATGGAAGCCTTTGAAACAATTATATAGATTTATATCACTGTATTTTAGTCAATAGAAAACATTGAAGGCTTCATACAAGGAGAAAAAAATTTGTGATGAGGAAAAATATGCCGAATATAATAAAATTATTCTCTGAAAACATATTCTAAATTCTTAATTTTTATATTTCATAAATACAATACAAATCTGGTCACCATGATGGTGATAGTTGATTCACACCAACCAATAATAACACATATTCTCCAAAAATTTGACTATATAATTTATTTGAATGAATCAAATAATAGGTGAAGGAGATTTATCCATTAGTAGTGAGGGAAAAGAAGAGTGTATGCCAAAACACACCAGAAAGGGATGATAAGAAGTATTATAGTTGAATAAAGAGGTTATTTTATTGACGAATAAAAAACATCATGGATTATTTAAAATATTCTACGAACATTATTGTTAGAGAAAGAAATACATAACATCAATGAAAATTAATTAAATAATGAAACAAAGGCATTGTATAAGTGAATAAAATCCATGAAGTATAAGTATAGAAGTATCAAAAGAATTGTGAATCAGATATTATTAATAAGTCATATAGAAAATATAACACATCTATAGTTTTCCAAAATATTTTATGATTATATTTCCATCAAAATTTGATATGATAGGGTATATGGATAAATTCTAAAATAATAAATTATTATCTATCGATGATATGAAAAAAAATCGTCCACATATAAAGAAATAAAAAAGTAATTAAGGATTATTCCATTGAAATTGGTTCATGTTTAGAAAACAAATAGATCAATAAAAATAAATATTTCGAACAAAAATTAATTTTATTTTAAATCTATTTCTATGTTGAGGAGAAAATAAAAACCTTATTTCCCTTGTTAATAAAAGAAGGATGAGGCACTCCATTCCCATATATTGTGTTTTTTCACTATGTAGTAAATTTAATGTCATGAATATAGTTAGAGAACCTAGTGAAAGTTGAAGAAAATAAAATCCATCTTGTATTTATATGAAAAATATATATTTTTTTACCTTATGAAACATAAAATAGTAACACCCACCAATAATAATATTGACATAGTTTACCCAATAAGGAATGTTTTTATTAAGATACAATAATAAATTATTTCATTAGAATATGAAATTTTTGAAAAATTTAATAAAATTTTATTTGATAAATAATTTTACTTGAATTATTCTATTATTGTTTAAAAGAAATTGATTTTAAATTTAATGTTGAAATTTAAATTAAACAGTGGAGTAAAATTTGATAGTTATTTAAAAGATAAAAAGTTTATTATCTATGAAACATTCATGTTCCTTAATGTTTTTAATGTGTCTATTAGGATTATTAAAATTTATTATGTCATAAATTTTATTTAATAGACTACGGTTGAGAGTTTTTAAGTTGGAATCACATATTGAGATATTTTTGAAAAGAAATTATTTTATGGTTATTGTCTCTAATTTTATACAAATATTTGAATCATATAGACTTAATTTTTACTAATTTATTGATCATTGATTATAATAATGTGATATAAACCTTATATTTAGTGAATCATGTTTAAAATTAAATAATATGATGAATATTTACTTCCACATATGATTGGAATACTAAATGAGTCTGAATTCCTCTTACTCTTGATCCTTTGTATTTATAATCAAAAAAATGGGTGGAATAAAATATTAATTATATAGACTCTCACATTAGTTATAAATTGAAATAGTTATTGATAATAATTCCAATGTGTATATTGTATTATTAAATGGATTATGAGTGTTGCAATTGTTTTCAATAAGAGATAATAATCCCGAGAAGTTGTTAAAGTCAATATAGGGAAAGGGGGAAGGAAAGTCAGAACATATTGGGATATTAAAGATGAAGGGTGTGAAAATATAGTACAATAATTCTATTAATAAGTGGTAAAATGTGAATAATATTTTGCCATCAAGAGTTAAGAAATTAGTATAATGATTTTTTAGATTCATGTTTCCGGAAATAAAAGTTTATGGAATAATCATACATATATAATTATTTTTTTCTATAGAATATATGAATGAATGAAAGGAGCATACTGGTTATTGAAAGAACATTAGACTACATGTTCTTTGTGATTTTAGGAAACTATATTCCAGAGGAATAGAATTTTTCTATATACAAGAGTGAATAACCATCCTTGGGTTATAAATCAGGAATATTATATATTATATAAAAACTACATTAGGTGATGTTTGAGAGAATATAAACACTGATCTAAGGTAAAACATTTTGTATATTATTTTATAATAATTAATTTAATGACCATTGATGGTATATTTGTAATATGATTTTGAAGTAAATAACTAGGTTTTGGATATAGGTTAAAATACTCAAAAATGTCTTTATGTGTTGAAAAACTCATCGAGAATTATGCTGGCTTGATTTTTCAAGGATTAAAAAATTATTAACATAATTGGAGATGTGTTGAGCTAGTATGGATTGCTTGTGGATTCCTACATAATTCGTAATATAGGATTGAGTTGATATTTATAGGGTCCATAGCTCTATATTTGATGTTATATTTTCTCCAAGGATTATAAAAGTTATATAGGACTAGAATATTAGAAAAGATTTATATTTCTCTAAGATATTTAAAATTATTTTATTGATGTATAAAAAACATTTAGAGCTACAATGTGATACATACCATATTTAAAATAGAATATATAGTTTTTTCTTATATTTATGTTTTACAAATTAAAATGGAAAATATATATAGAAGTTCATTGTTAATATCAGGAAAATAAAACACTTTCACTATGATTTGTAATATTTTCCAAGTGATACATATGATATCTATAGAATATGTAATGTTTTAAATTTGATATATAACATCTCACTGATGGTTTATTATATTTTACATAAACTATGTAACATAATATTTAGAATATGGAAGATAGTTTTTATGATTAATAAAATATTTTGTCTTTCTATAGTAATACGACGGATTTCAAAATTTTAACATGAGATCAACTAGTTTTAAGAAATGTGATAACTATAGAGACTAAAGCAGATGATTATTTCACAATGTTGATTATAAAATATTTAAATATCATGATGTTGTATGGATTAAATCATGGTTCATGCTTTGTTTTGAGAATATGTGTTGTTTTTGGATAAGAATCTCACATAATAATGGTTTAATAAATGTGTGGAAAATTTGTGTAGGTTTTATGAGAGAATAAATGATAATTTAATTCCGGTAATTATGAAGAATTTTATTAATGATTAATTCAAAGGATTTTACTCCAATTATTATATATTTTCAAATAATATGATTTATCAATCCTTAATAGAGGTCAATTTTAGAAAAATAAATGGATGACACACTTAACTAGAATAAATGGTATGAACATAGTTAATTGTGTAGATTTACTAAAGAATATTTTTCATGAATTTTGCAATAGTCCCACATAATATGTTGAAGATTTTATTATAAATTGAGGACTAAGGGGAAACCCCACCTGGATCTATTGAGAAATATCCTTAAATCTGAATTCTGATCATGTTAATTATGATATTAATAATGAATAAAATGGGAAAGGGTGATTAAAAAAGAGAGTGGTGGAAAAAGTACTGAATTTAATTATCCAATAAAACAATAAAGGATTAGGTATGTAAAAGGAGGATAAGAAGGTGCTTCTAATTCATACCCTATCATCATTTAAGGGGAACTAATTACCCTTAAATGATACCCTCTTATTGTAAATATTGAATAAAAGGAATAATAATAATAATAATATAAAGAAAATGGTATTTTAAGAATAGTAATAGTGATATCTCATATACATTGTCATTATGTTTAGTTATTTGAAAAATAAGTAAAAGATTAAGGTAAAATCAGTGTGTAACTATAGTTCTAATTATATTTTGTACATTATTGATCTTATATGAAAGATGATGTTGTCAATATGAAGGAACATGATATATATCTGTGTTGGTTATTCTAAATAAGAGAATAAAGAATAAATTCACGAAACATTAGTAGATTTCATTTTTCTAGTTGAAGACCTATTATAGAAAAATAAGATCTTATCATATTGACATAGTGATATCATTTCGCTGAAAGTGAGTCTCATTCATTATAAATTTCAGGGTTTTTAGTTAATGTATTAGGAGAAAATATAATGAACCGATCAAAGGAAAATATATGTTTCATGGAGGGATCTTCATAGGTAGAGGTTGAAAAAATTCCCATGTAAAATCACATTAGTATATTACTGTGTCACTTGTGTCTTGTGAATAACCTCAAAAGGTCAAAAATGTATTTTCCCATATAGGGATAGAATGATACAAAAATATTTCTGTTGTTTTTTTTCCTTAAAACTTTTCATGAGGTGTATTTTTGTTTTGAATATTAATGAAGATTCATTCAACCTAACAACTATATAATATTGAATAATATGAAGGGTAACTTTTTAGAAGATATAAGTTTATAAAATTGGTTTACATTAATTTTCACACTCCCTCTTAGTCTCAGTAAAAAACAATTAACTACACAATATATGGAATAGTATTATAGGAATTTGAGAGGACTGAACTATATTCCCCCTACACATTGATGATTTACTAAATAGTGATTTTATTTTCATCATAACTCTAACACTGAAATTTTGATAATATATTCAACCACTAAATTATTCTGAATAAAATTAATTAAAAATTAAAACCAAGTTATATAAAAACTAAATTCTTTGTTTTCAAACAAATTATGGAATGATTATTTTAGAGGAATAAATTTACCACATAAAATTTAGAATACATAATTTCATATTATATACAATTTTTTTAAATATAAAAATTTTAAATTGAATAAATATATAAATAATGATTATATTTTCCAAAAAAAAGTATATTAATATGAAAATTATTTTTTCTATATTAGGTGAAAATGTATTCAATTTATAATTAAAAAATAATAACTTTTCTAAATAATTTACAAACCATAAGAAATTTTACATCAAAATTTATTTTCTCATTTTTTGAATTATATTTATTTTTATAGATGATAGTATCATTATAAATCATAAGATAAGATTTAATTAGAACTAATGGTAGTAAATTTACAAAGGGAATATCATTTTTTAGGATATCTACTATATGTACTTTACGATATAACCCTTTCTGTTTTGAAAATCTAGTTTCAAGACATATGAAATTATATCATATATTATGTCTTAAAACTCAATGAAAAACACATCTATTTCAATGAATAATATTATAGGATTCATCAATTAATTCCCTACCTATAAATACACTAAATTTCCTTTGATGAGATCCTATATCGTAAATATTGGTAGTGTGATGCAATGACTAACATTTGGCCTTGCCATATCATATAATACAATATCGCATACATTATATACACATGTTAAAAATGGAAAAATATAAAAACATACTTGTTTAATGATAATAGGGGCTCTGATTCCATTTATATATTTATTTAGAATTATTTCATTTCCAATTTCGTAGAAGAAACCCATTTCAATTCTTGATCTCTCATCATCAAACCAACAAAATTATGAAGAAAATTTATAAATAGGTACACATCTTGCCCTGTGAGATCTGTCTCCTTGGATGAATCATGGTGATCACAATGTGAAATACTAAAGAAACTCAACTAAAAATATATTTTTTAACCATATTTAAACATGACATATTATAGTGATTTTAACTAGAATTAAATTTCATCCTGTTCTGAGGATCGTTCATTTTAAATCATTAGAGAATTAGGACAAACTCATACCTAGTAATACAATCCATTATAAGGGGATAGTTATACTGAGTATCCATTTTTATACCAAAAAATTATTATAAAAACATTTCATGTTTACATGATAAATCATCATAATTTTTATCTCCACCTCATCCTTTTACCTACGATTCCTTAAACCTAAGAAAAACATTTTAAAATTTTGAAATGATTACAAAAATATCAGTAAGGGATATAAAATAAGAACACTTTTAGTCAAATGAAAAAAAACAATACATAATAAACTTACATTTATCACCTTATTATTTAATCCTATAGAATAAATCAATTCCATATGGGTAATAGACACTTCTTTTATAGAGATAAATTTTAAACAAATTGAAAACATTGATAAAACATATTGGAATATTTGGGCACCATTCTAATAACCACCACAACTACTCAAGGAAGGCATTCATGGTGAACTTTTAAACATTACCTTAGAGTAATCATCACAGCTACTCATGGAATAACCATCATGGTTAACCCTATAATAATTATCGTAGTATATTCTAATTATCTATTAATAGAAAACTAATTAGTTACCTTAGTCCCATATAAGGAATAACCATACAGTCGACTTACATAACCAATGCATTGGTGTTTATAACGTAACCACCTATCCCTGATTTATCATGGAACCACCAATAATTTTAAGAATCCAATAACCTATCATCATAATAGTTCTCAATTTCTATAACATAAATATAAATCATTAATTCTTCTATCATAAAAACATTCTTATGGAAGATAACATTTTCATTTTGAAATAACTTATTTTTAGAAAAACAATGCTCATTCAATGGAAAAAGTTTTCTTTAAAGAAAACTATTTAAACTTGTAAATAAAACTTCAAATTATTAATTATTTAAGATTGTGTAAAAATATTCTCATAATGTAAAATTTGAAAATAGTCATTACATATTTTTTTAAGTCAAAATGTACCATATTTGGAAAATAATAAAAATATTTCACTCAAACCATTTTTTAAGAAGTAAAACATTTGTAAAAATAACATGATACAATCATAGAAGAATAATAAAAAACATCATTAAACAATTTCTATAAAACAACCATTTGGATAAAAAGTAAATGAGATTTTTAAGGGAAACATTAAAATGACAATTTTTTTAAATAACTCCTCTTAAATTGAGTTCAACTCATCACATATGTTCTTTATCTTCATCTTCTTATGAAAACATAATTTTTATAAGACATCAATCTTAATAATATTAGTATTATACCTAAAAAATAAATCTATGAATATGGGAGGTATTATAGAAAGGTATTTGGGTACTTCTTCTCCAAAAAATAGGGTTTGATGTGTGAGGAAATGGGAAGAAGTGGTTCCCTTTTATAAATGAGGGGAAGGGACTCTAATAATTCAAAAAATATTAAATTAATATATAATGATTTTAAAATATAAATTGATAAAAATTAATTTATTTTGTACATAATTTTAGTATGGGTCAAAATATTCTCATATAGTAAAAATTAAGCAAGTTTCTAATGTATTTCAAACATTATTTTTTTGTATTAACCCATATTTTTCCTCTTTAAATCTTATCATGACAATATGTATTTTTACCATTTGAGGTTTAACATAGTTACTATAAAATGTAAAAAAAACCCATAAGTGTACAATGTTTGGTATTTTAAACTTTATCATAATCAATTGGATGAATTTAATATTTTTATAAATTTATATCATTTAATTAAATATTATTTATTGCAAAATAACCGTAATGTCAATATTTAAAACTATTAATTAAATTGAGTTTAATAAAAATAATACAGAACATAAAAATCAGAAAAAATATTTCAACATATCCATAAAATTTCAATGGAATCCATAAAATTCTTGTATTAAATTTATTATCACAATGTATAGTACTTTTAATATTTTTAATTTCATTGTTTTAACTTTTCCACTAATTGAATAATTATTTTATAAATGTTTTATAATAATTATGGTAAACATTTATTCCTTAAAATTAAAAAATAAATTACCATAATGAATAAGAACATTTTATATTTGAAAATAATATTTATAATTGAACATATATTTTTCATTAAACCAAATTAAAAAATATTATTGTTATTAAAAAAATATTGTCACATGTTAGACTTTTCAATAAATAAAATATTATAAAGGTCGTAATCTCATATATGTGGTCCAAAAATGACATAAGTTATACACTTGAATTAATATGATTGATTTATATTCATCTAATAATATTTAGTTATGTTTTTGGTTCATTTAATGTTTCTTGTTATTTTATTTTAAACATAAATTACTTGATTTAAATATTATTGAGGAAATAAAATTAATATGTTTAATATTATTATTTAAAAAAATAAAAGGCAAATATTTAATAAATTTAGAGCCACTGATTATTAATATGGAATGCATTTTTAATAATTCTTGTCTTATAATTTATATTATTTAATTTAAAATTAAACGAGTAAAGCATAATGAAAAATATTTTATTGAAAAAATTTCCATTTGAAATAGATTTTTTTTATACAATATTAAATGATAAATCCCTTTAAAAAATTATTATACTATTCTAAATTAAAATTAAATAATCAAAATTTAATATTTATCTATTAATTAATTTGACATTGTAAATACCTTAAAAGAAAATATAGTTTTCAATAAAAAAAATTATTTTAACTATTCATTGAGAAATCTATATTTTCATAAAAGTATAAACAATTTAACCCAAGATAATTTCAATATATAGAATTTAAATGTGAAATTAATCTTTTTAAAAAAATAAATAATTTTAAAATTAAAATTTTAAATAAAATGATATAATAAATGAGTTTAATAAAATTATTTCATTTTTATTATAAAAAATTTTCAATATATTTATAGTTAATATTGCTACATAATTCAATAAAAATATTAAATATTACTACGATTTATTCTATCATTACCAGGTTTGTCAAATTCCCCCACCACCTTTTAATTTTCATCCCCAATGTATGAATTAAGGATCAAAACTAAAGGGTTTTCCTTTTCAAAATACATCTCTTGAAATTCCACATCATAAATAGATTAAATTAAACACCTCGTGAAATGAGAGGAAGGAAGGTATGCAGATAATCTAGAATAACATGTTATAGTTTTACAAGTATGATAATTTATGGGGTAAGTGAGAACATTGATATAGAAGTTAAATCTAACTTCCAAGTACTAATGGGGAGTGATTGAGAACATTATCATGATAATGTTAATCATCACATAATCGTAAATCGATGATGGGTTAAATGGCCATTGATTTATTATAATAAAAACAAAAAAATAACATTTAGTTTTCAATATAATTTTAGTAATGTTAAGGAATTTCATTACAACCTAGTCTAAGAACATAAGGAAATATACTTATATGACTATAATAATTTCATCCATTAATTAATTTCCCCCCACAAACTCATATTTTTCTCAAAAAAAGGATTATTTTGGATGAATGTTTCATTCATAGAGCATTAGAATCAACTTCTAAGGATAAAAAAATCCCTAAAAGATAAAAATATTTTTCTTCTATCTATAAAAAATAACCAAAAATAAAATTGATAATATAAGATAAGATAACATCTCCAAAAAAATACATCTTCAATAAATAAATCTACGTCAGTCTCTAAAATTCAAGAGTGATACTCAAAGTTCAATATAGGTCCTTCAAAAAATATCATTCATTAAAATTATACAAAAATATTATATGGTAACATTTAATCTTAATAATTAGAATCATTTGATCATAGTGTCTTACAACATAAATTTAAAAAACCATCTTAAAATAACATCAATCACTCTTAATGTCTCATACCAAAAATAAAATTGGCTAAATCACATAATCATCATGATATGTTAATAATTTTCATAAATCACCATCATTTCCATAAATACACAATAAAATAATATATTCATAAAAAAATATTTCTTCGCTTACTCCTCAATTTAAATCCCATAATATTTTATTTACCTTAATCCTATAATATTCCCCAAAATTATATTAGAATTAATCTATAATAAAATTAATCACTTAAAAAATAATTCAATTTCCAATATTATTATTATCTATAGGATAAAATTTATGTTCCCAAAATGAACATATCATTTATCATTAAGATTATTTAATTAAAGGAAATAAATTGCATACTAACTAGGATATCACGTAGGCTATCAAAGGTGATTAACCGTTATTTCTATTCAATTTTCAGTTCAAACATCACGGCCTATTTTGATGCGATGGGTTATTTCCAGACCAAAATATTTTATTTTTTGTAACCCAAAATTCTTTTAAAATTTCTAGAAATATAAGAAACATCCTAATAAAGAACCATAATATATTTAACATAAAAGATAATATTTAACCTCAAATGTTATCTCATACCTTTTATTATTTATCCCAAAATGTATTAACCTGTAATAACCTCAAAAATAGTTGTTTCCATAAATATATTTAGACACCTTAAAATCTCATAACATAATTCCTCAAAAAGGGTTTATAAAACATTAATCATATGATCATATTTAAAAGTAAAAACACAAAATGATATTAATGACTCCTAAGATAAATCTTTATGAAAACAGGATAATCTATAAAGATGAATAAATCCTACTTTGATAAAAACTATATGGATTCATCCTTATTAATTACATATTAAAGTGTTTTCTAATAATAAATAAAGTTATTAAAATTTCTAGGATCATCTATGTTTATAGAGATGTAGGAATAACTCTTACATTGTAAACCTATATATTACAAGTAGACGCCTCCACCCAGTATCCATTTTCCCAAATCCAAAATTTTTTAAATAAAACATTGTTTCATTATTGGATATATATTCACATTTTTTATATTTAACTCCTACTTATCCCTAATATTACCTAGACCCTGTAAAAAACACATTAAAAATGTGAAATAAGAACAAAAAGAAAAATAAAGTAGATTAGAAGAATAAATTTTATAGTCTAGTGAAAAGCATTAAAATTCTGAATATACATACCATTATAAAATTATTCACTAAGATTATGGAATAAATAAGTTCCATATGAAAAAAACACATTTTTTTTTGATAAAACATTTAAAACACATATTAAACATTGACAAAACATGGTGGAAACTTGGGTCACCATTGTAGTAACCACTAAGGCTACTCAGGGAAGACCTTCACAACTAACATTTGAACATTAACATAGAGGAACCACCATAGATAATTATGGATTATCCACCATAATTAATATTGGAATAACCATTGCAGTATATTCCCTTTTTCTCTTAGGGGAAGAATAATCAGTTAACTCTATCTAATATATGGAGTAACCATATGGTCATCTTTCATACCGAATTTATTGTAGGTTATGACATATGAACCCATCCATGGTTTTTTCATAGAACCACCCATAATTGGTTAATAATGAACCCAAACATCATCATAAAAAGTCCCAACAAAAATACATAAACATTAATCATTAATTATTAATTCATAAAAATATTCTAAAAGAAAATAACCATTTCATTTTGAAATAAATTATTTTTAGAAAAATTGCCCACATAAAAGGAATAAAGATAATTTGAAAACAACCATGTAAACTAATAAAGGAATACTAAATGAATTAATAATTCATGATAGTAGAGAAATAATGTCATTATTTATAAGTTAAAAAAATATTCCTTCCATTTTTTGTTTGGGGAAGTCAAAAAGTACCTCACTTACAAAACAACGAAATGATTCCTCTCAAATTGTTCTATAAAAAAGTCAAAGTAGGGTAATAATTGCATTAAACAATCATTGAAATATAAAAAAATATTTCAATAATTTTTATTAGGAGATAATATGGATATTAAAGAAAAATATATTTTTATGTTAATCCTTAATGAGTTAATATTTTAATGAATGTCTCTTGGCTTAAGTCTGAATCATTAGGTACGTTCTTTATCTTCTTCTTCATTGGATAATTCCTTTTCATAACACCTTAATCCATGTAAAATTTTTATTATACATAAAATATCTTGATAAGAAGGTCAGATACTCTAGGAAGGTATTTGGGAAGGTGTTAACTGAACAAATGGGTTTTGAAGTGTGATGAAATGATATAAATATGTTCCCTTTTATAATATTGTGGAGGGCCACTCATGGAATTTATCAAAATATTAAATTCATATAAATTCATTTTCAATTCTAAATGTATAAAAAGATATTTATTTTGATGATTTGATGAGGACGGGTCTAAATCCCCTAGTATAACAAAAATTAGACAAGTTTCTTACTATGTTTCTACCCTTGTTTATTTGGTTTTATCTCTTATTTAAAAACTTTATATCCTACCATTATAAAATGTATTTTTACTTTTTGAGGGTTCATATAATTACTATAAAATGACATAGAAGGCATATATGGACAATGGATGAAATTTTAAGCATTATATTAATAACTTGTTTAAAGATATATTTTAAATGAATTTATCATAATATATTAATTACTATTTATTATAAAATATACTTATTATCAATTTTAGAACATTTCATTATATTGACATAATAATATCAAGGTAGCCCATAAAATTAAATAAAATTATTTTAAAATATCCCTATCATGTAAAATTCATTTTTATAATTTATATATTACATTAATTATCACAAAGCATAATTCATTTAATATTTTTAATTCCATTTGTTTTACTTTTCATTGATTGAATAATTACAGTATCAGCATTTTACAAGCATTTAAAGAAATTATCTCTTCACTAAAAAATTACTATGATGAATATATATATTTTATATTTCAAAAAAATAGTTTTAGTCTAACATATCCTTTGTATGGAATTGTATAAAAATATTACACTTAATAAAAACAATGGTGTGACATGTTTTACTTTTCCTTAAATAAAATATCTTATATGTCATAATCTGAAATATGTGGCCCCAAAGGTACATAAATTCGACCCGTGGATGATTATAATGGATAAACACACTTTTAAAAATATTTATTAATTCTTTTCATTCAATTAATGGTTCTTATCATTTTATTTGTAAGCTAAATTACATATTTTATTATTTATCATGGTGATAACATTACAATATTTACTATTCATGAAAAAATGGCCTATTTTATAAATTTGGACCCTTAGATTCCAAATATGAAATCCATTTTTAAAAATTCAAAACAACTAATTTGAACTATTTAATTAAAAAATTAACCTGAAAAATGAAATGTGAAATAATATTTTATAAAAATAATTTTTAAATATAAAAAGTTTTTATACTAAATTAATAGATACAATTAATTTAAATAACCATAATGGGATTATCTTTACTAAAATTAACTAGTCAAAATTTTAAACTAATATAGAAAAAATTATCTTCTAAATTCATGAAAATAAAAAATAGATTTTAATAAAAACAACTTCAGTTTTCACTATTCCTTGGAAAATCAATATTTTTCAAAAACTATCGAAAATTAATCGTAATATAAATTTTAAGTGCAGAATAAAAAATGAAATTAATTATGTCAAATTATATTATAAATTTTTCAACATAAACTTTTGAATAAAATATTATAACAATTTTCATTAATAAAACCATTAACTTTCCCATTTTAAGAATTAATTAATATTTTTATATTGAATATAACTACATAATTCTAGAATACTAATAAATATTAAAAAAATTTACATCATTGAAAAAGTTGTTACAAAGATAGTAAACCAACCACTATAATCCATGTATGTTATAAGGGGAATTCATAATCTCCAAAGATAGGCTAAAAGCTTTTTCAATGTAGGAAAATAGAGAACCAGGTATGAAGATAACTCTAATTAAGGATTGATAGTATCACACACTGACAAGAAGAGATCCAAAAACATTATATAGTCTTTATTCAATTTATGAAGGAAGTTGGTCATTAGCTAATAATTCTATTCAACTGACACACATTACTCATAACACCTTTCAATTAAATAATATAATTATTTAATCATTTAAAATGATTGTAATATGTTTTTATGATTTAATTAAATCATATTATAGATCCATATAAGATGGTAATATATTTTTAAATATCTAGTAGTTTTCCATTCACTCGACGACATGTTATATATCTATCATACCTTATGGTTGATGCATCTCCATTCCTTTTTTGATATGATATAATCATAGCTTGTGATATGCATCACAAGCATGTCTAGGATTAAGATATAAAAAATTATTATAATACAATTGGTCTAGTTTTAGTGCATATCCATTATCTATATATTATTAGGCACGTTCATCCCTATAGTTTATTAGAATCATTTTCTATAATAATTTAATAAATTGTGATTAAAAAACATGAGGTGTGGTATTACCAAACATCGAGGGTGACTATAAAACATAGAGTATGACACTAAAAATAGGGGTGTGGATATATAGGTATCTAATATAACATTTTTAGTTAGATTTATCTATTTTTACTGTTATGTCACTCTATGCACATGTATCGTTAGTTTGTAAACTTTATCAGTGTGATTATGTATATTTGGAAGGAAAAGATCCACAAAACATAAAACAAAAACATGATAAAGTATAATAATGTTAGGTGGGTAAATGCTAAATTGTTGTCAGGATTGATTTTAGAAATGTCATTGGATGTTTTATATTCACATGTATGAGTTCCAAAAATATGGCATGTTATTTCATAGAAAATATAGTTATCACCTCTATTCAAAAAAAATTGTAGATTAATTTATTCAATCAATTGAATACATTGTGTTGAAAAACATATAGGTAAACAATTATTTAATATGTGAAACATGTAACACTCTACCTATTCTAAGGTATGAGTTTTATTAATTTTTAATCAAAACAAGTTATTTTTTGTTTTTTTGATTTTTTTTTGGTTTTAATAGAGTTTAAGGTTCTACTTTTAGAAGTATGGTCTGGTTTTAATCCATATATGATTATGAAAGATGGCATAGGGTTCCTATTGATCTGATATCATTCTCCTAGTGGTAATAACTTCAGGATGTAGCTATAAGTGATTCAATGGTCAGATTGTGACCCAATATAGGGTACCTAGTATGGTATAACGTAATTGGTTATATTTATCTATGTACCCTAAGGTCATATATTTCATTTTTAATTATTATTATTTTATTTTATCTGGAATTTTTTTAAAATATTAAATATAGGTTATTTCCCTTTTCACAACCACATGACCCATGTGTTCTCTCTACACCATTTCTCTTATTCTCAATCTTGATTCCCCTTTTCTTATCATAAATGAATGTATAATCGGTATTGGTAGATCTCATATGGAATGTACAGAAATCATATTCCCTATATTATTGGTTTATTTCCTTTTTTTAGTTTTTACATTAATTATTTCTTATTTTGGGTTATATATAATAGGTTCTTGTATTTCTTCAACTAATGGTTAATTTATTAAAAAACATTTCATGAAATGAATCCAATAATTATTTGGTAGTGATACCTAACTATTTTTAATATTTTATACATCTTATCATGTGACATGTGATAAGTGGTCTATGTGACTTTGTGTGAATGGCCTACAATTATTTTGACTTGGTCCCCTTAACAATGGGTGAGTTGGGTAAAAATTTATATGTCCTTGATAAACCCTTTATTTGTGTTTTTTGGGTCATATCCATTAATGTCCCCATTGTTTATATTAATTGGGTTGATCCTTATACATGATGTTTAATGAAGGGTCATTTGAGTTATATCTAGTCCTAGTGGGTCTACTTAAGGCTTAATTAACCTCCAAGATTTGGAAATGTGTACTCACACTAAAAGATGGTAAGGGTTTTCCTCATAGTGAGAATTTGGAAAAGGTGAATAGAAACTTTTGTATTATTCAAAATGTATAATGGGTGTGTGGCCAACTCTATTAGATTAAGTGGTTCTTTGGTTCTTATACCAAGGGTATTCTAAAGAGAACAGTTTGTATATGTAGAATGACCTAGTATGAATTGTAGAGGTATGGTTATTATAACTAGCCTTTAATTATTAATTATATGCTATTATATTGTAATCCCAAAATAATTGAAATGAGGGTTCAACAAACCAATTAGTTAAGACATATATAAAACATTCCTACCTTTCTCATTCTCTTAAAACTATTTTCATATAGATCATGATTCTGTTATATTGAGATCATTATAGACTAAGGGATTTTTTTCACCAATATCTTTGTATCGATATGTGTCTTCATTGAGAAGCTTGAGGGATGATGTTATTAAATATCTGGGCATATTTTATCACTGTTCCTACTATAATTCTAATCAAGGGTTAATATTTTCAATGGGTGACACTTTATATATAGGTATTTTATTAAATGTTGGATTGATATTTACATATAGTGATCGAGATACAATGAGTTGTGATCATTATATCTAAGGAATAGTTTCTAATTTCTCTTATACTGTATTTATTTTGGATCCGGATGATTGAAGGATGATATGCTATTAGTAGGGTCCACCTTTCCCCTTAACCAAATATCACATTGTTGTATTTGATATGGTTATGTTCATATAAAGATTCTAATATGGGGCCACCTATCCCATTTTATTTACATTTTTATTAGTTTAGGTTGATATTTATGAGGATTGAGAATAATATGGGAATAAATATGCATATCCTATTGTTATAACATCATTATATATGGCGGTAGAAAATGATTATAGGATAAATATTTACAATCATTATAGCATACTTCCTTAATGGACTTATAATTATTAAAAATACATTAAGAGACACTATCATATTTTCCTAAGTTGTTATGAACATACCCTACATGGCTAGTTGAGTAGTCCAGAGAAAGATATATTTATATATATTTTTATTTATTAGTTTGGATTATCAAATCATGTGCTAATTGGTATATTCTAGACTTCATTAGGGGCATCGTTGGTGGTGTCTGACTGAGATGTAACGATGCCCTACTCATACACTGAGGTAACAAAGAAAAAATCATGGTTACAGATGCCAGAACTTAAATGTGATTAATGTCTACTGATGATTGATATTTGGATTGTGGGTTAGAGATAATAGCCGGTATGAGGAGAGGACTTGGGTTTAGTTTATGGATCCCTCCAATGATTTTTATTTTTCGACCATGTTATGTATTACTGGATCATGGGAGGTCATGTATATATTGGTAAACCTCATATAATAATAAATTATCTCAATCCATAATATAATAAGTACTTTTATAAAGTTTATTATCCACTATTTTTCACATATTTACATAACTTGGACATCCTTTGTAATGAACCAAGGTTTTTTTTCATCTATTAATGTATAAGAATGTTATAATTTAATATTTTATGAAACCCATTATGATATTACACCTTTTTATGGAATAATATATGATTATTAAACCCATTTATACAATTAGTATTATTTCTAATTATTCATTATGTTTAATTCCTTATGTGGAACATGTATTCTTATAAATGATATGATAGGTGCACCCATATAGCACACATTTGTAGTGGTCATGATTTAATCTAATTATATGTTATTTATAGGATTTGGGAGTATATTTAATCCATGGTGGGACATTTTCCACTAGATGATGTGGTTTCGACAGTGATCCTTAAATTATTATTATGCCATTTTAATAATTTGTAACACTTTAAAATAGTTTCAGGATCTTATGATTCCATGATGCATATATTATAATTACATATGACTATTCATGATCATTTTATTTTATTATATCATGTTATGAATTTTGACTCATATGGTATGCCTCATTATCATCCTCATTCCCTTAGGCGGATTTAAAGCTCACCCATTACTTTTTTGTATTTAACAGGTTATCCTATGTAGTTTTAGGAGGTAATGTGATTTATGATCTCATTTAGGTGAATAAAATGAACATATTATTTGTAATGTCATGGACCATCCTAACCATTACTTTTTGAAATCATGACATTTGATGTATCCTAGAGACCACTAGTGAATCATTCAGGAGTTTTCGAAATTTCAGGTTGAACAAATGGTGGCCCTGATGGGCCTTGGTGGCACTAAGGGGTATCAGTGGCACTAAGGGGCATTAGTGGAACTAATGGGCATCAGTGGCAGTGATGGGTATCAGTGGAACTGTGGGGAATCGGTGGAACTGATGGTCACTGGTGGAAACAATCAGACATCGATTGAACTGATTGGTAGTGGTGCCACATCCATCAGTGTCAGGGCATCAATGTCATGGTTTTGGTGACTCGCCCATCAGTGATTCATTTCCTGTTTTTCCAATACTTTCCAGTTTCACTCCTATAACACCTATTTTAATGTAAAAGTGGTTTAAGGCCTCTATTATAGAGATTTAAAGCCGTTTTAATGCCTGTAAGAGATATTTTAAATCACCTTAGAGTATTTTTACCCTTGAATTATTAAAACGTGTGGCCTTTTTATTGGTGCCACACCCATTGTTGTGTGTTCCAGTTTTTCCAAATTCACTCATGTTACGAGTTTTTCTCCACTTAAAGGCAATATATTACCTCACATACATCCTATGGTCTATCTCGACCACTTATAAGGAAAATTATTAAATATCAATTAATTCCAACATGTGAAACCTTCGAGCCATGTGGTCAAGCCCCGATCCAACTTTTATGTAGTTAAAAAGTGTCTCCCTGATTTTAGGATCTAGACTTTTCTTAAGGTGAGATCTCCTCTTCCTTATTCCTTTTCATTTCTCTTAATGCACCTTGAGACTTCATCTAGTGATGAATTGTGTGCATGTGGTAGAGCCCATCCCTCTAAACCTTGGAGTTATTTCTGCAAGTCGCATCACCACTTGTTCTTGAAAAAATGAGGAAAATTCGATCCTTGATCGTCCAAGTAGCGGTTCTTCGTTTGTCTTTATTTACTATGCATCATGTAGGGTGGGTATGACAATGTTCTCTGAGGACGTAGATGAATCCAACTTTAACAAAGATAATAAATAGGCATTTAAGGAATGAATGGGTGGGAAGGATTATGAAGTTGTTGTATTTTACCATTTTTTATGTTGTGAATTAGATGAGATCTTGTCCATAAAAAATTATAGCTGTCGGTGGTCATTCTTACACACTATTGAAGCTATTTTTCCAGGATAATCTTTTGATTGAATGAATTAAACATGTATACTTAGTAATAAAATAAAATTATTTGATTAAATGGATGACTGATGGATAATAACCCTTGTTTGATCACCTATGTCAACCAAACAGAAAGAAGGAACATAATGAATAGTTTTCAATAAATCTGAAAAACTCCCTTGCTCTATTATGATGATATGCATGGTTGTTATGGTTTATGCTTCTTGGGGTGATATGGATGAGAATGTAACATCTGGTTGAGAGGTTTTTGGTTTTTGAATTTGAGGATGTGTATGTCCATTGGAAAATGTTCTAGACTCGGTACGTTCTGTCTTGTTTTGGTTCCAATACTTCAAGGGATCTCATGAGATCCCATTTTTAAAGACCAATAAATTTAAGGGAATTTTTTTCTTTATTTTCTTTGGGATTTTAGAAGAACTCAGTTTCTAACGGAACCTGATTCTGAGGCCCGGTGTGTCCGAAATCAATTTCTGAAGTTTAACTCGGGTAAGTTTAGTGAACGAATGAGCGGGTTTTCCTAACTTTTTAACCATTTCTCCGAATCGCAATCAGAGGGCACCATTGAAACTGAAATGTCGGTAATTACTTAAAAACACCTTTTCTGGAGTTGTGTTTGCTCGGGTGAGGTTATTAATTAAATGGGTTAGCTAAAGAATAAAATAAAATATTGTGCTACAAATTTTATTTCTATTCTAGGTAGTTTAAACCTATTCTTGGTGGTTGGAGTGGGACCCACTAATATCCTAACTCCACTAGGTAGGAAATTAGTGAAGTGGGGCCCACACGACCCCCACCCCTTCAAATCCCTTTTAACCTCCCTCTCGTGCATTTAATATGTAATGCACCCGCACCCCTTTTAAATACCAAGTCAACTCTCTTAATTAATGAATGTAATTAAGTTATTCAATGTAATAAATTTTGAATTCATTTTGAATTTCAAATTGAATGTTGGTTGTGTGTGTTATTTAAATAAGACAAAGTCTTATTTCTTTAAGGGTTATTCCGTTGTGCGAGAAGGTTGGAGAGGATTTGCTCAAGCCTGGGAATCTTTATCTTCCTCCATGAAGAACGCGAAGAGCACACCGTCATCGACGAAGAACGCCGACCTCCGACGAAGGATGAAAAATAACGCTGATTCCCCAGAGATCGACAACGCGACGCCGAGTACCGCGACGCCGATGGTCCCCTACTCCGCGACACCGTGTACCTCGACTCCAACGATCCTCCTTCCACGACGCTATCTTCTGTGATGTCTCTTTCCCGCAACAAACCTCGTTCGATGACTTCATCGAGGTATGGGGTTTGAATTAGTTCACTAATATTCTTTTCCAACCAAACGTCTTCATTTTCTTTAGCCACTTGATATCAGATTAATGGGAGGAGTTCGGACCACATGAACACGGCCGACCCTCCTCCCCCTTTGATGTACTGTTTTTCGCGACACGAATAATGGCAGCACGGTGCAGCGACACCGTGAGGAAACAAAGAGAAGTGTGGCTCCGTCGTGCCGTACTGTTGAGGCCGAACAAGCCGCAACGCCGTCGCGCCATGCCGGAGAACCACGAAGAGGAAACGGCTGGAGCGGGGCCGCGGCGGAGGGGCATCGCACCGTCGCGATGCACCGAGTGGACAAGGCCAAGGCTCAAAGCCGCAGCGGTGCAAGGCAGGGCGGACGGAACCGCCGACCGCCGGTACCTCGGAGGGGCGGGACCGTGGGGTCCCACGGTGGCAGCACCGGCCGTCCGAGCCGTGCCGGCTGTTTTGGAAGGGAGACCGGGGGTCGTAACCCCCGGCTGGTAATGGAGCGGTCCCCACGTAGGGGCTTCGATTTCATTCAGGGGGCAGCGCTCCCCCCCCCCCCCATTCCAATGACTGCTTGGCCAAGCCGAGCTGTCTGGCCACGCGGCCGCGTCCGCGCTTGGCCAACCGGCCGCCCAGGCCGGGCCGGGCCGCGCCGGCTGGGCCAGGCCGCGCCAGATGGGTCGGGCCATGCCCACCAGGCTGGGCCACACCCTATTCGGCCAAACCCTGACTCGGTTCGGGTCGCCCGGTTCGGGCCGACCCAGGGGGTCTCGGACCGGGTTGGTCTGGGCCCAAACCCCACTAAAACCGGAAAGGTTCGTTCATTTGCACATATTTTGGGCTACGGACCTCCGATCGACAAACCATCAGTTGAAATGCGATATATGGATCAGGGCGGTCATTTCGGTATATTACACTCATGGTTTTGACGAATTTTGGGTACGGCCTGGTTGGTTCAAACACGAAACCAACCGGGCCCTCGGAGCGGAAACACTTATAACTTGAGCTCCGGACATCTGATTGACATGCCGTTGACATTATTGGATTTCTCATAGTGAGACGGACCTTTTGGATTACTCCGCTCGAGGTTTGGATGCAGTTGGAGTGTTCTCGGGTTGGTTTTGACTTAAAAACCAACAGGGCCCCTAGAACGAAAAAGCCAATAACTCTCAAAATGGGCATCCAATTGACGCTCCGTCTGCCGCGTTGAGTTCATTTTGTTGAGATGGAACTTTGGGATACATAAACTCCGGACTACGTGTTATTTGATGTATTGACCCCCCCTTGGTTCGTGGAGCGGACCCTCCCGGAATCGAGCATGCTGTGTGCGGGAACCCTAGAGCTGGCTGCGACTGCGAGGATGGTGATGACTGCACTAAAATTCTCCGTGGGTTTGGCAGTGACGACGACCATACTGAAATCCTCCGTAGGATCGACGGTGATGAAGTCTGCACTGAAATACTCAGTTGCTTCGGCAGCGATGATGACCGTACTGAAATCCTCCGTGGGTTCGATGGGGATGAAGACTGCACTGAAATCCTTCGTGGGTTCGGCAGTGATGAAGACCGTACTGAAATACTTCATGGGTTCGACGGCGATGAATACTGCACTGAAATCCTCTGTGGGTTTGGCAGCGATGAAGACCGTACTGAAATCCTCCATGGGTTCAACGACAATGACTACTGTTCTTGTATCCTACGTGGGTATGGCAGTGTTTGACTCTGTTCTAGCTATCCTACGTTGGTCTGGTAGAGTAGCTGGTCTGTATCCTATGTGGGTCCGACTGCTTAGATGCTTTAGTATCCTACGTGGGTCCCATCATAGATGAATCAGTGACTGCATCTGATCTTCTCTATGACCTTATGAATAATTATAGCATTGTGAGATGAGTCTTGACTTTCAATCAATATCTTAAATATGATTAAATTGATTTTTCTATGTGGATTGGGTTGTGTTATCTTATGTGATTGGGTTTTACTATCCTATTTGGATGTTATCGAACATGGGCTCAGATGTTGGAGCCAAACAGAAATTGATGACTTAGGTATATGTATGTGAATATTCCTAAGTAGTGTTGGTTGTTACTTCGTGGTTGTATTTTAACTTTGTGGATTATCCTTTGTGGATTCTGGGAGACCTTCAGGGGTCTCGAGGTCCCTACTGAGTAGCGTATACTCACCCCTGCATGGGCTATGCCCACACTACGTTTTGTTGGATTCAGACGATGGACATCGCTGATCGTGGTTGTGGTTTGTGGATCAAGTCGATACCTGGAGGTGGACCACTGGGCGGGACATACACGGAGCGGACTATAAGGCCCCATCCTTAAACATTACTTAATCTTGAGTTATTACAAGATTACACCTTGAGGATCTTTTTAGGATTAGAGTTTTAGAGAATTAGATCATAAAAAATGCATTACATTCCACATTTAAACAAAATGGTTACATAAAAGATGGTATTCATTTTTCCCATAAATGGAATCATATTTAAAATAAAACATGGATTATTTCTTGAAACTTCCTTGACACTATCATCATATCATGTAATTTTCCCTTGACCTGTGAAAAAAATTTCAAAAACATGGGATGAGCATAAAAATATCAGTAAGGGATATAAAAATATGGAAAGGAAACATGGGTACATATATACATAAGAATGAAATCATACATTACCCATAAAACATAAGCACTTTAAAATACCTCATCAAATTCAGAATAAATCATAGAAATCATAATACATAAAGGTAACTTGAGGCATTCATAAAATTCTTACGTAGGGAGTAACCCTCTTGGTTACGTTTGGAATACCCATCATAGTATATTCCCTAAATCTCTTCAGAAAAACCTTAACGTTTCACTCCATCGCATTACCCAATGCATTGGAGAGCTATATCGGGCTAACCCTCCCTTAGATTATCACGGAACCACCCGTCTTCATAATAATGCCCAAGAACCATAACATAATCGTATCACATAAAACATACATAAAGGAAACATAACATTTCCACATTTCAATCACAAGATATCAATAAAACACATTGATATAATAAAAACATTATGAAAGCTATTTTCAATACCTAAATAAAAGAAATGTAAAACAGGGTATTTATTTTTCTTTTAAAAAAACAGTATGGCTTGTAGAGGAAGCCGAAACTCAAATAATGGTCATGGCGGCGGAGAAGTCGTTGTCGCCGAATACGTACGACAAAAACATTCCCTTTTGTCGTTTAGTAAATGCTTCGTATAAAAAAGATTCCTTTTGAATAAACTTAAAAGTCAAAATGGATTATACACCGTATAAAAGAAGGTTGTGTATAAAACAAAATATGCCTCAATGAAAGGAGATTGAGACGAAGTCCCATACCTCGGGTCCGACTTGACTCGATCTTTCTTTAACCTCCTTAAAATCGGGTAACTCCCTTTGGTTTGAGCTCAAAGGCTTCCTTGAAAAGACTTCTGCCCAAAGTGAGGCTTCTAAGAGTTAGAGAGGGGTGTGGAGAGACCATATGGGCAGGGGTTGGATGAGCCAAAGGCTTTGAAAGTATGGGTAAGGAGGTAGAGGTGGGGACCTTTTATAAGAGAAGAGGAGGGGCACTCTTGGAAAGTAAAAAAATATTACTTTATTTTAAATTGAGTTTCGGATTTAAAAGGCCCCACATTGATATAATTAGAGGATAAGGTGATAATTGTTCGAAATATACCCAACCAATAGGTTTTTGACAAGTGTAGGTCTTATATTTTACATTATCTTTTCATTTTATTTAAATCGTTAAATAATGAGGTAATCGATGCATCATCAAGATGTCATAAATAATTTAATTTATTTAATGTCTAAAAATTATAAAAAAAATACTATGATGTAGGAAATATTTTTATATTTCCAATGACTATTTATAGTCAAAAATATGACTTGTATAACCCCATGTAAAAATTGTTTTAGCAAAATAACTCATGTTTGTGACATTTTTACTTTAACATTAAATTAAAAGATATTAATGTCATTTTCCTTCCAAAGTGGCTCCATGGGGTCCCCAAGTTGACCCATGGATTGTCTTGGTTGGACATGACACATCCAATAAGGGTAGGACATGTGTCAAGGTCATCTCATATTATTAGAACATTATTTTTATCTTAAACTACACTAATTACCTCTAATCGCGATTAAGAACTTAAAAGTTACTATTCACCAAAAAATTATTTTAATCTCATTGAACCACATTTTAATTCTTAATGAAAACCATGTATGTCGGATTTTTGAAAATCAAATCACAAAAGTGGCAAAGTTTCATGTAAATGAAAAATCAGTTTCTTTAACTACCACTTAGTGGTTTCACTATTCATCAAAAATTGAAGTTTTTCAGAAAAATACCAAAACTTCACCCTAAGTTATATTTGATATTAAGAATTCAAAAATGATGTCTATTTTACAAAATTCAAATCTTATAAGTTACATTAATTAATTTAATAATTAATTCCCACTGTCATGACACATAGCGTGTTTTTATGAAACAATAATTATCAAAAGATAGACACTAGTTTAAGTTCAATTTGAATGTGAAATTGATTCTAATGACCACAATTGGATTAAATGGTGAAAATATATTCTAATTTTACTTTAAAACCAATTAAAAAGATAATCTAATCATATAAATAAATTATATAAAAAATAGGTTTTGAATTAAAAAACAATATTTTTCACTATTCATTAAAAAATGAACTTTATCGGAAAAATAACAAAAATTCACACCATGTAAATTTTGATGTCCCAATAATAAAGAATAAGTTTATTTTGAAAATCATAGCTTATAAAATTGTCAAAATATAGATAAAAATCTATTATTCATTACTTACTTAGGATGGTACACGGACGGCTGGACCCGAGGAGCTGAGGAGGCTATCTGTACCCACCCTTTAGGTGGGACTTCCAGTGGACGGCTCAACATTCCTACATTACTTTCAGTTGTAGTACTTCTTTCTAGTTTTACCTTAATTTCAGTTTGGGTTTGTATTCTAGCCCATTTACTTTCCGTACTTACTATTGTACCCAGTTTTACTTACTAATTACTTATGCTTGCTTACTCTATGGTGTTTGTTTACTTTATAAAGGCAATGCCTTCCCCTTTTTGTCGGGATTTACACCTTGGTTCTAGTCGCCACCCCCTGGCCTATGGGAGGTGGGCTTGGGGTAGTCACGGAAAGGGTCCCGAAGACGAGTCGTGACAAATTGGTATCAGATGAGTTTGGTTCTACCGCAGAACTCAGGACTCTAATATTTCTTCTATGTGAAGTAATAGTGTTAAGGGTATTGAGTGTTGTTATAAGTCTAGGGAGTATAGTGTTGGCGCGACGGCCGACATATCAGTACAATAGGACCCTGACTTCTGATTTCTGACTCAATGCACGAAAACATTGATTTCATGTGTGTTTAAAAAGTTTTCTTTGTGATTACTTTGTGTCAGCTCACCAGGTATACCGTTTGACCGTGGTGCACCTGTTTCTTTTCAGGATGGCCCCACGACGGCAGCCAGCTAGGGATCCGAGCTCTGTGCGAGACGACATCCCACCAAGCGACGAGGCCTCGGTACAGGGCCCTTTTTAGGTGGAGGCACCGGTGGTACCTCTACCCGCCGAGCCACCGATGCCACCATCCCCAGCCACTGAGAGTGCACGTCGCCTTAGTGCACTACATGAGTTTCAGCGTCAGAAACCGCCCAGGTTCCGCAGGGAGATGGACCCTCAGGCAGTCGAGGATTGGTTGGAGGCGGTTGTGCGAGTTTTGAAGTTAGTGGGGACACCAGCTGACCACATGGTGATCCTCGCAGCGAGCCTCCTGCACGCGGTAGCAGGCAGATGGTGGATCTTGATGCTACAGGTGCACAACTAGGCATCTCTTCTCTGGATGGACTTTGAGAGCCTCTTTCGCTCATAGTTCATCCCAGCCACCCTCCATGCGGTGCACATCCAGGAGATTCTACAGCTGCAGTATGGAATAATGACGGTCGCCCAGTACCCAGTGAGATTTACCGATCTCTCGTTCTATTCGACAGACATGGTATGGGACCCATTCTTCCGGGCCCGGACCTTCGAGCAGGCATTGAGGCATGAGATTAGGGCATCGATGATATCCCTTAGCATTCTGACACAGACAGGAGTACTGGAGCGAGCTCTTCTCATAGAGAGCTTTCTTGTTGAGCCTACGCCATGAGCGAGACCTACCACAGGGCAGCACGTAGCAGAGTCGTCTGCAGCTAGCAGTCGATGGATGTCACAGGGGTCCAGGTGGACCGGACCATCAAGCAGATGACCTCAGGACACGGGCTCAGAGATACGGGGCACATGACGCAGAGCCAGCCTTCGGAGGAGCAGGCAGTGCTATGCATGTGGCGGGCAGGGCCACATGGCTCGTGACTACCCGACTTTCTATGCAGATGAGCAGCAGACGGTTGAGGGGCCACCCAGTCAGAGGCATAGGGTTGACTATGGCGGTCCGCAGGGAGTAGGCGGATGAAGTAGGGGAGTTGGCCGAGCAGTAGGTGATGTTCGAAACTTTGAGGCTTTACCACCACCACCACCAGGAGGTCCACCCCATCCACAGGGAGCTGGCGGGCAGAGACAGGCTCAGCTTCAGGCAGCGGAGGGCTACGACCACGACGCGCTAGAGATGATTCGAGGTACTATTTGTGTCTACTCCACCCTTGCTGTAGTTCTTATAGACACATGAGAGAGTTATTATTTTATTGCTTCTACACTTGTTTGGATCTCGGAGATTCCGATGGATCCATTGGCTCGATCCTTATGGCTAGAGACTCCTACGGGAGCAGAATCGACGATTACGCACTGGTGCCAGCAGTGTGAGCTTACTCTAGGAGACGAGAGCTTAGGCTGGGATCTTCTTTTAGTGGCGTCGAGGCCTTACGACGTCATCTTGGGAATAGATTGTTTTTCTATAGTACATGCTCAGATCGACTGTATTAGGCACAAGGTGCGGTGTGTACGCACCGATGGGAGTAGGCTCACCTTCACTGGCGAGAAGGGATCCTTTATAGCATAGGATGGACTCACGTAGAGGAACGAATAGCCCATAACTCATAAGCCGGCTAGCCTCATCCTAGGAGCAGTTGACATGCAGAGTCCAAGTCTTCCTGTAGTGGTGGATCAGTATGTGGACGTTTTCCCTGACGACGTTCCAGGACTACCTCCTCGTTGAGAGGTAGACTTTTATATTGACATGTACCCCGGGACAGTCCTGATATCCACTCCATCATATTGTATGGCTCCCGCTAAGCTTCGGGAGCTATGGGTACAGCTGGAGGACTTGCAGGGCAAGTGTTCATCTGACCCAGTGTTTCACCCTGGGCTTCCCCGATATTGTTCGCCAAGAAGGTGGACGTGATCTTGTGACTGTGTGTCAACTATCGTCGCCTGAACCAGGTGACCGTGAGGAACAAGTATCCACTACCGAGGATTGACGTCCTCTTCGATCATCTCAAGGGCGCACGGTGGTTCTCAAAGATAGACCTTATATTAGGCTATCATCAGCTCAGAGTTCAAGATGAAGATGTGCAGAAGACGGCCTTCAGATGTCGGTATGGCCACTATGAGTTCTTTGTTATGCCATTCGGTGTAACCAATGGTCCAGCGGTGTTCATGAGTGTCATGAACAGGTTCTTTCGGCCATACCTCGATCAATTTTTCCTGGTCTTCATTGATGACATTTTAATATACTCAACCACTAAGGAGGAGCATGCCTACCACTTGCGGGTTGTACAAGACACACTCCGAGAGGACCAGCTTTATGGAAAGCTCTCGAAGTGTCAGTTATGGTTACGTGAGATCCACTTCTTGGGACCTGTCGTCTCTGAGGTGGGAGTTGCGGTGGATCCTGCGAGGATCATGGCAGTGCTCGCTTGGGAGCCACCCAGGAGCGTGACGGAGGTGCGGAGTTCCTTGGGTCTATCCAGGTACTACCAAAGATTTGTGCCAGAGTTTTCCAGAGTTGTGGCACCACTCTCAACTTTGACGAAGAAGGTGAAACCCTTCGTGTGGTTAGACAGATGTCAGCAGAGCTTCCAGGACCTGAGGCAAAGGATGACCAGCGCACCTATCTTAAGGCTACCGGAGGAAGGAGTAGGGTACGTAGTCTACTGCGATGCATCAGGGATCGGACTTGGATGTGTCCTGATATAGGAGCGGGTAGTGATCACCTATGGATCACATCAGTTGAGGCAGCATGAGCAGAACTACGCTACCCATGACCTGTAGTTAGTAGCAGTGGTCTTCGCTCTGAAGATGTGGAGACACTATCTGATGGGCGAGCGCTTTACAGTCTACTCTGACCACCAGAGTCTCAAGTACATCTTCGCGCAGAAGGACCTGAATCTGAGACAGCGGCAATGGTTCGAGTTCCTACAGAACTATGACTTTGAGATAGTCTATACTCTTGGAAATGGGAACGTATTTGTCGATTATCTCAGCAGGAGGATGGGAATTCAGATACTCGGGGAGGCGACGGAGTAGCTAGCCACTTTGCAGATATCCTTCATGGATAGATATGGAGAATCCTTTCTTCAGTCACTCACATTCACTCCTCCACTACTGCAGCGGGTTAGAGAGGCACAACGTGGGGACACTGACTGTGAGACACGACGTGCTCAGATATCCTCAGGATAGGCACCTGATGGATTCTCTATAGGAGGAGAGCATGACATCCTTTTAAGAGGACGTACCATGGTACCAGCTGCTTTACAGGAGGAGGTGCTATGGGAGTTTCACACTTCCCCTTTAGTGGTACATCCAAGAGTGGTGAAGATGTACTAGGATCTCAAACGACAGCACTGGTGGCCGGGTATGAAGAAGGTTGTAGCTAAGTTAGTTTCTCAATGCCTCACCTGTCAGCAGGTGAAGGCAGAGCACCAGGTACCAGCATGCATGGTGCAGCCCTTGGAGGTCCTGTAGTGGAAGTGGGTCGGGATATATATGGATTTCATGACTAGACTTCCACGCACTTCCAGAGGTCAGGACTCCATTTGGGTGATTATCGACTGACTCACCAAGTCGGCCTACTTCTTACCCATCCGAGAGTAGGGCTTAGTGGAGAGCTTGGGGTGCCTCTACGTTCATGATATCGTACAACTTCATGGTGTTCCATTATCTATCATCTCTAATCGAGATACTCGCTTTATTTCCCGGCTTTGGAAGGGGTTGCAGGAGGAATTCAGGATGCAACTACGTCTGAGCACCACCTTTCACCCTCAGATGGATTGTCAGATGGAGAGGACCATTCAGACTCTCGAGGACATGCTATGTGCATGTGTCCTCGACTTTGGTCGAAGCTGGGAGGACCACCTACCCTTGGTGGAGTTCTCTTACAACAACAGCTACCACTCCACCATCGGGATGGCACCATATGAGGCACTATACGGTCGACCTTGCATATCACCTCTATGCTGGATAGACCCTGGGGAGTCAGCAGTTGTGGGACCGGAGATGGTCCAGGCCACAACAGAGAAGGTCCAGGTCATCCAGGAGTAGATGAGAATAGCTCAGAGCCGGCAGAAGTCTTATGCTGACAGGAGGCAGAGGCCACTGGAGTTCGAGGATGGCGACCACGTCTTCTCATGGGTCTCACCTCGACGTGGATTACGGAGATTTGGCCGGGGCAGCAAGTTATCTCCGCGCATCATTGGACCATTCCAGGTCCTCAGCTGGATAGATGGGGTAGCTTACCACCTGTCTCTACCACCTCAGTTTCACTAGGTGCACGACATCTTCCACGTATCTCAGCTAAGGAGATACGTGCACGACCCGATGCATATCATCGACCATGGGGAGCTGGACATTGACGATGTGGCAACTTTTGCGGAGGTCCCAGTGGAGATCGAGGATCGATAGGAGCGAGTCCTATGTGGGCGGTCGATTCCTTTAGTGTTTATCAGATGGCAGCATGGGAACCTCTAGGAGAGCACTTGGGAGCGTGAGGCTCAGATGCATGCACAATACCTACTTTTGTTTCCCTAGATTATGATGTATCTTTACAGGGATGTAAAGCCTTGAGGTGGGAGTAATGTAAAGACCTGTAAAATTCATGGGAAATTTTTTCTTAATTTTCTTTGGGATTTTACAAGAACATAGTTTCTGACGGAAGCTGATTCCATGGCCCGGTGTGCCCGGAATCAATTTTTGAAGTTTAACTCGGGTACGTTCAGTGAACGAATGAGCGGGTTTTCCTAACTTTTGAACCGGTGCTCGGAATCGAAATCTAATGGCACTATTGAAATTGCAACGCCAATAATTGCATAAGAACTCCTTTTATGGGGTTGCGTTTGCTCGGGTGAAGTTATTAATTAAATGGGTTAACTAAGGAATAAAATAAAATATTGTGCTACAAATTTTATTTCTATTTTAGGTATTTTAAACCTATGCTTGGTGGTTGGAGTGGGACCCACTAATATCCTAACTCCACTAGGTAGGATATTAGTGAATTGGGGCCCACATGACCCCCACCCCTTCAAATCCCTTTTATCGTCCCTCTCATGCATTTAATATGTAACTCACCCACACCCCTTTTAAATACCAAGTCAACTATCTTAATTAATGAATGGAATTAAGTTATTCATTGTAATCAATTCATGATTTCATTTTGAATTTCTAGTTGAATGTTGGCTTGTGTGTGTTAATTAAATAAGAAAAAGTCTTATTTCATTAAGGGTTATTCCGTTGTGCGAGAAGGTTGGAGGGGATTTGCTCAAGCCTGATAATCTTCATCTTCCTCCTTGTAGAATGTGAAGAACACACCGTCACCGACGAAGAATGCCGAACTCCGACGGAGGACAACGAATAATGTTGATTCCTCGGATATCGACAACGCGACATCGAGTACCGTGACGCCGACTGTCCTCTTCTCTGCGACGCCGTGTAACGCGACACCGACGATCCTTCTTCCGCGACGCCGTCTTCCGGGATGTCCCTTTCCCGTGACAAACCTCGTTCGATGACATCATCAAGGTAGGGGGTTTGAATTAGTTCATGAATATTCTTTGTCATACAAACGTCTTCTTTTTCTTTAGATGCTTGATATCGGATTAACAAGAGGAGGTCGGACCACACAAACACGGCCGACCCTCCTCCCCCTTTGATGTTGTGTTTGTCGTCGCACGAATAAAGGTAGCGCGGTGCAATGACACCGCACGGAAACAAGGAGAAGCATGGCGTCGTCGCACCATGCCATTGAGGCCGAACAAGCCGCGACACCGTCACGTCGTGATGGAGAACCACGAAGAGGTGGCGTCCAGAGTGGGGCAGCGGTGGTGCAAGGTGGGGCGGCCGGAACCGCCGGCCTCCAGCACCTCGGAGGGGCGGGACCGCGGGGTCCCGCGGCGGCAGCACCGGCCGGCTGGACCGGGCCGGCCATTTCGGAAGGGGGCCCGGGGGTCGTAACCCCCGGCTATTAAAGGAGAATCCCCCACGTAGGGGTCGCGGTTTCATTCAGGGGGCAGCACCCCCCCCCCCTTTCCACGACAGCTCGGCCGAGCCGAGCTGTCTGGCCACGCGGCCGCATCCGCACTAGGCCAACCGGCCGCCCAGGCCAGGCCGGGCCGCACCGGCGGGGCCAGGCCGCGCCCACCGGTCTGGACTGTGCCCTAATGGGCCGGACCCGGATCCGGTTCAGTTCGACCCGGTTCGGGCCAACCCAGGGGGTCTCGGGCCGGCTCGGTCCGGCTCGGTCCGGGCCCAAACCCCCTAAAACCGAACAGGTTCGTTCTTTTGCCCATATCTTGGGCTACAGGCCTCCGATCAATGCACCGTCAGTTGCGATGCGATCCTTGGATCGAGATTGTCGTTTCGGTATATTAAAATCAAGGTTTCATGGAACTTTGAGTATGTCCGGTTTGGTTTGAACACGAACCAACCGGGCCCTCGGAGTGGAAACACTTATAACTTGAGCTCCGGATGACCGATTGACGTGCCATCGACTTTGTTGGATTCCTCTTATTGAGATGGACCTTTTGGCTTGATTTTATCAAGGTTTGGACACAGTTGGAGTGTGGTCGGGTTGGTTTTGACTTAAAAACCAACCGGACCCCTGGAACGAAAAAACCAATAACTCTCAGACCGGGCGTCTGATTGTCGCGTCATCTGTCGCGTTGAGTTCCTTTTGTTGAGATGGAAATTTGTGATACTTCAAATCTGGAGTACGTGTCAGTTGATGTATCGAACCTCCTTGGATCGTGGAGCAGAACCTCCCAAAATCAAGCATGCTGTGTGTTGGAACCCTACAGCTAGCTGTGACTGCGACGACGATGATGACTGCACTAAAATCCTCCATGGGTTCGGAAGTGATGACGACCATACTGAAATCCTCCGTGGGTTCGACGGCGATGAAGACTGCAATGAAATCTTCCGTGGGTTCGCCAGCGATGAAGACCGTACTAAAATCCTCCGTGGGTTCAACGACGATGAAGACTGCACTGAAATCCTCCGTGGGTTCGGCAGCAATGAAGACCATACTGAAATCCTCCGTGGGTTTGACGGCGATGACTACTGTTCTTGTATCCTACGTGGGGCTAGCAGTGTTTGACTCTGTTCTTGCTATCCTACGTGGGTTTGGCAGAGTAGCTGGTCTGTATCGAATGTGGGTCTGACAGATTAGCTGGTTTAGTATCCTACGTGGGTCCTATCTTAGATTAATCAGTGATTACATCTGGTCATCTCTATCACCTTATGAAGAAGTATACCTATGTGAGTTGAGTCTTGACTTTTAAACAATATCTTCGATATGATTGACTTGATTTCCTATGTGGGTTGGGCTGTGTTATCCTGTGTGGATTAGGATGTACTATCCAGTGTGGACGTGATCGAACTTGGGCTCAGATGTTGGAGCCAAACTGGAATTGATGACTTAGGTATATGTATGGGAAAATACCTAAGTAGTGTTGGTTGTTACTTCATGATTTAATCTTTCCTTTTTGAATTATCCTTTGTGGATTTTAGAATACCTTCGGGGGTCTCGGGGTCCCTACTAAGTAGCGTATACTCACCCCTGCATGGGATATGTCTGCACTACGCTGTGTTGGATGTAGACGATGGACAGTGCTAATCGTGGTTGAGGTTTGGGGAGAAATTTGGTACCTGGAGGTGGACCACTGGGTGGGACGTACATGGAGAAGACGACTAGATCCGAGGAGCTGAGGAAGCTATCTGCACCCACCCTTCAGGTGGGACTTCCAGTAGACAGCTTGACATTGCTTCTTTACTTTCAGTTGCTATACTTCTTTCCATTTGTACCTTACTTTCAGTTTGGGTTTGTATTCTGGCCCATTTACTTTTCATACTTACTATTTTACCCACTTTTACTTAGTGATTACTTCTTCTTTCTTACTCTGTTGTGTTTTTATACTTTATAAAGGCAATGCCTTCCCCTTTTTGTCGGGATTTAGGCAATGGTGCTAGTTGCCAGCCCCTGGCCTATGGGAGGCGGGCTTGGGGTAGTCATAGCACGGGTCCCTAGGACGGGTCGTGACACCATTTTGATGTTATTATTTATAATAGAACTAGGATTTAATACGTAAAAAGATGTTTGGTAGTTCTCTTTTCAGTTATAGTTTTGGCTTGTGGTTATGCCTATTATTTTCCCAATAGTGAATGAATATTTAAATAGAATCACTTGAACATGATAACGATAACGAGTACAATGGGAAACTGTTTTCTATTAAGTTGTTGTGCTCTAGTTTTGGATATTATGGACTTATTCATGTAGGGGTAGTAATGAAAGTGGTTTTGTGTGGGCTATTTGTTGGTTTCAGGATCCTTAGATTGGGATGATTTTTTGAATAACTATATTTTAAAATTTAGTTCTAGTGTTTCTTATACGCACCTCACCCATGTTGAGAACTTCAGTCGAACACCCCTATTTCATGGGGGAATGGTGTTTTTTCCAACATTCCTATGAGTGACTGGTTATTAGCTCATTTTTGCTCCATCTCCTAGGTATCCCAAGACTCATTGGGAAGTTTTTGATGGTATGAGGTTTATTATAGCCAAATACTCTTTGGATAGGGTGTGCTGTTGTGGGTTGGCCTAGGTGTGTGTGGTAAGGTTGTTTCCCAAGTGTCTTCGTGATGAGGCTTGGGTGTCTACAGGCATGAAGTGTGCTTATGATGGCCCAGTTTTCTGTGGGCGGGAAGTGTGGTTTTGATTTCCCTGGTGTCTATGGGTGGGGTGTGTAGTTTTGGTGGCCTTGATGTTTGCGGGTGGGGTAAACGTGTGGTTAGGATGCCCCATACAGTTTCTATTGGGGGAAGTAGTGGGACTGCAGTGGGATTTTTGGGGGAGGTCTGGTGTATAGGATGTTCTATATATCAATTAAGAAAGTGGTATGGGGTACCCAATTATCGATGTTCTATTACTATTATCTTACCTTACCTGAGTTATTTGGGGAGTGGTTCTTGTTGAGGCTTGGTGGATAGTTTTCCTTACCAGGTATTTTGGTTACCTTTATTTCTCATGGGAATTTGAATATCTCCCCAATTTTTCACAAGATATTTTGTTTCCCTACTATGTATACTTTTATACTGACTCTGCGTATATAAAACTTCTTTCATTTTTATAGGAGAACTTTGAGGATCACTCCAGACCAAACTATCTCAGGCGTCGGGATAGTTGTCATTGATACTTTTCTTTTCTTTTGGTACTTTCTGTCATAGTTTTTCTTGTGCTTTATATTTTTTTCACTTTCGAATATTCATGTGGGAATGGATTCTTGGTTTTACTCTTGTCTTTAGTCCATGGTGTTTCTTGGATTTACCATATTCTCTCACAATACAGTTTTACAAAAACGGTAATATCTTACATTTGGGTGAGATTCTATACCCTTGGTGATAGTCTCCACTCTAGGGCCTATTGAAGGCGGGTCTTGGGGGACATTATCTCTCAATCACCATGAAGAAGGAAGGGAAAGGCATCTTGTGGTCCTTTCCTTACCTAAAATTACTTTTTTTAATATAAAGCAAACACTTTTGAGGAAAAAGTGAGAGACCGCACAAATAAAATGGAAAATAAAAAAACCCAGAAAATCAACTGGCCCTGCCCCACCCTAGCACCTATGCCATGAATAGAAGCCTTCAACGATGCAGGACCCCTTAGTAGATAGTCCCGTGTAGAGATGCAAGTGCACATAACCGAAGGCAATGCCATTCCCTCTCAACATTCCAATCCAAAAGGCCTACACCAATGAAGACTCCATGCTCTGATCCTCCTCTGAAGCAGGTCCAAGAAGACTGCTGGAAATGAGAACAAACTCACAATAAGCATAGTTCACACAAGCATTACCATGAGCCAACCAAAAGAGGTAAAAAACTTAATGAGTATACTTGTATGCTCAACCTACTTATATAAAATTGCATTTAGGTTTCTAGGAGGACTTCAAGGACCATGTGAGAACTTACTTGCTCAGGTGTCGGGACAGTTTCTGTTGCTTCTTTTCATTTATTTTGGTATTTTCCATCATGGTTTTTCTTGTAATTTGAATTATTTTCACATTCTAAAATGAATGTGGGAATGGATTCTTGGATTTACTCTTATCTATAGTCATTAGTCAATGTTTTCTCTAGATGTTTCTCTAAAAATGGGTAATTCCATTCATTTTTGATAAATTCTATACCCTTGGATCTAGTCATCACTCTATGTCCTACTCAATGTAGGACTCAGGTGTCATTATCTCTCTTTCTCTTGAAGAGGGGAGGTATGGGCATCTTTTCATCCATTCCCTCAACATGGTGAGGGTGGGTCATGATTGAATGGTATCAGAGTTGATGGTTGAGAGATAGGATGGAGTTTCAGGTTAGGCACAGTGAGGATTTCCAGGGATGGTAGGGAATCAATGTTATGCAATCTTGGTGCATGAAATAGACCATAAAATAATAGCTAGGATATAGGATTTGAGGGCCCACTGATATCTGATGCAAGGACTCTGAGCCTACCGAATGACCATGTGAGGATACATTGATTACTGGGTAGAGACCCTTGGAAATGTACATGTATCATAATGACTTCTGTTTCTACATAAATTGGGGTGACTTGAAAAAAAATCAAAATAAATAATAAATAAGACCCAAATTAAATTCCTTGCTACTCCGTCTTAAGCATTCTTTGTTTACCTTGCAGTTATGGTACCTGGACGTCGTCCATTAATAGAGTGAGTAGTTGAGGCCCAAAAGGTCAATCTAATTGATTTTTGAGGGCTGATCAAGAGAAGGATGACCAGTGGCAGAAAACACTTTGTGTCTTCCAGTGGTAGATTCTGAAAAATTACGAGGGAAGCATCTCGAACATGGAGATGGAGAGCTTTCTCAAGGATCTACTGATCTTTTTCTGCTTGATATGGGCTCTGATAGAGTACTGGGTTCCTCTAGGTGTGATCCAGATGCGGGGAGTGACACATAAGTGGTGGAAACATTATCTCTAGGAGAATAAGGGAATTGAGGTTTCGTAGACTGACATTGGGAAGGGGTTCTAGGCGGAATTCCATTATTCCATGATAAAGGCAAAGAAGAAGCATGATCTACTTTCCCTCCATTATGGGAGTGTGTAGATAAGAGATTTGGGGGTCATGTTCATGGGTATCCTTTGCTTTTGTTTAGACCCCTTTCTGGATGAGGATTCATAGATAAGATGCATAAAAGAGGCACTCCAACATGCTCTTCAGTATATTATTACTCCCTTCACTCTACCGATATTCTTGGTGGTTTAGAAGAAGGCTGAAGTAGTGGATATGATGCACATGATGGGAGGTGTTCCACGAGAGGGGATCCAATTGTGTTTGTCAAAGGGGAACATTGTCATCCGAAGGCGTCCAACATTAGGTCCATCTTGGTTTCAATCGATGGGGAGCAATGTTCAGTAGTTCTAGTTCCGATCTCCCAGTCCTCACCTTTTCTCCAAGAGCTTAGGACAGACGTTCTTTACCTGTGTTGGTTGTGGGAATTTTCTGAATTAGTTCCCTATCTGATTATAGTACGGTGGGGGTGGGAAGGTTCATCACCCACCTTGGTAGTAGCTATTTCCGGCCAGGCCCTTCTAGTAGCAGGGGCCGCAAGCTCTCACTCCATCGGGGGTGCATGGTGTAACAGGAGGCTGACCTTTGGGAGATCCTAAAGGACCTCGACCAGGGCGTGGTTGGGGAGGTGGATGACATATGAGGGGCAGAGGAGTTGGGAATTGGCAACTGCACATTGCATAGGAATTAGTTCCAGCAGGGCCAGAGGTTGTTCAAGGTATGATTCATCCGTTTAGTACCCATGTGTGTGACTTATTTGATTCAAGAGCTTCACACTCCTTTTTAGCACCCAGTATAGCCCATGCCTTGGGTCTAGAAATTGAGATACTTTCCATTACCCTGGTGTTGAGTATTCTTATTGGAGGTCAAACCGTCCTGTGAGATGTTGGAGGAGGATACAAACTGATGTTGTGGCTGCATCAGTCTTGTGGGGATCTATTTCTACTACAAATTCAGCCATACGAGGTCATCATGGGCATCAATTGGCTATTTTCCATGCACGCTATCATTTATTACTCCTAGATATGGTTTATGTTCTCAGATATGGGTGGCCAGCTTGTAGCTTTCATTAGAGAGCATGGTTTCCAGGAGGCCAGCCATAGTGTGGATCCCCTTCTTTCCATGGTACCCACGATTTCAGTGGAATAAGTAGATTTGGAGATTGTGGATGTTCTAGGGATTGTTATTGAATTCCTGCAAATCTTCCTCGAATATTTTTTGACTCTACACCCTTGATGTTATGTTGAGTTTGGTATATACATACAACCTGGTGCCCATCTGATATCAATGGCTCCCTATCAGATGGCACCTTCTGAGTTGCAGGAGTTGGGGATTCAGTTTGATGGCCTGATGAATAAGGGTTTCATCCGATCAAGCCCATTGCCATGTGGTACTCTATTCTTGTTCTCAATGAATAAATATAGTGGTCTAAGGCTCTACATAGACTAATGAAGACTAAATCAGGTGAATGTAAGCAACCGTTACCCCCTCCTATGGATCAAATAATTTTTTGACCAATTAAAGGGAGAAAGTTGGTTCCCTAAGATTGAAATGAATTCCGGATATCACCAGTTGAGGTAAAGGATGTTGACATCCTAAAAAATACTTTTAGGTGTAGGTATAGGCCCTTTGAGTTTGTGTTCATTCCATTTGGAGTTACGAATGCCCAAGGTGTTTCCATGGGGCTCATGAAATGTGTTTTTCGTGAGTATTTGGGCTGGTCTTATGTCACGTTCAATGACAACATCCTGATCTAATCAAGGTCATAGTAAGATCTCACCGTGCATCTAAGGAAGGTTTTGGAGGTCCTATGACATCACCATCTTTACGGGATGTTGTCCATGTCCATGATTTGGATGTGAGATGTGAACTTACATGGACACGTGGTGTCCCCATAGGAAATATCAATGGTCTCGTCGAAGGTTGAAGTGGTTTTTCATGGGCATCAATCAAGAATGTTCCATAGGTTCGTATTTTTATGGGTCTGGCAGGTTACTAGCAGAGGTTTGTACCAAAATTCTCTCAAAATGTAGCACCTTTGATAGCCTTAATAAGAAAATACATGTATTTCGTATAGAGTGAGTAGTGCTAGACATCTTTTAGTTATCTGAATGGGAATCTGGTCAGTGCGCCAGTGTTGAGGTTTCCAGAGGAAGGGGTAACATTTGAAGTGATATGTGATGCTTCCCATCTAGGCTTGGGGCGTGTGCTAATTTAGTAGTGGGGAGTGATATCTTATGGTCTATAAAGTTAGTCATTCAAAAATATAACTGTACCACATATGACCTGGAGCTTGCAGTGGTGGTGTTCATGCAAAAACTATGGCAGCATTACCCCATTGAGGAACAAGGAATACGGGGGATGGAGTTTCTCTAATAATACTACTTTTATCTCTCCTACACATTAGGAAATGGTAATGTGGTGGATGATTCCTTGAGAAGTAAGTCACCGAAAGATGTAGTTCGGGAGTCCGAAGATTCTTAGAAGATGATGGAGGAGTTAGATTATTTGTATCTAGGCATGAGATTTCATGATGGTAGAGGTTGTCTATTTTATATGATAGTGCAGTATTCCTTGGTACAGTAGGTGGAGGTGTCTCAGTGGGGAGACTCAGATGTTGAAGTGATGCGGGATCATATTAGTAAGGGTGACGCTCCAGAAGGATTGTTAGAGGACTATCACAATTAGATTCTTTTCCCTGGGAATTTTTTTTCCAAGTGGAAATGCGTGATGGATTTATATGTGAGTTCCATAACTCACCCCTGGAGGTTTATCAAGGACTCTCCAAGATGTACCGGGGCTTGATAGGTCATTTTTTGTAGGTTGGAATGAACAGGGAAGTGGAATATTTTTCTGCAAATTGCCTCATGTGTCAGCACATGAAGCTTGAACACCATGTTCCTGGTACTCTGTTGTAGCCCTTACACATTCCTGACTGTAAGTGGGATGAAATATCGAAGGATTTAATCATAGGAATACCCATGGATAATGGAGGCTATGATTCCATCTTTGTAGTTCTGGACCGATTGAAGAAAGCAGCTCACGTCTTATCAGTTAAGTGGTCCAGTATAGTGGATTCCCTAGCCTAGAAGTATGTGGGTGAAGTTGTGTGGCTGCATGGAGTTCCCATATCCATCATTTAGAATCATGATACATGATTTAATTCATGAGACTATAAGGGATTACATAAGGTGTTTGGATCCCAGCTATGACTTAGCCCTTCGTTCCATCATTATATAGACGGGAAGATGGATCGGACCATACAACCGTTGGAGGATATGCTTCGGGCATGTGTTGTGGAATTTGGAGGATCATGGGTATGAAACTTTCCTCTGGAAGATTTTTCCTACAACAATATCAATAAATATACCATTATCAAGTCACTATGTGAATCCTTATATGGAAGACCGTTTTGTTCACCTGTGTGCTGGATAGATGATGGGGAGGCAAGTGTTCTTCTCCTATAGGTAGTGTAGTGCACAACAGAGAAGGTTTGAATTATGTGTGAATGGATGAAGGTGGATCATGACTAACAGAATTCATATGACAATAATAGTATGAGAACCTTAGATTTCTTTTTTGGGGACTACATGTTCCTAATGGTATCCCCTTGGTGTGGACATCGATGGTTTGGAAGGGGAGTATGCTTTATTCCAGGTTCATTGGGCCCTTTGAGGAGTTGGGAAGAGTCGGTGAGGTGGAATATCAGATAGTGTTACCAATACAGTTGGAGAGGATCCACAGCATCTTTCATTTCTCCCAGTTCTATTGGAATCTACACGATGATTACAACATCATGAACTGGGTAGAGTTGGATATCTAGGAAGAGTTGGTGTTCATGGAGCGGTCGGTGAGAATCTATGATTGTAAGGAAAAGGTGCTTCATGGATGGACCATTCCCATGGATTGTGTGTTATGGAGGCATGGTGGCCTTTAAGAGAGTACCTAGTAATAGGAGACCTATATGTGTGACCAAAACCTATATCTATTCTGATTTTTTCTATTGCATTTATTTTGATCATTTCTTATCATGTATTGTTTGACCTCACTTTCTTTATGATAATTTGTTTTCCTCGTTCACTATTTTTGTGTGAAAGTTTCTAACCATGGGGATGGGGGAACTATATCCCTAATCTAGACGAATTAATGTGGATGTGATTAAACCCGTGCAGGCGAGTTAGTGCCACCCAAAGAAGATAGTATCTTGACATGGAGGAAGTAGCTCCATAATCCATGGGTCAGGATGTGTGAATTTTTGTGTTGGGGAGGTCACATTGTGCTTCTATAGTTGTTCAAGAGATATATGGAATAGGTGCTCCTAGATGTTGATGTTTTACTCCTATTTTCAATGAAAGGTGGTTGAATCCTAATATGCATCTTAAGGGTCGGTTGTTGGGACCTCTTTTCTTCGGTTTTTCTATGAATTATTGAGGACGAGAATAATTTTAGAGGTTTCTTAGGTAATGGAACGAACCCTCCATTTAAATTAAATTTTCTTATCCTGACATTTAAGTTATCTTGGAGACCATTTGATACACATCGAGGAGTTTTCCATATTTCAAGTTGAATGAATGGTGGCACCGATTGTCCATCGATGGCAGGGATGGGGATCGGTGGCACTGATCGGCATCGGTGGCACCGATCGGCATCGGTGGCACCGATGGGAATCGATGGCACCAATGGGCATCGGTGGAACCAATCAAAAATGGTGCCACACCAACTGGTTCTAGGGCATCAGTGCCAGGGTGTCTGTGAATCACCCATCGGTGAGTCATTTTCATCTTTTCCAAGACTTTCCAGTTTCACTCTCATAATGCCTCTTTTAATGTAAAAGTGTTTTGAAGCCTCATTTAAAGTGATTTAAGGATGTTTTATGTCTTGTAAAATATATTTTAAATCCCCTAAGAGTAGAGAAACCCTTGAATTACAAAAAAAATGTGGCCTTTTGTATGTGTCACTCCTTTTCTGGGTGTTCCAGTTTTTTCCTAATTTTTCTAGTTTCACCCCTATTATGTCTGTCTCTCCATTTAATGGAAATCTATCGACTCACAGCCATCCATTAGTCTATCTTCAAAATTTATGAGAAGATTTATTAATTCTGAATTAATTCCAATGTGTGAAATCACTGAGCCACATGGTCAATCCATGATCCAACTTTTAAGTACTTTGGAATGGTCTCGCTTATTTTAGGATCTGACCTCTTCTTAATCAGAGATCCTTTCTTCCTTATTCCTTTTCATTTCTCTTAGTGTGACTCGAGACTTCCTCTAGAGATGAATCATGTGCCCATGCTGGATCCCTTCCTACTTATCCTTGTAGTTCTTCCTACATGTTGCGCCATCCCCTGTTCTTAGAAGAATGTGAAAATTTCGATCCTTGATCATCCATATATGGGTTATTCCTTTTCCTCTATTTATTGTGCATCAAGAAGGGTGGGTATGATGATGTTCCCTTAGGATGTAGATGAAACCAACATTAATGAAGATAATAAATGGGATTTTGAATAATTAATGGGTGGTAAGGATGATGATGTTTTTTTATTTTACCTTTCTTTAAATTTTGTTAATTGAATGGGCTCATGTCCACTGAAAATCGTGGTTGTTGGTGGTCCTTTCATGCTCACTAATGACATTATTTTTCCAAGATAATCTTGTGATTTAATGGCTGTAACATGTAAACTAATTAATCATATAATATTGGTTCATTAAATGGATTCTTGGTGGATAATAACCCTTATGTGATCACCCCGGTTAACCAAACGGAAAGAATGAACATAATCAATTGTGTTGGAAAATCTGAAAAACTCACTTGCTCTATTGTGATGATATGCACAATTGTTCTAGTTGATTCTTTATGGATGGATGTGGATGGTAATGGAACCTATGGTTGATAAGTTGTGGCCTTGTGAATTTGTGCCCATGTGGAGCCAAGGGTAAATGTTTTATACCTGATAAGTAGGGGCTTGTTTGGGATCCAAAGGGATATCATGGGATCCATTTTGATGTTATTATTAACAAGATAACCAGGAGTGAATTCTTAAAAATGTTCTTGGATGTTTTTCTTTCAGTTTTTTTGTCTTGTGGTTATTCATGTTAGTTTCCCTGTAGTGAAGGAATATTTAAATGGAATCACTCGAACATTATAATGAGAATGGGTACAATAGAAAACTATTTTCTAGCAATGGGTGGTCCTCTAGTGGTTGTTGTTGTGTTATTGTGCATGTTAATGTAGAAGTAAGAGTTGTAGTGTGTGGGATGGTTGTTGGTTTCGTGACTCTTTGGTTGGGATGAGTGTTTGATTACTTATATGTATAAAATTTAGTTATTGTGTTTCTTATACTCACCCAAACTATATTGGTCACTTCGTGCCAAACACCCACATTTCATAGGGGAGGGTGTTTTCCCAAAATTCCTATGAGTGGATGGTTATTAGATCCTTTTGCTCCCTCTCCCAGGCAGCCCAAGACTCTTCAGGCATGATGTAATGGCCTAAGGATTATTATACCCCAAGACTCTTTGGGTAGGTTTTGTTGTCGTGGGATGACCTATCTGTGTGGGGGGAGGTTTTTTCCTAAGTGTCATTGGGATGAGGCCCAGGTGTCTGTAGGCAGGAAGTGTGGATGTGATGGACTAGGTGTCTACGAGTGGGAAGTGTGGTAGTGATGGCCCAAGTGTCTGCAGGTGGGATGTGTGGTTGTGGTGGCCTAGGTATTTTTGGGTGGGACAAACGTGTGGTTAGGGTGGCTTATATGGTTTTTGTTGTGGGCAGTAATGGGACTGCTGTGGGATTTGTGGGGGAGGACTGATACATAGGATGTTCTAAATAACCAGTAGGAAAGTGGTGCAGGGTACCCAATTATCGATGTGTTTTTACTATTATCTTACATGACTTGAATTATTTGGGGAGTGTACCTTAGTGAGGCTAGGTGGATAATTTTCGATACTAAGTGTTTTGGTTACCTCTATATCTCACAGGGAATTAGAATTTCTCTACACTTATGCACGATATCTCTTAGTTTCCCTACTAAGTATACATGTATACTCCCCCTACATATATAAAACTTCTTTCAGGTTTCCAAGAGGACTTCGTGGACCGTGCCAGACCTTACTAGATCAGGCTCCAGGAATGTTTTCGTTACTGCTTTTTTTTGGGTACTTTTCTTCAAGGTTTTTCCTGTAATTTGTATTATTTTAAGTTTAGAACATGAAAGTGGGAATATATTATTTTCTTTACTCTTATCTTTAATCATTTGTGTTGCTAGTATTTAACATCTTATCTCCCGATCTTGTTCTACAGAAAGGGTAATGCCTTCCATTCGTGTGAGATTCAATACCTTTGGTGCTAGTTTACACTCTAGGGCCTACTAATGGTCGGAATCAGAGGTCATTATCTCCCCTTTTCCTTGAAGAAAGAAGGTTAGGGCATATTTTCATATTTTCCCTCATCTTAGAGAAGGTGGGTCATGACATTATGTTAGTTACTTTTTGATGTTTTGTGAACCTAATCTTCTAGAGACATTATCCCATAAGATCTTTTGGAATTGTTTGATAGAATTTTACATTAAAAATCATGTAATATTATGTGTAAAATTCATAGGATAATATATTTGGTATCAAATTATGTTTATTTATTTTTTATTATTGGGACTATTATAGTTTAGTGATAATCCAAGGGATAAATCTTTATATAGGAGAATGTCTGGAAATTTTAGTGAAGTATATAGTGAATGGATTCCATGAAATAAAATACCAATCCACATACTATAGATAGATCTGAATATGGAACAATTATTATAAGGCCCTAATATTTAGTGAAATAATTTTTAAATTATACTTAATTTATTCCATATATTGTTTTACATGCAACGCAGAGTTTTAATGAACCAAAATGTATTATTAATGTTGTTATTGAGAAATAACACTTATAACCTAATCATTGAAATTTTTTGTATGAATATGAAAAAAATATTTTTTAAATTAAGTATTAATTGTTTTGAATATGAAAAAATATTTATAAATAAGTACTTAATTTTTGTTAAAGTAATTATATGGTTCGAAAATACATTTTTTTCAAAATTTAATTTTCACTGTCTTTTTGGGAAATAATAAAAAATTTATTTTTTCTTCCAATTTTTGATAATTTATTTGAAAAAATTAAATTCATTTATATAATAAATGTATTAGTATTATCTTATAATTATTTTTGTATAATTTTCCGAAATGATTAATTTCTCAATGAATAGTGATTAATAATAATTTTCATTAAAAGGATCATTTTAATTTAAAGAATATACAATTTCTATATTTTTATAATAGTTATAAATTTTAAATTAGTTAAATAATATTATGATTATTAAATTTATATGGTTTTAATCAATTTTTTATTATATTTTTTATTTTAGAACATTTATTACATAAGGGATATCTTTCTTTGGAAAACTAATTTTTTGTTTTTTCTATGGGTTTAATATTAAAATAAATTCTTCCAATTATTTGAATTTTATTTAGATAAAGTTATTCCATATATGTATTAATAATAATTAATATTATATAATAATTAAAACATGGCTTATTTCTATAATTAATTGAAAAAACATTACAAATTAATTATCATAGTTAAGGTTAAAACATGGTTTCTAGGTCTTAAACTAAAATTATAAGGTTTAAAATGACATGATAAATTGTACAATTACTATTTTCAGGACATTATTTTACCTTATAATATAAAAGATTCTATAATGAAACGTTTTTTAGTCCTATGTAATGGTTAAAACATGGATATATCTTTTTCATTTCCAAAATTCCAAGTGTTTCCTCCCTCTCACTTGTGAAAAAGCACCCCCTCTACTCTCTTATTCGCACCCAAAACTAATTTTGGATCATCCATAAAATACCCAAATATATTCCTTAATTATATACCCACATCCTATATTCCTTGTCCCTATTATGGAACCCTTCTATGCTGTATTTTGGGGCTAACCTAAGGAGGTTGTCTGAATAAGAGATATTATTCTTAAGCTGAAATTTTAAAATTATTTTTTTGTAAACCTAATTCAAATATTATTTATATATTCATAGATAATAACACTATTCATTACATATTAATATATGTTCTTATTTTCATTTAATAACCTTTACCCATATTCTTTTCCATCATATGGGAAATGAAGATGTCGATCGTGTGTATGACAGACTACCACAAAGCGAACTGATGTAATTTTTTTCCATCACCACCTATAAATTATCTATTAAATAATGGATTTAAAATTTTAATATGAAATTTATTTCATCATTATACTTCAAAAACCACTATATCACATCTACCTTGTTACATAACAATATTATATAAAATGATAACTCTCCTTGTGCAAATTTGTGGACAGGTCCCTCCATGAAGCAACATGATAAGTTTTTAATTTTATTTAGACATAGATTTTAATAAGTATAGATTGAATTAATATATATCATATATATGTAATAGAAATAAATATTTACTAGTAATATATTCATTACCATTCTTTCATTCCATCCTTTGAGAAAGTAGAAATTGTGTTCATGCATGTGTACGACCTACTGTGTCCATGATCAGTGTAATTCATTTTTATCTATAAATTTTAGTATTAATATATATATATATAATTAATATATATTAAATTTATGTCTTTCTTAAAATTATATATATTATGGAACTATTATTAGTGTATAAGTTCCAAAAAAACCAAACCAGATCACACATGAAAAAAATAAAGCAGTTATTACATAAAAGGTGATGTTAAAAATAAATTGTTCATAAATGGGTAATAAATTCCATAAGTAAATAATATATGGTATGAAATATATAATTATAGTTCTGTAATATCTATATAATAAAACTATATTTATTATATAGGAGGATCGAACTTATATAAATAAATTCAAGATGTGAGGGAAGATTTTATCATCTAAAATTCTCTTCTCTAAGACATATGTTACATTATTCACTGATATGATTTTATGAGTTGTATTTATTGACCATATTAAGTGTTAAATGATTATTATTTTTCTTTTTTTTATGTTTTATATTTCAATTTATGTTACTTTTTAATGGTTATTATGATTCAAAAGGTCCCATGCAGATAAAGGGTTTTCGTCTTACTTTTATTTCTATGGGGTGCGTCCCATATTCACCACTTTTTTATTTTTTGGTGTATATATCCTTCCCATAAATTTATATTATGATTAATATTTTGAAAATTATTAGTTATTAAAATCAATTGTTTATTTGTGGATTATTATTCAAAAGTTACAAATGATGTAAGTGTTTTATGTTACAGTCTCATTTTTATCGGGATTGTTTATGATTATGTTATTGATGTTCAATTATAATGACCTATACCTAAATAATCTAATTATTTTACTTTACTTTGTTTTTTATCTAGGGAATAAATTATTTCTTTTCATTTTCTACTCATTATTTACTAAAGATATCAAAATAATGTTTTTAAAGAAAACATTCCTTATTTCACTCTTCGGTCAAACCCCATTTTTTATTTCATTTCTAAGTATTTATAAAAAAAGAATAAATAATGATTTTACTATTCTCCAATAAATGATTCAAGTCAGTTTTATCCTTTTTAATTTTTTATAAAATAGTTTAAGAAGAATCTATTTTCAATTTTTTGAGCGATGTACTGTTGAATTTTTACATAAAATATGAATGAAATGTTTTTAACGTGTACTTCATGAATTTTATTTTATTCCACCATAGATACTCAATAATTTAAATATTAAATTATATTTTTCTAATTATATTTTAAAATTAGTTTTTTTCTTTAATATATGGAATATTTTTATATTATTAAGGATTTATTTAAAATTGGAAAGGATATTTTCCTCAATAAATGTTCCATGTGGTATTTTGAAATCATTTTAATCTAAGATAGAATCCTTTTATTTTATATAATATTTATTATGGATATTATCCAATGATACCATCCTTATTATTTCTCTGTATGTTTTATTTTTGTGATTTAAATTTTTTTATCAAATCCATTTCCATTCCATGGATAATGCTATAAATAAAGTTTTACAAAAACCATTTCATTCCAAGGGTTCTGATATGATGATAGTTTTTTTATCATGTTTCACACATATGTGTGATTTCATATGTGATTTTTGGGACCTATATATCCCTAAAATTCATGTTTTTAGGGAATATAACTCATGAGGGAATTATTTAATGTGTGAACTTGAATTCATGTTCATAGTGTTAGGCATGGACCTAGTTTCATGTTCATAAGGTTATATGTAGACCTAGTTTCATCTCTGGATGGTTTTTTGTGGACTTGGTTTTATGTCCATAATTTTCAGTGTTGACCTAATTTCACATCCATAAGGTTATATGTCACCCTAGTTCTATGTCTATATGGTTATGTGGGGAATTGGTTTCATGTTCATAAGGTTATGTATGGCCTTATTTTCTTGTCCATCAGATTATGTGTGGACCGGGATTTCATGCCCATAATTTTATGTGAAGGCATAACTTCCTGTATGTAACATAATGAGTGAACTAGTTTCAATTGATATATTTTCACAATGTTATGTTCTTGTGTTTTTTCACATTACTATTTCTATGTTATTCTTTCTTGGATTGTGTTATTTGATTCCTTTATGATTCTTGTCTTATGAACTATTAAGATTTATTCCATGACACATGATTATGATATTTTTATGTAGGGTATGGGTTTCAATGTTTTGATCAGGTTCTCATTGCCTTATTCCCATCTCATGACAATGTGATCATTGATATCAGTCTTTTATAACCATACTAAGCACCTAAGCTCGTGAATTTTTTTATTTCCTTTGTTTAGGAAGAAGTTTTTATGTATGGAATGTATAAAGTGAGTAATATGTGGGAAGATAATTATTGTAAAATTTGAATATCGTTTAGATAATAAGAACATTTTTTATATAGTCTCTAAATACACTAAATGATTATAGCCCTATGTCATGTATTTGTGAGATGAATTGAATATTAATCGAAAATAAATTATATTTATGTGTTAATATTATATATTATTATAGTTGGAATCAATGTATGGGTTTAGTAAACCATTGGATGATAGGGTTATAATAATTTGGTGAAAACCTAAAATTTATGTCAATGTATAGGATAACATCCTAAATTTTAGGTAAGGGAGATATTATGTGTTTTTTTAAGAAATCACAAACTTTTATTGATACAAAATGTGAATTTCAATCTAGTAAATTTATACCTTGGGGTAATACCACTAAAAAGGAACATTTATATTTGACTTAATCATCACCATGTTCATGATAATGCACCTTGTATCACACCCCATTTGACACTACCATGGTATATGGTTTGAAATATAAAAAACTAATTCTAAACCATCATGATGGATTTGAATTGATGATGAACATGAATCTGCTAGGATATTTAATAGTTTCCATATATTAAAAATAAGATGTTTTTCTCTATATATCCTATAAATTATTTTTCATGATTTTGATGTTTCCAACTATGATTATTGTTCCTCATGCTTTTCATTCTTCTTTTAATCAATGGTGGGAACCAAAATGAACTGGATTGATGTTAAATGTGTTTATAAGAAAAAAATTGGTTCAATTACTAGAATCAAGGATATTTTACTTATGCCTAATAATTTATCATAATATATGATTAATAACATTCACCTTAACCAACTATCTGACTCAACAAAGAAGAGAACTATAGAGTTTGCTGATTGTTTGGGGGTGGAAACCATTGAGGAATGTAGATTCAGTTTTATATATCTTGATAGTGTTGGAAGAATCACTCAAGGAGATGTTTCAATGGGATGATAATATTTCTTATGTGGTGGGAATAAGTGGATGGTGTAATTAATTATCAAGGAAAAATGAAAAGTTTCATTAACATAATGGATGACAATAATTTATTCCCTAATGAATCATCAACGGTTGAATGTTTCAGATATTGAATTTATGAGAATTATGAAAATTGATGTCCTATAGGGAATTCACAAAAAGTGTATCAGAATGGTTGAATGATTATTGTTTTTATTGTTGATGATGAAGACATTACAAATGACATATTATAGGAATGAGGTATTGAAGAATAATATGATGATTCCAAGAAAATGGTTTAAGAATAAATTGGAATGATTTATGTGAATATGTATTTATTTTTATGAATTATTTCATATAAATCATTAAATATATAAGTATTTTTTTGTATAATTTTTGAACTAAGAACTTTCATGAATATGTTGGATAGTATTGATGACCATGAAAAATGATTTAATAGAATGGTTATTTTTTTGGAAAACCCATTATTAATGTTAAATAACCATTAATATGTTCTTGAATTTGACATAATATTGTTTATTTGGGATAATAAAATTATTAATAATTATAAATTAAATAGACTGTTTTGATGAACTTTGAAGTGATTATTTATTTTTAAAAAAAGTGATTTATTTTATCATTGATTGAGTTTAATTTTTTTGGATGTATGAAATATATACAATAATCTTATTTTCTATTTAAGTAATCCTGAACTATGTATGTTTTCGTTGATGTTTTATGGTATTCCTGGTTATTACCATGGGTCTAGGGAATATATGAACAATTTATGAACATATTTGGTATGTGAAAAACAAAAGTTACTTTATGATTTTTGGATATTAATGTTTCGATTATATTGTAAAATTTAGTGACATAATTTATTGATTTTAAATTTTTTAAGGGTTCTAAGGTTAACCATTAATGGAAAGGTTTATTCTAAACTTTAGATGAGGTTTTAGATATTAATATATTATGTAAAAATATAAATATTTGTGAATATTGGATAACTTGTTGTAAAAATTTTAGTTTTAATAATTACTATATATAGAAGGACTGAATTATCATTATTTTATGAATCTTAATATATTTTAAGGATTTTGTCATGAAAAAATAATCTTCATTTCATAGAGTATGATATGACATGTAAATTGATCAAAGAACAACCAATGGATGAGATTGGTCTTATAAAATGGAATTAAGTCAAGTATGTGTATATCCTCGTGAAAATTATAGAATATTAGGAAATACTTATTGAAATAAAAATGGTGTACATTTACCTATAATTCTAATGAAGAATGGATTTTTCACCAATCATTGATTCATCGCTTTATAGTCATTAATAATATCTTCATCAAGCTCTCTATCATTATCTTTTTGAACTCAGGTTTTAGTTTTCTGATTCATCTCCATATTTTCACTTTTTACCAATGTTCTCCAATTTTGAAACCTAGTTATGTGTTATTCAAAATGAACATCATAATTTATTTTCCCTATTTTCATGGGGATGAATTATATTCCTATTTTATAATGTGGATTTAATAAATAGGAATTGTACAATGTCAAACCCACCAATAATAATTTCAAATTAGGTGGATGTAATTTATTAAAGGGTAGGATAAAGTAACACCCTATAATTTTATGAAATATTTTATTCAAATAAATTTAATTTGTTTGATATCTTTATTTACAAAAAAACAAATGTTTAAGAAAGTAATGTACACTATTAATATTAATATTTAAACATGACCATTATAACCATGTCGTTACTCTTAGAAGCATGAATACAAATTATTATTTTTTAAATTAGTTATCAAATATTTAGACAAATAGAATATTATAAAAAATAAGTACTTAGTTTTGGTAAAATATTTATATTTTTTCAATATTAATTTTCTCAAAAAATACTTTTTATTGATTTTTATGAACACATAATAAAATTAATTTCTTCAATTTTTATAAAATACATTTCAAAAAAATCTAATTCAATTCAAAAATACATATGAAAAACCATATTATAGAGTGAATTTTTTATATTTTTCAATGACATTGAATTTTTTGATAAATAGTGAAAAATATTGTTTCTATTAAAAAATAACTTTTTATTTCAATAATTTATAGGTTCCATTATATTTCAATAATGTTTTAAATGATTAATAAGTCAAATTATTTTATTATTAACCAATTTTTGTTTATTAGAATCAATTTAATTCTGAATATTGAAATGAATATTTTATATATGTAAAAAACATTATCATTGGAAAATAATTTTTTCAACGTGTTTGTGGGTTAAAGAAAAAAAGTAATTATACCACTAATAGGAATTGAATTTGGTAAATGTATTAAATATATTAAATCATCATAATTAATGTTATAAAATAATGCAAACTTACTTTTTTCTATAATGAAAAGTAAAAACATCATAAATTAATTACGGTGGTTAAGGATAAAACATGCTTTTTAGGGGTTAAAAAACTATCATGACTAAAATAACCAAAAAATTATTCATTTCCTAATTTATGGAAATATATCCACCTTATCTCATTTAAAGTTTAAAAATTATGCATTTTGGTTCCTTTTTAAATTAGAAAAATAGTTGTATGACTTTATTATTACAAAATATCAATGTATGTCCTCTATAAAACATATAAAATAGAATCCCTTATCCAATCCTATGCTAAAATACAAAGACATTTTTATGACATATCTACAAAAAATCTATTTATTACATCATCCATCACATCCTAGAGGATTTTTTTACTAGTAAACAATCTTATGTTTAATTACACTATAATAAATGACAAGGAACAATATCGGAAAGTGAATTGTGTGATCATTATCAATTCAAGATATATAAATTTTTTTCATGATTATAGTTTTATTTATTATTTCATAACATTTTGTTTTAGTATATCTATTCATACGCCACCTCAAAACATTGGGGTTGAGTTATTTCTGAGAATATAAAGTAGAGAAATTGTTGTATCTCATGTATATTACTCCACCTAGTCAATATATTATGTAATGATCCTATAAGAAAATATTTTAATACTTCCATTAGTATAATTTGATGTTATATTAATCATTTATTAGTTGTACTCATATAAATTCATCATCAATTTTCAGATGAGGAGGATCATTACTCACATCCTGAGTCATTCAATGATTTTTCAAATGTGTGAGGAAGAGGTGGAATATCCTTTAGAATATTCATATCATATTTAGATATTATTGCCTTATGAGTGTTAGTATCTATATCAATTTATTTATACCAAGAAGAGAATAATTATTGAATACATTCCCATTGTTATTAATTATATTAATGTATTCCATGATTAATTATCCGGTAATCCTCCAAACCTTGTGGTGGAGTTCTCCATTAAAATTATATTTTGATATTTTCCTATATTCAAGAATGCCTACAAACTGGCCACTATTGATTTTGAAGAACTAAAGAAGAAATTAAAATATAATCTATGATAGGTTTTATTACACTTGAGTTTTTCTCCAGGGGGTGGGACAACCCTCTTCTTCAAGAAGAAGTATGGGTAAATGTTCTCATGCATAGATTATCATGAACACAAAGGAACCATGACAGAAAATAAGTATCCTATACCATAGATATACGAATTGTTCCATCAATTATTCAGCTCCTAGTATTTTATCTAAAGTGGACCACCAGTTGGGATATCATTAATTAAAGGAGGAGAAGGAATATATTTTGAAAAATTTCTTTCGAATAATGAAATAGAAATATGAGTTCCTAATGATTCCCTTTGGACACACTAATTATATTAAAATATTCATGGACATGATTTAGTATTGTTTAGATATTAACATAAAATATTGGTGGTTTTATTTATCTATTATATGATAATATAATCCAAAATAAAAGATGAGAGTTAGGTAATTTTTAATAATATGCTACATACTTTTTGAAAGGAATATATATATGCGAAGTAAAGAAAATAAAATTTCTAGATAATGAAAATATCATTATTGGGATATTTTATGACAAGTAAAGGGATATATTTGGACCAATATAATAAAAAAATAATTGGGGAGTGACTAAGACTAACTTCTGTAATGGAGATCCATAGTTTCTTTGGAATATCTAGTTAATACATATGATTTATTAGAAATTTCTCATGATGGTCAAACCTGCTGACCAAGATAACACAGAAGGGAGTAAATTTTTTATGTATTAATCAATATTAAGAGATATTCATGAAATAAACAAAACTAGGCCTATAGTTGCAATATTCCTCACACTTCTCTTAAGTGGGGGACTTTTCATGGTATTCAATGATCCTTCCATTATGGGTTTGGCCTGTGTACAAATGCAGAATTATAAACTTACAGCCTATGCCTCAAGGTAGTTGAATTTTTATGAGTATAAATACCCAATGTATGATCTAGAGTTGGAAATAGTTATATTATAATATAATTTGTGGTGGAACTATCATTATGGGGAGAAGTGAGATATATATATATATATCATAGGAGCCTCAAATATAGATTCACATAAAATAACCCTAATATGATTCTGTAATGATTGTTAGAGCTGATCAATGATTATAAATACTAAATGAACTATTCTACTGGGAATGAAAAAATGTAAGATTCCCTAAGATGAAATAATCTATAAACTTTATCAATTATTGTAATTTAGAAGGATCCAATCTTCTTTGACATTCAAAGGATTGACATGGGGATCATAAGGGAAGGACCATCATTATCCCTTTCTCAAATGATTTCTTAACCATCCCTTCTGGAGATGATAAAATATTCTCAAAGATGTGATGATGAAAAATAGAAGAGGTTTTCATGTCTAAGAAATAGGAAACCATATAATAATAGAACTATTGAAGGAGTTGTAAGATTTGTTTCATGACAATATACACCATAAAATCCAAGGATAAAGGAGTTATTGATTGATTAACGTAGCTCAGACTTATTCACCCAACAAGTTAGCATGAAGATATATCATGAACTATGGGAGAACAATTTGTTGGTAAATATGATCAAATAGATTATGGAATATAAATCAACGTGAATTTCATATCAGCAAGTGAAGGATGAAAGGAAAAAAGTTCTATAGGGATGATACTACCATTACTCATGCATACAATGAAATGTGAAAACATCACCATGGATCATTCCATTGGTCTTTTGAATACATTAAGATAAAATAGTGGTATATGGGTTATAGTGGGACATCCTAAAAAGACTGCACATTTCATTTCAATTTGAGAGAACTTCTCTCATTGTCAACTTGCATTGATATATGTCAAAGAAGTGGAGAGGTTGTATGGAACACCAATATAGATTATATCAAAACAAAATTTGAGATTTACCTCTATGTGACGGAAATGTCTCTAACAAGAACAAAAAACTCAATTGAAATTCAGTGAGACATATTACCCCACAACTAATTTCCTTTCAGAGTGAGCTAACTAAACACTGTAAAACATGTTGAGATCTTTCTCAATAGAATTCAATAGGGTATGGGGCCATCATCTTCTTCTAGTTGGGTTCTCATACAATATTATATATCAACACAATCATCCAAATATCTCCATATAAACCCCATTATGGTAGAAGATGTAAAACTCATGCATTTTTTTGTTTAATCTTGAGAACATGAGCTTTTGGGTCCTTAAATGGATGAATAAATGGGTAAGGAGGCCTTGAAAATTTAACAACACGTTAGGGATGACGAAAGTCGATATAAGATCAATGCTTATTGTTTTTTATCGGACCTAAAGTTCAAGGAAATATAAAAAGTTTTCATCCACTATCCCTATGGAATAGATTCCTAACATTTATGTAGAATGGAAATCTATGTCTAAGGTACATCATCCCCTTTGAGATTTTTTATCACATCATATCTATAGATTATACACTAGACATCCCACCAATCATTAATCAACTACATGCTGTATTTCATATACCCCTCTTTAATATGTACATAACATATACCTCACATGTACTAAATTCAATGGCAGTATAGCTAGAAAATTATCTCTGTTATGAGGATCAACCAAGGAAGATCTTGAACCATCAAGATAATGATCTACACCATAGTAATTTTCTTATATTCAAGGTACTATGTTGAAACCACGATTATGAGGAGGTAAAATGGGAAACATGTGTATCCATAAAGAAGAAATACCATCAAATATTTTCACCTTGGTATGTAAAATGAATTTTCTTGGGTGAAATTTTTTATACTTGAAGAATGAAATGTAGAACAATTTTATTTATGGAATTTCCCAAATGAATATACAATTAGGATATATTAACTAATATTATATAATAAAACTGAATAAATTTTAGCATGTTAATATAGAAGTTATATTTATAAAATAAATATGGACAAAATAATTGAATGCATTAAAATGGGAAAAAATTAGAATATTACATAACAACAATATAAAAATTTGGATCATTTTGATCCCCCCAAATAATTTAACTTATGAAAAAAACTATTGAATTGTAGTGCAATATTTGTAATGAAATATGAATTTTAAAAATAAAGATAGAAAACAGATAAAATAGAAGTGAATAAAGAATTGATGAAACAAGTGGTATTTGTAGAAATTAGTTAACCCATGAAGCTGTTACAAATTAGTTGTTGTAATATTAATCGGGCTATTAGAATAGAAATCTTAATGTTGGAATTGTACTATAAACATTATGAATAGTAACTTAACCATTAGAATAGTAACCTCACCTATGAAAATTTTAAACTATATTTATTTATCTTAAATAATTATAATATGATATATTTATATCATGATCCATGAAAATAAAAGTTCTAAATGAAAAAATAATTATTTATATTTTTCTGAGGAATTAATTCCTTATTTTTATTATTAAAAAAATTATAGTGATTTAAAAGAAAATTTATTTTCTTCAAATGTGTTTATAAATTAATTTTTTGTTGTATTATAATTATTAAATTATTTTATTAGACTATATGTAAATTTTTAGAAGGTCCCAAATTTGATTAAAATATAAAAATTTGTATTTTTCAAAAAAAAGAAGGATTATATTTAACAATTAAATTTATCATATATATATATATATATATATGTAAAATGGAGTTAATTATTTTAATCTATGCATATATAAATCATTTGGGTGAATTTTTTAAATATTTCTAAAATAGTCAAAAAAATTGTTAACAGTCAAAAAAAGAAAAATACTATACTAAACCTTATGACCTAAATACATGATTTTTTTAGTCATGGATGATCTAATAACCCACCTGTTAGAACTTAAAAGCACAAATTATATTATATGGTTATAATAATCAATATTATTTGTAGTCTTGAGAAAAAAATAATATTGTAGTGAATATAATATTCAAATACTCTCTTCTCATTTCCTTATAAATACCACCCTTAGCCATTACTTCTACTCATATATTACAAGCCTGGTATATTTCTTAATATCTACCCAATTATCTTCCACATAATCTACCCCATTTCCTAGTTCTATAAGTCTCATAAGAAACCACTACAAGGAACATTATGGGGTTCTCTAAAAAGAGACTACAAAAGGGAGATGTAAACTATGAATTAAATTTATCTCATTTTTATTCATCTTTTACCAAAAAAATATATTCTCCATACACCGAAAAATATTAACATTAGTATCCTAAATATACTAATATGTTATTATTATGGTTAAATATCCATATTATAACCTCATTTCTATATTTCAAAAATGAATATTTTTTCACCATATGGTTGGTCCACCGCCTCCATGAAAAACAAACATCGTTTTTCTCCACAAACATCACGGATGGTTATAGATAATATATTAGGTTGAAATAAAAATATAATAATTATATTATAACTTATTTTATAGTTTTTAATTTTATAATAACCATTTAATTTTATTAAAATGGAATTATTTCTTTATGGCCAGTAAAACAATCATAATAAAATAACCACGCCACCTTAACATTTTTACAAAGTGAATAATCAATATTTCAGAACACATATATGTAGTTTTGATAATTTATTATTATATAATTACTTGAATACAATTTATTTTCCCTCCAATATTTTTAGTCACATTTTATAATAATGTCAAAAATTGTTGACATGTGATCCGACCATGGAACCCTAAATCGAATTCCTTTTGAAAAGAGAAACTAAGAATTACATTTCAATGAAATAGTTATAAATTAAAATAAAAAAATTATATTAAATAAAATAAATTTGGAAGTGGTTTTAAAATAAGTAATTATTTCATTTTATTTTATTTTTCAAGACATTAAATTAAAATGCCGAACATTTTTAGTATATAAGGTAAGGAATCTATTTGAAACATCCTATTTTCATTGGCTTATGATTACTCTATATTTAACTCATTTTAAATATATATTTTTCTTATTTAATTATTATAGATTATTTATATATATATTCCATATATATACTTAATTAATATAAATTTTATTTATTGGTTTATCCTTATTCTAAAGGGTTCATCCCCCATTTAATTTTTTAAGAAAACCTGATTTAAGTGAACTTCTTTGTCTCCTATCCAATTACATGTATACCTCTATAAAATGATTTAAATTATCATTATACTTCAAAATTTTCCATTATATAATGGAAAACCATTTTAGGATCATTTCTGGTTTTATAGAAATTAATATTTTCTTTTCATTTTTGAAAACTCTTTACCCTTTTCTCTGAAACCCACTTAACGGTTAAACTTTTAAAAATTCTTATACACTATTTTTCACATATTCTCTCAAATTGGACCTCATTTTTCATAAAATGTTATTATTTTTCTCTTATTAACGTCCAAGAATGTTTTAATACCTCATTTCATGGAAACCGTTAGGATATTCCTTCTAGTTATTCTCTAATTAATGAATACGCATCCCTTTTCTTTTCATGGGAAATATTTATGTTTATACCTAATGTTTAATTTATTAAGTGGAACACATATGCACATATTTTTTATGATAAGATCCCCTAAATATCTCCCTAATTCATTATATAATTTTTTTCTCAAGAGGAATTATGTATGGGGTTAGGGAGTAAACCTAATCCATCATGGGACTCTTTCAACTATTTGATGTTGTCTTAGAAGCTAACCTTTCTTTAGGCTTGTTTTATTTTATATGCTTCTGCCACATTCCTATGTTTCTATGATATTATGATTATATATTATTTATGTTATGATTCTATATGATAATTTTCAAGTCTAATATTTTATGAAATCATGTTATACCTTTTGACCTGTATGTCATTCTTCATTACCATTCACATTCCATTTCTACACTTTATAGATCACCATATTATTTTATTTATTCTTTAGGTTATATAATATAGTTTTATTGTATTTATGGGATTTAGTATCTAATTAATGATAATAAAATAAATTGGATTTTCTTCATTCTTTTTGATGTATTTTTTAAGTAGTCTTCAAAACACATTAGGCCACACATTATTTGGGTTGGGTTTAGTGGATTTTTATGTTATATATTAGGTAAAAATATATGTAAAACCCAAGGGTATCTATATATTATTATTATCTATGGGAATTTTATTAATTAATTTTTACATATTTATAAAGAAAAAAACATTTTATGTGAATTTTTATATGAAAATTATTTATCTTAAATGGTTAAGAGAAATATTGTACCTAGAAATAATATTATATAATTAATTTATTATTTCCATTTGAAAAATTATTTCATATATTTGTAATATTATTATAATAAAATTTTAAAAATATTTAGAAAACAAATTAATTATAAGAATAATGTGGTAATTGGAATAGTAATGTTGTCTTTAGTAACATTTATCACACCAAAACAGTTTTATGAATTATTTAATTATAAGATAAATTTAAAATAATTTGAATATTAATATGAAAAAAATACATATTTTAATTTATTAATTTTAATATTGTTAAGTGTCCTATTTGGTAATTTTTTTAAAAAAACTATAAAATAGGGTAATATTGGTGAAATACGATAACATACAATAACTGTGACATTATATACTGTATTAGCATGACCATATTCAAAAATATTGTTTCCCATGGGATAATGTTATCCTTAACCACTATATTAGAGAATAAATCTACTTAATGGGGTATTATAGGAGTACTGGATCACTTTTGATAGTTGATATGTGAAATATCCTATACTTCATTCTATTAAACCCCACTCACTCTTCCTATAAATAGACACCCACACTTCTCATTTATTCTAACCCTTGTTTAAATTCCTCCATTAATATCAATATTAAGGAGTATAATCTACATATATCTCTCAAATATTTAATATATTTAGTTATTATAAGTTCCTTTTCTATTCTAGGAAACATAACTATCGTAATTTTTCTTATTCCACTTCTATCATTTTCCAATAATAAATATTTTGTCATGATATTTTTTAAATTAATATTACATAGGGTTATATTCTTAAAATAAATTATTATTCCATAAATTTTTTATATAATTATAGAGTTATAATTCATTCATTCTTATTAATCCATTTTTTCGAATACATTACCATGCTAATAAAATGTTCCATTTTCCCTCTCATTTGAATTCCTATATACATTTCAATTAGTTTTTACATTTCAAAAACCAATTAATTATTACCATAATATTGATATATCATTATATGTAATATATTTTAGATAGAATATGAATACATGCCCCCATTTTACTCGCATTATACTTTGTTTATAAGTTTAGATAACTCAAAAACTCTCCAAAGATATAGAAAATTATACATTTTCTCAAGGTAAAATATTTCATTGTATGCCATATATTTATGGTATTACGGATGTATTATTTATATGTTTAGACCTTTTATATGGAAGGATAAAAATTATGTTATTTTTGGTGAGTTATTCAGGTCCCAATAGAATTAATCTTGATTATTACATTTGTTTTCATTTTCCATCAAAGCATACAGACCTTTAGGTTTCTCATTAATTAAATTTTGAATCCTAAATTCATAATAGATTTGTGCTTATGTACTCATTATTTTTATATTATATTTATATATAATTTCATTTTTATCTCTCCATTAGAAATATATCTATCCAATTTTATTTATACAAAGGTCTACTTGTGTTTAATAATTACCAAATTAAAATAAATCCACACCCATTTCAATATAGGGGTACTTATTTGAAAAATTTTAATACCATATTATTCTTTATATTTTTCAATGGAATTTTAATTCACATTTTTGTTAATTTATTAAATTTTTTATCCATTTCTTTATAAAAGTATCCATTTATCTTATGTTAATTGTGTACCATATACTTAATTATATTGATTAAAGGGTATTCATTTAGGTAAATAAATGGTTCAATCGATTAATAGATTCTATTATCATAAATGTGTTTTTTTATCCTATATAGTATAGATACATTATAAATTATTTCATATATTAAAGGTTACTATCTTAGATAACATACCATTTTTTGACTAGAGAAATCATGAAAATATGTGTGCCTAATATTTTTATATGAATAATTATTTATTCAAATAGTTTATTTAACTAGTTCATTTGGTAACATTATGAGTTGTATAATTCAGTATCTCTTTCAATATGATGAATGAATTTGACTTATTTACTGGTGGGACTATATTTTTAAATCCCACAGTGCATCATCAAGTCTCATAAGACAAAATATATAAGGTATTAATTTTATCCCCACAATTTAATGTATGATGTATTTAAAAAACAATATGATTTTAATGGTATGATTTATTGTATTTTAGATTCCATATTTATGATTAAGTGACACATACTATCCATAAATATATATTTTTTAGATTATAATTCATTATATAACATAATGATCCACACTATAACCGTATCGGTCTATTTACTTTAGAGACATGGATACATAAAAGACCAATTATTAATTATACTACATCATATCCAACTAAGCTCTTCAAAATAACACCCTTATTAGTCATTTCATACTTAATACTTGTAATTATAACCTACAGAAAAGGAAACATATGAAATAGTGATCTAATATTCTCATTAAGTATAAATAAGGGAGGTATCAATGATAACATAGAAATAACATGAGCATAAGGTTATAATAACATGAGATTAATATTTGAAAAACATACCATGCATATCAAATATCATAATATTTAGTCAAGGAATAAATCTTAAAAGATTATAAGACATTAATCATGAAATATACCTAGAACATAATCCACAAGAGAAAATCATTACTATAACACATGATATTATGACATATATATATATGGTTATAACATTTCTAACACGTATAAACAATAATAGGTTAACTCATTAAGTAAGGTAAAATAAATCAAACCCTCACATAAACTTACATTCCTGAAACCAGGCCCTCATGTGAACTTATGGGAATAAAATCAGAGTCCGTTTATAAACATACCTATATGAAACCAAGGCACAGACATAATAATATGGGAATAAAATCAATGTCCATGAAAAAAAATTATAATGAATTAATGTTTATACATAACATATTTAAATCATGAGTCTTCCATTTTACCAACTACATTAGAGGGATTTAAGGGACCCAACAATCACATAAGGCCAAAAAAATAATTCTTTTGGTCTCCTAAGTACTTAAGGAGTCTTAAATTAATTCAAAGAATGAATTACCTATAAATAACCATAAAATAAGAAAATTTATTTTTTTCTTGATAGGTACATCAAGAAATTTCATCATTAGAACAATAATCATAAACAATAGTGATAAACAATGATATTGTAACAAAAATCCATTATCTCTATGGTACCATTTTAACCATTGGCCTAATGAATGAATAACATAAAAAGATAAATTAAATTTAATGAAACTATTTTTATTCATGATATAAAATTTAAATGGAATTTTACATACACCTAATAAAATTAGATAGGTTCATAACAAAACATATGCCCTAAAGAAGTTAACTTGGGATGAAAATCTGTTACCTCAGGTTTGACTTCCTTCATATATGTTTTAACATCCTATATGATAATTTTATATTTATAATAAATATATTAAAAGGACTAAATAATAAATATAATATCATATATTTTGTACTAATATCCTTTTATCGACCATTTATTAATAATTCTTTATCTGAATTATTGTTTTGCGGGATATTTTCTATGTTTTTCAAGTATGTTTTTGTTTGGTAGTTTTGGTCATTTCACATTTACCATGTATCCATAATAACTATAATTTTAATCATGATATCAATATAATATATATCCATTATATAAATATTTAAAATCTTTTATAAAAAATTGAGATAGAAAAATAAATTACATTGTTTTTGGAGACGATATGGTGTAGGTACGCATGAATATTGTTTCAACATTTTGACAGATAGAAAGAAGGAAAGGAAAATAATAAATAAACATTATATACTCATTATTTTATAATATAAGTATTTTATATTAATAAAATGTATCTTTATAACCCTCAGAGTAAAACAAAACTTAAAAACAAATCACATTGCATATTGGAGGGGTTGTCCACGCATATGAACTGGTGTTGTTACCGTTTTCCAAATGATTAAAAGGTAATAATGTATATGTGGTATTATAATTTCAAATGTATAATTACTTTATAAGTATAATATATAAAAATTAAACCCATTATCCAAACCATCGATGAATTATGGTGGTGTAAAATGACTTGTATAACTATGTGGATATGGTAAGTTGTATGTATGCACGAGCAATAATTTCACATTTCATTTGAGGTGATATAAGGTGGAAAATTGTTATTTCATAATAATAATAAAATTTTAGATTATTTATGATAATGAATTTTCTATTTTATAATAAATACCATAAATATTTAGTTAGTAAATAATAAGTAAAAAAATAATGTGACTGATTATGGTGATTACCACTTCTTTGAAAGGACTCTTCTGGATCGCCTAAAGGGCATAATGTTTGGTATTTTGGGAATACCATCAAATATAAATTTTAATAATGAAGTTTATAATGGTTTTTATCATGTTATGATCAATACTAAAGTCTCAAATTTATGTTAATAAGTCAAAAAGGGGGCTTTATTTTATTAATAGGGGAGGGTAACACTTGGGATTTCTTAAACGATTCAAAAATAATAAATTCATTATCTATAAAAATTATTCCAAATTTAAATTTATTAAAATATAATGTATATTGTTTTTAAATACCAACGTAAAATTAAATTTTGGTTGGTTTGGATTTCATATTAAGTATTATTAATTAAATAACTCGTTGGTTATCTTATTTTAACAATTACAATGGTAACAGCATTCTTACTCATAAATGATTATAATTTCACATATAAGGTAACAATTTGTTCTTAAATAGTTGTGGGATATTATTTTGGACAAAAAATATCCTTCTAGTATTCCTTCATGACTTCAATGATTCCTAAATAATTTAATAAGATAAAATTTTGGTAAATTATCATTACTGTCAATTTGGATAATATTTTTTCAATTTGACTAAAATGACTAAATTTTTTTATAATTATAATATAATTATGTTACACAAATCTAATATGTTATATTATTAAAAACAATATGCAACACTATACCTCTGAAAAATTATATTAATTTTTATATTTTTATTTTTAAAATGTTATTTTTTATTAATTAAATTAATATTGTATTAACATTGCACAAGAATTTAAGTTTATTATATAATCAAAATTTTTTAATATAAATTTCTACCATTTATATAATTTTATTATTCACAAAATTTACATTTGCATTCATTCATAACTTAGTTTAGTTTCTATGTGAACAAATAAAAGATATTTAAAACTAAGAAAGTGATATTTTGAAACATTGTTTTCATTAAATATTGTGTAAAAACTTTTTATGGAACAGGGTCCATTAAATAAATAATTTTAAATCCTAAGGTGATAAGAATATAATTTAATCCATTTAATAGTAGTTGGAAAGAATAATTATGGCCTTATCACTTAGTTTTAACCTAGATTAATCTGATTTACCCTTTGCTAATGAGAGAACGTTTAACTTAGTTACTATTCATATTGACAAAAAATAAGAGGTTATTATTTTCCAAATTTGATCCTAGAAATTAAAAAATGAATAAATTTTATCGTATTCAGTGCCTATAATATTTAGAAACTAATTTTAAAATAATTCTGCAAAATGTAATGAAAATCACTTTTAAAAGAATTCCTTTTAAACTACAAGATTGTTTTTATACTAAATTCATGTATAAAATTCATTACAAAGACTATAATTGCATTTTTTTTGTAAAATGGAACTAATTTAATTTAAAAATAATTTAACATATAATTTTAATTTAAAATTACCTTTATAGAAAATACAATTTTTAATAAAAATCAGTATTTTTCACAATTCATTGAAAAGTAAAACTTTTCATAAAAAATATCAAAATTTAACATTAAGATAATTTTAATATTTTGATTTTTAAAATGTTATATTTTTTATAAAATAAAATTTAAAAATATATCATTAATTATTTATAATACTATCTAAAGATAATAATAAATATCATTTGTAATTATTTTAAAATTAAATTTTATTTCTAAAAATTAACTACTTAATTACATAAAATTCATCTATAAATTTATACTTATTAAGAAAATTATAAGTATTTTTTGATGTGGTTAATCTTATTCATACCTCCCAATTCAATGGAAAGATTATAATGGTAATGATGAAATAAAAATATTTTATTGTTCATTTTAGCTTGGTGTTGTGTGTCATACACTCTATCGAACATAATTATATTCTTTTAATATCTTGGGTTGTTAAATATAAAATTCATTATTTTTATCATTTCTATTATTTTTTAAATTTTAATAGAATCAATGGATTATTTTATGATTATGTGTCCTACTTTATGGTGTTATTTTCTTCTCCATTCCAGTTATATTATTTTTTCTACCATTCTTCCACTATATATCATACCTTATTGAGTGTACGAAATCACTCGATTTTAATCTTCCCACAATTCCCTATATAATAAATAAAAGTGATATATATGGAATTATAAGTATATTATTAATCTGGAAATATTTTGATATTTAAATAATTATTTCAAGTACTCTATGTTTTTGGATATAGTTTTATAATGTAATGTTCTTATATGTATTTAATACCCTATAAATTGTTAATCATTGGTTATCGAGTATGTGATATCTTGTTATATTAATACCTTGTATTTAATAACTCATAGAATTTATTTGACATTGTTTAGGAGAATAATAGTTAGTATTATATCATTTTTATTTGAAACCATGGAAATTATATTTTGGGGAATAAAGGAATAGAAAATATGTTTTCTAGTGGAACCTTAGAAAAATATATTCCATTTATTTAAAACTAAATAAGATTGAAAATTTAAACATAAATTTAGTTAAATTAATGGATTAATGAATTTTATATTATTAACTTCTCCCTACAAGGGAAATATTATCGAATAATATCATCGATAAATATATGAATATTATAGGACAAAATTATTTGTATTATATAGTTAAAGTAAAATATAAATTTCTAATATACACAATAAAAATATATAATTTCATAAAATAGAATAAATCAATAAATGAAAATTGAATGTCTAAGAGATAGAAATATAATGTTATCCCCAGAAAATATATAAATTTATTGCCCATATTAAATTCAATTATTTATATTCACATAATCATGAAATAATTATTATTTTATAAATAATTTAAATTAATGAAACCGGATAATAAATCATTACTCATAGTGAGAAAAAAAGTATTTCACCTATAAGAAAAACTGTATGAGTGAAAAATAGAACCTGACATAAAATAAATATGGTTTATGAAAAAAAACCTTATTTTCACATTATAATATGATTTTATATGGTTTATTTTATTTATATTACCATTGAGTATAAATTCATTATCATTATCTAATCATTAACTAAATCTATTTTATATAAATTATATACTAGTCATACATAAGTGCATGAACTTATAAAAGTAATTAAATTGTATGAAAATTTTACCCTAATATCTTTATTTTATAATGCACTATATATACTACATCACAAGTTTTTATCATTATAATTAATCAATGTATTGAAATTTGTTCATTTATAACTAATAGTAATAAATAAGGTTTTTAGGCCATTTTGATAAAGTAAATATATTCATATATATATGAATAATAATAATTTTTTATAATGGTTGTAGAAAATATTTTATACCAAATTTATGGTTCCCTGGTAAATAAATTTCTGATATTTACTATTTTTTATATGGGAATTATAATTTTAAGTTATGCTCATTAAAATAGTAGGTGTAATATTATTTTAAATATTTTAATTGTAATTGTAGCATGTGTTTATTGAAAATTATATATTAATTAATTATACAAATTTTAATGTGGCATATTATTTCATATACTTCAGGTGTCAAAATATAATATTTCTTTAATTGGTTAAGTAAATTATTTTATTCAAAAATTATTGTGTACGAGTAATATTTAAATAATTGTTTAAATATTTTTAAACTGATAAAACAATTAATGTATATTTTTTGATATAATAAAAAATCATTTTAATGTTTTAAGAAAAGTATACACCATAGAAATATTTTTTTATAAAAAATTTATTATTTCCATTTCAAAATTAATTCCATATATTTATAAGACTATTATAATAAAAGTTATATCTAACTAGGATAAGGTATTCATTAGAAAAATATTTTGTTCATTGGAAATGTAAGCAGCTATTTTGTATAAAATCTATCAAACATAAACTATTTTCATAAATACTTATTTAAACCAAAATATTTTTATATTTAGAATATTAATTTGTATAAATTAATTACATATTTGGAATTAGGAATTTGTAATTATTTAAAGGTGAAATTTGGTAGTTTTAGGTAACAATAGTAAAATAAGGTTAAAATAGTGAAATATGGTAACATAGAATAGTAATGAAATAATATAGAAGTAATCATGATGAAACACGGACAATTTGTTTCCCTTAGATTAATTTCAGGACAAAAATTATATTGGATCATTAAGGGAGTCAACGGGGTACCATGAAGTAATGGAGCACTTGTGATAATTGAAAAATAATATTTTTAATATTTTATTCCATGAAATTCTACTCACTACACCAATAAATACCCACCACATGTTCTTATTTCTCCCACATCAAGTTCAATGTTTAATCTTTATATCCATATTTAGTAGTCTCACATGTATTTATCTCCCTAATCATGAAGATTTATGGTATTTTTAATGTTTGAAAATATTCTGATAATCTTATATAAGGAATGGTTTTTATTCCACTCCCATTATTTTCCTATCCCAATAATTTTTCAATAGTCTCCTTTGAATGTTTTATATTCAAATTACTATGAAAGATCATATATTATGATGCAACTAGATAATAATTGTTTTTTTATATGAGATGGATACTATAAAAAAATATTTTTAAATTGTATACCTATGATGTATCATATGAAAGGATTTCTGATTGCATACATGAAGTGCCCGAATCTGCCCCCATTCTCCCATGAGATTTCTATCAGTTTATAGTCTACTAAAAATATATTAAAAAAGAAAATAATAAACAATTAATTTATTCAATGGATTCTACAATATTATTTAATTCACATGTTCCCTTTGATGACACCCAATAAGATTCATATGGCCAATGCACTCTTCATTCGGTGAGGAGCATGGTGGATGGACATATAAGTGGTTGAGTTCCCTCATCATTAGAATGGTCATTATCATTAGTTTAATGTATAAATTTTTTAAAAAACTATTCTTTATATTTTTTTTTTGATAAGTTATACTAGAATAACTAATACCCTTATCGGAATATGGAAATCCTCATTATACCATCGTGGATCTAATGAATGGTGAAATCCCCTCAAAAGAAAGAATATGCTTGTTCATTTCTATTGTGGTCATAATGAAAATCAATATAAAATATGGAGGCCATTTAAACTACTATAAAAGTACATTTTTCTTCCTAAATAAAATTTACATTAATTCTTTATGTTTTATTAGGAACCATATTAGTTAGATTCTACTTCTAATGACCATAAGATGATCCCATAAAACCCATCTGTGGTATCAAAATGATGTTCTTTTAAGTATTACTCCTGTTAATCTACTTTTTTCTGGTTTTTAATATCTCAATAAATTTATTTTGATATAATAATATATGACACAAATGATTACTTTTTTTTCATTCACAACATACAACTAGAATATATCATATGATATAATATAAATAGAACTCAAGGATTTTCTAGGTGTTTTATTATATGATATGTGATATTAAACAATATGATTCGATACAAGGTTTCTAAAAATAGATATTTGTATCATATATATTGTATCCCACTATATAGTAAAATATGAACTATATTATATGATAACACCTATAGTAAGTAGTTGTGTGCATCTTATTTTATAATTAAGCACTATATCATAATAGATAATTAGTGGGACGAATTGCCTCTATCATGTATTAGTCGTATTTTATGAATTATATTCAGTCATATAATATGAAATGTGTAAAAATATATTTAAAACTATATTTTTTTAATTATAATGTGTAAATTGTTTACCACTTATGGTTATTAATAATTATAAAACAATATTTTCTTGTTTAAAAATATATGATAAGATCATATTGGCTTCTCAAGTTTTGTATAATAAATATTGTGGTAATTTGTTTTAGTCGTTTATATTATTAATGTTTACAAATAATTTATATAATTTCATTAATTAGTAATATTTAATTTATATGATGGATTTCATCTAGGGGATATATCCTTTCATTACATGCTAGGTACAACTCTATAATATTTAGTTTTTTATCAACCTTAGACTCATTATTTTCATGAGATATAATATTAAACATGGTTATTGAATAGAGTTTGTGTATATTAAATGTTAAATATATGAAGAATTAAATTCCATCTTATGTAAAGTCTCTCCATGGAGATGTACGTGGGGTAAAACTAGCGACACAACTTTATTCTAATACCTTATTCTTTAAATTTGAGTGGTCAGCTATCTGTGGCTATAGTCATACACATATGAATTTTTTTCAATATCATAAAACATGATTACTTTATAAGAAAATTCAGTATACTATGTGCATGTGATTCATTCATATCTATATGAATAAGTTTGGATCCTATTTTTTGTGAATAACACAAACATCTGGGTAGTGTAAAGTGATACACATTAATATAGTGTGAAAAAAATAATTTTGTGGATGGAATAGAGATTATAAAAATAAATCATTAAAAGAAATAACACACAAAGGGATAAAACCAGATCTAATAAAGGTTTTATGATATTTACTATGTTTAATATACATGAATGTATATTAAACCAATGAAAAAACTAAAATGAGTTGAATTTAAATACTAATGTTGAGATTCATTCCATTATATAAACTTTTAAGAATCATATCACAATTCCTGGTTGGTTCAATCAAAATAGGGTGCTCATGGATTATCTCATGTTTGGTAAGAAAGAAATGGGTGACACTGGATCATCCATGGGTAGGTTAAACCAAATAAAGTTTTCCCTGGGTTACCTTTTGTTAGCTTAATCTTAATGTTTTGTTTTGGTTACACCTATAATGAAAAACCAAAGAGATGTGAAACCATTGGAATTGATTTTTGTTTTTCCTTATGATGGAGTTGGGAAAGGTGTTCATCAATAAAATTTCTTTAAATCATAGTTAGTGTGATTGGGATGCTTTCATAACTAAATAATTATGTGATGAGATTTATTCCAAATTAAAGTCATTTCCCAATGAAATATAGATCATAGATCACTAAATATATGTGATTTTTGGGTTCATCAATTTTAGTGTGAAAATATACACAATAATTCATTGATGGAAAGATATAATATATGATAATCACATATAGATACATATTTTTTATAGGTTTTAACTTACATCATAACAATCATATTGAGATCCCTCATAGGCATGACATGTATAACAATTAAATATTGGTATCTAGGATTGAGAAATGTTCTCAAAGAAACTAAATCTAAGAATCCGAATGAATGTCATAGAGGTAAATTTTATTAAATCTAGATCTTGGTTATTAGATATTGGTTACGTGTCACACATTTGTGAAAACAAAAATATACATTGAGATAGAAATTAATTGACATAAGGTATATTTGATAATAATTTTTTTAATTGACAAAGAGTTATTGAATTAGAAGTAAGTATTTATGGTATGAAAATACCAAGTGTGTTAATACCAGAGTATCAAAACCATTTTAACGTTCTTTCTATTTAAAAAATAATATGATCCTTTTTTTGGAAAATATGTAATTTTTAATCACTATTAAGATCATGAGTAGTTCAATATATAATAATGAAACATTTCATTGTATTAAGAAAACAATAAACGGTTTATATATTCTATTTATAGATAATACTATTTATAAATTCTGAAATAAAATGGTTTGGATTGATTATTATCAAACTTATCTTTAGCATTGTCTCCTTGGATATATGAATGATAAACACATCCAATGAATCCATAAAAAGGAATTATTGGAATCATTTCAAAATTTGGAATATTATTTTTTAAGAAATATAACTATAGCAAATTTTAGTAAAAAATGTTATAGAGATATAAGAAAATTTTAACACATGCGTATTGATGTATTTAAACCCATCATTAATTAAGAATGTGGTGGTTTTAAGAACTTTTCTAATTTTACTTATAGATTTATTTAGTATCTGGATATTTTTTAAAAATAAAAACTAATTAATGTTTTGGAAAGAACAAGCAGTCTCATAATAAAGTACATAATAAACATGGAATAATTATAATGATTTTATGATAAAATCAATTATGTGAATACTTGATCATGGAATTTATTTATCTTCTGGGGGTTTGTGAAATTTTTTAAAAACTAACTCCCTTGATAAAACCACAATAAAAATATCTCTTTGAGAGGAAAAATAATTCCCTATTAAATATGGTTTGATCAATAACAAGTCAATACAGCCTTCGTATTACATACTAGGATTATGCTCTAAATAATACTACTTATCTACTAAAAAATATTCCATAAAATGAAATCATAAATACATCATATGAGATGTTGACATGATAACATGTTGTTATGTATTTTACTATTATTTGGGGACATCAATCATTCCAATTAAATTTAAATTATAATAATATTGACTCTGATTGTAATAGATTCTTATTTTTTGGTTATCCAAAAGAAATTATGGTATATTATTTCTATAATCCTAGTTAGCACAAAGTTTTTGTTTCCCAATATCCTACATTTTATGAGATGAAATTTTTTAATTGTTGAGTTAGGGGGGGTAATTGTGAACATATATATGTTCAATAACATCAAAAATGAAATTTTCTTATCATAAAGAGTTTATCTAGTTCTATTGAAATTTTTTGATGAGGAAATGACTAAAGATACACAAGAACCCCAAATTTTTGGTAGGCTTTATTATGTTATTATGAGATAGTGATTTAAAAAAATAATTATAATGAGTTAATGATTATATGATATGAACCTAGTACCCACCATGATTCCATAAAATTTTCATATTCCAATAAATTGATAAAATATTTTGAATATGAATGGCACTTTATGTACATGAACCATGTTTGGAACATTATAGATACTCTTGAATTGGTGAAACCCATGAGGTTTTATGTGTGTTTTACAAAATAAAACCTAGATGGGTGGAATAGTTTCTACCTATAAAGTGTGATTGTTGGGAAATGGATATAGGAAAATACATTTTAATAGTTATAAGGAATCCTATTATACTTTTTCAATGATACATTACATTCATATATTTCCTTCAAAAAAAATTTAGTTTGACTGTGATATATATCATATGCATGTCAAAAATTATTTACATAATGTGAATTTAGTTGAAGATGTTTATATGACACAAACTAGAGGTTTTAATGCCACAAATGGGAATGTTAATATATTAATTATATAATGTTCCACTCATTGAGTGCAGAAATATTCTCAAAGTTTGAATTCTTTGTTTGATAATGTAGTTGAATACTTTAGTTTCATCAAGAATGTGGATGTTTAATATGTATACAAGCATATTATTGTGAGTTTTGATCTGTTTTTGATAATGTATGTGGGTGAAATACAACTTAATGGCAGTGATATCTTCACACATCACATTGTAATGATGCGGTAGGGTAAATTCTTCTAAAAGAAAGACATGAGTGAAACTACCTACATAATGGGTATGGATATCAATATAGATATGTTTAAGAATCATTTGGTACTCTGTTAGAAAACACATATTGGTATTGTTATAAATCTTTTTGGCATGGAGAACTCTACAAAGGGTTCATTATAAGTGTTAAATGGAATAATTATTTTTCAATTTCTAGATCCTTTTGATAAATTATAATGGATGGATATATTTTTATATGTGTCATTCAAAGGATATATCATGTAGGCCATATTTAATACAAAAATTTATGTATTTTATACATTATGTATATCCATTATATAGAAATCCAATCATGGTGAGTGTCACTAGTTTATTTTAAAGAATATTCCTAATTACTTGAGAATGGATAAGGATATGTTCTTGATCATTAGTGTAGGGTAAGTGCTCTATATAAATGGTTACATGGATCCATGTTTCTAATATGATCGAGATGTGATAAAATCCCAGTCTATTATTTTCATAAATTATGGAGATATTAATTAAAAGTGTTCAAAACAATAAACCATAAAGGAGATAATAACAAAGGAATAATAAATCTGTATAGTAGAAGTTGTGAAGGAAGATATGTGTGTTTGAAAGTCAACTTTAAACTATAAGTAGTTCTTATCATTGTTGGAGTTAATAATATTAACAATTGAAATATTTGAATAATAACTTGGGAAGAGGAAATGTGGTCTCACCAATAGACCAAACACATCCTTCCAAAATACCATCTCATGTGAGAGATAATTGAGAATTCCATGATCGGGACAAAGAAACATGCCCAACTAGGCTCCAGAAAAACTATTATAATACCCAATGAACATTCCCAATATCAATGGGATAGATACTAAAACATGGTAGTCCAATAATGATTAGAGGGAATGATTTTTCCAACCATTAATAATATACATGGCATATTTATATTTAAAGAAGACTAAAATTTGAAAAATACCATACCTGAAAGAGTAATAATGGTAGGTATACAACCAAAAAGTATCATAAATAAAATAAAATATAAAATAAAAAAAATAGAAAATAGAAACTACTGAATTACACCCCATGTAAAATTTAGAAAACATCCCAACATCTCATCACTAGAAACTCATACCTAACTAACCAAAAACTTGTCACATCACTGCGGGACCTTGCACTTTCTTGTATCAGAAAAAAAGTTCTACAAAACCCCAAGGGAATGTGGGGTGTCATCAAAATGAACTCAGTAAGATAACACCTTGGTGTTCCATATCATGTATCTATACAATAATCCCAATAATCTCAATTTCAAAGGATTTATAATATGATAATATGTAACATTGTTTTATACAGGAACATTGAAAAAAGATTCCCTTTTTCAAATTGTTTCCCAAAACCTAGAAATATGATTTCAAATAATAATTTAATTAAACCAATTACATTTTTCAAATCATGCATCATTTCATATGGAAACAATGTTAGTAAAAATCTGAAGAGAAATGGTAGACAGACCTATGATAATAAAGGTTAATATGGCTAGATCAATTGTAAAACAATCACAAATAAAGACTATGGTGAACTCATGTCCCAAGATTCAATTCATCCATAAACTAAGGAAAATTAATTCCATTGAAATTTAACCCCCTTATAATTTTTATCAAATTGCTAGATCCATTGTATATATGATCTAGGAAGGAAATAACAACCTAGAAAGTGAATCCACTTACAATTACAATGGGAAATTCCAAATAATAAACCATACACCTATATACCCACGGTTCCCATATTTGGATTATATCAAATAATTTTCAATGGTATTATCATATTTTATAAAAAAATCTAAACCCTTTATTTATAAAAAAACATTATTTGAAAATCAATTTCACAGTTTATTTAAAAATGACTTGAAAACCAATTTCTTTTTATAAAATGAGGGGAAACCCATCAATTCTAAAAACCCATTTTATAAAAACAAGACGATAAATCAAGAATCTTGTGAGTTCATTTTGAATAAAATTTAATAAATATTAACCATTACAGGTTCATAAAATACAGGCTATAGATGGAACCACCTACCTTAATCTTAGGTTTATACAGTAACCCAATAGGATCCACAACCATTGGAAGAAAAGAAAACACCCCCAATATGTAAGAAGATGACATTAACAGTGATTATCATATATTATAATAATGTTAGCATAAGAAAAGGGGCCAATTGAGGGGATATAACATGAAATAACTTAGAGATTACATGCGTCGTACCATAGCTAGTTAGGGATCTAGTAACTAGGAGATAAATTCAGGATGAATCTATAAGGTATTGAGATAGGTCACCAAACTATCAATAGATTCCAAAAATGTATCTAAAAAGACTACCCAAAAAATAATAAGAATAACTTGGGAATATTTGATCAAACTATCCAAAAGAGGACCAACCAATCAATAAAAGATTAAAACAACAAGCATAGGGGTTTGGATAGAGCTAGATAACCCAAAATCACCTAGAGGAGACCTAGGGTTTGAGGAATGAAGGAGTAATGTGAATGAGAAAGAAGTTAAACATCCAAACATTTAATCTTCTGGACATGCATGATCCATGGTGTAAATCTTTGACTCATGACATGATCATTCATAATGGATGATACATCGAAAATGCATTTCCTTGGATTAAAATTCTGAAAACCTCTTTTATGATGTGGATAATATCACACATCATGATTAACGTTCATGTCCTAAAAAAATTTATTCCTTATTCCCAGAATTTGTTCGAATTTTCAATATTCATACTTTCCATGAACTGGCACATATAACCATTTTTTATCTTTTTAGACATATTCTCCCACAAACACCTCTTAGAAACCTCAACATATTTAATTACACCATTTGAGATGTGAAAAAATTTAAAATTATTCATTTAAAATTTATTATGTGACAACGATCCCACTATAGGAATTATTATCCCTGCATAGTCGTATAGAAGAAGGTTTCTCTAAAAAGGGATTTTTCCACTAATCACTCACCAATGATTCATGCTCCCACATCTCATGATAATTTCATCAATACCGAAAAAATAATTTTACTAATAGAATTGAATTTCAACACAAGAAATTCATATAAGAATCAATTATATCCACTAGTTTATCCAAAATAGAAACATTTGGATCAAACTTTATTGCATCCAAACTCCAAAAATGGGAAGGATCGAGGTGGTACTTCTTGATTTGAAATATGTAGAAATCATCATAGATACCTATCAACTGAGCTGGTGACACCGACTAACAATATTCTGGTCTAACACCCCCCCCCCAATGATCTCAAATTTTTACACATATATTGGAGTATGGTTTCCCTTCTTCCCAGGATGACAATGCCCAAATCAAGGATAAGAATACAAGAATACCTCGTCACTGAAGGAAAACTCCAATGAATTGAATCAATGATATACATATGATTTATTCAGAATCTAATTTATAAACATGCCCGAACGTTTATTCTAAATAAGCATTGATATATCTTGAATGAGGATTAGTAACATAATAGTGTCCTCTCCCACTTCAAACCAAAAAATAGGTGACATGTATGAGTGACCACCCAAGGCCATGAAGGGATCCATTCACATTATTTATTGGTGGTGATTATTATAAGAAAAATCCATGATACCAAGATGGATATACCATGATTCACCAAAATTAAATGCATGATAATGGATAATATCATGTAACATCTATAGTGACCCAACCTTTTCTTAAATTACAATTACATCATTTTAATGATAACCAACATAAAAGTATTACACATACATCATTTTAGTGTCTTCTTCTCTAGCTTCTTATTGGCACTTGTCCTCTCCTTATTACATATAGACACCTGAGGATATACATCAAAAGGAGTGATCTAGAAACCCAATAAAAGTATAGATAAGAACAATATAGTATGGGGTGAGCATAATAGTAACATGGGAAAAAGATCATGAACATGAGAGGAAGCATAAATATAAGACTTGAAATGTGGCAATGCATAAAAATGAAACATCATGTCTTAGTGGTTAACTAACATACATACTTTTTAACCAAGATAGCATCATTTTCACAAATAATTTCACATTTACTAATGATATTAATCACCTTACCCAATGCATTGGAGTGCTGTATAAATATGGGCACACATATCACATTCAAACATTCATATTGTGCTATATAATTCTGGGCGCACCCATCAAATGAAAATATTATAATTATCATGCATGTATCGTAGAAAATATATCAATAATAAAAATAAATAACCAATATAAAGGAATGGGTTTCATCTCTTAAGAACACGTTCATAACCATTGGGTTACCAAAACAAAGAGTGAATAACATACCTGATACAAGAACCATCAACCTTGAACAAGAAGTAAAAGGTGAGTTCTTAAAAGAAGATTTGTTTTGGAAAAAAAATTGACATAAAAAATAGTGGTAAACATTTATATCCTAGATAAGAAAAGACAATTATGAACAAAATATTTTTAAGGAGTAACCATATCAAAATAGAGTGAAAGAGGGAGAACCTGAAGGATAAAAGTTGGGTTCGAGAATTTCCCCTTACCTTGTATCTGAATGCTTTCTTCTCTTTAATGTCGTATATAATGAAATTATATTAATTAATTGAAAATACATAACCTTGTGTAAATTAATATGGTTCATTATGGTCTCATTATGTGATTTTATGTGCCTTTGGATGAGTTATAGAGTTTAAAAATATTATTCGGGAATGTATGTTTTTATGGTTTTCTTGAGTGGTTCATTTGTATTCTTACATAGAAGTTCGGGTAGAACATGGGTAAACATACATAACTGATATTACATGTTTTTAATGATATTACAGGATATTAAATGATCTTATAATGAATCATAATATATCCATGTGGATAAATCCTTAGATAATAATTAAATGATGATTATTTGGGTTAATTTGGGCGGTTTTTCGATCACAATGAATTTGTTTTAACTTATCACTTAGTAATATGGCCATAGGATATTTAAAAAACTTTAAATAGGAAATAATACATATAATAGATTCTGTTTCAACCATAAAAATGGTTTTAGGACCTGATCTGAAGGTATAAATGGAAGAAGAAAGCATGTCATTCTTGAAGGTGATAAATAAACACCTCACGAACAACGTTCTCTCTAATAAAATAAAAGGAAGAGGTAAAGGGGGTTGGATGATATAATATCACATTAGCATCATAAAATTCCATTAGATGTATTATACTAGAGTTACAATACAATTTATATTAAGATAGGCGGGGAGAGATCAAGAAATGAATTTGAACTTGAACTTTAAGGAAATTAAAGGAGAAGAGGGAGAGAAATTACGTCTTAAATCATCCTCTTGTGATTCTTCTTAAGGAAGATAGTATTGGTCTTTTGATGAAACAATAATCTCTTCAACATGAGATAGGGGATAGGTAAGACGTTTAGGTGGAGTTTAGAGAATCCTTTGAGCTTGAGAGGTGTGATGAAATGAAGGTGAGAAGGGTGGTTTTTATAGTGGAGGGGAGAGGGGTTTTTTAATATAAAATTCATTAGTTTATTAATTTTCCCTAAGACCAGGAATAGTGAGTATTGAATGACCAATAATAGTAATTTTATCATGTGATATCAAACCAAGTGGGCATACATCATCAAAACATCACACATGACTCTATAATTAGCTTATTTAGCTTATTTTTGTAAATTACGGTATTTCACTATTCATCAAAAATTCAAGTATTTCAGAAAAATCCCAATAATTTACCCCAATAATTTTTCAACGTCTAGAATCAAAAAATGGATTCCATTTTTCAAAAATAATTTTATAAATATGATTAATTTAATATTTCACTAAATCATGGTTTATTACGAAAAATAGTTTTAAAACATTCATTTACTTATTCTAAAATATAGGTACATCATACTTTCACTTGAATATTATTTTTATACCATCATAGGTAAGGTTACTATTAATTAGTGTATATCACTATTCATTACGATATGTTACTATTCCTAAGGGTAGGTTACTATTAACCAAAAATTATTTTTGTTTTATTAGACTCCAAAAAACCACTTGAACACAACCGTGTATGTCAGATTTTCAAAATTCCAAACATAAAAGTAACAAACTTGTGTTTAAAGGTCACTTGTCACTTATTATTTCATTATGTTCTATTTTCATGTGATTTTATGACATGATTATAAGAATGGAATTTCCATTGAAAAACATTGGGTCGTTACATTCTTCCCCCCTTAAGAAATTTCGCCCCAGAAATTTCTCTGTACACAAATAGGTGAGGGTACTTATCCATCATTGCCTCTTCTGGATCCCAAGTTGACTTCTCAAACATATGGTTCCTCCACAACACTTTGAAAAGATGGGTAGTCTTGTTGTGTAAAACCTAATCTCTTCGATCTAGAATCTTTACTGGCTTCTCCTCATAAGAGAGATCATCTTCCAGATACACCACCTCTGAGTTTAGAACATGTGAGGGGTATGGTACATACTTCCTTAGTAGTGATACATGAAACACATCTTGAACTTGAGCCATATTCAGTTGATGTACAAGACTATATTCCAGAGATCCTATTTGGTCAAGGATCTCAAAGGGGCCAATATACCTTGGGCTTAGCATCCCTTTCTTCCTGAATCGCATGACTCTCTTCCATGGAGATATTCGAACTAAGACTTTATCTCTAACATCAAACCCCAATTACCTTTGACGGTTGTCAGTATAGCTTTTTTGCTGACTTTGAGCAGTTTTCATGTGTTTCTGTATGACCTGATCCTTCTCTGTCATCTCTTGAACAAGATCAAGTCCATGTAGATTTTTTCTCCAACATCATCCCAACATGTTGGAGTTATACATCGCTTTCCATACAGAGCTACATATAGAGCCATATAAATACTTGAGTGGAAGCTATTATTGTATGAGAACTCAACCAATGGGAGATGATGATCCCAACCACCTTTGAATTCAAGATATCAAGCTCTCAGCATATCTTCAAGTGTTTGAATAGTACTTTTAGATTAGCCATCAGTTTGGGGAGATAGGGCATGCTGAAATTTAATTCAGTACTCAAATCATGTTGAAGTCTCCTCTAGATTTTAGATGAGAACCTTGTATCACGGTCAGTGACAATTGGGAGTGGAACACCATGCAGTCTCACCACTTCTTTCACATATATCATTGAATGTTTTTCAAGCGAGAGATCTTCCCGAATAGTTATAAAATGGGCAGTCTTGGTGAGTCGGTCAACCACAACCCATATTGCATTATTTCCCTTTGACGTCTTTGGGAGACCCGTGAAAAAGTCCATAGTAACATTTTCCCATTTCCACATGGGTATAGGAAATGGCTGCATCATGCCTTTGGACTTTTGTCGCTCAAATTTAACATGATGACATACCAAGAACCTTGAAATATATTCCACAATCTCCTTCTTCATGTTATCCCACCAGAAGTGTTCTCATAGATCACGATACATCTTGGTACTCCCAGGATGGATAGAGAAAGTTGAGCTATGTGGATTATCTAATAGCACATTCTTTATCCTGGGTGATGAAGGCACACAAAGCCGTGTTCCAAACCGAATCACACCATCATCGTCGATATGGAACTCTTGTAGCTTACCTTCCTTTACTGCATTCACCCTCTTTTGTATCTCTACATCATCCATTTGTGCTTCCATAATCTTCTTCTGTATGGATGGTTGCGCAATCATTTGGGCAAGGTAGAATTTATCCCCTACCCTTATGATTTCCAAATCCATACTTTTCATATCTAAGAAGATAGGGCCTTTCTCAATCTGTAACATGGATAGAGCAGTGGGTTATTTTCTGCTTTGAGCATCATCTACCTTGTTCATCTTTCCAGGATGGTAGTGAATAGAGTAATTGTTATAATTGATTAACTCTAACCATTTCCTTTGATGCATGTTGATCTCTGTTTGTGTGAATATATAAATTAGGATCTTGTTTTCTGTGTATATGTCACACTTCTCACCATAAAGGTTGTGCTGCCAGATTTTTAAGCTAAAAATCATGGCTACCAACTCTAGATCATGTGTTAGGTAGTTCTGCTCATGGATCATTAACTACCATGAGTCTTAGGCTATCACATTGTCATTTTTCATGAGTACACAACCCAATCCTTTCTTTGAAGCATTATTTTATATCACAAAACATTCTCCACTTTTCGGTAGTGTGAGTACAGGTGTAGTGATCAGCCTTCTCTTTAGCTCCTAGAAGATTCCCTCACATTCTTTTGTCCGTACATTCTTTACTCGTTTCCTTGTTAACTTACTTAGCGGTCTTGACAATCGTGAAAAGTTTCTCACAAAACGTCGATAGTACCCAGCTATTCCAAGACAACTAGGGATTTTAGTGACACTAGAGGGCCTGTGCCATTCCTCAATCACCTTTGTTTTTGAAGGATCCACAGAAATTCCCTCCCTTGGGATCACATGTCCCAAGAACATGACTTTCTTCATCCAAATGTCACACTTGTTGAACATGGCGTACAACTTCTCCTTTATTAATGTCGCCAACATAATTCATGGAGTATATGAGAATATCATCAATAAAAACTACCAAAATTTTTTCTATGTAATGTCTAAAGACTTTATTCTTGAAATCCATGAATATTTCAGGGGAATTAGTAAGTCCGAAGGGCATCACAAAAAACTAATAGTTCCCATACCTTGTTCAGAAGGAAGTCTTCTGAATATCTTCCTTCTTCACCTTTACCTGATGATATCCAGAACAAAGATCCACATTTGAGAAATATTGAGATCCTACTAACTTGTCGAACAAGTAATCAATCCTTGTGAAAGGATACCTGTTCTTTACGGGGATCTTGTTGAGTTCTTGATAATCGATACACAATTTCATTGTTCCATCCTTATTCTTCACAAAGAGCACTGGCGCACCCCAAGCTGATGCACTAGGGCATATGAACCCTTTGTCCAGATGCTCTTACAGTTACTTCTTTAACTCCTCCAGTTTGATAGGAGCCATCCTATAGGGACACTTCGAGATAGGAGTAGCTTCAAGTATGTGTTCAATTGAGAACTCTTCCTCTTGATCCGGGGGAATTCTAGGTAACTCTTCTGAAAAAACATAATCCTATTCCCTCATGATGGGAATTTCCTAAAGGATGGAAATTTCCTTCGACTCAACCATTTGGGTGAGGTTTTATTCTTCATAGGGAATCAACACCCAAACAATTAAAGGGTTTTTCAAATGAGATTCAGGATCTTCAGTGCATTTTTAGAGGATCATGGGATGGTTTGGAAGATGAAAAAATATTTCCTTTTCCAGACAGTTGATATGTTCTCTATATAATGAGTGACAATCCATTCCCATTATAGCGTCGAATTCCACCAAGGGAAGTATTATGAGATTTTCCAGAATAATAGTCCAACATACGCCAATAGGAGAAGAGTCAAACACTTGGGTTGCAATGATTGAACCACTTGGTGTTTTTACAGATATCTCTACTTCAAGGTTTTGGGGCTTCGATTATATAGTTCTAGTAAACCTGCAAGATATAAAAAAATCCATAGAACCAGAATCAAATACGTCTTTTTCCATTCTTGAGTGAATAGGAAGTGTACCTTGTATGACTTCATTATCTTTCTCTACTTCTGTAGTAGTTATGGCATAATCCTTCCATTGTTCTGATGGCTTCAGTGGCTGTTAGCGATGATTACCCTCGAGAACTCAAGGTTTACAGAACTGTTTTTCATAGTTCCCTAGCTCCCTAAAGTTTTAGCATTGAACCATGAGTGGATATTTCTGATTTCATCGACTACATTCTCTTTCCTTTTAATGTCTTTTCGACACTCTTGATCATGATTTCCTTCATTCCCACACTTGAATCATTTCCCCATCCCTTTGAGGTAGTTCCCATGGTGTAACTTTCCACATTTTTGGCATGTGGGTCATTGAGTTTTCATCCCACCTTTACCATTAGATCCACCGTCTTGAAACTCCATCTTTCATTTCTTATCACCATAGCCATGGGACCATTCTCTAAACTTCATATCCACTTTTATAGCGCATCGAGCATCTTCTTCATAACTCCCAAAGCCTTGAATTGAAAGAGATTTTGAAGGTTTGGTTTTAATTCACTAATGAATCTATCTATTTTTATATCATTGTTGATAACAAAACCCAAAGCAGACCTTGAAAGCCTTGTAAAATTCACTTCATAGGTTGTGATAGATTCTCCATATTTTTTCTTGAGCTCTACGAATTCTCTCTCCATCTTCATGCAAAGATTTCTTGGGAAATACTTGTTAAGAAACATTATCTTAAATTCTTCTTATTCTATCTCTTCAATTTACTCCCTTGGATTGGTGTTCTTAATAAAATCCCACTATTGATCGGCTTCTACATCTAGATGATAAACAGCTAGGGTCACCTTCTCCATCTCAGCACAGTGAAGCGTAGAAAAGATCTTCTCCGTGGATTTGACCCACTGTTCTGCAACTAGTGGATCAGAAGATCCACTAAACGTCAGTGGGTTTTTCCACATGAAACATTTGATAGCCAGTTGCTCCCTCTTTGGTGAAGGATGATGTTCCCCATTATTATGGTTATTGTTCATAACCTAAGAAAATTGGGTAAGCATCGTTATAAAGTTTTGAACTCCGCCTCCCAAATCATTGGGGATGTCAACTGGGAAATCGTTGCATTGGCCCTCGCACGAGTTGTTGTCTTGATTTCTCCCGGTTCCCACCATTTTCTAAAATATAAAAGGTTAGAAGAAAACATAAGTAAACAAGTAATCTATACATAACTTATTCATTTGAACAATTTATACTAAAATAATAACATATGGGATCTCTATGTAAATATTCTTTTGTTCATATTTGTACTTAGTCTCATGCTATTGGTTTTCTCTAGGGTTAACTAATCCTAATTCCAAAATTAACTAAACATTTCCTCTGATACCAACTATAGCGACCCAACCTTTTCTTACATAACTATTACATCATTTTAAAAATAAACAACATTACAGTATTACACATAGTGTATATAAAGGTTTAGTGTCTTGGGAAAACTAGGACCATACATAACTATTACAAAATCAAGCATAAACATTTATTTAATTTCTTCTTCTCTGGATTCTTATTGTCGCTTGTCCTCTCCTTAGTAAATGTAGCCACCTAAGGAAATACATCAAAAGGGGTGATCTAGAATCCCAGTAAGAGGATATATAAGAACAATATAGAATGGGGTGAGTATAATAGTAAAATCGGAAAAAGATAGTGAACATGAGAGGAAGCATAAATATAAGACTTTAAATTTGGAAATGCATAAAAATGAAACATCATGTCTTAGTGGTTAACTACCACACATACATGTGAACAAAGCTAGAATCTTGTTCACACATAATTTCACATTTACTCATGAGATTCATCACTTTACCCAATGCATTAGAGTGCTGTATAATTCCGGGCGCACTCGTCACATTCAAACATTCATATTGCACTATATAATTCTGGGTGCACCTGTCACATCATAATATTATCATTATAATGCATGAAACATAGAACATATATCAATAATGAACATAACTAACCCATATAAATGAATGGGTTTCATCTCATAAGAACACATTATTAAAAATTGGGTTCTCAAAAAAAAGAGGGAATAACAAACTTGATACAAGAACCATCAACCTTGAACGAGAAGTAAAAGGTGAGTTCTTATAAGAAGAGTTATTTTGGAAAACATTTTGTTTGTCATAAACAATAGTGGTAAACATGTATATCCCAGATATGGAAATTAAATGATGAAGAAAAATATTTTTAAGGAGTAACCATATCAAAAAAGAAGTGAAAGAGGGAGAACCCGAAGGATGAAAGTTGGGTTCGAGATTTTTCCCTTAACTTGCATTTGAATGCTTCCTTTTATTTAATGTCCTGTATAATGATATTATATTCATTAATTAAAAATGCATAACCTTTTGTACATTAATTTTGTTCATTATGGTTTTATTAAGTGATTTTATGTGTCTTTGGATGAGTTATAGAGTTTAAAAACATTATTTGGGAATGTTTGTTTTTATGGTTTTCTTGAGTGGTTCACTTGTATTTTTAAATTGAAGTTTTGGTAGAACATGGGTAAACAACCATAACTTTTATTACATGTTATTAATGATATTACAGGATATTTAATGATCTTAAAATGAATCATATTATATCAATGTGTATGAATCATTTGATAAGAATTAAATGATGATTATTTGGGTTAATTTGGGCGGTTTTTCGATCACAATGAACTTCTTTTAACTTATCAATTAGTAATATGGCCATAAGTTATTTCCAAAACTTTAAATAGGAAATAATACATATAAAAAATTCTGGTTCAACAATAAAAATGGTTTTATGACCATATTAGAAGGTATAAATGGAAGAATAAAGCATATCGTTCTTGAAGGTGATAAATTAACACCTCATGAACAACAGTCTCTTTATTAAAATAAACAAAAGAGAGAAAGATGATTGGATGATATAATATCACATTAGCATCATAACATTCTAGTAGATGTATAATACTAGAGATAAAATAAAATTTAGATGAATATAGGTGGTGAGAGATCAAGAAATGAACTTGAACTTGAAAGGAAATTAAAGGAGAAGAGGGAGAGAAATTAACTCTTAATTCTTCCTCTTGAGATTCTCATTAAGAAATCTAGGATTGGTCTATTAATGAGACCATCAGCTCTTGAACGTGGGAGAGGGGCTATGGAAAATTTTTGGGCAGAGTTTAGAGAAGGCTTGGAGCTTGATAGGTGTGAGGAAATGAGGGTGTGAATGGTGATTTTTATAGTGGAGGGGAGAGGGGTTTCCTTAATATAAAATTCATTAGTTTATTCATTTGTCCTAAGACAAGGAATAGAGACTATTGAATGACCAAGAAAAGTAATTTTATTATGTGATCCCGAACCAAGTGGGCTTACACTAGCAGAACATCACACATGACTCTTTAATTAGCTTATTTTTCTTATTTTCCTAAATTACGGTATTTCACTATTCATCAAAAAATTCAAGTATTTTAGAAAAATCCCAAAAAATTTCCCCTACCATTTTTCGACATCTAGAATCCAAAAAATGAATTCCATTTTTCAAAAATAATTTTATAAATATAATTAATTTAATATTTCATTAAAACATGGTTTATTACCAAAAATAGTTTTAAAACATTCATTTACATATTTTAAAATATAGTTACATCATACTTTCACTTGAATATTATTTTTATACTATCATCGGTAAGGTTACTATTAGTTAAGGTATATCACTTTTCATATGGGTATGTTACTATTCATAAGGGTAGGTTACTATTCACCAAAAATTATTTTTGATTTATTAGACTCCAAAAAACATCTTGTACATAACCGTGTATGTCAAATTTTCAAAATCCCAAAAACAGAAGTGAAAAACTTATGTTTAAAGGTCACTTATACTTATTAGTTCATTATTTTGTGTTTTCAATTTATTTTATGATATGATTATAAGAAGGGAATTTCCATTGAAAAACTATAGGTCATTACAACATCCCTGGTAAATAATGAATAATACATTTTAATATTTTTTTATATTTGTAAATTAAATAATAATTTTACTTTAAGGAGGATGTTATGTTCGATGGTGTACATGATATGCAACAACGGGTTTCTTTGAAATCCTACATTGCACTCTAATAATAAAATAATATTGTTTTAAATGGTAGTTAACACCTAGCCATTGTATTGGCTGGAATGAATAGAACTAACAAAAATATGATTATACATGTTTGTTAAATGTTTTTACCTTTTTCCGAAAAAATTTATAGGCTTAAAATGTGAATGAATCCAATTTTAAGAAAAAAATACTCTAATATTCATTAAAATGTTGATTTACTGCCTTTTGATGGAGAACCCTCTTAAAATATAGTTTCGGTAACTTTTATATTATATATTTGACAAAATAAAATTATTCTTTAGAATCAAGGCATCAAAATTTACTTTGGATGAAATGTTTGGTTTTTTTTGATAAAATTCATTTTTAATGAATAGTGAAAAATACTGTATTTTAATTCAAAAATCCCTTTTAGTATAATTTATTTATAAGGATATATTATCTTTTTAATCTTTTTTAAAGTGTTATTATATTTTTTTTTTACTATTTAATCCAATTTTGGTCATTGGAAGTAGTTTCACTTTGAAATTGGACATAAATAAGTGTTACTCTTTTGATAGTTCTTATTTCTTAAAAATACTCCTTTTGTATTTACATCAGGAATTATTTTTCAATTAATTTGTGCCATTTTTTTTGTTTTGAATTTGGAATAATGGATTTGATATTTGTAATCATTAGGTAAAAATTTTGTAAATAGGTAAATTTTATTTTTAGACATTATGAATATTTACTTCAGTAAAAAATTTATTTACCATGGTTAAAAGGTAAATCTGGTAAATAAGGGTAAAAAATATTATTATAATAATATAAAATTACATAACATGTGTCCAAATAATATTATATGATACATATACGACCTTGGGCATCCATGGTTAATTTTGTGAAACCATGGATCAACTTGGGAGTGATAATGAAACTTTATTTTAATTAACTTTAAGTGAAGACAAAAATGACATAAACAAATATCTTTTAGTAAATCAATTATTACATGGGGTTATATAAGTTATCACTTAGACTATAAATATGAATTTTAAGGATGAAACTATTTCCTCCATCATTTTATCTTTTTATAATTTTTAGACATAAAATAAATAAAATTATTTACGACAAAATAATCATGTAGTGTTTACCTCATTAAATAATGATTTAAATAAATAAGATTATAAATAATAATAAAATATCCAAAACCTATCCAATTCTTGTTGGATGATTTTATTTAGAACATGATTCATCTAATATTCTAATTTAATTATTTTTTGAACTTTTGAAACAGAAGATAAGTTTATAATAAAATAATTTTTTCAAAACTTCCCTAAAGAGCACCTCCCCCCTTATAAAAGGACAGCACTTCTAACCCATTCCTCACAGTTCACAAGCCCCTTTTCTCTTCCAAAATCTTCTTAAATAATATCCCCACATCCCTCTATCCTCATAAAAGCCTTACCTTAGGCATAAGTCACTTCAAGTAAACCTTTTGGTTCAAACCAAAGGGAGATACCCGATTTAAAGGTAACATCTTCTTTTAAGTTCATTTCATTTATTTTACTTCTTCGCCCCCCTAATCTCTTTTTATTCATTTATTTTTTTAAAAACTATTATTATCAATATACTAGGTTGTTTTTATGAGAATATTTTGAACTAAACTAACACACAACTCCATCTAATGGGTAAATAACATACTGTTTCTGTGGACGGTGAACTACTGCCCCATGAAACGATGATTGTTCAATTATCTTCAACCACCTCTCATGGTGGTCATTATGATGGAACTATATTTATATTTGATATATATTATATTTATATTGTCTCTATTATTTGTTATTTTACATTTATATCATACCTTTATTGCTTCCATTATTGGTAAACTTGATAATTTCATTTGAGGAAGTGCGGACTACTGCCCCCTCATAGTGACATGACTCATTCATATCATATGTGGAATGTATAAAGGATAGAGTTGCTGAAATTATATATGATATGATACTAGAATTATAATATAACTATTTATAATTAATTTTTCATCCTATTAAAATATGAAATAGAAATGAAAGTAGCGATCATGCGTATGTACAACTTACCATCTCCATGAATGGTGCATTTCATTTCTTATCTCCAAATGTTCCGTACTATTATAAATAGATATATTGTAACATACCAGGTAAATAAATAAATAATACAGTTTAATTTTATTAATAATTTTTAAATTTAATATTAATTTTACTTTAAATGGGTTTCTATGTTCAATGGCATACCCGATACACAACAATGGGTTTCTTTGAAATCTTACATTGCACAATAATCATATAATATTATTATTTTCAATGGTAGTTAACGCACAAATGTTGTATTGGTATGAATAAACAGAACTAACTACAATTTTATTATACATGTTTGTTAATTTTTTTTACTTTTATCCAATAAAAGTTAGAGGCTTAAAATTTGAATGAATATATTTTTAAGCATAATATACTTTAAAAAGTTGATTTACAGCCTTTTGATAGGGAAACCTCTTTAAATTTAGTTATTCTATCTTTTATATGTTCTATTTTACCAAATAAAATTATTCTTTAGAATTGGGACATCAAAATTCACTTTCAGTAAAATTTTCGTATTTCTCTGATAAAATTGAGTTTTTAATGAATAGTGGAAAATACTATATTTTAATTCAATACTTCCTTTTAATCTAATTTATTTATACAATTATATTATATTTATAATTTGTTTTAACGTTTAATTAGATTATATTTTTAATATCTAATATAATTTTGGTCATTGAAATTAATTTCACTTTGAAATTGGACATAAACAAGTGTCAATCTTTTAATAGTTAATATTTCTTAAAAATGGGCTTTTTGTTTGGACAACAGGAATTAATTTGAAATTAATTAATCCAAAATATATGTTATGAATTTGGTAAAATATAAATCATTTTATAATTAGTAATATCAAATATATCTTAGGCTGAAAGTTTGGTATTATTCTGAAAAACATCAATTTTTTATGAATAGTGAAACCACTAAGTAGTAGTTAAAAACTGAATTTTTATTTTAAATGAAATTTTACCACTTATGTGAATTTAATTTCTAAAATCCAAAGTACATGTTTGTTATTATTAAGTAAAATTTGGTTCAATAAGATGTAAATAACTTTTGGTGAATAGTAACTTTTGACTTTTTTTACCGCGGTTAAAGGTAAATAAGGTAATTCAAGGTAAAAAGAATATCATAATAATACAAAATTACCATAACACTTGTCCTAATATTATTTTATGAGTCATGGATGACTATGTAAATCCCTGGGTATATTTTGGTACCTCATGGAGCCACCTAAGTATTATAATGACACTTTATTTTAATTAACTTAAAGTAATGGAAAAAATGACATAAACAAATATCTTTTAGTAAATTATTTTTTTCATAGGGTTATATAATTTATATTTCTTAACATAAATATTATTTAAGAATCTGAATATATTTCCTACATCATGGTATTTTTGTATAATTTTTAGACATCAAATATTTTAAATTATGTATGTGACAATAATGATGCAGTGGTTACCCCATTAATAAATGATTTAAATAAATAAGATTATAAAGATAAAAATAATATCAAAAACATATGCAATTATTATTGGATGATTTTATTTGCACCATGAGTCATCTTATCATCAACTTTATTATGTTTTGGACATTTAGAAACTGAAAATAATTATATAAATAAATAATATTTTCACACTTTCCTAAAGAGCCCCTCCTCCCCTTATAAAATGTCATCACCTCTAACCCATTACTCACACCTCTCCAGACCCATGGTTTATCCATACTTTTCCCAAATAAGCTCTCAAAATCTGTATCTCCTTCTTAAAATCCCTATATTAGGCATAAGGCACTTCAAGAAACCCTTTTGGTTCCAAACAAAGGGATTTTCCCGATTTAAAGGTAACATCTTCTCTTAAGTTATTTTGTTTTTATGTTACTTCTCCAACCGCATAAACTCTTTTTACTCCATTATTTTATATAAAAAACTAGTATATTCAATATAATAGGTTTTTTATGAGAATTATTCAAACTACACTTACACACACCACCATCTAATTGGTAAAGAACATACTGTTTATGTGGACGGTAAACTAATGCCTCACAAAATGATGATTGTTCAATATTCTCCTACCACCACTTATGGTTTCCATTATGATGGAACTGTATTTATATATAATATATAATATATTTATGTTGTTTCTATGATTCCGTATTTTTCATTTATAGAATACCTTTATGGATTCTATATTATGTAAATACGATAATCTCATTTGAGGAAATGTGGACAAATGCCCCCTCAAAGTGATATAACTCGTTCATTCCATATATAGAATTTATAATAGATAGAGTTACTGAGATTAGATATATGATATTATACTCGATTAATGATATATATATTTATCATTATGTTTTCATTACATTAAATAAGAAACATCATTGAAAGTAGTGTTCACGCGTACGTACCGCTTACCATCTCCATGAATGGTGCATTTCATTTCTTACCTCCAAATGTTATGTACTATTATAAATACATATATATAATGAATATATAAGATATATATGATATATAAATCATTAATATAATTCTAATATAATGAAATTTTTATCACATGAACAACTTTTAATTATAAGAAGTCCATTTTTTACTAAAGTACCAAATATCAACAGAATGACCATTATTAACAAAAATTATTACATAATGTTTATAACATGGAAATAAGTGATTTAAAGGGAATGATAAACTTGGAAAAGGTTCTTAATCAAGAATAAATTAAATTTAGTTTATTATTTAGGACATTAAAGAATGAACGAGTCAAGTCAGACATGGGTAAGGGACTTCGTCTCAATCTCCTTTCATTGAAAAATATTTTGTTTTATACAAGAAGTTATTTTATACGTTGTATAAACAACATAGAAATTTAATTTCATTCAAAGGGAATATTTTTCTACGTGGTGTTTTACTAAATGAAAAAAAAAATCTTTTAACATAAGTGGTGGCAACAACCTTTTATGTCTTCATGAGTATTATTTAATCTATGGCTTCCTTAACAAGTCGTAATGTTTTTAAAAGGAAAATAAATACCATATAATCTTTTACATATTTTGGTAATGAAAATGGTTTTGATAATGGATTTTTTAGGTCAATATATTTGAATGATATATTGTGATTTAAATTGGGATATGTTATCTTTCCTTTATATTTGTTTTATGTGTTAGTTATATGTTATGGTTCTTGGGAATTCTTATATATATGGGTGGTTCCATTATAATCCTATGGCGGGTGAGCCCGAGATAGCTCTCCAATGCATTGGGTAACGTGACAGAGGTAAATGTGAATGATTCTCATAAGAGATTGAGGGAATATACTATGATGGGTATTCCAAATGTAACTCCCTATGTAGTTGTGAATGTTACAATGTAAGTATGATATAGATGCCATAAGTTACCTTTATGATTTATGGTTTCTATGTTTGATTCATAAATCATATGATTTTATGAGATATGTTATAGAGATTACGTTATGAATGTACTGATGAACTAATGTTTTTTCTTTGTTTTATAACCCTTACAGGCTTTTTATGATCATCCAATGTTTTGATGTTTTTTTCATAAGACATAAAGATGAATAGGGTTGAGGATGGGACCAAGGAAAAGTCATGATGTCTAAAACATGGAACTAGACATGACACCTTTTTTAAGAGTTTTTATTTTGTGAAAAAAATGGGAATTGAGTAAAACTGTCTACTTTGTAACTTTTGAGATGTAATGTAATATTTATGACCTAATTCTCTAAAACTCTAAACAGAAAAAGATCATCAACGTTAATAATTCATTTAATTCAATATTATGTAATTTTTTAAGGCCAGGTTCTTATATTTGGTATTAAAGGTCGGTTTAGATAACTTTAGAAGTTAGGATATTGTTAAATTAATGTCCATAAATTAATTTAATTTAAGACTGAAGTGATATAGAATTTACAGATTACCATGTTTCTTCACCAATGATATTTTTGTATTTAGAGTGGTTTTCCATAGAGAAAATAGGGCAACTATGATGGGATGACATCAGGAGGATGAAAACATTCCAAATCAGCAACTTGACAATGTCGGAATCGGAACTGAACCGTTTGTTGGAGTGATGAAATATTTGACTGAGGCTATAAATGTTTGGGGTATCCATGCATGAGATCAGCCAGATCAACCATAGAAGAACATGTCAGTAGTGGATAATTTCATGAGTCAACATCCCTCGACATTCCAATGATCATATGACCCTGTGCTAGCATAAGTGTGGATTAAAGCACTACAAAAGATTTTCAATTTTTGGGGTGTTCAGAACATCAAAATGTTAGTCTTGTTGTTTACCATTTTGAAGGTGAATTTGATCAGTCATGGTCGATGGTGAAAAATGTCAGGGATAGTGAGGAGATTTATTCTCTTTATTGGGATTAATTCAAAGGTATATTTGTTGAGAAATATTTTTCTAAGGTGGTTCATCTTCGGATTGAAAAACAATTCCTAGAATTGAGCCTGGTGGATGACTCAGTGGCTGCTTAAGAAGAAAAATTCACTCGACTGGCAAGGTATGCTCCAAATTTCATACGAGATCCGGATAGTAAAATCAACCATTTTTACTCAAGATTAAAGCCAATGTTTCAAGGGGATTTAGCTTCTCGTGAGTTCAAATTTTATGAAAAAACTTGTTCAATGTGTGGAGATTGTGGAAATGGAGTTTGCTGATGATCAGGTGTTCTTTTACAAACAACTAAATAATAAGTCAAGGTGGCAGGTGAAAGGGAAGAACTCTTCAAAAACGTCTAATGGTAAGAAAATTATGTTTACAGTTTGTGAAACTTGTGGTAAAAATCATAAGAGGGAATGTCTTTTTAATTCTGGTAAGTGATACTCATGTGGTAAAATGGGATATAAAGATCATAATTGCACTGAAAAAGAGAAGGGTAACGGTAAGACAACATCTGATTTACAATCAGTAAAATGATTTAAGTGCAATGAAATGGGTCATTATGAAAATGAGTGTCCAATGAAGAGCTCAACTGAGGGAAAGAAACCAGACTACAAGTAGAAAGGGGTGGTGAAATCCTTTGCAACTACTTCTTCAGATGTTGGGCCATCAAATGAAGTAGTATCAAGTATAGTGTTTTTTAATATTATGCAAATATTCTGTTTGATTTGGGGTCTACACATTCATTCATTTCTAAGAAGTTTTCTAGAAAGTTTTGACTTCCATCTCAAGATATGAATCATGATCATAGGGTAAAAAGTCTAAGGGAAATATTGAGACAAAAAGAAATTATAAGATCCTTCCTATCCTTGTGTGTGGAAAGAATCTACATAAAAAACTAATTGTTTTTCATCTAGTAGAGTTTGATGTTATTCTGTGTATGGATTGGCTTTCTGTTTATCATGATAAGATTTACTTCAAAGCTAAAGAGGTTTATTTTCAGAAAGATTTTCAGTTTTTAAACAAGAATGTACCCTTACTTTTGATAACATATTAGGAAGCTGAGAAACTAGTAAAAGATGGAAATGAATGTTTCATTTCACATATTTTTTAAAAAAAAGGAACTATTTAGATTAATGATGTATCAGTGGTAAATGATTATCTTGATGTTTTTACTGATGACTTTCTTGGTATTATACCTGATCGAGAAGTTGAATTTACTAGTGACTTAGTTCCTAATACTAATCCAATTTCAAAAACCCACTTATCGAATAGCTCAAATTGAACTTTTAGAGTTAAAGAAGAAATTGTAGGAGTTATTAGATAAAGGTTTCATTCGACCTAGAACATCACCATGGGGTTCTCATGTTTTGTTTGTATAAAATAAAAATGGTTCAATGAAACTTTTCATTGATTATAGAGCATTGAATAACATAACTATTAATAACAATTGTCCTTTTCCTCATATTGATAATTTTTTTATCAACACCAAGGAGCTAAGTATTTTTCAATGATTGAATTGAGTTCGGGGTACCATCAGTTGAAAGTAAAGGAAGCAGACATTATGAAGACCATATTTCATACTAGATATGGCCATTATGAATTTGAAGTTATGCCTTTTGGGTTAACCAACGCACCTGTTGTATTCATGGATCTTAAGAATAGAATTTTCCATGAGTTCTTGGATAATATTTTGGTTGTGTTCATTGATGATATTTTGGTTTATTCTAATACTAAAGTGGAGTATGAAAGTAATTTAAGGGTTGTCTTGCAAAACTTAAAAGAAAAGAAACAAATTGGGAAATTTATCATGTGTGAGTTTTGGTTACATTAAATTTCATTCCTTGGTCACATTGTTTCAAAAAATGGCATAACTATTGATACTGCTAAAAAAAGTTGTCAAAGAATGGCCAAGACCCACAAATATAATCGTGATCCATATTTTTCATGGTTTGGTATGTTTTTACCAGAGGTTTGTTGAGAATTTTGCATGGTTTTATAGCCCCCTGACTAAGTTAACACGAAAATGTGTTAAGTTCATTTGGAAAAAAGAATGCGATGATTGTTTTCTAGAATTGAAACTAATATTGGTGAATACTCTAGTTTTGGCACTACCTTCAAGAAATAGTGAGTTTGTTATTTATAGTGATTAATTTTTGAAAAGACTTGGTTGCGTCATTATGTAGAATGATTAGGTAATTGCTTATGCTTCACATCAGTTGAAACCTCATGAGATAAATTACCTTACACATGATTTGGAATTATCTGTTGTTGTTTTTGATTTAAAAAATTTTAGGCATCATTTTTATGGAGTAAAATGTTAAATATCTACTAACCATAAATGTTTGAAGTATATATTCACTCAGAAAGAATTGAACATGAGATAGAGGGGATGGTTGGAATTAATCAAGGATTATGATTGCACGATCCTTTACCATCCGGGAAAATCAAATTAATTGGATGATTCTTCGAGTAGAAAAAGTAATGCTTCATTAACCATTATATGTTTCGAATGAGATATTTTTTTTTTATTTGATGAACTTTGGCATAGATGTTTTTGGTGCAGGAAATTCCTCTTTTTTGTTTCAGGTGTCAGTGAGATCATCTCTATCAGATAGAATTAAGGAAGCGAAAAAGTAAGACAGTGAGTTGTAGAAAAAGGTAGAGTTGGTTTAGAAGGGTAATTTTCCGGATTTTAACATTGATAATGAATTTATTTTGAGATTTGGGAAGAGATTACACATCAATTTTGATTCAAAGTCAAAGAATGAGTTGTCATGTGAAGCACATAGTTCTATGTTTTCAGTTCATCCTGACAGTACTAAGATGTATATAGATCATCGGGAGTATTACTCATGGGATGGAATGAAAAGAGATATTGCTTACATTATTGTCAGGTGATTGACTAGTTAGCCGGTTAAATCAAAGCGGCAGTTACTGAAAGAGATGCTTCAGTCTTTACGGGTTCCATAGTGAAAATGGGAAAATATATCCATGGACTTTATTGTGGGATTACCAAAGATGTATCAAGGTAATAATGAAATCTGGGTTATTGTTGATCGATTGACTAAATATGATCATTTCCTTCCTATTAGAGATACTTTGTCTCTAGATCAACTTTCTTGGTTGTATGTTAAAGAGATAGTCTAGTTGCATGGTGTTCCCCTCTCCATTATATCTGATCGTGATCCATGGTTTACTTCTAACTTTTGTAAAGGCCTTCAGAAGTTGTTGGGTACTGCATTAAATTTTAGTACATCTTTTCATCCACAATAAGATGGGAAGTTAGAATCAACAATTCAGACCATGGAGGATATGATATGTGCTTGTTCACTATATTACAAGGTATGTTAGGACCAACATATTTCTTTGGATGAATTTTCATATAATAATAGTTTTCATTCGAGTATACAGATGGCTACATTTGAGTCTTTATATGGGAAGTAGTGTCAAACGTCAGGTTTTTTGGGATGAAGTAGTTCAATGAAAGTTTATGGGACCAGAATTGGTAGAAGAGATGGTTGGAAATGTTAAGTTGATTCATAAGAACATGATAATAGCTCAGAGTAGGCAGGAAAGTTTTGCGAATAATCAGAGGAAGGATCTTTCTTTTGAGGTAGGTGATCATGTCTTTCTCAAAGTTTCTCTATGGAAATGTGTGATGTGTTTTTGTAAGATGGGAAATTTGAGTCTGAGGTTCATTTGACCTTATAAAATCCTATAGAACATTGGATCAGTTTCATATAGAGTGGAAATACCTCCACATTTATCCCAGGTACACAATTTTTTTCATGATTTAAAGTTGAGAATGTATATGCCCAATCCATCTCATGTTTTGAGCCTAAAGATAGTTCAGTTAGAAGAGAATATCTCTTATGAGGAGAATCCAGTCCAGATTATTGACTTATGAGAGAAAGTGTTGCAGAATAAGTTAATTCACCATGTAAAGGGTTTGTGTAAAACCCATATGGTTTAAGAGGCAATGTGGTAATCTAAAAATGTTATGAGGGATAAATATCCCCATTTATTTGATAAGTGAATATAATTTCAAGGACACCATTTCCAAAAGGGGGAAAGGATGTAACATCCCAATTAAATAACGAAATAATACATTTTTATTTTAATTAATATTTTGTGAATTAAATATTAATTTTACTTTAAAATGGTTACTATGTTCGATGGCGTACCCGATACACAACAACAGGTTTCTGTGAAATCTTACGTTGCACAATAATAATATAATATTATTATTTTAAATGGTAGTTAACGCATAGTCGTTGTATTAGAAGGAGTGAACATAACTAACTACAATATGATTATACATGTTTGTTAAATTTTTTTACATTTATCCAATAAAATTTAGAGGATTATAATGTGAATGAATTTAATTTGGAGCAAAATTTACTTTAAAAGGTAGATTTACCGCCTTTTGATGGAGAACCCTATTTAAATATAGTTTTGGTAAAATTAAAATGTTATATTGTATCAAATAAAATTTTTATTTAGAATTGGGACATAAAAATTCACTTTGGGTAAATTTTTTGTATTTTTTTGATAAAATTCTTTTTTTTGATAAATTGTGGAAAATACTATATTTTAACTCAAAACTGCCATTTAATCTTATTTATTTATATGGTTAGATTATTTTTCTAGTTATTTTTAAAGTTTAATTAGATTATATTTTTACCATTTAATCCAATTTTGGTCATTGAAATTAATTTCAATTTGAAATTGGACATAAACAAGTGTCAAACTTTTGATAGTTAATATTTCTTAAAAACACGCTTTTTTGTCTTGACAACGGGGATTAATTTAAAATAAATTAATCCAACTTCTATTTTTTGAATTTGGTAAAATATACATCATTTTTTAATTCGGAATAAAAAATATATCTTAGGTTGAATTATTGGAATTTTTCTGAAAAACTTCAATTTTTGATGAATAGTGAAATCACTAAGTATTAGTTAAAAACTGACTTTTTCGTTTAAATGAAATTTTACCAATTATGTGAATTGAATTTAGAAAATTCAATAAACATGGTTGTTATTATTAAGTAAAATTTGGTTCAATAATAGGAAAATAATATTTGTTGAATAGTAACTTTTGACTATTATTTACCCCGGTTAAAGGTAAATAGAGTAATTAAAGGTAAAAAAAATATCATAATAATACAAATATTCCTTAAAACTTTTCCTAACCATATTGGATGAGTCATGGAAGACCATGATAATCCTTGGGTCTATTGTGGGACCCCATGGAGCCACTTAAGAGTGATAATGACACTTTATTTTAATTAACTTAATGTAAAGGAAAAATGGAATAAACAAATATATTTTAGTAAATTAATTTTTACATAGGGTTATATAAGTTATAATTTAGAATATAAATATTATTTTGAAATATAAAACTATTTCCTATATCTTGGTAGTTTTTTTTATAATTTTTAGACATCAAATAAATTAAATTAGGTATGAAAAAATAATGAGGGAGTGTTTACCTCATTAATAAATAATTTAAATAAATAAGATTATAAAGATTAAAATAATATTCAAAACCCCTATAATTATAATTTGATGATTTTATTTCGACCATAATTCATCTTATCTTCAATTTTAATAAGTTTTGGACATTTAGAAACCGAAAATCATTATATAATAAAATATTAATTTCTCACTTTTGTAAAGAGCCCCACCCCCCTTATAAAAAGACCTCACCTCTAACCCATTACTCACACCACTCAAGCCCCTTAGATCATCCAATATCTACCCAAATAAGCTCTCATGATCCTTATATTCCTCCTATAAGCCTTACCATAGGCAGAAGGCACTTCAATAAACCCTTTTGGTTTAAACCAAATGGAGTTTCCCAATTTAAAGGTAATGTCTTCTCTTAAGTTCTTCTGTTTTATTTTACTTCTCCAACCCCATAAACTCATTTTATTCCTTTAATTTATAACAACACAAGTATAATTAATATATTAGGTTGTTATTATTAAAAGTATTCTAACTAAACATAAACACACCTCTATTTAATGGGTATAGAACATACTGTTTCTGTCGACGGCAAACTGAAGCCTCACGAAACAATGATTGTTCATTATTCTCCTACCACCTCTCATGGTGTCCATTATGATGACACCATACTTATATATGATATATATTATATTTATATTTTATCATTGATTATGTATTTATCATTTATACAATACATTTATGGATTTCGTAGTAGGTAAATATGATACTCTCATTTGGGGAAGTGCGGACTACCACCCCCTCAATGTGATATAACTCGTTCATGCCATACGTGGAATGTATAAAGGATAGAGTTACTAAGATTATATATATTATATTATACTATAATCATAATATACCTATGTTTCCTTATATTTTCAATCCATTAAATAAGAAATAGAAATTAAAGTAGCGTTCACGCGTACGTACGACAAACCGTCTCCATGAATGGTGCATTTCATTTCATACCTCCAAATGTTATGTAATATTATAAATACTTCTATATATTAAATATACAAGATATATATGATATCTAAATCATTAATATTATTCTGTACATAATGAACTTTTGACCACTTTAACAACTTGTAATTATTAGAAGTCAATTTTTGACTCAAGTACCAAATGTCGACAAAATGAGCATTATGAACATAAATTATTACATAAAGTTTATAACATGGTAATAAGTGATTTAAAAGGAATAATAAACTTGAAAAAGGTTTTTAAGCAAGTACAAATTAACTTTATTTTATTATTCAAGCAGATTAAAGAATGAATGTGTCATGTCAGACACGAGGTAAGGGACTTTGTCTCAATATCCTTTCATTGAGGCATATTTTGTTTTATACATGACTATATTTTATACGTTGTATAAACACCTTTGACATTTCATTTCATTCAAACGGAATCTTTTTCTACGATTCATTTTACTAAAGGACAAAAAAAAATTCATTTAACGTAAGTGGTGATAATGACATTTTTTCGCCGTTGCCTGTATTATTTGACCTATGGCTTCCTTAACAAGCCATAATTTTTTTAAAAGGAAAATAAATATCATATAGACTTTTACATATTTTGGTATTGAAAAAGGTTTTGATAATTGATTTTTTATGTCAATATACTTAAATGATATATTTTTATTGAAATTGGGAAATTTTATCTTTCCTTTATATTTGTTTTATGTGTTACTTTTATGTTAGGGTTCTTGGAAATTCTTACATATATGGGTGGTTCCATTATAATCCTATGGCTAGTGAGCCCGAGATAGCTCTCCAATGCATTGGGTAACGTGATGGAGGTAAACATGAATGTTTCTCCTAAGAGATTGAGGGAATATATTGTGATGGGTATTCCAAATGTAACTCCCTACATTGTTGTGAAAGATACAATGTAAGTATGATATAGATGCCACAATTTACCTTTATGATTTATGTTTTCTATGTGTGATTCATAAATCTTATGATTTCATGATGTATGTTAAAGAGATTATGTTACCTATATAATGAATAACTAATATTTTTTCTTTGTTTTATAACCCATACTGAGATTTTTATGTTCATCCCATGATTTGAAATGTTTTGCACATGACTTAAAGATGAATAGGGTCATGGATGGGACCAATGAAAAGTAATGTAGTCTGAAACATTGAACTAGACATGACTCTTTTATTAAGAGTTTTTATTTTGTGAAAAAATTGGAACTGAGTAGAAGTGTCTACTTTGTAACTTTTGATATGTATTGTAATAGATATGACCTAATTCCCTAAAACTCTTAACCTAAAATGAACCTCAATCTCAATTATTCATTAAATTCAAGATTATATAAGGTTTTAAGGCCGATTATTTATATATATACTATATATATATGACATATATGATATCTAAATCATGAATATCATTATGTAGATAATGAAATTTCGACCACATGAACAATTTATAATGATAACAAATTTATTTTTAACTCATATTTCAAACATCAAAAAGATATCCGATATGAACTCAAATAGTTAACTAACTGTTATAGAAAGGTAATAAGTGATATAAAAGGATTAATAACCCTGAAAAGTTTATTATTAAAGTAGAAATTAACTTAAGTTTATTATTCAGAAAATTAAATAATGAACAGGTCAAGTCGGACATGGGGTAAGGGACTCCATCTCAATCTCATTTCATTGAGGCATATTTTTTTTATACACATCTTTATTTTATACGGTATATAAACACCTTTGATTTTGGATTTCTTTTAAAGGGAATCCTTTTCTACGAGGCATTTTACTAAATGAAAAAATATATTTTTATGTAAGCAGTGACAACGACCTTTTCCACTGCTGTGAGTATTATTTAATCTTTGGCTTCCATAACAAGTCGTAATGTTTCTAAAAGGAAAATTAATACCAAATAATCTTTTAAATATTTTGTTATTGAAAATGGTTTTGATAATGTATTTTTTTATGTTAATATATTTAAATGATATATTTTTTATTGAAATGTGGAAAGGTTGTATTTTCATTATATTTGTTTTATGTCTCATTCTTCTATAATGGTACTTGGACATTTGATGAGTGGTTACATGATAAACCAAATGACAGGTGGTGTCGTGATAAACCAAGAAGGGTGGTAATATTTTAACCTTCAATGCATTGTGTATGGAAGTCATCTGTATGGCTATTAAATTTAGTGATATGTGTGAAAGTTGATCGTATGGTTATTCCATTTGAGTAAGTTTATGTACCAAGTTACCTTTATATGTTATAGGGGTTTTATGGTAATATTTTTGTTACAAAATTGTAAGAAATGATATTTTATTTAGTGAAGAGTATTTAAAAATTAATAAAGGTGAAAAGTATTACTTATGATAAGGTATTCATGGTTTACTTGTTGTTATGAAAAAACTAACAGTTTTCCTTCATTGTGTATCTGTTACTGAGATTTTTATGCTCATTAAAAGTTTATGAAATGTTTTTCACAAGACTTGATGTGTATTAGGGTCAAGGATGGACCAAGGAAAAGTCATGCTATCTGAAACATGGAACTGGACATGACTCTTTCTTTCAAAGAGTTTTTATTTTATAAAAAGAATGGTTACTGAGTAGAAGTGTATACATGTAATACTGAAGTTGTTATGTATATGTTATTAGCTAATTCTATAAATCTCTAAACCGGAAAGAATCCTCAATGTGAATTATTATCATAATTTAAGATTATGTAATGTTTATGTTCGGGTCCTTATAGTTTTTATCAGAGGTCAGTTTAGAAAACTTTTGGAGTTATGATATTGTATGATTAATATCCATAAATTATTTTTATTATATGTTATGATTGAAATGATATAGCATTTATAGATTACCATGTAACTTCACCTAAGATTTTTCTATGTCCAGAATGGTTTTCCTTAGAGGAAACAGAGTAGCTATGATGGGACAGAATCAGGAGGAAGACACCCTTCTAAATTAGCAACCTGAGATGGTCAGAATCGGAACTGAATAGTTTGTTGCAGTGATGGCACAGTTGTCTCAAGGTATAAATGGTGTTGGTATCAATGAATCAGATCAGCCATAACAACCACTGATGAACATGGCAGTAGTAGGGCATTTAATGGTGCTTAATCCCCCATTATTCAGAGGATTATCTGACCCTATACTAGTTGAATAGTGGATTTAAGCATTGGAGAATATTTTTGATGTCATGGGGTGTTTAGAACATCAGAAGTCAGTCTCTTTGTTTACCATTTTGACTTTGAAGCTGATCAGTGGTGGTCAACGGTAAAAAATATCAGGGATAGTGAAGATATTGATACACTTAATTGGAATGAATTCAAATGTATGTTTCTTGAGAAATACTATCCTAAGGTGGTTTTTCTTAGGATGGAAAAAATTGTTGTAATTGAGGTAGGAGGATGACTCAGTGGTTGCATATGAAGAAAAATTCACTTGACTAACAAGGTATGCTCCAAATTTCATATAAGATCTTGATAGTATGATAAATCGATTTAACTCATAATTGAAGCCACAATATCAAATAGAATTGGCATCTCATGAATTCAAATTCTAATAAAAATATATAAGATGTGCCAAGAAGGTAGAAATGGAGTTTATTGATGATCAGGTGTTCCAAGAGAGAAAAAAAAATAAGATGTCCAGTTGGCAGGAAAATGGAACGAATTCATCAAAGAAGCCTCGAGGTAAGAAAATTAAATATCCATCATGTGAGAAGTGTGGTAAAAAGAATCGAGGAGAATTTTTGTCAAATTATAGAAAGTGATTCCAGTGTGTTAAGTCTGGCCATATTGCTCGTAACTGTAAATAAGATGATCAAGAAAGAAATGAAAAACCAATGGTAATATTTGTTAAGTGAAATTAAATGGGTCATTATGTAAATGTGTGTCCAACAAAAAACTCAACTGAGGGAAAGTAGCTGGACTACAAGCATAAAGGGGTGGGGAAATCCTTTGCAACTAATTCAACAGATGTTGGGACATCGATTAAAGTAGTATCAGGTACACTGCTTGTTTGTTCATATTATGCCAACATGTTGTTTGATTCGTGGTGTAAACATTATTTTATTTATTAAAATATTTCTTATAAATTGGTAATTCCATCTCAAGATATGAATATTAAACTTATGGTAAAAAACCTAGAGGAAAATTTGAGACAAAAATAAATTATAATAACCTTCTTATCCTTGTGTGCAGAAAAAATCTAACTGCAATAATTATTGTTTTCCTCTAGTAGATGTTGATGTTATTTTGGGTATGGATTGGCTTTCTATTTATCATGATAAGTTTGATTGCGTATCTAAAGCGCTTTATTTTCAGAAATGATTTCAGTTTGTGTAAAAGAATGAACCTTTACTTGTTATAACATATCTGGAAGGTGAGAAACTATTAAAAGATAGAAATTAATGTTACCTGGCACATATTGTTGAAAACAAAGGAACTATCTAGATTAATGATGTTCCAGTTGTAAATGAGTAACTTGATGTTTTTTCAGACGAGTTTTCTGAAATTATACCTGATCAAGATGTTTAATTTATTGTTGACTTAGATCTTGATGTTAATCCAATTTCAAAACCCCCTTATTTAATGGCTCAAATTTAACTTTTACAGTTAATGAATCAATTACAGGAGTTATTAGATAAAGGTTTAATTTTACATAGCACATCACCATGGGGTGATCCTATATTTTTTTTGTTAAAAAGAAAGCTGGTTCAATGAGACTTTTCATTGATTATAGAGCATTGAATAACATCACTGTTAAGAAAAAGTATCATTTGCCTCATATCGATGATTTGTTTGATCAGCTCTAGGGAGCTCAGTAATTTTTGAAGACTGAATTGAGGTCAGGGTACCATCAGTTGAATGTAAAGGAAGCAGACATTTTGAAGACCGTGTTTCATACTAGATATGGCCATTATAAATTTATAATTATGCCATTTGGGTTATCTAATGGAACTACCATATTCATGGATCTTATGAATAGAATTTTCCCTGAGTTCATGGATACATATGTGGTTGAGTTAAATGATGATATTTTGGTTTCTTTCAGAAGTAAAGAGGAATATTAATGTCATTTAAAGGTTGTCTTGTGAACCATGAATGAAAAAAACTATATGGAAAATTCAGAAAGTGTGAGTTTTGGTTACAAAGAATTTATTTTTTTGGTCACATTGTTTCAAAAAATGTCATAACTATTGATCCTTCTATAAAAAATATTGTTGAAGTATGGCCAAGACCCACAAATATAACCGAGATTTGTAGCTTTCATGGTTTAGCCGGATATTAATAGAGGTTTTTTGAGAATTTTTCACAGTTATCTAGTCTGGTGACTAAGTTAACTCAAAAAGGTGTTAAGTTCATTTGTAAAAAAGAATGTGATGATTGTATTCAGGAATTGAAAATAAGATTGGTGAATTCCTTAGTTTTGACATTGCCTTCCAAAAATGGTGAGTTTTTTTATCTATAGTGATTCTTCATTGAAAGGACATAGATGTTTCCTTTTGAAAAATAATCAGGTAATTTCTTAGGATTCACGTCAGTTGAAACCTCATGAGTTAAATTACCCTACTCATGATTTGGAAATAGATGTTATTGTTTTTTCTATAAAAATTTAGAGGCATCATCTGTTTCGAGTAAAATGTGAAATATATACTGACCACCAAAGTTTAAGATATATATTTACATAGAAAGAACTGAAAATGAGACAGAGGAGATGGATAGAATTAATCAAGGATTATGATTGCACAATACTTTACCATTCGGGAAAGGAAAATAAAGTGGCAGATGCTTTGAGTCGAAAATGTAATGCAACATTAACCATGCTACATTTGGAATGAGATGATTTGGTTTTTAAATTGATGAACTTTGGCATAGAAGTTTTTGGTGTAGAAAATTACTCTTTTTGTAGGTTCCAGTGAAATCATATCTATCAAATAGAATAAATAAATCACATAAAGAAGATAGTGAGTTATAGAAAAATGTATATTTGGTTCAAAAGGGTATGTTTCCTAAATTTAACATTGATAATGATTGTGTTTTGAGTTTTGGGAAAATATTATGTGTGCATTATAATTCACAGTTAAAGAATAAGTAGTTAGGCTAAGCTCATAGTTCTCCATTTTTAATTCATCCTGGTTATACTGAGATGTACATAGATCTTTAGGAGTATTACTGATGTGATGTAATGAAAAGAGATATTTTTCACTTTACTGTGAAGTGTTTGACTTGTCAATAGGTTAAATCAGAGTAGTAGTTACCAAAAGGAATGCTTCACTCTTTACCGGTTCTAGAGTGGAAATGAGAAAATATATCCATGAACATTGTTGTGGGATTAACAAATACATCTCGTAGTAACAATTCAATCTGGGTAATTGTTGATCGATTAACTAAATCTGCTCATTTACTTACTATTCGAGATACTCTACCTCTTGATCAAATTTATCAATTGTATGTTAAAGACATGGAGAGGTTGCATAGAGTTACCCTCTCCATTGTATCGGATCGTGATCCCAAGTTTACTTATAACTTTTGGAAAGGCCTTCAGAAGTCATTGGGTACTGAATTAAATTTTAGTACAAATTTTCATCTACAATCAGATGGGCAGTTAGAACGAATATTTTAGACCTTGGAGGATATTCTACATGCTTGTTCAATAGATTACTAGGGAATTTTGTACTATCATCTTCCTTTGGTTTAATTTTCATATAATAACAGTTTTCATTCTAGTATATAGATAGCTCCATTCGAGGCATTATATGGGAAGTGATTTCGAACTCCAGCTTTTTGGGATGAAGTAGGTGAAAGTAAACTGATGGGACTAGAATTGGTAGAAGATATGGAAAAAAAGTTTAGTTGAATTAGAAGAACAAGAGAACATATTAGAGTATGAATAAAAGTTATGCAAATAATCAGAGGAAGGATCTTTCTTTTGAGGTAGGTGATCATGTATTTCTCAATGTTTCTCCATGGAAAAGTGTGACGCGTGCGGGTAAGAAGGGAAAGTTTAGTCTAAGGTTCATTGGACCATTCGAAATCCTTGAAAAGGTTGGATCAGTTTCTTACAGAGTGGATTTATCTCCATGTTTATCCCAGGTAAACAATGTTTTTCATGTTCCAATGTTGAGAAAGTATATGCCAGATCCATCTCATGTTTTGAGCCCAGAGGTAGTTCAGTTGGAATAGAATCTCTCATATGAGGAATAATCAGTTCATATTCTTGACTGAAGAGAGAAAGTGTTGCAGAATATAGTAATTCAATATGTAGTGGTTTTATAAAAAAAACCATATGGTTGAAGAGGAAATATTGGAATCTGAAAATTCTCTGAGGGATAAATGTTGCCACTTATTAGATAAGTGAATAAAAATTGTGAGAACCCAATTTCCAAAAGGGTGAAGGATGTAACATCCTAGGTAAATAATGAATAATATATTTTCATATTTATTAATATATTTGAATTAAATATTAGTTTTACTTTAAAAAGGATTCTATGTTTGATAGTGTACCAGATACTCAACAAAGGGTTTCTTTGAAATCATACATTGCATACTAATAATATAATAAAATTATTCTAAATGGTTGTTAACACCTAGCTGTTGTATTAGAGGGAATGGATAATAACTAAATACAATATGATTATACGTTTTTTTGAAATGTTTTTATATTTATCCAATAAATTTTAGAGGCTTAAAATGTGAATGAATCAAATTTTAAACATAAATACTCTAATATTTGTTAAAAAGTCGATTTATCGCCTTTTGATGGTGAATACTCTTTAAATCTAGTTTAGGTCACTTTTATATGTTCTATTTAACAATATATATTTATTCTTTATAAACAGGACATCAATTTTTTTACTTTGGATAAAATTTTTGGTATTTTTCTGATAAAGTTCTTTTTTAATGAATAGAGAAAAATACTGTATTTTAATTCAAAACTGCCTTTTAATCTAATTTATTTATAAAGATATATTATCTTTTTAATTGGTTTTAAAGATTAATTAGATTATGTTTTTACTATTTAATCCAATGTTGGTAATTGGAAGTAATTTCACTATGAAATTGGACATAAATAAGTGTTGTTCTTTTGATAGTTATTATTTCTTAAAAACACCCCTTTTGTTTTGACAAAGAAAATTAATTTTAATTTAATTTCTACCACTTCTGTGTTTTGAATTTGGAAAAAAGGATTGCATATTTGTAATCAGGAGGTCCAAAATGTGTAAATAGTGAACTATTATTTTTATACATTATGAATATTTACTTGAGTAAAAATTTTATTTACCATGATTTTTTGGACCTTCTGAAACCGAAGATACATTTATAATAAAATAATTGTTTCAATCTTTCCTAAAGAGCACCTCCTCCCCCTTATAAAAGGACACCACTTCTAACTCATTCCTCACAGCTCTCAATCCTCATGGATCATCCAAAATCTACCTAAATAATCTCCCCACATCCCCTCCTCATCTTACAATCCTTACCTTAGGAAGAAGAGACTTTAAGTAAACCTTTTGGTTCAAACCAAAGGGAGATACCAGATTTAAAGGTAACGTCTACTTTTAAGTTCTTTTCTTTTATTTTTCTACTCCAACACCCCTAAAATTTTTTAATTCATTTATTTTATAATATCACAAGGATTATATTTATACTAGGTTGTTTTTATGAAATGTATTCGAGCTACACTTACACACACCTCTATCTAATCGGTAGAGAACATACTGTTTTTGTGGACGATGAACTAGTGCCTCACGAAATGATGATTATTCAATTATCTCCAACCGCCTCTCATGATGGACATTATGATGGAACTATATTTATATGTGATATATATTTTATTTATATTTTCTCTATTATAATGTATTTTTAATTTATCTCATACCTCTAGGATTTACATTATGGGTAAACGCGGTAATTTCATTTGAGGAAGTGCAGAATATCGCCCCCTCAAAGTGATATGACTCATCCATACCATATGTGGAACGTATAAAGGATAGAGTAACTAAAATTATTTATGAAATTATACTGGAATTTTAATATAACTATGTATCATTAATTTTTTATCCCATTAAAATACAAATTAGAAATGAAAGTTGTGTTCATGCGTATGTACGAATTACCGTCTCCATGAATGGTGCATTTCCTTTCTTATCTCCAAATGTTATATAATATAATAAATACATATATATACAAAATATATATGATATATATGATATCTAAATCATTAATATCATTTTAGAGATAATATAATTTCAACCACATGAACAATTTATAATTATAACAAAAGCATTTTTAACTCAAGTTCCGAACATCGACAAAATGTTCGATATGAACTCAAATAATTAACTAAAAGTTATAACAAGGTAATAAGTGATATAAAAAGAATAATAAAAATGAAAAAGTTTTTTAAGCATGTCGAAATTATCGTAAGTTTATTATTCAAGAAATTAATGAATAACCAGGTCAAGTTGGACATGAGGTAAGGGACTTCGTCTCAATCTCCGTTCATTGAGGAATATTTGGTTTTATACATGACTTTATTTTATATGGTATATAAAAACCTATGACATTTCATTTCATTCAAAGGGAATCTTTTTCTACAATGTTTTTTACTAAATGACAAAAAATAATGTTTTAACGTAAGCAGTGGCAACGACCTTTTCCGCTGCCGTGAGTATTATTTGATATTTGGATTCCTTAATAAGTCGTAATGTTTTTAAAAGGAAAAAAAATACCATATACTATTTTAAGTATATTGGTATTGAAAATGGTTTTGATAATTGATTCTTTTATGTCAATATTTTTAAATTATATATTGTGATTGAAATGTGGGAATGTTATCCTTTCTCTATATTTGTTTTATGTGTTATGATATTATAATAGAACATGGACATTTGACATGTGGTTATGTAATAAACCAAATTAAGGGTGGTGTTGTGATAAACCAGGATGGGTGGTTACGTTATAACCTCCAATGCATTGTGTATGGAAGTAGGACGTATGTCTATTCCATTTAGTGATATGTGTATAAGTCGACCGTATGGTTATTCCATTTAAGTATGTTTATGAACCAAGTTACCTTTATATGTTTTATGGGTTTTATGGTAATCGTTAAATTACAAAATGGTAATAAATGATCTTCTATTCAGTAAAGATTATTTACTGCTTCATAAATGTGAAAAGTATTACTTATGATAAGGTTTTCATGGTTTACTTGTTATTTTGAAAAACTAACAGTTTTACTACTTTGTGTATCCATTACTATGCTTTTTATTCTCATTCTACGTTTTTGAAACGTTTTTCACCGGACTAAAAGGGGATTAGGGTCATGGATGGTCCAAGGAAAAGTCATTCTGTATCAAATATGGAACTAGACAATAGTATTTTTTGCAATGAGTTTTTATTTTATGAAAAAATTGATATTGAGTAGAAGTGTCTACTTGTAATATTGATGTTGTTATGTATATGTTATGACCAAATTTTCTAAAGCTCTAAACCTGAAAATATACTTAATGATAATTATTTAACTAATTCAAGATTATGTAATGTATAAGGTTATGTATTTATATATCATCCATAATTTGAATACATCACCCCATCTGACCATCTTTTTGCGGATGGATGGTTGTGTTAAATCTGACCTAATTCCCCAACACCTATTAGAGACTCCTCCAAAATCTAGATGTAATCACAGATTCCCTATAAAAATCAATGGAATATAGGACCCCCATGAAACCTCACCATATATTTCACATATATCTTACCTATATTATTAACTATTTTAGAGTCCCTAATAAGGATAAAATTAGCTAATTTGGTCAATAGGTTGATCGCCACCGTGATTGTATTATTTATTTATGGATTCTGAAATAATCAAGTAATTACGTTTATGGAAACATATTTCCATTTCTAAACTAGCACCAAAAGAGGATGGAGTGGTCCAAAAGGCTATATGGGATCTTTATTTATCAATTAAAATACATAAAAATAGGGAACATAATAAGAAATTTCAAGCTTCATGCCCATCTAAGAAAACATTTATTCTCATGTCATAATACATAATTATAGTAAAAATACTAATGTGCATTGAATAACATTAATAATCATTTAAAAAGTAATTATTAATAGATAAATGGATGCAAAATTTAATCCTAATGTTATGAATTATATAATAATGGAGAAAGAAAATAGAAATAGTATCCCCACTAAGATTGTTTCCCTGATTCCTTTGGCCATGTAATTATATTACTATTCATATTAAATATTAAGAATGAGAAACGATAAAAAATGAACATATGTTAGAATGATTCTGGAATTATGATCATGTATGTCTAGATGAAACTTTGTGAAAATACCCATAATATTCTACTCCAATTTGAAATCCATGGAAACCTGAAAGGTGAATTTCCTTCTAAGGGAATCAGTAATGAAATTCCTATCATCGTTATCAAAGGATTATATCCATATGTTAAATGACACAACTCGTGCTATTATAATCAGAAAATACCATGAACCCCTCCCCAAAAATATAGTGTTTCCAGCACTTAAGAACATTAATAATAGTTCTGAGCTACAAATAAATAGTTGGATAATTTTTATCTTGTGGTTGAAGATGAATAGAGTCTTACGCCACATCATGATCATCTTTAATATTAATTCAACCCAAAAAATCACTAGAAGAATAAAAAATCATTTCTTTTACTAGTATATGATATGATCAAAATATTAGATAATTTTACGAGTTTTTTCAACTATTCCATGGATGTTTTTACATAGAGTAACGCAATAAATTCAACCCTTCCAAGGTATGTTAATTCAATAGTGCTGATAGCTTCACCAAATATCAAATGTGAAACCAATAATATGTAGCCATTACTTGGATTCTCTATACATGATGTCTTTCTGTGGTTCTTCCCATGACAAGACAACCTTCAGCTTTTAAGGATCAACTAAGAGACCATGTTTTTAAATCACATACCCCAAGAACTTAACGTCATGTATTTGGAATCTCATTTCAAAAACATCCCATATAGGTTTTGGATCCTAATAATTTATAATACCAAATTCACATAGATAAAATTCTCACACTTATATATTTATGGAACTATTATATTATACATAAATACCGCAACAAAAGTGTCATGATAAAGGTGGAATATTCAGTTCATCAAAGATCTAAAAATTATAGGATATTTAATGAGGCCAAAGCGAATCCCATGTTATTTATTTTGACCAAACCTTCACTTGAAAGTGATCATTATGATATCTGAATCCAAAATTCTATGATTCTTGTACCAAAACATAAGATAAAAGTTTTAAAACCAAATTTTCCACTTTAGTAGATAAAATAGTTCATCAACATAGTGAAAAGGGTAATTATTCAATAAATTCAACTAGTTCATCTTATAATAGTCAATATAAATGTGAAAAGAACCATTTGATTGTTGTCAAAGAGCATGAGGTCTTCCCATGAAGAGAAAATAGGTTGAATAAAGCTCTTCTCTAGTAGGTTTTTAAATTGAATCATGATATCTTTTATCTCAGCATGTTCCATACAATAAGAGGGTATCAAGATCGATTGTGTACCTAATAGAAAATCAATCGATAAATATACCACAATCATTGTATGTTAACAAAGTAATTTATTTCAGAATACTGTTAAAAAGTCCCAAACTACAAAATTATAATCCGTACAAGAGGAAATTTCATCGATCTCAACAAAAATTGTAGAAAATAGACTCAAATACTATAAGAGAAAATTTATTTCACTACTAAACCCCAGATCCCACTATCCCTAGAACACCCAAGAGGTATCATTAGTATAAAATAATTAGACTCACTAATGATAAAGATCAATCTCAATATGGTGAGAAACTATCTAATCAATCTAGATAATGACATCAAAAAGATCTATATCGATATATATAACGTCCATGACTAACTCTGCATTAGCTATCAGAATAAGATAGGATAAACCAATACCCCTACTATTTCCTCTATCTAAGAGGTGTCACTACCTCCAAAATAAATGGAATTATCCCTATTGTATGTTTCATAACATCTAAAAATAGGAAAATATAATTTAGTATGAGGCATAATTATTACAAAATTGTAGTTTTTTTGAATTATTGAACCAAAATAGTACCTCTCAATATAGAAAAACATATATCAACCTCCCATAGAAACTCATCCACTACATGATGGTTATTAAATTATGAGTCTAATGGTTAGAGCCAAGTAGACAAGGATGCTTCTAACTATTCCATAGTTTCCTTTATAGTAAAAGACCCCTGGCCATATCAGGGTGTATTCAAAGCCTGAAAAAACATCCACATATAGACTCAGTATCCAAATGAGATGAAAATATTCATTGGTGATTAACATGATTATCGGGTATTGATTCACGCTCAAATTTACCCAAGAGAAGAAGCTAGAACAGTCCTTGTAGTCTAGCTTGGGTTGTCGATTCCTTAGAGACCTAAGAAAAAACCTATAGACATGTACATTATATGGACTATTTTTGGCTATGAAGAGGCCAAATAGGGTTTATTTTAGATAGTTTTAAAGGATAAATAATATATTTAAGTTAATTCAATTTAAAATAACGAGTTGATCCTAGGTTATCGCTCGAGGTGGATTGGATGAAATTCTTTTTCAACTATTTCAATTTCTTATATTTGAGATGGGTTAATTTAAGAAGATCAAACAACATCCTCACTTACTGGTTTAATACCTACACACTTTAATACTAATCACCTATACACTTGAAGGATAAAATTTTTGATCACTTCAAGGTAACAGTTCGTATTAGCTCTTGAAGTGTGTGGCCCTAAATTTAACAAGGACGATGGAGTTTAAAAATCATCAAATTAAAATCTCAATTAAAAGAAGTGATTAGAAATTAATGGGGTTATAAATAACATCCAATATATCCCATTGATACTCCCTTGTATCAACCCATAATTGGGTTATCCCTCTACTGATTCAATGGTTTCAATGGAAGTGGGAAGTAGACTCATGAGGGAGGAATTGAAGAAGTAAAGAAAACAATAAAAATAAAATGATCACTCCACCATTGTGGGAATAATTTCACAAGGTTTGGTGTGAATAAATTCACACCATGATGCAACTGTATCAAAGTGAGATAGATAAGAACAGAATAATAGTAGAATAACAACTTTTATTAAGAAACTAGGATGAATTAAAATAGCTTACATGTGAAAGACAAACTTGAGACAACAAAATCACAGCATAACATTACAATGAAAGAAAGCTCCAAATATGATAAACTACTCAAACAACACTACCTTAAATAAGAATTTTGGGAGACTTGGGTCGATCTCACAATAGTACAAAAGATTCCAATTGAGTATGGTAGGCCTAGGGTGGTGGAAAGTAAGGGAGAGGAGACTTTTCCACCCTTGACCTAAGGTGGCATCAAACTTGCTTTCACAGAACAAATGCGCCTGAAAGGCCTTCCAGATGGCCGAATTGGAGTGGTCCATAGAAGACAAAAATGAATATACGGAAGTTACCTAACTATATGTAAAGTTGTAGCCCAAAATATTCTATAAGTAATGAGATATCTTTAAAATGGTGGGATTTTTTTTCCAGGTCGCAGAATCTGACCTAGAATATTATCTTCAAATTGGGCTGCCTAAATAACTACAATGGAGGCCGAATTAGCACTATCTCTTTACAAATGAGTTGTTACTATATATTTTTTCTATAATACCACGAAATTTGGTCTTCATTGGGCCTTTATGATGGGACCCGCATTCTCATCAGTGGTATGGTGTCTAATCTTCCTTCTCCAGAATTGTTTGCATGAAATCCCATTTTGGTGGTCTTCCAATGGGAATATTCCAACACTCCACAAGTATGAATTGTTCCCAATATAATTAGAATCATAAAAATTAAATATGAATATAAAATAAAGATCATTGGGTACTTTAAATTATGTTAAAAAATGTACCACATAATAGTGCATTTTAAAAAGGAATTACAATCATAATATAAATGATGTTCAAAGTGTAAAATGCACTAAAATGGTGTTTATGAATAATAAAGCACAAGAATATTATATATATTAACAATGAATATTAACCTCGTTTTGAGGCTAATCACACCCCCAACATGAGTTTTTCTAGTCCCGATAAAAATATATCTCAACAATATGAAATTCAAATTCACTTTTCCAAAAATATTTTAATACACAATGATCTCCCAAAACCCTTATACCAAAAAAATCATGAAACCCATAAAAATATTTTAATTCAAGACAGTTTCATAATCATATCTCAATACCAAGCCCATTATTTTGTTCAAATTCATCACCATATTTCATCCAATATTAATTAAGAGTGATGATGTGTTGTGCATCGCATTAGACATGGGGGTTCATCTTTATTCAAGAGGGAAATGATGGAAGTGCTATGTGGAATCACATTTCAATATTAAGATGAGTATTCAATTTTTTTATTGTTTTTTTATTTTTTATATGTTTTTTTTTCAATATTTCAATGGTAATTTATATTTCACTAAAAAGAGTCAACCCTTGTAGCGAGAATTTATTGATGAGTCCTAGGCTCAAAGACCTTAGGGCACCAAGTGAATCCCACATACTCATCCATCTTCTCGAGTTAACGCAGTCAAAAAAAAATTCCATTTACCAAAAATAGAGATAAAATTACTAACTCTCGGCCAGACAACTATGGAGTCACGATCCCCAAGTGCTGAAAGCCATGCATTAGGTCATTTCATTTCTTTACGTGCAAATTGGTTTTTTTTAATTTTTTTATTGAATACTCATATTAAAATGAAAAATTATTACCAAACCTATGCTATTTATTTGGGGGACCCCATGAACTCAAACTAATACCCCACTCTCCAAAAAACGTGCATTGTGATATTTTTCTTATTTGGATGAAAATATAAACGATGAAATATCACATTGGACAGCCACACTTTCCAAAAATCAATGCTCATGAAAGTATACAAGGATTAAAATAAGAATCGGGGCATGATAAATTATTTGATATTCAATTTCAAAGTGTGAAATGTGTATTACCATGTTCAACGTTAAAGGAATTTTTCCTTCCATTTACACACTTTTTTTCAAATCATTCATTTTTTTGGACACAAAAGCATTTTTTTATTTTATCTCCCCCCAACTTAAAATAACACTTTCCCTAGTGTTTAATGAAAATAAAATTTATAAGGGGGTAGAGGTAGACAATGAGAGTTCAAAAAGGAAATTGATAATGAGGATCATGGAATGAAGTCACCTGGTTGATGAAGTTGAAATTATTGTTGCTCCCTTTTAATCCCTTCGTCTCGATGTCACTCTAAGAGTTCCCTAGTAGAATAAAAACAAAAAAAAACAGAAAAACTATATATATATATATATAATAGAGAAATTAAAATATAAATATATATATAAAAATTATAAATAAAGAAGCATGAAAATTCGTAGGTCAATGGTAAGAACGCGCCCCTATCTCCCTTCAGCCCCGAGTTCAATTCCCTGAGGCTTTGCCGGTTGTGAAGGGGTTTGACCCACGACCTATGAAGTGTTCTTTTTTTATTAATATATATATTTTTTGTATTTTTATTTTAACCTACAAACACATAATACTAAAACGAACTGATCATACATTGTCTTCTTTTTAAATTTCTTGGGTAAGGCATTACTCAAGGATCACACCACGTGACACAGATGAATATGGTTCCCCCCTTTCATACCCATCCATACTCATAATAGATGAACAGGTCAACTGTCTATTTTTTATTTTTAAAAATAAAAATGATTAATTAATCCTATTTGAAAAATAAAAATTATTCCAAAATATTGGAAACATGAAAATCACGGGTTGCCTCCCATGCAGCGCTTTTGTTTAATGTCGTTAGCCCGACATGGATCCTAAATTATCGATTTTTTTCTTATTCATAGGTTGGATCAGTTAACTCAACTTATATTTCCAGTTTATTGAATGATTAAATGAATGGTTTTAACTTATGACCGTTGACCTTGAAAATGTGACCACTAGTGGGATCTTGAATCTCTACTGCCCCATGGGGATACACATGATGCACTATGAAAGGACCTGACCATATAGACCACTACTTTCCTGGGTGTAAATGAAGTTTTTAACTATACAAGAGCATGAATTTTCCCAGTTCAAAATGTTTGAATTTGATATTCCTATATTGGTAGGCTTAAACTCTAGCTTTATTGATGCTTAAATTTTCATAAGCCTCCATCCTTAGTTCCTCATGTTCATTGAGATCTAATTTACTTTTTTTTTAGCCAATGAGAGGTCATAATTTATTTTATTAATTTCCCAAAAAGACTAATTCTCAATTTCAACAGGTAAATGGAATGATTTTCCATAAACCAACCTATATGGTGACATTCCTAGGATGGTTTTGTATGATGTACGATATTCCCAAAGAGCATCCGAGTATTTCTCGGACCAATCCTTCCTAGAAGGATTGATAGTTTTTTCAAGAATATTCTTAATCTCCCTATTTTCTAACTCAGCTGGACCATTGGTTTGAGGATGGTATGCAGTGAAAACCTTGTGAGAAATCCCATACATAGACATGAGTGAAAAGAATGGATGGTTGCAGAAATGAGTTCCTTGGTCCCTGATTATAGACCTAGGAATTCCAAATTGAGAAAATATGTGCTCTTTCAGAAATCGGATCACAACATGATGGTAAGTAGACTTGGTGGGAGTGGCTTAAACCCATTTTGAGACATAATCAATAGCTAAGATGATGTATAGGTATCCCCTAGAGTTTGGTAAGGGACCCATTAAATCGATTCCCCAATAGTCAAAGATTTCAATCATAAGATGGGAGTGAGTGGAATTTGATTCCTTTTTGGTATTGACCCTACTTGTTGACACATAGGTCAAATTTGACAAAATGTGTAGGCGTCCCTTGAGAGGGTGGTCTAGAAGATACCACACTGATGAATATTAGAAGATGTTTTCATAGAGGAAATGATACCTCTACATGACTCACTATGATAGAATTTGAGGATGGACTCTTGCTCAGATTTTGGGACACACCTTCTAATGACTTGGTCAGGGAAGAACTTATAGAGGTATTGATCATCAAACACATAGTGTCTAACATCATAATGGAATTACCTTCGATCTTGAGTCCCTAATAATTTTTTAATGATTCCTGTAACTAAAAAATTGGTTATTTCAGCATACCAAGGGCAGTCACTCATAGAGTATAGGTGTTCATCAGGAAATGAATCAGACATAGAAAGGTGATTTGAGGTGTCTTTTAATTCCATCCTAGAGAGTTTATCATCTTCAAAATTTTCAATTCCCTTTTTATCCTTGATTTTGAGGTAAAATTCTTGTAAGAGAAGGACCCACCTTATCAGTCTAGACTTAGCAACTGGTTTTGGAATAGGTATTTTAGTGCCGAATGGTCAGTGAACACAGTTATGGGGGATCATAAGAGGTAGGACCTAAACTTCTCTAAGAAAAACACAATAGTAAGTAACTCCTTTCTAGTGGTGGTGTAGTTGATTTGGACATCATTTAAGGATTTTCTTGCATAAGAAATTACATAAAGAGTTTTATCACAATGTTTCCCTAACACACCTCCTATAGAAAAGTCACTGGCATCACACATAATTTTGAAAGGAAGGTTCCAATTTGAAGATTTCATAATGGGAGGAGAGGTAAGAGAGGATTTGGGGGTTGATAATGAACCCTCACAGCTTTCTTTCCAAATAAATGGACCATCCTTTACTTTGAGTGCACAAAGGGAATGGGATATTGAAGTAAAGTCCTTAATGAATCTTCTATAGAAACCAGCATGTAAGAAGAAAGACCTAACTTCCTTGAATGTTTTGAGTGATGGAAGGTGACAAATGATGTCAACATTGGCTTTATCAACTTCAATCCCCCTACCTAAGATCAAATGGCCTAGAACTAGTCCCCATTTAACCCTGAAATGGAATTTTTTCCAGTTTCGGACCAGATTCTTATCATCACATCTTGACAAGACTCTCTCCACATTCCTCAGATGTCCCTCAAATGTATCCCTAAACACAGATAATTCATCCAAGAATACCTCAAGAAAACCCCCTACAATGTCTAAGAATATTCCCATCATGCACTACTGAAAGGTTCCAGGGGCATCGCATAACCTGAAGGGCATGCATTTGAAGGCAAAGGTTCTGAATGGTCATGTGAATGTAGTCTTACCTTGATCCTCTAGGGAGACCTCTATTTTATTATACCATGAGTTCCATATAAGAAACAGTAGAAGGAATGACATGCTACTCTCTCAAGGACTTGGTCAATGAATGGTAAGGGGAAATGTTCCTTCTTAGAAAATGAGTTTACCACCCTATTGTCAATGCAGACTCTCCAACCACTACTCACCCTTGTTGGAAGAATCTCTCCATCCTTATTGGTTATCACTATGATTCCAGCCTTTTTGGGAACCACTTGGATTGGGCTGACCCACTCACTCTCAAATATGGGATATATGATAACAACTTTTAACAATTTTAAATGTTCTTTTCTCACTACTTCCATGAGATTAGGATTGAGTCGCTGTTGAGGGTGATGACATGGATTTGAATTAGATTCCAGAATAATCCTATGAGTCCTACTAAGTAGGATAATTCCAGGAATATCAGACAGCATCCAACCAATGGCTTTCTTATGTTTCCTAAGGACATTTAGAAGAATACTTTCATTATTGGATTTAAGAGAAGAAGAAATTATAATAGGATGTGTTTTATTGTCCCCTAGGAAGGCATGCTTGAGTGCAGTGGGAAGATCGTTCAATTTAAGATCAGGTTGGTTCAGAATTTCAGAAAAATATTGGGACATTGGATCAAGATCAATTTTGTTTCCTAGAGTTTTATATAGGATTGATTCCCCATATATATAAGGTTCATCTACTACATTTGGTTGAATAGATTTAGGGAAGGATGTTGGAGTGGTCTCCATTAAAGTGGCTTCCTAAAAGGTTTCACTGACTGTTGGAACTATGACTTCATCATAAGAGGAACTTGAAAATTATTCAAGCCATGGAGATAATCTTCCTTCATGTGAACAAGGGAAATAAATATCATCCCAAATTAAGCATCCATCAAATATTCCTTGATGTTATATGGATTCATTATCAATTATTCCTATCATGTTTACTGCATGAATGTCCTCCTCATCCCATATTTGTGAGATCGCATTATAGATGTTCAACTCTAGACTCATATTTCCAAAAGGGATGGTCATGATCCCATTTTGAACTCGGATAACAGAGTTTATTGTTGCAAGGAAGAGACGAACAATGATAATTGGGGTTTGTTCCTTATTTACTACATTTTGAGAGTTGTCAAGGACAATGAAATCAGCAGGGTAGAAGAAGTTTTCATCCTTTAACAGAATGTCCATTAAAATCCCCTTAGGAACCCTAATGCTACGATCCGCAAGTTGAAGTGTGACATATGAGGGTTGGAGCTCTTCTAGGCATAACTAGAAGTACACAGCATAGGGGATGAGATTGACACTAGCACCTAGGTCATAAAAGTCCTTGAAAACTTTACTCTCTCCTAGTTCAACATTGATGTAATGGAAACAAGGGTCTTTCAACATTGGAGGAATAGTCCCTTGAATGGTGGTACTGACATTAGAAGCCAAAAGGACATGGTTTTTATGTGAAAATTTTCTTTTAAAAGTGTACAAGTCCTTAATGTACTTTGAGTAGGCAGGTATGGTTTGGATGGAATCGAGAAGAAAAATGTTCAACTTTACTTGTGAGAATATTTCTCTCAATGTTTCACTAAATTCAGGCTTGGTTTCCCCCCTCATGCATTGAGGAAGTGGTGCAGGTTGTGAGATTTTTTGTTGAAGAGTTGTTTCTTTCACATTCTTATCAGTTTCATTAGTTTGATCTTGTGGTTCATTTGAATTTTCATTATCATTTGAAGCTTCACATGGTGTTTGACTTATTTGTTCAGATTTCTCAATTGATTTCCCACTTATTAAAACAGTCACAACCTTTAGTTGTTGAGCCTCAAAATTTTTTTTTCATTTTCTGAATAAACCACTTAATTGGTAAGTGGTAACCTCACAAACTGGTACCAAATTTCAAACACCACGTACATTACCATCCACCTTAAAACATCAAATTTCATATTCTAAAATCGGAGCCCACATCCAAAAAAAAACACACATAGAATCCCCAATCTGCCTCGAGCCATGCTTCATGATTCGCAATCAACCCTCCATCGTCATCAATCATCAGTAACTAGAGTCCACCAAAACACATCTTCATCGTCGTTGTCAAAAACTGAAAAGCATCGAAATAGCAGGGGTCGAACCATGGAGCTTCAAACAACCAACAACGGAGACACCTCAACCTCTCCATCGATATATCTCAATTTCACCTTTGAATCGAAACAAAAAACAGGTCTGTCATCACTAATGATCATCTGAGAGCAACGCCGATCATCGCTTGGAAACCAAAACAACAGAAATCATCAAAATATATATCAAAAACTAAGCCATCCAAACCCTCCCAACCCTAATTGGACCATGAAAAATCAATTGATGTATCTACCACGAAGCAGACACGAACCTCAAAAAACACCTACGAAGAAACCCGAAGAAACCAATAGGAGAAAAAACCAAAGATCCAAGAAAACAAGAAGAAAACACCAACGTTAGACCTATCATAATGTGCATCCATCAACACCATCCCAATCCTCCCAATCAACCACCGCTCCTTACTAGAGTGGAGTACGCCACGACGGTTTAGGAAATAAAGGGAAAAGAAGGAACATGGGGATAGGTTGTGATGAAAGAGGGAACGACGCTGTGAGGATTCACCTTCAATCCCTCTCCACGATCCCAAATCCACCATCCACACCATCATGCTGACCATTGATGGGGGGAAACGTGATGGGTTGGGCCGACATGGTAGGGTGGAAATGTCAAAAAAATCCCTCCACAGTGTAGATCCCAATGCTGATCCAAAACCAAGGCATGAGGTGGACAGAAAGTCACCCAGAATGATACATGGAGAAAATAAAGCCATACAAGAAAGAACGAAGACAAGAAGAAGAATGGAGAAAGGAAACGAAGCTCATGAGAAATGGTGGTGCCCTTGGGAAATAAGGGTTTCAGGGAGAAACCCTAGATCCTGTGAGCACTGAGTGAGAGAGAGAGACGGGAGGACCCACAACCTTTAGTTGTTCTTGAGTTGTTTTAGTGCAACTTGACTCTCCCCTTGAATTTGAGGATGGTACCGCCTAAGTAGGCATGGGTTCCTTTCTAGTTTTGATGGTTTTATGTTCTTTTTTAAGGGAAGAGACTTTTGAGTTCATCCATTCCATTTGTTTGCACAGTTGTTCTAGTAAGCTTTGGGGAACAGTTTGGGTTGGTGCTTGAGAATACTGGTTTATCCCAGGGGGGATATTTTGGAGGTGGGATAGTTTGTTGAAAATGGACCGGTGGCTGTTGGTATTGGATAGGTTGGGTTTGTAATTAGTTATGAGTTTGGTAGTTCTAATCGGGGAAAGGATTTTGTCCCTGTGGTTGGCTAGGTTATTGGTTATCTTTCTAGCCGAATCATGGGTGGTCATTACACCTTGGGTTGAAGTTGTTTTGGTATTGAGGCTTTTGAAAGGTCAAGGAATTTACTTCTACTGGGGTCCTCCTAAAAGAACATCCTTGATGGATGGAATGGTTGGGAAGTTTTCTATCTTATGGTCATGTTTTTTACAAATTTTTCAAATATGGTCCACAATTTGGATTTCGTGGACTTTCGTAAGGTATATCTCTTCAACCATACTGGAGAGTGCTATGAGTTTAGCTCTAAGGATTTCTTCTTCTCTAATTTTATGAATTCCAATAGTTCATTGGGGATTTTCAGAATAAGGTTATGTTCCCCATGTTTGGTTTTGTTCAGAAAGTCTTTCTAGATACCTGTAAGCAGCATTTGGGCCTTTGTTTTTAAAGTTTCCATTACACATCATTTCAATGAATTGTTTGTTCCCCGGACCCAACCCTTCATAGAAAATTCTAACATGTTAAGGAATAGAAAAACCATGGTGTGTAATCATGTTTATATTGTCCTTGAACCTCTCCTTTGTTTCATAGAAGGACTCTCCCTCTTTTTCAAAAATGTTTTGGATGATCTTTTTAAGTGCAATTGTTTTGTGGTGGGTAATGTTTTTTTGTATAATTATCTTTGTAACTGGTCCCAAGAGATTATGGATGATGGAATCAAATTTTTTATCCAATTTTTATCTCTATCCATTAAGCAGAAAGAAAATAGCCTAATCTTAGCTGATTCTAGTTGATTTGGGGGACACATGGTTTCAACAATGCCAATGAACTCCTTAATGTGAAGGTAGGGCATCTCGGACTCCATTTCATGGAATGTGGTATGGTGGTTTAGGACATGGTGTTTAATGATGTAGTCGGCATCTCCTAGGGATTTGTTTCTAATGCATGAGGGGGCATTGGTCAAGGAAGGGGTGATTTAGTCATTCATGGTTTGATCTATTGCATTCCCCAAGTTTGGGGCTGCCTCATTTGGGTTTCCATTTTGGTTCCCACCTCGGTTTATGAGTCAGTTTCTTGGAAGACCTTCCATTTAAATAGGATAAATTTTGGACTCTGGAGTATTATGAAGATTAGGATCTAATGGAAAGATTTCCCTTGGTTTACTTGACTCCCCAACCCCAGGACTATCCACCATAGCCAGACTGTTTGATTGATCATGAGTGTAGGTGGACATGCACCAAAAGAAAAAAACAAGAAAGGGAAAAGAAAAGAGATATTGGGTGAGAATAGAAGAAATGGGGGGGAATAGAATGGGTTTTGAGATGAATTTCTTGGGTCCCCAGTAACGGTGCCAAAATTAGATTCACACTCAAATTTACTTAAGAGAAAAAGGTTGAACATTCCTTGTAGTCTTGCTTGGGTTGTCGATTCCTCATAGACCTAAGAAGAAACCTATAGACACGTACATTATATGGACTGTTTCTGGATATGAAGTGGACAAAATGGGTTTATTTTAGATGGGTTTAAATAATAACTAACAGATTTAAGTGAATTCAATTTAATATAAGGAGTTGATCCTAAGTTATCGCTCGGGGTGGATTGGATGAAATTCTTTTTTAACTATTTCAATTTCTTATATTTGATATTGGTTAATTTAAGAAGATCAAACAACATCCTCACTTACGGGATTAATACCTACACACTTTAATACTAATCACCTATACACTTGAAGTATCAATGTTATGATCACTTTAAGGTAAGGGTTCGTATTAGCACTCGAAGTGTGTGGCCTTAAATTCAACAGGGACGATGTATTTTAAAAAATTTCAAATTAAAATCACAATTTAAAAAAGTTATTATAAATTAATGGGGTGATAAATAACATCCAATCCATCCCCTTTCTACTCCCTTAGATCAACACATAAGTGGGCTATCCCTCCATTGATTATATGTTTTAAATGGAAGTGGGAAGTAGACTCCTGAGGGATGAATTGAAGAAGTAAAGAAAACAATAAAGAGAAAATGATCACTCTACCGTTGTGTGAATAATTTCACATGGTTTGGTGTGAATAAATTCACACCATGAGGCAACGATATAAAATTGAGATATATGAGAATATAATAATAGTAGAAGAAGAACATTTATTAAGAAAATAGGATAAATTAAAACAAATTACATGTGAAAGATAAACTTGAGAAAACAAAATCGCATCATAACATTACAATGAAAGAAAGATCCAAAGATGATAAAATCCTCCACCACCACTGACTTACATATGCATTTTGGGAGGACTGGTTCGATCTCCCAACATTACAAAATATTCCACTTGGGTATGGTTGGCCTAGGGTGGTGGAAAGTAAGGGAGAGGATACTTTTCCACCCTTGACCCGAGGTGGATGCCAGCTTGCTTCCACCGAACAGATGCGCCTGGACGGCCATTTTGATGGCCGAGTTGGAGTCTTCCATATAATAAAAAAATTATTCTCCGGATGTCCCATAACCGTCTGCATCATTTTAGCCAAAAATCGTTTATGGTTTACGAGATATAAGAAAAATGGCAGGACTTGTTTTCTGGGCTGCAGAATCGGGCCCAAAATTTTATCTTCAACTTGGGACGCCTGAATAACCACAATGAACACCGAATTAGCATTGTCTCTTAAAGAATTATTTTTTACTATTTATTTATTGTAGTATACTATAAAATTTTAGCTTCATTGGGCCTTTATGTTGGGCCCCACATTGTCATCAATGGGATGGTGTCCAATCTGCCTTCTCCAGAATTGTTTGCATGAAATCCCATTTTGGTGGTCTTCCAATGTGAATATTCCAACACTACACAAGAATGAATTGATCCCAATATAATTAGAAACCTGAAAATTAACTATTAAAATAAAATTAAGACCATTGGGTACTGTAAATGATGTTAAAAAATGTACCACATGATAGTGCATTTTAAGAAGGAATTACAATCATAATGTGAAATGATGTTCAAAGTGTAAAATGCACTAAAATGGTGTTTAGGAATAATAAAGCACATGAATATTATATATGTTAACAATTAATATTAGCCTCATTTTGTCTATAATCATATATTCCATAACTTTGTGCTCTAATAGTAATTTTTGGGAATAATACTATATTCTATTTATGTTTTTAAGGAGGATCTCTACTAATAACCACCTCCACCACCTTTGTATTTATCATTCTACTTTTTCTTATTTCACTACGCACCATAGAAACTATCAATAAATGGAATATATGAGCTATATAATCAAATTATATTGTCCATATACATTTATTCCATCATATCTATATCTTGTATCTCAATATATGTGGTTTTCTTCATTATATATACCTGTAATCAAATGCCTAGTTTCTTTCCATGTTGTTATTTTTTATCATTCATTAGATAATCCATCACCACCTATGAATCAAAACATACTAACTCTATAAAATAGTTACAATTCCTTGACATCGAATTCTATGCCCACAACAAGAATATGCAATCTATGGTTTATCTATCATCAATGAGTCTGGGAAAAATTCTAAATGAAAAAGGACTTAATTCGGTTCTACTCTAATCCCAGATATTGGTTTGACTGAATAATGGAATTCCATCACTACATGTTAGGCCCAGTGATATTGAATATTCAACATTTCACCATAATATAATTAAGTGTCTCTATGAATTCCAAGACCTGATATATCTTATCTTGCTAGTCCTCAGCCTATGGGGGATTATTCACCCCCATAAAAGATGGTGTGCCTCATGTAGGGACTCTCTTCTTCGATCCATGTATCCTCTAGCACCTTTTTGTGCCTCGTTAACTTATTAATAAATATGTCTTACATTCTAATCCATGGCACAAACTGACCCCAAAAAAACCTTAATGATATTCTGATCAAGAGAAGGATTCCATTAATTAGCATCTCCTATTACTCGCTCTGGTAGAACCCGTAGAAGAAATATTGGAGGCCCATTTCTATATGTGGGGAATATAATAAAATTATCATACGATTGGATGGTCTCATTTTAATCCTTAAAAATATGAGTATAAACACAAATCAAGATCAAAACCCAACACATGATACACATATACCAATATCCCATTGAGACATGATGCTTGTTATGGAAATTAATAGTCAAGAGCTCATCACAGCGTACCACTCTAGTTTTAAATATCATATATCTTATATAAAAAATTACCATTAATTAGAATAACCAATCTATAATTCCTAATTTTCATACCCTATCCTAGTCAACCCATCCAAAAAGTCCTTATACAATACTAAAACAAGACATGAAGGGTGTTCATGATCCATGTGGGCTGGAGACTAAAACTCTATCATCTAACAATAATTAGATGGAATGATATTCCAACCCCAAAATAAGAAACATGGGGGATATATATATATGTGTGTGTGTGTCGGTGTGTGTGTGTGTGGAAATCTATAATTAGAAATACTCCTTAACTAAAAGAGTAAAAATTATAGAGATATAAACAAAAGTAACCTGAATAAAAACCATGTTACCAGTCCACTAATAACTAAAAGAGTATAACAAAAACTAACAACAATTACTCCATATGATTTCTGAGAAAGATACCACAATCTCAGCACTGGATAACTAAAATCTCACCATATCACAGTGGCACATTGACCTTTCCTACATCAAAAAATGTATACACACCCCCAATAGAGTGTGTAGGGTGTAATCTATACCAGCTCAGTAGGATCCGACCAGGGTGTTCCATGTAAATTATTTGTACAATAATCCCAAAATACATAATTTTAAATAATACAAGGCCTGAAAAATAACTATACAATTTTCTATCGAAATCATGGTAAATATTTTCCCTTCTTCCAAATGTTTCTCAAGACCATGAAATATAATTTCAAAGCCTAAATTTATTAAAACATTTTCAATTATCAAAACACGAATCATATCAACTCCATATATATAAAAATACAAATAATAATATTAAACACCCATAGTATAATAGTGGTAACACAATATGGGTCACACATAACAAAATTACAACAAATGGATAGAGTGAAATCATGTCCCTAGAGTCAATGCGTCCATAAACATGGGACTGAGGAACACCCAAAAAAGTGAACCACCTTATAATGTCAATAAAGTTCTTAGATCCAACGTATATTTGATTTAAAAATGTTAGAACTACCCATAATTTCAACCCCGTATAATTCTAATAGATAAGTATCAATATTATACCCTCCACTATGGTACCCAAGGATCTCATGTGGGGAATATAACAAATCAATTTCAAAGGTCCTATCAAATTTCCCAAAATATTCCTAACATCCATTTTTTTATTTGATACATTCTTTGACAAAAAATTTAAATATCCATTTCCCAATTCTTTAAAAACATATTTATTTTACCAAAATGATAGGAAAACTATAATTTGTCAACAATAATATTACACGCAAATATCAATCAATCAGGAATTAAACCCATTCATTTTTAACACCATTTAATAAACCAAAGGAAATCATGGTTCATAAAATATATTGTAGAGATAAGACCTCTAACCTCAAATGTATGTTCATAGAACAACCAAAATGGGATCCACAACCACCTAAAGGAAAGAAAACACAAACAATAAGTCATAAGATATCATCACATGCATCAATGATCATACAATCATGTTACTATAAGAAAATGGGGTGGTATAGAGGATAAAACATCACTTACCTCAATGATCACATGCATCTCACGATAAACTATAAGAGATATATTACAATGAGATAAATTCACTATTAATTTATGAGGTGTTGTGGCGGATCATAAAATATATTGAAACAACGCAACCCATAATTGTTTTTAAAGAAACAGACTAAAAATTTATGGGATAGATTCGATCAAACTGACCATAAGAGGTTCAACCAACCAACTAATGTAAAAAACCAAGCGGAGGGTTTAAAGGGATTAGGATCACCCAAAATATATTATAGGAGACCGAGTGAGTGGGAAGAAAGGAGGGAGGAAAATGAAAATTTATTTTGGGTGGTACAAACACATAATCATCTAGACAGACATGATTAATGGTTTTAATATTTGATTCACTATGAAAACTTTTGGAATGAATGATATGTCAAAAAATTCACCACGGATCAGAATCCTGAAATCCCCATTCATAATGTCTAAAATATATCATTTCATGAACATTTTTCATATATTAAAAACAAAATCATGGATTCTACATAGAGGGCATTCACATCATGAATATATATTCTTTGTGTGACCCAGCTCCTATAGATAGTATTTTTAGCATTTTAAATATCTCCTCCTCTAAACACCCATAACATATCTCGACTCTTTTAATTACATCTTTTAAGATACTAAATATATTAATATGAGGTTTTTGATTAAATATATGATGTCATAGATAGGGGTGATGTATAATATCATGAGGTTTCTACACAAGACAATGTAGTTAATCCATTGATGAAACCATTACTATAGTGACAGCCAGATATTCATATAGAATATTTGGGTGTCAGACACATGATAATTTGATTGAAATGGTTGTATGTGTATCATTGTTTTATTATAAAGGCAATCTTAATTAATTAGTAATTTGTGTGTGGTACAATTTAATTTAGATGAATAATTTAATATTTATATCCTCCCAGTTTATGGCATTAAGTAATCCCTAATAAATTATCATTATATTGTATAATTGGTTGTGATGGTATGTTATATTTCTAAATAATAGATGTTATTCTAATTAAAAATGGTTGTATATAATATACAAAGAATAAATTAATTTGGTAATATATTGAGACTTATTACTCCGACTTACCCACCAATGTATATCTAAGGGAATAAAAAATATTCATCGATATAAATAGGGGTGAATAGTTATTATCAAACCACATTACCCATACTTGGTGGGATTCATATCATGATATCCATTATACATTGATACCTTTATATGAAACTAAAATGTGATATAGCTAATCATACGGTTATTGCATATATTGGGATCATGTATTCGATTTTAATGTAACAAAGAAGGGATTTTACAACTTTTATGATGAGAAAATTATAGAACATGATTAAATTAGACTGAGGAATTGAATGGAAAATAATTATTGAGTAATATTTGTTGTCTTAATTCCCTCTAATAAGGGACATTTTATGTTATCATATTTTATATTAATGAAATTTTATTTATTCATCGATATGGTAAGTTTATTTCTAAGAATCAAGATATTATATGATAACCTAAACTATATTTAATTGTTTTATGTATATTAGAAAATAAATATCCTGGGATAAGGGAGTATATATATATATATATAATGATACATATTATTGTGGACACGTTTTTGTAGATTCATGAGTATGTTTTATATAGATCACATTAACCCCATTCTTAGACTAATCAACATTGATGGTTTGACAGATGATACTTTTTTCATTCATTAATGAAATATGAAATTCATATTGGTTTTCAGTGATTCAAAGGCACATAGGGTTTCATTATTAATAATTTGGATAAATATTATATTTTTGAAAAATATTTTATTCCGAAATTAATATATTTTTATGAAAAAGTATCCTGAAGGAATTTTGGATAGATTAAAAATATGTTGTGAATTTGTTTCATTAATTATTTTTTGAATTAATTAAAAATGGGAAATTATTATATTTTTAATTAAATAGAGTGTATCATATATTAAGATACTTCTAAATGATAAGATGAAATATGAATGATATGTATCATATCATATGATATGTGTGACTTGTATGCAAATTTTCTATAATATGACAATCTTTATGATTACATATTAGAAGTGCATGAATCATCAACCATCCTCACATGGGGACTCCATTAGTTTATAATATTTTATGAATATATTATACATGTATTTAATATACATTTAATGAGTTAAATATATTATATAATGAGGAATAATTCAATTTTACTCTTTGTTGAAAATTTATAGGATTCATATGGTGTGTGTATTCTTCATTCAATGAGTATCATCATAGATAAGAATATAGTGGTGTGAGTTCCCTCGTTGGTTGGGTTTTCATGATCCTTGGGTTCATGAAATTATTTCTAATACTATTTTCTTTTCAAATATTTAGTCATCACAAATAACGATGTATCTATCACCCCTCTCAATGTTTGTGAATCCTTATGATACGATCATAGATCCAAAGGCTAGTGTAATACCCTTAGAAGTCTAAATACTATAGTTTTCTACTCATTTAATTATTATAAAAAACACTAAAACTTTAAGGGTATGGAATTTATTATAGAAGTATATTTTTCTTTATGAACACCACGAAAATTGATTCTTGAAGATATAATAGGATTCGTATGGGATTTATTTTACTGCAAATAATCTAAAGATAGTCCCTCAAAAACCAAGAATAAAATTCCCATATAGTGTTATTATATTATGAAGATATATTATATGTTTATCCCATTGACATATAATCCATGAGGAATAGTTCATTAACTCTCATTAATAACCTTTTCCCATTTTTTTATCATGCCAAAGTAAGGGTCACTTTTCCCACTAATTTCAATCCTTATCAATATTCCCATTATTTTTTGATTTTTGATTTGAAAGTTATTATTCAAATATTATTGAGATGTCATTATATGTAATAAAATTAGTATATAATACACATATGAGTCTATATTTCACTCACATTACACTTTGTTCATAAGATATTGTAATTTTAAAATTCTCCCAAGGGGCATTAGACAATAAATTTTCAAATGATCAATAATTTCATACATATTCAATATATGTGGGGTATAATGGATTTATTATTTATAAGAGGGGACCCTATCTAAGGAAAAGGATGGAGATATAGTTTTTGGAGACTTTATCATTTCCAGAGGATATTAAACTCAGTTTTATCACATCATAACCTTTTCTATCAAAGCATACCAACCTTGAGGATTATCCCTAATAAAATTTTTAATTCCTAATTCATATAAAATATGTTTGATTACATACACTTGGTTTTTTAGATAATTTATCCATATTTTATTTGGTATCATACTATTAAAAATATATATATACAATTTTATAAACATAATGTTCAACCTAACCATAAATATTTTGTGATGAACAAATCAGATTTATTTATTTGATAAGGGGAATTATGTAAACATTAATATTAAAAAAAATTAGTATATGATTTGGTAGAATTAACCCTGAAATTATTATTAATGAATCGACTAGGGGAGACTATTTAATTGATCATATATGCATTTATCCATTGTAGAGTGATTACCATGTACTTAACTATTCAAATTAAATGATATTAATATATATATAAAAAAATTTCAACTGAGGAAGAGAATCAAATCTCTTAACCATATTTTCATTAATCATATATGTTGTGAGAACCCTATATATTATTATTTAGACTGAAAGTTATTTTCCTAGATATATATACCTTTAATTTGAAAATTTAAATAAATAAATATATATTAATTATTTTCATTTGAAAAATATTAATTTATCAATGATTATATAATATCTCCCTTTGGGAATATTATGTTTTTCATTTTTTATAATTTCCTTTCATATAATGATTAAATTGAACTTATTAATTCATTGGTGGTTACAAAAATTGTATATGCCCTCAGTGAGTTGGTTGGTCTTAGGATACAAAATTGATACCTTGTATAGTATATGGTTACCCATAAATATATGATTCCATAGAATATGTCCTTGAAGGTGTGGTAATGATATATGTGATTACGTATTCTGCTATTATGAAATCATTTATTGTTATCCATATTATTATCAATTTCTATATTCATAACATCCTTGTATTGTGTTATATTTATTTATCCCATTTCACTATCTCATTTTTTATATATTCCATTTCCTTTATTCATTTCATTATTATTTCATGTTTTCATTTGTTATATGATATCCCATACTGAGAATCTGAGACCACACTATTCTTATGTTTCTACATTTCCCTAGGTAATAAATAGAAGTTGTTTGTATAAAATTATAAGTATAACATGGATGGATTAACAATAGAAAATTAATATAAATTTATTCAATTTCCAAAAAAATTAATCTATAAGGATGCAATGTAATCTTCATATATGTATCTAGAATCGTTACAAATTCATTTCATTAGATCATGGTCATATGATATCTTATTACATGACTACCATGTGATAAAAACCCCACCAGATCTAGGTCAATAATGATAGGGGTATTACAGATCAATTTACATGCTCCATCTATTATGGATAATTGAATGTTCTTGATAGTCCATTAAATTGGATCATAGCATATCATCAAAAGAGATATGGATAGTTTTGATAATATTATCCCAATTCAAAAGGATATGTTCTTTGTTTGTGTCATGTAATTTAGTTCTATATAGGATATTCTTCCTAATCTTATATTTTTTTATTTTTATAACATTTATCAGGTATTGATTTACATGGATCCTTTCAAGGCCTTGTATGGAATGATATCCCATTCACCTGTGTGTTTATTTAAGGAAGTATATTCAAATATTATTTTATTTAATTTTATTAAATAGATATCAAAGAATATCTGGTTGATTCGAAACTGGTTCGTGACTATACAAAGAAATAAAATTTCATATATAGACCAAATATTTCATCCACTTGAGTTTCAGTTAGGTGATTGGGTTTTCTTAAGGGCATCATCTCAGTTAATTAATTATCATATTTGGTGGTAGATAATATTGAATATATGTATGTTGGTTTATTTGAGGTTTTTAGAAGGATCTTTAAAACCTCTATCTAGTTATCAATTATCAAAAATTTAATGTTATATATGATGTATTTTAGGTTTCTCGGCGTAATAAATATCACCCAACCCCATTTCATGTGATTGTTATTGACATTATAGAGATATAGATTTATGTTTCATTTGAATAATATACTATTTTTAAATTAGAACATAGTGAAATGGATCTATGTGGGAAGTTGTAACTACTCATATGTGTACAAGGGAAGCAACATTGTATCTAAAGGGTGAAATGGGAACTGAATACAAATATTCGATCACAGTTATTAAATTCATCTACCAATTATGTTAGGTGATGCATCTTTAGGGAAAACTATTATATGGTTGGGATATTGTAACATGTTATTTATTCTTATGTATAAATTTGTCTAAATTTTCATAAATACTTATATATTTCAGTGGTTTTTGTTTGTAGGTCGGGTTAATAGGGGACATGGGTTCATTTTAAGGAGTTGTGTATAGTGTCACACCATATTTAAAGATGAATGATAAAACTATGTAACTAGTGGTCTATTATCAGGTACCTAGTTCTTGTAGGTATGAGTAATATATATATGTGGGTCACTTGGTGGGTTAATAGGGGACATTGATTATTTAGTTTTTTAATTAATTCAAATTTATTTTATATGAGATCCCCCTTTTTTTCTTGGAATGGCTATACAACCAATAAGGTCACTCCTCTCATTTACTCTCACTCTCGATCTTGATTCTCATCCATTAATTTTTTAATTTGACATTCATTGGTCTTAGTAGAAGTTATATAGTAATAATGTGTCTCCTCATCCATCCATTATTGGATTATATCAATATTTCAGAATTTTCCATCAATTATGTCCTAATTTGTGGATTTATATAAGATTCTAAAATTTATACCATGTTGGGCCGTTTTTTAAAATAACAAGAAAATTTTTATATGGGTATTATTTATGTTTTCAATAACTGTTCCCAATGGTATACATATTTTTTCATGCGACATGACATATGTGGTCTTTTTTCCATTGGAAATTGACCAAATGTTATAATAAAATTGTCCCCTTGTCCATGTTTGAGGTGGGTAGACATATTTAGAGCCATGATGGAACCTTCAATTTCTATGTTTTTGTGTCATACCTTAAAATTGATGGAATCTGGTTATAATTATATATATATATATATATATTCAAAATCCAATTAAGCGTTCTTTGAGTTGTATATAGACATACTAGAAATGATTTGGTGGTAATTAACCCCTTGATTAAAATATCTTACTCTCTTTTGAAGATATCCATGTTTTGAATCTTTGAGAGCATGGTATGTTCATGTATATACATTTTAGGCTTGTTCAATATGGATATTGGATATGTGACCAAATCCTTTAGATTAAACAGTTCCCCGGGAACCATAACATGGGTAAGACTTATGTAGAGACCCGAATCTTGACATACATATGCATTACATTACTTTTGCGGAATACTTATTACATAACAAAAACAGACACACAAGGACTGCAATAGTTTAGTGTCTTTGGAAACTTGGAATGTAATATTCTAATCGTGGTCAAAGATCTTCAACATCTCCCATAAAGATCTTCCAACTTTTGTTTCCTTACCTAAAATATTTCTTTTAATCCTGGGGGAAAATAAAACATACAAAGGATGAGCTCAAATTCTTAGTAATTATAAGCATGGATAAAATAAAACATACAATATACATTTGAACTTAAAAAAACATGAACATTAAAAATCGTGAACAACGACATAAAACAGGGAAGTATATAAGGCATAGATCATAATGGAACATAAATCATGATAAAATAGCATGGGAATAAAACATGTAATTGTGGAATCCATTAAGCACATGTAATTATTTCCATAGTATCTTAGGAATTGCTGCCAAGACCATCTTAGTGGACAAAGTCCCTTTCTGAATTGAGTTCACTACTCCTTCCAGTCCTGTAATACTGAACCGGATTAACATACCATTCCAACCATGTCTATCTCATGAGATATAAATCTTTACCCAATGAATAAGAGGTAGATATAGGTCCCACCCATCTCATATTGAAATCATTATTTTGTATGCCACAATATAAACATAAATCATTCATCATAACCCAAGAATAAAATGGGTTTCATAAACATCATTCCATCATAACATAATCCATACAAAAAAATTGGATATCATTTCATCATTAGAAAAGTGAAACCATGTAAATCATAGATACATGATACTTGAAACATACACATGTGAAATAATGTCATCTTAGATGAAAATGGTTGGGATAAAACACTTGAAATGAATTCTTGAGGAAAATATCTTTTCTCTTCAAAATCATTTTCTTTTCACAAAATATCATGAAATTTTAAAGGAAAAATATTTTGTTGAAAATAGTCATGAAATTTTTTGGAGGAAGCTTCATGAAAATAAGTCTTTATAAAACCATAAAAATCCATTCATGCCGTATATGTTAAAAAACATTCTTCTCATACTTTTGTCAGAAAAGTCAAAAAGTACCTTGTAGGGTAAATAAAAGAAAGATTCCTTCCATACCATGGGGTTAAAGTCAAATGGGTAAAAAGGAAATTAAACAAACATGAATAAACTTTTATAAAACATGGACATGGATTATAGGAATAATGCCAATAAATACTTATGAATAAGCAATCTCAGATAAAAATGAGATTTGCAAAATTATCCCTTACCTTAGGTCTGATATGCTTCATATGGATCTGAACCTCCTGTATAATGATTTAAATAATTTAATTTACTTATTACATAATAATATTCATTGTTATGATATTATATATTTTTCACTTATGATTTTATGTTACCCGTTCTTTTGTAAATTCCATGTAAAAGCAGTGTTTCAGGTAATATCATTTCATTTATCGTATGTGTTTCGACTTTTCGTTCTTGATATTATTACTTATATCATTATTTACATAATTAAAGAATGTAAAAAATGATTTATATATAATATATATTCATCATATACATATATATTATAGATGGATAAAAGAAATGAAATACACCGTTCATGGAGATGGTAGGCCGTACGTACGCATGAACGCTGTTTTCGTTTCCTTATTTAATTGAATGGAATTAAATACATGAAATACATATATATATATATATATATATAAATAAATATAGTATCATTATTATGTCATATATTTCATTATTATTAATTATATAAACTTTATGATCATTCATGTATGGTTAACATGGAGAATGAATCTCATCGCGTCGTGGAGACGGTTGTCCATACGTACACACAAGCGATGATATCATTCCCATGATCGTGGAATTGTATTAAAGTGTATGTATACTATTACAGAATCAATATCACTTTACAATAATCATATATATTTATTACTCTCACCATTATACCCATCCAAGTAATGTGGTGGTGGAAAATAGATTACACCACGGTGTGGAGACGGTATTCCATACGTATGCACGCACGGTGATTTCATTTTTCGTAGGATGGATAGATGGTGAAATAGGGTTTTTTAATACTTATAATAACATACCAGTATATGAGTGATACTGATGTTATTACTTCACAATGAAACAACTAAATAAGAATAAGTGGAAGAAGAAATAAAGTTGAAAAAATCGGTAACGGACATTACCTCTTCTTTGAAGCACCACTTTGAGACCTCCTCTTAGGGCACTAAAATTTGTCTTTGAAGAAGACCAGTACCTCTAGGATGTTTCTAGGGAAGTGGATAAGAGAATTTGGTAGGGTTTGGCCGAGCTTGAATGCTCAATGTGGTGTGAGGAAGAGAGGGAGGAGGTGACCTTTTATTATGGAGGAGAGGGGCACCTTTGGAATACTTAAAAATATTAATTTACAATAAATCTAAACCCACTTAAAAACCTCCAAAAATGACTTATATTCGAATATTAGATGATATAGGGTTGTAATATCATTAACAAATTAAATTTAGACATGTTTTGATCTTATTTTAAACCTTATCATTTTGATTTATCCTTACTTAATCTATTTAAGTTTATTTGTGGTAATAAAATACAAAATTTTAAATGGTTATAAATAATCACTTATGTGTTGTTAATTTTCCCTAATTGGATACTTTATGAAATTTTCGACTATATAAATTTCAATTTATAATTTTTAAATATTTTTGTGATTTTTTAAACAATTTAATAATATGTTATTTGTATAAAATAACAATAGTGTCAATTTTGACACTATTCATTTATTTGAATTTAAATAAAATCTAAACAGATGATATATTCGAACTAAAATATTTAATATATTCATAAAAGGTCATATGTATGCAGAAAATTAGTGGAGAACATTAAATAGTTCATATAATATTAATTTTATTATTTTTAAAACCATTTATTTGGTTTATATCTTAATAAAATAATTACTACAACATTTTTGTATAATTATTTAATATAATTATTTGTTGCATACAAATTAAAAATAAAATCCTATGATGAATATAAATTTATTACCTTTCACAATAACACTTTTACCCGAATTTATCATCTTAAAATCACAATATTTAAATGGATATATTTATTAAATTATGAAGGTGAAAACGTTGGCATCATTTAAAATAAAAAATATATAAGTGTCATAATCACTTTTATAAGGATCCAAGTGGTCAAATATTCGACCATTGGATGATTATGGTTTACATTTACATGACCAATAATTTTTTGTCAGGGGTTTGTGCATTTTATGGTCACTATTAGTTTAATAAAAACTATATTCTTGATTTTTCACTAGATAAACAATTTCTGCATCACTATTGTGTAACAATTAATGATAATTATTTAATCCCTAAAAATTATATATAAATTCATATGATTTAGATAATGTTATTATATTTCTGGATACGATTCATGTTCTAAGTTTCATGAAGTTTATCACTAAATTAAAATTATTATACTTATAAGATTTAAGAGAGTGACATGTTGTCACTTTCTTTGGTTTTAATAATAATTAAATTATTTTCATTGTTAAAAGTCCATAAAATGATCTAATCTGACCCTCAGGAGATATGGTTTGTCTTTTAGCCATCCAATAGAATTTTGGCATGTGTTAGGGTAATTTTATAATATTATATTTACCCTTAATTACCCGATTTACCTTTAACTATGGTAAATAAAATTTACCGTAGTTACTATTCACAATTTTCAAAAATAAAAAGTAGCCTATTAACATAATTTGGACCCGCTGATTCCAAATATGGAATCCATTTTTGGAAATTCAATATAAAAAAGTTTCAGAAATTAATTTAAAATTAATCCCGTTGTCGAAAGAAAATGGGTTTTGGTTTAAAACATTGCAAAAGATTGAGTTGATTTAACCTACGAATTCAAGGTAAAATCAATGCTAATGACATACATTATATTGAATGGTAAAAATATATTCTATTTATACTTTGAAACCATTCAATATTATAATTTGACCATATAAATTATTACGATGAAAAAATTTGTTTTTAATTAAAATATAGCGTGTTTTTACTATTCATTACAATATGAAAGTTATCAGAAAAATATCAAAACTTTATCCAATGTGAGTTTTTATATCCTGATTCAAAATAAGATATTTATTTTGTAAAATTGAATTTATAAACATGTCAAAAACTAGATTTAATGTGGGTGCGCCATCAAAAGGCGGCAAAACTGCATTTTTTGAGAAATACTTATTTTACCCGAAATTTTATTTTGTTCTTATACCATGTTCTAGAAAATGTGTAAGATAAATAATAATGTTAAAAAATAAAAAATTTAGTTAATACTATTCATAACGGCTAGTTAATAATAATAATATAACAATATATCGTTGTTTAGTAAAACCTGGTATTGCGTACAACACACGCTATCGAGGAAGGTTGCAATTGCGTGTAATGCAAGCCAAGTGAGGGTTGCATGTAGTGCATGACTACTTTGTTGTTTCATATAACAAAATTCAACCATATTTCATTAATACATTTAATATATATATATATATATATATACTTAATTTTGCATAGAATAACTACTATCAAACAAAACTGAAATTGTGTGTAACACGATCCAAGATTAGTGTTGCATATACTGAAAGCTAATACTGTGTTGTGTACAACGAAAGATAATATTGGCGTATAATACAACATAATACATCAAATAAATTAAAAATAATACTTCTCATAAAATCTCAGGGTGTTACATTCTACCCCCCTTAAAATTAATTTCGCCCTCAAAATTCGTCGGGGTTATACATGGTTTTCTACTTGAAAGTTTCCTTAATTGAAAAACACATCGTAAAATGAAATACCAAAACTTAAATTTAAAACTAAAGTATGAAATGTAATGGTTACCCAAATTAACTAATCACTTGGTTTCCACATAGGAGAACATATGTGAAAATATGGATATGGAAGAAAAATCTAAACATCAAGTTTTGATGGAGAGTGGTGGAGGAAATGGCTATGAAAAATCCAACAATCACAAAGCCATAGATTTGTTATGATATAAGGTACCATCTGATTCATCGGATAAAAGGGCACTATGACAACATTTTTGGTTTTTAGGATCATTTCTCTAATGTTGAAGAATTTTCTAATCAAAAGAAATACTTACTTGATTTTTGTACAATCTCACCGTTGTTCGTGCCTTGAACAATTTACACTTCATCTCTTAAAGAAATGAGGTTGAATTTTTCATTCATGAAGTGTTAGAAGATCGTGTGATAGAATGATGAGTCATTCCATCTGTTTCAAACAAAAGATTAGAAAAAGTTATCAAATATACATAAGTCCATCTATGGTGAGGTTAATCATGTACGATTCCAAAAATGAACCTACACTTCATATATCATACCACTTAATAAAATAAATATAGTTTCTACTAACCATGGACTTCCTGTAGGCCAGTGGTAGGCGATAAATGCCAGTCACACATCGGTTGTGGGTTCGATTCCCACAGCCTTGTCCGACGCGATGGGCTGTCGCTCATCCTACATGTTGTCCTTTTTCTAAAACTACATTACTATAACATCCCATAAAAAATATCGAAAAAAGTTCTATCCTAAAACCATACTAACTTATGTCCAACAATAATCCATTCCAATATTTATCTAAAATACTTCGGTCCAAACTCATATTATAAAGAAAATGATTACTTGAAATTTCATCAACCAAGCATGTGAATACCATCATTTATCCCCCATATATCTTGTTGGTCACATTCCAATAATGTGAATACATTAATCATGTATTATCATGAAAAATGAATACCCATTAAACCTTAGTGAAAACTTGAATGCTGTCAAGAGTTAAATCTTTCCACATACCAAAATCCAAAAATTCTATACACTCAAACCATGATATAACCTTCTCCTTATATTAGTCATGAGCTCATGAATACTATCAAACATTTAATTTTCTCCTTATCCCTTCATTATGCGCATATCATCTACTTTCCAAAAATATATGAATAACCTTTCATGTTTACTGGTGCCATTTATCATACACTTTCAAAACATAAGGAAAGATAATAGTGTAACAATCCTTAGATGTCTCATTATTCCATAGTACCATGAGATTACTTATACAACATTACACTTGATAAACATGTAATCATTCCACTACCTTCTTAAACAACTGACCGAGCTTCAACACTTCTTTCATCTCATATATCATTTATAGTCTCCTCATTATCATCCACATAAATACTTCCCATATGACCATGCTGATTCTCTTCATGAGATTTTCCCTTAGTGCATTGGTTTTCATAATGCCCATACATTCCACATTTAAAACATCTAATCATTGTTGATGTAGTAGAAATACCATTATCATTGTCTATCCTGTTAACTGAACCTTTTCCTTTGCACTTACTAGATTTGTGTCCCCTTTTTCCACACCCAAGGCATCTTCCAGTTCCTTTAAAAAAATCTCCCCGATACCTCTTCCCACATGATTTACATGAGGGAAATTGAACTTTCCTTACTCTATGATCATCATGAAACTCCATCTTTCTCGTATTATCTGAGTCGGGAAACTTACCAAAGTTGAGATTATTGATCATATTATGAGATTTTTGATTAGGAATAATAATGATGTTTGGACTTCAAAATCCCATTTCATTTGGTTTCTCATGAATAATATCATTCCATTGTCCGTCATATCCTCCATTATCATGAATCTTCCTGTTTCCAGCCATTTTCTAATACCCAAAAATAATAGTGTGAGAGGCAAAAATCATGCTAGGGAAAACAACATAGTAATGGGGGAGTACCCTCAATATCTAACATCTTAGGTTAAATTCTAATATCATTACCATAGTTCTAGGACTATATCCTATACGTATAATTATCCTTAGGTACATCCCTAGACATACCTTAGAACTATCTCTAGGGTTCTCACTAAAGTTTTTGCATCCTAGTTTACAAAGGTTAACTAATCCTTTCCTCTGATACCAACTGTAGAGACCTGAAGCTTGACATACATAGACATTACATTACTTTTGTGGAATACGTAGTACATTACAAAAAGAGACACACAAGTACCATAATAGTTTAGTGTCTTTGGAAACTTGGAACGTAATCTTCTAATCGTGGTGAAAGGTCTTCAACATCTCCCATAAAGATCTTCCCATTTTTTGTTTCCTTACCTAAAATCTTTCTTTTAATCCTGGGGGAAAAGAAAAAATAAAAACGGTGAGCTCAAATGCTCAGTAAGGGTAATCATTGATAAAATAAAACATACCATATACATTTGAACTTAAAAAAAACATGAACATTAAAAATCTTGAGAGATGACATAAAACATTGAAGTACATAAGGCATAGATCATAATGGAACATAAATCATGATAACATAGCATGGGAAAAAAACATGTAATTGTGGCATACATTAAGCACATGTAATGACTTCCATAGTAGCCAAGGCATTGCTGCCAAGACCATCTTAGTGGACAAAGTCCCTTTCTGAATCGAGTTCACTCCTCATTCCAGTCCTGTAATACTGAACTGGATTAACTTACCATTCCAGCCATGTCTATCTCATGAGATATAAATATTTACCCAATGCATTGGAGGGAGATATAGGTCCCACCCATCTCATATTGAAATCATTCTTTCGTGTGCCACAATATAAACATAAATAATTCATCATAACCCAAGAATAAAATGGGTTTCATAAACATAATTCCATCATAACGTAATCCATACAAAAAAAATTGGATATAATTTCATCATTAGAAAAGTTTAACCATGTAAATCATAGAGACATGATACTTGAAACATACACATGTGAAATAATGTCATCTTAGATGAAAATGGTTTGGATAAAACACTTGAAATGAATTCTTGAGGAAAATATCCTTTTTTTCTTCAAAATCATTTTATTTTCACAAAATGTCATGCAATTTTAAAAGAAAAGGATTTTGTTGAAAATAGTTTGGAAATTTTTTGGAGGAAGCTTCATGAAAATAAGGCTTTATAAAACTGTAAAAATCCTTTCATGCCGTATATGTCAAAAAAATATTCTTCTCGTACTTTTGTCGGAAAAGTCAAAAAGTACCTTGTTGGGTAAATAAAAGAATTATTACTTCCATACCAAGGGGTAAAAGTCAAATGGGTAAAAATGACTTTAAACATACATGAATACACTTTTATAAAACATGGACATGGATGATAGAAATAACCCTAGTAAATACTTACGAATAAGCAATCTCGAATAAAAATGAGATTTGCAAGATTATCCCTTACCTTAGGTCTGATATGCATTGTATGGATCAGAACCTCCTGTATAATGATTTAAATAACGTCATTGACTCATTACATAATCATATTCATTGTTATGATATCATATATGTTTCACTTATGACTTTATATTACCCTTTCTTTTGTAAATTCCATGTAAAAGTAGTGTTTCAGGTAAAATCATTTCATTTATCATATGTGTTTCGACTTGTCGTTCTTGATATTATTACTTATATCCTGATTTACATAATTCCAGAATGTAAAACATGATTTATATATAATATATATTCATCATATACATATATATTATAGATCGATAAAAGGAATGAAATACACCGTTCATGGAGACGGTAGGCCGTACGTACGCATGAACGCTGTTTTCGTTTCCTTATTGAATTGAATAAAATTAAATAGACGAAATAAATATATATATAAATAAATACAGTAGCATTATTATGTCATATATTTCATTATTATTCATTATATAAACTTTATATTCATTCATGTATGGTTAACATGGAGAATGAATCTCATCGCGTCATGGAGACGGTAGTCCGTACGTACGCACAAGCGATGATATCATTCCCATTATCGTGGAATTGTATTAAAGTGTATTTATAATATTAGAGAATTAATATCACATTAAAATAATCATATATATTCATTACTTTCACCATTATACCCATCCAAGTAAGGTGGTGGTGGAAAATAGATTACACCACGGCCTGGAGACGGAATTCCGTAGGTTTGCACGCACGATGATTTTGTTTATCATAGGATGGATAGATGGTGAAATAGGGTTGTTTCATACTTATAATAACATACCAGTTTATGAGTCATACTGATTTTATTACTTCATAATTAAACAACTAAATAAGAAGAAGTGGAAGAAGAAATAAAGTTGAAAGAATCGGTAACGGACATTACCTCTTCTTTGAAGCACCTCTTTGAGACCACCTCTTAGGGCACTAAAATTGGTCTTTGAAGAAGACCAGGACTTTTAGGATGTTTCTAGGAAACTTTAGAAGATAATTTGGCAGGGGTTGGCCGAGCATGAAGGCTCAAAGTGGTGTGAGGAAGAGAGGGAGGAGGTGCCCTTTTATAAGGGAGGAGAGGGGCACCTTTGGAATACTTAAAAATATTAATTTATAATAACTCTAACCCCACTTAAAAACCTCCAAAAATGACTCATATTAGAATATTAGATGAGATAGGGTTGTAATCTCATCAACAAATTAAATTTAGACATTTTTTGTTCTTATTTTAAACCTTATCATTTTGATTTATCCTTATTTAATTTATTTAAGTTTATTTGTGGTAATAAAATTATAAATTTTAAATGGTTATAAATAATCACTTATGTGTTGTTAATTTTCTTTAATTGGATAATTTATGACATTTTCGAATATATAAATTTCAATTTTTAATTTTTAAGTATTTTTGTGATTTTTTAAACAATTTAATAATATGTTATTTGTATAAAATCACAATAGTGTCAATTTTGACACTATTCATTTATTTGTATTTAAATAAAATCTAAACAGAGGATATATTCGAACTAAAATATTTTATATATTCATAAAAGGTCATATGTATCTATAAAATTAGTGTAGAACATTATATAGTTCATATAATATTTATTTTATTATTTTTAAAACCATTTATTTGGTTTATCTCTTAATAAAATGATTACTACAATATTTTTGTATAATTATTTAATATAATTATTTTTTGCATAAAAATTAAAAGTAAAATCCTGTGATGAAGGTAAATCTATTAACTTTAAAAATAATACTTTTAACCTAATTTATAATCTTAAAATCACAATATTTAAATTGTTATATTTGTTAACTTATGAAGGGGACAACTTTGGCATTATTTAAAATAAAATAATATAAGTGTCATAATTGCTTTTATAAGGCTCCAAGTGGTCAAATATTTGACCATTGGATGATTATGGTTTACATTTACATGAAAAATAATTTTTGGTTAGGGTTTTGTGCATTTTATGGTCATTATTAGTTTAATAAAAACTATCTTTTTGATTTTTCAGTAGATAAACAATTTCTGCATCACTATTGTGTCACAATTAATGATAATTATTTAATCTCTAAAAATTATATATAAATTAATATGATGTATATAATGTTATTATATTTCTGGATACTATTCATGTCTTAAGTTTCATGAAGTTTATCACTAAATTAAAATTATTATACTTATAAGATTTAAGAGAGTGACATGTTGTCACTTTCTTTGGTTTTAAAAATAATAAAATTATTTTCATGGTCAAAAGTCCATAAAATGATTATAATCCGACCCATAGAAGATATTGGTGTTCTTTTTTCCATCCAATATAATTTTTTCATATGTTAGGGTAATTTTATAATATTATATTTACCCTTAATTACCCGATTTACCTTTAACTATGGTAAATAAAATTTACTGTAGTTACTATTCATAATTTCCAAAAATAAAAAGTAGCCTATTAACATAATTTGGACCCACTGATTCCAAATATTGAATCCATTTTTCAAAATTCAATACACAAAAGTTGCATAAATTAAATTAAAATTAATCTCGTTGTAGAAAGAAAACGGGTCTTGGTTTAAAACATCGCAAAAGATTGAATTGATTTAACCTACGAAATCAAGGTAAAATCAATGAGAATTACATAAATTATATTAAATGGTAAAAATATATTCTATTTATAATTATAAACCATTCAATATTATAATTTTACCATATAAATTATTACGATGAAAAAATTTGTTTTTAATTAAAATATAGTGTGTTTTTACTATTCATTAAAATATGAAAGTTATCTGAAAAATATCAAAACATTATACTATGTAAATTTTTATGTCCCGATTCAAAAGAAGCAGATTATTTTGTAAAATTTAATTTATAAACATGTCAAAAACTAGATTTAATGTGGGTGTTCCATCAAAAGGCGGCAAAACTGCATTTTTTGAAAAATACTTATTTTATCCGAAATTTTATTTTGTTCTTATACCATGTTCTAGAAAATGTGTAAGATGAATAATAATTTTATAAAATTGAAAATTTAGTTAATAATATTTATAAATGATAGTTCATAATAATATTATAAGAATATATCATTGTTTAGTAAAACCCGGTATTGCGTACAACACACGCTATCGAGGAAGGTTGTGATTGTGTGTAATGCAAGCCAAGTTAGGGCTGCGTGTAGTGCATGACCCCTTTGTTGTTTCATATAACAAAATCCAACCATATTTCATTAATACAATGAATATATATATATATACTCAATGTTGCGTAGAATAACTACTATCAAACAAACTTGAAATTGTGTGTAACACGATCCAGGATTAGTGTTGCATATACTGCAAGCTAATACGGTGTTGCGTATAACGCAAGATAATCTTGGGGTATCATACAACACAATACATCAAATAAATTAAAAACGGTACTTCTCATAAAATCTCGGGGTGTTACAACTTACATAGGGTTTAGTAAGTAAGGAATAACATAGTATAGATTATAGAGTTATGGATTTTATTACCAAACATAAACACTTATTTAAATATTATTATGATATAACCAATAAATGGTAGATATTATGGGTCAAAAAACCTATGGGTTGAGACTTATATTGGATTAGGCCACATTTCCCATGGTCAACATAGTACTGTGAGAGGGAAAAGGAAGTCCCCAATACAAAATCCTCAAAAACACGAAGTTACCTTTTCCCATAAACTTTATATTGATATGGGTTTGATTAAGATGCCTAATGGATGACATCATCCTAGAATCGGTGTACTTTTACCAATGATATTTTTATTGTCATTATTAGGGTTCAAGGTGCTCATGGGGTGAGACAGTATAGATAAGGGCCATTATTCTCTTTTACCATGGTATTTAAATGCAATGATTGAGATACCATGCGTTGATACCATCATATACATGGTATTCATTCCAATTGTCCGTAACTACATTGATTTTGTATCATGGTTCTATAGGAAAAATATCTTATAGGTTGGGACCACATTTCCCTCTATCTTTGTGTCCCTAAATAGTGGACAATATGGCCATGAGATAATACCACTATTGACTTGGGTATTCCTCCCCCATAATCCTATCATTACTATAAGACATGGTCTGAATATTTGAGGATAAAAAATACTACAAACCTAGGGATTCCTATCCGATTAGCCTGACATTATTATACATGATGATCAAGACTCCCTAAATCATAATATTCTAAAAATCATAGAATCATATTTCTCTATTGGAATTATAGTTTATTAGGATATGTTCAGAGACAGCCAATATAAGGTTGAAGTGGGAATCGTTACACCTAACGAGGCTAGTTCTCACCTAATTTCATGAATTTTATAATATTTATTATTGTGAATAATTCATAAATATCATATCATTCATAAACTTATATATTCTAGAGTTGTTTAGGGAAAATGTTGATGTTTTCTTAGAAAGGTACACTCACACCCTGCTCAATTATCCATGTACCAAATAAGGATTCATGTTTCATGATCTAGGTAAGGATGAGGATCCTCCAATTGTTTATGGTTGATCTATGGATGATGGGTTGGTTCTAAGAGGCATGATCAAGTAAGGAATTGGGTCTACTATATAGATTTCTCTAATATTTTATTATTTTTGGACCTTGATATGAAATGTTGATTAAAAAACAATCATGGTTTTTCTATTATTCCTTGTATGACATTATAATAGATCATTTTATTATTTCATGTCATTTTATATTTACCTAAAGTCACCAGATGTTGAAAATTTCCCTACTATTATATTTTGGCAGCTATTTATATAACAATCCCACTATGGTTTATGGTTATATATTCTATAACGTGTTTTCTCTCTCTATAATATACATTAACCCCCGCATTTGTTCAGTATCCTCTGGAATATGTGGAGGCGTGGTTAAAATATTTGGAAAAATATTTTCTCATAGGGGAGGTGAACCAAACAAATAATTCTACACATAAAAATTGTTGGAAGACATTTTTTGTATTGGAAATAATAATTAATCCAATATTTTTTTTATGATTTTTTCACTCTAAACTCTCTCTATTGTACTAATATTTCTTTACAATCCTCATGTAATATGTAATTGAAAAAATGAAGCATATGAATACTAACTCATAAAAAGTAGTCATAATATATATATATATATATATATATCGTGAAAAATATGTTTCTCAAATGGAACACTGATATTTGGTAACATAAATATATAGGATTAATAATAGTTTTTTTACATTTTCTATCATCGAGATAGTTTGAATAAAAATACATCTTAAATATGGATCCAAAAGTACAATTTTCTATTATATTTTAACATTCGAAAAACAATTAGTTGTTTTGAAATTAATTTCGGTCATATTTATAGGCCCAAAAATCATTTTATCATCATTAATTTGTTTTGGAAATCTCAAAACGTAGTTTTCTATAATCTTAAAAGGTTTTACATTTAAATATAATTGATTAATTCATTTTATATTGTTTACATGAATAACCAATGATAAAGAGACAAACATAATCCTAACCTAGTTCTTACATACTTATTCAAAATATATGGTTGAAATTATTTTGATAATAATATTAGTTATTCATATATATTCATATGTAATTTGGTTAATCTATTAGTTAGGAATATCATCACCTTTGTGTCTTAATGTCAATAGTGGATTTTGGGTTGTCATTTTCACTAAATTGGGATATTATATATGTATTTAATGATGAATATTTTAAATCACAATTTTAATGAAATTACATTAAATGTATATTTTGTATCATTTGTATTAAATATAAATTTTTATATTAATTGTGAAGGTTTTAACTGTGACCCTAGATTTAAAAAATGAAATCAATATCACTAAATAGGATATATATTAAAATTTATTATATATATATTAATTTTATATAATGTTCATGAGATTTATAAATTTTATTTTTAATTATTCTTACATATATGTGTTTTCTGACAATTTATGTATTTTTTATGTTAAATTATGGAACCAAAGTAAATCTATTATTAAAAATTCAGTGCCATATTTAATCAAACAATTAAAAATTCCAAGAACATGACCATTCAAAATATGGGTATGTTTTCACTAACTTTTGGTGATATTTTATTATATTATGTCAATATATAATAAATATGTATATTCAATTTTGAATGTTATGTTTCACTTAGGTAACCTAGATATGATGAATTCATATTGTAATAATGTTTAATATACATATATAATGAATTGGGTGAAAATTTTCATCTCATTAATCCAATAATTTCACTATATCAAAATTAAAAACATTTTTCTCATTGTAACATTATCTTTTAGGGAAGGTTATAAATAAATCAAGGAACTATGAAATATAAATATCAGCTCACCAAAAATATGGATTCTATTTATTAAGGGATTATATTTAGTAAAATTTATATATATTAGATATAAGGATAAAATATATTATTTCTCATGAAATGTTGTTGGTAAATAACATGAATTTGTACCAATATTATGTATTTGCACTATATTTTACTCTTTATAAAGCATAAAATCTTGTATAATGTCATATATTGATGTCACATTATCAAAAAATTTATCAAATATAATAATAAGTTATACATTATATAGTATATAATTCAAAAATATCCCACCTCTAATTCCACCACTAAATCTATACTTATAAAATTTTGAATATGAATTTTTAACCACAAATTATGTGCTTATAACATTGACTAGTAGTATCAAAAAGAATAATAATTTCACATATAGATTTTATATAGTGAAATTTATTAGGTCTTTCTTCTATGTATAAATATAGTATGAAATAGATATTATATATAAATAAATCTTCATGTTTATAATTCCAAATGGGGCATTATGTCATCACATGTACTCAAAAAATTTTCGCATACCAGTGACATTAAAAAACTAAGGATTAACATTTCGAAAGAATTATATTAAAAAATAATTAAAAAATAATTTTTTCAATCATTGAATAAGTTCATAAAAAATTAAATTATTTCACTAATCGAGTACCAGGAGGGCTGTTGGAGTTTATGGTTACATTGGACTTTCTATTTTTCTTGCAACTTGCACAAATAACCCCATTTGTAACCATTCCCCTAGACCCACTGTCTATCTGCCTTGGCCCCGAGGCCTTTTAAGGGATTAAAAAACTGTATACTAAGAAGACCTATAGAATCAGTCAAACTAAAAACCTTGTTTTTTGGTTCTACTACAAATAATTTCTAAGTGATAGCCTATTTATATACCTCTTGGTACATTTAAGCTTAATGAGTCCACAATTATTCCCTTCAATGTTTCATACAATGAATAGAATGTTAACATAAATTAAATCATGGATTATTATATTAATAGGTAAAGGAAAAGAAAAGTGAAGTGATGTTTGCAAGAACATGTTTGATTGGATGTTCAAACAATATCCATTTATTCAATAGTGAAATAAAAACAGTTGGAAATTGGGTTTACCATATAGAAAAAGTTGGTTATTAAAAGATAAAATATCCCAAATACTTAGAGGAGTGAAATAAATATAGTTTTAATGTGACTTCTAAAATAGGAATTTATATTATATAAGTTATCCATAACATATGTAATGTATTTTCCACACCAGAACCCATATAAGGATGGTTTTAATATTGACTATGATGTGATGCATACGTATAATAGTCCATGGGTTTGTGACTAGAATCAAGGGTATAACATAAATTATAGGAATAATTTTCTTTTTAAATCCCACGAAATAAAATAAAATAAACCAATCAAGATCTACTCAATACTTAAAAGAGGCCAAAAACCTATCAATAATAATATAATTCATTAAATTTCTTATAAAAAATATAAAATATTAAAATCCAATAGAAAATAAAAAATCAACTAAGAATTAAGTGGCTCCTCCAATAAGAATGAATCATTATGTCATGAGTTAATATGGTCGATCCCATTCTATAAATTCCTCATGAAAATATATAAAAATATGGAATAAATGTAGTATTAACAAAAATTATACTCAATAATATCATCCCTTCACATTCTTATGTCAATATTGCAGAATCATAGTAAACCTTTTTTAAATAAATTTTTAAACCAACTTTCATCCCCTCCATGTTAAACAAAAAAACTATATTTCTAAAGGATTATGCTCAAAATCTAAATAAAACATAATTATATTAAATCATAAAAGTAAAAAAATTAGGTAACTATAACCTTCCTATCTACTAATCTAGTTTACCTCATATCCCAAAAGAATTCATCCAGTCACCCTCACACCTTCCTATATCTATATGATGAAATTAGAGATTATATCCCTATAACACAACCAAATTCCAATACCTCATAGAATAAAACTATAATATATCCAATTACACAACATATCATAACCATCAGCACAAACACATGACCATTTTATGTATATAAGGAATAACATGACATGTGACAAGGAATCCATCCATATCACCCTTATCCTAGACATTGGGGGAACACCTGGTACCCAGAACCTCATATTGGTGTTATTCATGTAACCTGACTCATGTGGTTGTGGGTAAGAAATATCAAACCAAAAATTGATATGTAATGTAACTTATAATCCTACATATATTATACATCCTAATAAACCACCACATCCATCATATACCCTTACCCATGATGACATTATCACATAACCATTGATTTCACCTATGAACACAAAACCATGTCGAAACATCAACTACACACTGAAGAAAAAAATGAACATTCATTTCATTATATTTTATATTTCATTGAACATTTAAAATAAATTAATCACTATTTAAATAAAAAATAACCCAATATCATATTGATTCTACCTAAATTTCATTATAAATCCAAAATAATTTAATAATTATTGTGATTATTTTTTTCTATATTAATTATACTAAATAAATATAACTCCCATCCATGCCTTTGTAATTCCTTTTTTCATTTGTTCACACATATATAGATTTAATTTTATCATCAACATCCCACTCACACTACCTCATCATAATAATGAATAAAATTAATATAATAAATTTTCAAAATAACATATTACATTTAAGTTTAACATTTCCCTAACTCCATTCCATGGTATAAAACCTATATTAATTCATCTTATTTCTATATATTTCCACAAAGTCCTATAGTTAATATTAATAATTTATTTTGGTATTAATTTCTCTATTTTTACCAAACATTACTTATCCATTTCATATCTGATTATTTATTCCATATTGACCTCATTAGTTCAAATATATAATTTATATTGAGACACATGTATTTTAAATTTCACATATATATATATATATATATCACTAAGTTAATATATAAATATATCACAAATATCCAATTGATTACATAACTCTCCCAAAATTTTTATTTATCATAAATATTTTGGTTAATCCCATTCAATTTAAAAAACCTAAATAATGTTCATTCTATAATAACAATAATAACAAATTTTTTTTTGAATCACCTAATTGAAATTGAATCTTGAATCATCATCTCACAGAATGAAGATCCAAAATTGCTCACAAATCTATGTTATCATAATATTCCACCAAAAAACCTATATTTCACCATTCGCACATCAATTTATCCTCCTAAAAACACATAACCTATTTTATAGAATAATATAAGATATGTAAAAATAGGAAATTAATGAATAGAAAAATAATGGTAATTTTCATTGTGAGGATTCAATATCATAGGTTTAGGAAACCAATTATTCACTAAACCAATAATAATCTTGGTTGGTATATTTCTATGTTTGTTATTGTTATATTTCACAAAGATTTTTTGAAATTATTTAATAAAATATATAAGAAAAATATAATGGTATTTGTTAATAAAAACGGTTGGAAAGTATTTTAAGGATTATATAAAACATTATTATAAAATGATAAATATTTTATCTAATTATGTGAATTTGGATATTTTAATTAATAATTTAATTAGATTATTTATAAGATAAATGAGGAGAAAAAATTAAATTTTGTGGATTTTTTAAAATATTATGATGATATAAATAAGTATTATTTTAAAATGGGGTTAAATAACTATTTTTATTAATAATTTACCATGTCATATTTTGAAAAAAATAAAAGTTTTGATTGAATTTTTTGTGATTAATGTAATTTCATGTGAAAGGTTTAATTACATTGAAAGTATGTTAGTATTGAATGTAAATTAAATATATTGTGATTTATAATTAATTGATATAAAAGAGACATATCATATTATTTATCATAATAATAAATAATAAATGAATGATGTTAGTTAATTACTTATGTGAAATGTATTTATTTTATAAAAATTTTGATTTATAAATTATATTGATATGGTTAAAATCTAGTCAAATTTTACTAATTTAATATGTTTATTATTATCATTAACTAAATAAAACATGTGTATTTTAAGATGATGGGTTGTTTAAATATTTTTTGGATTACTAATAATGGGAATTATATAATTTATAGGACAATGATATTTTTAAGGATTAAAAAATTATCCTACAAATGATAGAACATTCACAGAGTTATTTCATTAATATTTAATAGCTGACTTAAGAATTTATTAGAAATCAAAAAAATATTTAAAAGAATCATGTTTATTAATGTAGTGTAATCTCTCTGATACTTACTTAGATGAAAATTGATATAATTGAGAATTATAGTGACATAAATTTTATTTACTTTACATTATGTGGATGTGAAAATTGATATGAAAATTGAATTTGGTAAAGTCATGATATGGTCATAAAAATAATCCAATAACTAGTATTTAACTATTAAATAATTTTAAATAATCTAAAGATGTGGAATTTTATGGTATGTATATGAAAATATTATGGATTATAGTGTGGAAGATTATTATGACTAATATATGGATTGTTGATTTGGTTTTGTGAATTTTTTTATACTCATTCTATTTTAAAATATATTATATCATATTAAATAATGAATATTAATATAATCATATTACTTTTGTGATTTATTGTAAACTCACCTCCAACTCTGTTAATATTGAGATGATGATATTAATCCTTATCACCAATTTATATGAGCCATCTCATGCTAAATTAAAAGTGTATTTATTCCCTTCACCCATATTCTTGGGGTTGATGTTATTAATAATATATGAGATTGTGTTAAATACTTATTTACCTAAGTGTTTATAGTATTTTTGTCCCATTCAATTGGGATTAAGGGGATTATTATTCTTTTATTGATTTATCATTTTCACTAATAAAAATAGGTTCAAATAAAAAAATACTTTCAAATATATTGTATAGGATATCATTTGATATATTTACTTCACTCATATCCTTACAACATGATCTGGTAATAATTTTATTCATATAACATCTTAGGATGGTGTGTATAGGTTAAATTATCAAATGGGAAAACTATTAAGTAGAGTGAGAGAATGATATTTTTTCAATGATATTATTTTTATTTAATGACTACCACACACATGTTGAGGAGAAGATTTCTATCCTCTAGGATGTGCGTGGAAACGAATGGAAAGAGTTTGTTAACAAGGTTCTCATCACTAATTAGAATGATACTATATAGTGATATGAGTACATAGTGGGTCCCTACTATGGAATAATTAACAGGGTTCCTTCTTATTCTTATTTTAAAAATCGAGAGCATGTATTTGTATGTATATATAAACACACACACATATACGTATGTAAAAAAATCATGAGTATAATAAAATTTATGGGTGGATTGATAAGGATTTAATATTATTATAATTATAATTGATGATGTTGTATTTATGTGTGGTTTTTATACACTATTTGGGTTGATAACGCACATAGACACTAGTTTTCATGGGATCAGCTCACTACATGGTACAACCTTGCTGATTATTATTATTTACCATAGTATATACACTCAAGTGCTTTAAATCTCATGTCAATTATGGATAGAAAGTGAGGATACTATATAATGTTTGGGAATAAAAATATATAGTGTGTACGGTATCTTGTTTCTTAGTGTCTTAATTGATATTGAAAAATATGTTTCCAAATCCATGGTTTATTTTCATTATATTTTTTTCAGATATGATTTATATATATAGTGTTTTATTCATTTTTCATGACCTTATAATATGAATGTATTTATATTTATGCATGTTTTATATGAAGTGTATGATGGTTCATTTATATTATACATGATGCTTTTGTAAGATATTAGTCAACTGATTTTACTGTTGTAAATTACTCCAAACATTGGAGTGCACACCTTAGTGTTGTTCACTTTCCTCGAGACTATTAGAGGGGGGGGATTGGGAAGTCCACATAATTGTATAATGGGATGTGATATACTTCCTTATTTATGATTCATTTTGTGATATAAAATTCACATATAATAATGGTTAAATAATTATGAGCATGCTGAAATTTTTATAACATCAATCTATATTATTAATTTTGGTTATTTTAATAGGACAATTATATTATATTAAAATTATCTCAATGATTTAATGACCCAATATTAAAAATCTTGTAAAATATATTCTATATTATAAATCACAGTATTTAAATAGTTATAATACCTTAATTTTTTTAAAAATTTAAATTATGGTTTTATTGATATTTTTAATATATATTTTGATATAATATTATATACAATAAGAAAAATTTCAAAAAATGAACGATATTATATAAAATTTTATCTAATATAAGGATGAAAAATATTTAAGATAAAAAATTTATTAAATTATTAATTCTATCTTGCATTTCATTTCCTCATTGATTGATACTTGACTCGAAGCACAAATGTTTTATACCCTCATGAGGAGATGAACCATTGGTGAAAAAATATGATGACTAACAGACATTCCCTCTCTAGAAAATGATATTTTATGATCTTGGTTATGATTAGTATGGTAGAACCCAATGGTGTTATGGTGTAGCTTTTTTATCTACCTAGTATATTATGATATATAATTAGAGATTCCACATATCTATACCCCTAACATTCATGACATGGAATGAGCTTCATGTAACTATTTGTTCAACACGACCTGATAATTCCTAGCATGGTCACATCACCATGTATGGAAGGTACCAACATAGATTGGGATTTTTAATATTTTATTTATATTTTAGGACCAAACAACCAATATTGGTCTCTGTGGGTCATTTCATTGATGTTATTTAGGAACATCAGGGCATATAGGGGGTTCCACATTACACCCAATAATTATTATCAAAAAATGAGGTGTGAGGGAGAATTTATATGCATAAATTATGGAAATAAAATTTTATTTGTTCTTATATCAACCTATTAAAAATAATTTAATACATTTTTGATTATTTGGGTGAATTTTGGTAGTCTATTTTTTTAAAATTTCATCTAGGAGTAATTATGATATCATTAAGACTTTTTTCTGTTTAGGACATTAAGGAAATAAATCCAATTACAATTTATAATTTCTATTGTATTGATATTTATTCCTCATAATGATAATGAAGTTTATTTGTGGTTATGTAATTTAATAATGATGAAAAATGAATAGAACATTCATTAATTTATTAATTAGTTTATTTTTTGAAAATTTTATTACCAAAGTTGTCTCATATGTTATGATTTAATTCTAGATGGAGATAATTTCCTTTAATGATATAGATTTCTTAGTGAGTATATAATTTAATTAAAATTATTAGGGAAATTATTGATTATAATATCATTAATAAATAGTGGAATGTAAACAAAAATAGAGACAACAGATAAAGAATTCAACTAAATATCATTTTTTATTTATTATAAAGACATTAATAAAGAATATAGGTGATAATTAAATATAAGTGATTCTAATAGTGAATACATAATTTGTACTCTCTATATTTTAAAAGATTAATGATTTATATTTACTTTTTTGATGTAATATACCAAGTATTTATAAGGATTATGTGAACATCTTATTATAGTGATTTGGAATGAAAAAAAATATTATTTTAATATTTTTATGGTATTATTTATAAATAAAGATATAAAATACTGTTTAAATGGTATTTTTATAATGATATTTCAAATAATTAATATACTATATGTAATTATAGTGAATAAAAACATTAATGAATTGTTGATAATTATTATTTAAAATAGCATATTTCATGATACAATGATATAGGTAAAATATTAGGATGATGTGGGAATCTTATAGTGACTCAATGAATGAATCATGATAATGTGAATATGATCATGGGAAGTGATATTTATATATTAAATATGGTATAGTAGTGAATAGAAAAATTTATATTAGGTTGTGTGATTTTTCTAATTACCTAATTTACTGAGTATGTGTAATGGGGTATTTGGGTTGGAATATGTCAATGTTTAAAGTGAATACATTCAAACTCACCCAATAAAATCTCAAAATATTCCAAAATATTTTTTTTAGTTTTGGTAGTTGAATGAGTTTGGTGAAGGATACAGTTAAAAGAATGGAGTTGGGGATGTAGTTTTATCTTATAAGACAAATTATGGTGTGGCCCTATTTTATATTCCAAGAAGAGTTGGGTGGATGGAATTGTTTTTCTTGTCTGAGGTGTTTTATTTGGATGTAATGGGAAATGATATGGTTCTTTTATTGTAGTGTAGGGAGTGATTAATGAGGTTCCAGAATCATTTTGTTTTGAGAAGGATTCTGGGTTTTTTTGGTGACCTAAACATTTCATTCAATCATATTACATCATGATAAATGAATATTTAATTCATATCACATTAAATGACACCCAAAAACCTAATGGTTTAGTTTCATAGGAGACTAGATGAAAAATAAAACTTTTTAAAATATTTTCAACATCACATAAAAATAGTATTCTCACTAAATATCCTATTTAACACATGAAACATAATACCCACCTTTATAACCTATAGAATACAAATATAATAAATGGTGAATTAAAGTATCAGTCAGGTTTAAAATACGATTCATCAATTGAAGATCATATATGGGAATAATATGAGCATAATGGTATGAGAACATAATCAAGGTTTCGGAATAACATGATGTAATAATACCCAATAAATCATGTATTATAAAACATGAGACATGAAATAAGACTTTTATCATAACAAAAAATAATGAGAAATAATAGTGTGAAACATGATTGGATAGCCATGAACTATGAAAAATTAAAATGGAATAAAATTGAGGCCCATAATTTTGGAATATAAAAATGCATAAAATAATAGCTACCTATTTAAAATCCCAATGAAAATATATTAATTACATAGTGGATAGAATCCCATGGGGTATTTGGTCAGGTCGTATTCCATGAAATATAGTGGAAGGAGTATCATAGAGGATTGAGTTTAATATCATTCTTGAAAACATTTTTTCCAATATATATAATAATTTAACCAAATAATTAAAGGGGTATATCGGGCCCACCCATCACATAATGATAAATCTAGCATATCTATTCCCAAAAACATGAAAACATTCATAATTCATCATTGATTGATTAAACCATGAAAAATAAATTTGGTTCATGAAAAAAACCAACATAAATAATCATAATACATCCAAAGAAAAAATTTGGATGATATCCTTAGAGAATATTACACTTATATTCTTATAAACATTAAATTATGTTGACATAGATGAAAACATCTTTGTAAGAGAATCAATATTTTCTTAGATGAATAATAATAAATAAAATTTTCATTTTTCATCTATTCTAGGAATACATTTTATAAAATAATATAAATATAATTTATTTGTAAAACTATTGAAACATAGAGAGTAAGTCTCACCATTTCAACCAATTAACAAATTAGTAAAACAATTAATATGAAAAAAATAAAAACAAAATTCATTTCAAATTTTATTGAAATTAAAATTTGGTGGAAAAGGGATAGCTATGAACAACAGAAAAATATTATTAATTTTATAAAAATACATTTTTTTTGAAAAATGAATTAAGGAATCATATAGGAAGAGATAATAACATTCAGAAAGAAAAATAGAGAAAGAATGTTATTGGTTGAAAGGAAGTGGTAAAGTTGGTTTCACTTAAAAGATGTTCATCAAGTTAATTATGAACGAATGATGAAGTGACATGGTATTAGGACTTTTAAACCTCATAAAAAACATTGGATAATAAAATAAAATAATTAGAGATAAATGTCAAATATTTTCCCTTTATGGTAATTTAGTCATATAAATCTCTAATTCCTAATTAGACTGAAAAAAAACCTTTGATTATACTATATTTTTCATGAAAAAACTGTAACATCCTATATAATAAATATATCCATAATAATAACTTATTTTATAAGCATATTTATATCTATATCCTTTACTATAAAAAAAATTATACTCATTCAATACACATTCATTTTCTAGTTAATGATATTTTTATCATCAGATTTTTTAATTTTGATTGTTTCACTCATTTTACAAAAATGAAGATGTATATTGACATCAAGAGATTACATTATATTGATCATTGTGTTTTATATTATCATTTAAGAAACCTATTAATTATATATATTTCTCCAAAATATCATATATATTCATCCAATTTATTTTTAAGTTTATTTTAAAGTGTTGTTGAAAAATTATATATGTTCTATGTTGAGGCGGTAGTCCCCAACTACACATGGAAGATATTTTAATTTTTTAATGAATGAAAGGGAAAATTGTTTATAGTTAAATATATTTAAATAATAATTTTTATATCATAAAAATATTATTTTCTCATTAAATAAATCTTTTATAATTTTCCATGTATGTATTAATTTAAAATTGTAATACGCTATTCATAGAGTTAATAGTTCGCACATACACACAAGGGACATTTTAATTTTCCAATAAATGTAAATAATGTAGATAATGGTTATTCTACAAAAAAATAACATTTATTTAAATATAAGGAAAATATATATTTTTTTAATCATGGGTAAAATAAATTTAGGGGATCTAAAAGTAGAAAGAAATGAGTACAGAAGAAAACAAGTGATTTGGATCTCTCAACTTACTCCTCAGGATAGATTCTTAAGTAATATTAGACTAGTGTTTTAGTGAAACTAGAAAATATATAGTATGAAAGAGTTATGGTGGTATTTTGGATGAATCTATATGATATAAAAATCTTTCTCTGTGAGTAGAAAATGGGTGATCAAGGGCTCTTTTTAGAAATTTGTGGGTGGATAATTTTTAATAATCCTAAATTTATATTAAAGGTATGTCACATTTAAATTCATTTTTTTCAAGATAATTAAAATAATAGATAGTGTTGGAGTTTTACAAAAAATATCCACCTTCCACACAAATATGTGATAACATTTCAGATATTGTAGGTCTTATCCATTTATTTTATCTTCCTCCGATAATTTATTTCACCTTTGTAACTCTTTTTTTTTACATTAGTAAATTTTTTATGAAAAAAACATATCACATATTATGTAACTTTGACACTTTTATTTAAAATATTGAAAACCTTTTTATATTAAATTATAAGTATTGATAAAAATTAATTTTAAAATATTAAATCTAAAATGAAAAACAAAAATTAAGAAAGAATAAAACATAATTTCCAAAATGTTCAAAAAAAATTTCTAATTTAAAATTTTTAATTTTAAAATTATTATTTTACTAATTAAAAAAATTTCCCATAATAATTTTAAATAAATATTTATGTCCAACATTCATCATAATAATTTCATAAAATTATGGGCATTAGTAAAAATGGAATTTTTTACTATTAATCTAAAAATAAATCTATTCATAACAAAAAGTAAAATTAATTATAATATTTTATTATCCTGATAAGTTTAATATAAAAGTTCATTTCTTCAAATTTAAATTATAAAATTTTTAAATATAACTTTTTAACAAAAAATATAATGAAAATATGTTTTTATAAAAACTTATTTTTTAAATCTTAACTGTAATTATTCTTATTTTAAATCAATTATGAATTTTATTAGTGTTATTATATTATTAATATCAACAATATATTATATAATACATTAACTATAATATAATTTTCAAAAAATAGAAAATTATAGCGAATAAAAAGTTTTATTTTTAAGGAAATGTTTTTATTTAAAAAAATAATCTCATTATATATTTATCTACACTTATAAAATGTTATCAACGAATTGGTATTGAAAATATTATTTTTATTTTTCTATGGAATTAATAATATGGCCCCTTTTATTAGTACATATATATTCAATGGAAACATTTAAAATTTTATTTTAAATAAATATTAATTTCATAATAAAAAATGTATTGTGACTCACTTTGGTTTGGTGTTTCATGTGAAAAAAAATTATTCAATAAAAGATATAAAATAAGTGAATAAAAATGGAAGATTTTATAGTATACCTCATAATGATAATTTCATCCCCAAAATATTATTACTCTGATGGAAACTAGTGAGGGTATTATTCCTCATTACATCCTTAGGTTCCCACATATCATCGTCAAACTCATGATTCCTCAATATAACATTAATTAGATGATTAATTTTTTTTTTGTAGTAATTTACATATAAGATAAATTATTTTCAGGTATTTCTTCATAAGAGAGATCATGTTCAAGTTACACTATCTATGAGTTGAATACATATCACAGATTGAGTGTTTATTTTTTCAAAAGTGATACATAAAATACATTTTGTACTTGGGATAGGTTTTGAGGAAGGGTAATATTATAAGATACCATCCCTATATGATCGTGGATTTAAAATTGAAAAATGTATCTAGGGTAAAAATTTATATTCTTTGTAAATATCAAAACTTAGTTAAATGGTAATATTTAGAGGAATCCCTTATTTCTGACATCAGTCTCTAAATCTCTTTGGCAGTTATCTGTAGATCTATTCTATCAACTATACAAAAATTTAATTTGTTTTTGAATTTATTTGACTGTTTATATCATATCCTAATAATGTTTTGGTCCTATAAACATACATTCCACTACATACTCCAATTATGTTTGAGTTCTACACATTTTATTATATAGTGCCTCATATAATTCCATTGAAACATTAAAATGGAGATATTTGTTGTATGAGAACTCTACCAAGGGAAGGTGTTGATCCCTAAATCCTTTCAAATTCATAAAATATGATCACAACATATAATTTATATTTCATATAGTAATTTTATATTGACCATTTATCTAAGGATGATAAGTGGTACTGAATCAATTCACTCTCTCTAAATCCTATTAAATAATTTTCCAAAACAATAAGTTAAACCTTAGATCCCAAAATGATATAATGGAAAGTGTTATTCCATATAGCCTTTATACTTCCCTTATAGATATCACAGAGATTTAGTCAGTATATAATTTTTTTTTGATAGAAATAAAATAAACTAACATCATATGGTGAACCAACACAACTAGAAAATAATTATGGAACTTCAATGTTTTAGGGGGTCCTATGAAAAAATCCATTGTTATTTTATCCTATTCATGTATCGGTATAGCTAATTATTGTAACATACACCTATATTTTTATCCACTATCCTTAACTTTATTATATAAAATGTATCAATATATATATTCCATAATCTCTATTTTAAAATTTTCCCACCTAAAATGTTTAATCAGATCTTTGTTTGTCACATTGATTCAAGGATAAATAAATAATGAAGACCTACTTGCATAATAAAACTCCAATGACTCTATTTTTAAACGGTTTTATATCCCAAGTCTTATGACTCCACCACTATAAAATTTTAATTCTATAATACATTATTCTTTCTTCCCTAACTCCATATCTTCATTCTAGTCCTCCTTAATCTTCACATTGTTAGATGGTTTAGTAATAATTTGGGAAAGTATAGATTTCATTTGATGTATTATGATTTCTATGTAAACACTATGAATATTTATAATTTTTTGGTACATTTAAATCTTAATTAATTATAGGATAATAATATCCTTTCTACTATGGAAATATTATAACTAATTTTCCTTTCTTATAAGGTAATTATTTGTGCAATCATAGTCTTTGATTTACTAAACCCATATCATTTGGAACATGTTCAACTCCCATTGTGTGCATATTAAATTTAATATTTTATGAATTATATATAAATCTAATTTTTTCCATTAAGGTAATAACACTTAATATTTAACAAAAATACAAATATCTCTATATCTAGATCATGTGTTTTTAAATTGTTATCAAGGGTCGTCAATTAGTGTGACACATAGTCAATTAACTTCTAATTTTTTATTAAGACCTTATTTTAAGAATCAATGTATATGAAAACCCCTTATCCACTATAAGATAATTTGTGTAAAAGTTTTTTGATCACGTTTTTGTTTATATATTTCATTATTTCATCACATTCCTCAACCTAGAGAGACTTCATCCAATTCAAGGTTAAATTTCTTAGTGGGTTTGAAATTCATGAGAAAATTCCCAAGAAGCATTGATATTTTCTATCTAACCAAAGAAAATATTGAATCTATATCATATTTTTTGCTCATGTTTATTCCTCAATCACCTCAGTCTTTAAAGGATTGATAAGTATTTACACTCCTAATATCATATGACCCAAAAAAGATATTTTTCCCTAAAAAATTCATATTTTCTTAACATTCCATATAATTTATCCTTTCATCGAATTATTATCAAAATCCTAAAATGAGTTTTTTACATTTTCTCTTATAATATATGAGAATATAATCGATAAATAATATAGTGAATTTTTGAAGGTAATCTCAAAAGATTATATTCATAAAATGTATAAAGGTGGCCGATGAATTTATGAGTTTGAAGTGAATTAAAATTAATTCATAATTTCAATACCTTTTTTTGAAAATACTTATTTAAAATATATTATCTATTTAACCTTGGTATATGGTATCCAAATAAAAGATCAATTTTTTAAGGAATTTTTATATCATATGAGCTAATTAAACAAGTCATCAATGTGAGGAAGGGGATATATTTTATTGATCATGATTTTGTGTGTTTCACAAAAAATCAACAAAATAATTCATTAAACCGTCATTCTTCATGAAAAAGATTGTTTTTTACCCCACAATGAAGAACATGGGAATTTAAATACCTTTTACATATTCTCTTTAACTTTAATCTTTCATCCATACAACTCAATAAGGGGTAATTTTATAAGGATACTTTTATATGAGCATATAACTTGGTGTGAGTCAAATTGAAAAATAACAATCGTATTCTTATGGTACACTAGGTAGTTCCTCATAAAATACATTAATATAATCCCATATGATTTGATTGTCTCTAATTTTGAGTCCTTTTAAACCATTTGATACAAGAGTTCCTCTTTATTGGGTATTAGGACCCATATTACTGAATCTTATTGAAAAGGGAGTTCATAATAATCATTCCACTAATATTTGAAATTGTGATGACTTGGGATATGAAATAAGATATACTTATCTTGAAAATTGATATGATATTTATATATGTTGAGATATTATTTTTTTAATATCACATAGATTTATACAAGGGGAAGAAGAACATTACATATAAGAATTATATTACCATGAATAATAAATAGAGAATAGTTTTATAGTTTGGATAAATCGTCACACCACTATCTATTTTCACCAATAATTATATATCCAATGTTTGAGGTGATGAATAAACTTTCTTGTAAACGTTTCATGAAATGAATGAATACGAACAACCATAATGAAAAAAAATACTTTCACAGTTCTATATTTTAGAATATGTTTTCCTTTAACCACATGATTATGTTGATTCACTTTAGAAATATTTATTACATAGACTCTTCCTTTATCCCTTGGTATAAGAGCCTTTTGAGACTCATTTTCCCTATTATCCCTTAGATTAGAACATTTATTTTTAGAATTCCCAAACTCCTTGAAATTAATGCAATGAATTATGGGTGGTGCATTAGTTTTTATCTTCATATCATAATTTATATTCGTTATCTTATTCATCCCTATTTGAGAATCATGTCACTTATAGATATCCTTCCAACACATGAAGCACTTTTTGGTCCCTTTCATGAAATTTCCATTTCACTTATTCCTATAATTTTTGAATGTATATGGTTGGATTTTTATTTCTCCATGATATGTATGATTTCTGTTTCATTGGAATTCATTTTTACTTTTCCTATATTTAACACCATATAAATTATGAGAGCCTCTAATATTTATACCCATGTTATTTTTAAATCTAACAATTTACTCTTATTTATCAAGGTCTCTTATGATTAATTCCCTATAATGTTTGGTTTTGGGACACTAGAGAATCAAAATAACATAATTTTAATGTCATTAAAAAATAGGGAGAATGTCTTAGGATTTTATAGAATCTACCCTCATAATTTCTATGGGATTTATTATTATTTTTTTTTCAATTTCTAAAAATTCTGAGTCCATTTTTTTGAATATTTTATGTAAAATATTAATGGAATAAAATTTTCCTGGACTCTACTCATCCCATTGAGTCACATTTTTTCTCTTACACATATTCTTAATGGGGATATACCATTGGTCAGCCTCACCATAAATAAGATAAAAATTTAGGACAAACATCTCATTGTATAGGTACTGGACAAAATAAAATATATTTTATATTTCACTAATCTATTTCTCACAAATTTGTGCATTTAAAGACCCAAAAAGGGATTGTATACATTCTCACATAAAAGAGATAATAAGATATTACTCCTTAATTAATTTGTTAAGGGATCTATTTTTTCAATGTAACAAATTGGAATATTTTATATAATGCATTTAGAGTTATATATAGAGTTAATGTGAGATTTTAGGGCCCGAAGATACTCTATGTTGGTATATTAAAAAAATTTAATTTATTATATCACATGTGCATAACTTTTCTAAAATAATGTAATATAAACTTAATTATATATTAGATGAGTAAACCAAGTCATTTAAACCCAAAATGTGTGGTTTACTCTAATAATGATATAATAATTTTCGTATTTGGATTCTTGGATATAGTGGATTCATGGGAATATTAAATAGATAAAATTAATTTACTAATTTAGTGTATATTTATTATATGGACCAATTGACTCTTCTTTATAAACCCCATAATGGATAATTACATATGGTTAGATATATAACACTACATAACTAAGATGATAGAGGGAGATTTAGTGGTGAGTGTATTCGAGTGTGATATCAGGATCAAAGATCAACAACAAAAAGATGTAAAGAATTTAGAAGAAAATGGATAACAGAATTGATCAATCAATAGATATTATATAGATAAGTTATTTACCAATGATCGATCCAATAATAATGTAATATTTTATTGATTTAATCACTACTATTTATGTTCAAGGATAAATGAGAATAGACTCTTTGATCTTTCATTATTGATTATCCCATTTATTGTTTCAGTTTTGTTGGTTTTAAGAATTTGATATTAATTTTTATTTCATATATTTATTATCTTCTTCGTTCTACAGATTTCACCAATAATCACATAATGAACTATACCTTCATGGGTGGATCACTAATTCCTTTCATAAAATGTCCATCTATTCATTGACATTCATCATTAGTATTTTTATTTGTTAATGATTTGACTATACATGGGAAATGGATCATTGTGATGTTTCTATTTAGTTTAATGTATTATTATAATGGGTTTATTTCTAGGAATCAAGATATGTTGGAGGTGTGGAGATGATGACAAAAATATAGTCATACTTAGGGTGATGGTGGTTCCATGATCTTGATTGAGAATGTATCACAAGAGGTTTAGTGACTAGAAATTTTTGAGAAAATGGTGGTTGGAATCTGGCCACCGGTGACGATTCAGGACTCATTAATGTGATCCTGATCATTATGGGTGATAATTTTGGTGAAAAAAAGGAAAAAATGGAATCTGAAAATAAAAATTGATAGCCTAGAATTTATATGGAATTATGATATACATTTCAGGTAGTTCGGAAGAAAAAAATGTTGTGTAAACCCCACTATGTAGTTTCTAGGTTTTCATAGAGTGTTAAAGAGAACACACCATGTAAGGACCCACACACCCTATTGCCCTTATCTATCCAGCTTGGAATGTATAGGGAGTACACACCTAGGAGGCCTTCTGACACTATATTTCATGTGTGTCAATTAACACCTTGTGTGTTTTGGTAAGAAAATAGGCATGGGAAAAAAGAACATACCAAGTGTCACCCAAACCTCTGCACTTAACATAATTTAAAATAACACTATTTATATTAGGGATCACAATGTTTCATATAGTGGGTCATGATTAGTACAATAATTAGTCAGACAAGTTATATACCCCTAAGGGTAACATCACGTACTACCTCTCGGTCAGGATAGAACACTTTTCTTTTCCCTATATCCAATTTTAATATCCATATAGATGGATTTCCTATGGACATACCTTAGAGGGTACAATTTTATATTCCATCCTTATCATAGGATGACTGATCCCCTATACTATAAATTTATGGATAGATTCATGTATCCCTCTATGTGGCCTATGCTGTGATCCATTACCATTATTCCCTAGGTTAGGTTTGGTATCATATTTTGGATATCTAGGGTGTGTGATATCCTTCTTGGTGGGTTATCTTGGATAGGGTAAGGTATCCTCCATGTACCCTATGAATGATCCCAAAAATGTTTAATGACATCTATTGTTTTATAGTGAGGTGTTTTCTATTTAAGTGAGTATCTTATATGATCCCTCTCAATACCATAATGATTCTTTATGGAATGACCCAAGGATTATGACCTCTCTGATGAGTTCTATTAGTATAGGTAGTCCTGATGAGTGAGTTATCACATAAAAATGCTACCTTAGATCTTAGAGACGTCACCCTTGGCTAGTATTGAGTATGTGACAATACCTTAACACTTTAAGTCTTCCTTGAGAATATCTTGATTACCTTGTCTTCCCCCATAATGATTATTTTGTGTTATCTGCCACTTTATTGATTTGTATTTGGTGATATCATAGTATACTACCTCTTCTGTTAATGCTCACCCCTATATGGGTTATTACTATATGTTTCATGTATTATGTAGATGATAATACATTCGACTTTATCCAATGTATAACAGGATAAAGTTTATATAATTTTTCTTATATGGATGGCGGATGGTTCTAGGAGATTCATTTTTTATTGTAGTATCCTTTTGTTGGCAGGTTGGACTATATATAGTGTGGGTGGTCTTGTATTTTTTTCATTTTTATATTTTCTATAATATTTAATTAAATATGATATGGGATAAGTTATTCGGTTGGAATTTACTATGTAATTTTTTTACCTTTTTGGCATTATACTTCTGTATGGGGATGTGTTTGTGCATACAAGTGCTTTAGGCTAAGGCCTCGCATGTGTCTGAATATGTGAAGCTAGTCTCCAACCACTGACATATTGAAGGTGGTATTGTGGAATCATACATGGTTTACCACTGTCCGAATGATCCTTAGTGGGCTGGTTCTGTATAGATTGGTATTATAGGTGGTCATATTAGGACTAGATTTTGGAAATTATCTCACTGGGATGTTTTTCTTTCAGAAATAAGGAAATAATATTGTAGTGTATGATGTTTAAATCAAAGTACAATGATCCCAATTATGGTATAATGCTAAAATTATCCATCCACCAGAACTCTGATAACCTTTTTTGACTCATTTCATGTAGGAACTTGTTTTAAGAAATAATTTTATACATTCATCATATGGGAATAGGTTATGGTTTCCCTGTCCTTCTTGATTCATCTCCCCATACATTATATTTGACCATGGTATATCATATTGATCCACAAGGTTCCACCTAGTAGATAGTTAAAGATGTTATCACCAAAGGAATAGGATATTGATTGGTTTGGTGATGAGGCATCAATACATGGGCTTTTTCATGAGGAGTTTTTCATTAGGGGGATAGTGATAGATACATCCATATATTGAGAACATGATATAACTATAATTGTATTCTCAGGATAAAATTAACCCATATTCCAGGAAGAAAATTGTTTGAATATTTCATGGTAATGACTTAGGTGGATTGATCATAATTCTAGATATTCATATGAATAGACTTCCCATGATTATATTTATGTCTAACCCACAATAATTTAAAGACTAACTAGAAGATATAGATTAGGTTTTTCACTTTTTGGGGGACCCCTATTGGTTATATGGTAGTCCAAAATTTATCCTTATATAGGATGTTAAATGTAATTTTTTGATCCATATATTGGTGATGTTTTATTTGGTACCAGGAATGAAAATTTTAGGGACACATCCCTCAACAAGATTTGTAATCTTGTGATGCATTTTAAGGAATTTAGGTAAGTCAGTGCCTCCCAATGTTTATAGTATTGTGGTGTAGGGAATGAGTTCCTTTAATTTATATGTTTAATTCAATTTATCATGTTCTAAGGTGTTAGAGAGTGCCTTTTTTATTTATATTAGGTATGAAAATGGAAGGATATCTATAATAAGTGACGACTTATAACCTAAAGGCTCCAAGTGTGATTTGAGGTATGACATCTGTACTCTCTACTTTAGATGTAGCTTCGGTATAAATATGATTAGTTCACTATTTAAATATAACATACCATGTTTAATATCTAGATATTCTAGTGGATCCTTTATCTTTATATTTTTATTTATAGACTCATTATTGTGAATTTTCGGTGATCTGATCATTCATCCATTAGTGCGAACTATCTTTTTAAGGAGAGATATTTTTATAGGACATATCCTTAGTGTGGTGAGACCTAGGATGATTTCTTTGTATGGATTGGTTGTATAATATCCATCATCAACATGAGTGTTACTATCGATGGTTCTAGTGTTCCCGAATTGGCAGGATGATTTTTTCTTTCACTAGTAAGATTGAATCACTGACAGAGAAGGATGTCCTCAAATAATTAAGGAAAAAAATAAAATATCATTAGTTATATAGTATTACCATTGGTCCATAAGATGTAATGAGAATTTAGTTTATTTCACTGATGGAAGAATATGATAATGTCATTCCTAAGAACATTTTAGTCTTACTTCCTTATAGAGAAATCAACTTCAACATAAAACTACATCCATAGAAAGCCGCAATATATATTACATCATATCAGATATCCCTCTTAGATCTATAAGAGATGATTTTATTATTGAATGAATTTTCCGGGAAGGGATTCATTAGACCCAATGTTCTCTCTTGGGAAACCCCTTTTTTGATCGATATTAAGGATGAAGGGATATGTAGTTTCTGTAGGGATTAATATCACCTAGACTTTGTTACTATAATGAATCAGTATCCACTACTGATAGTCAATGAACTCATTAAAAAGTGATTATGTGTGAATTGGTTTTTGATGTTTTGTCTCAGGATAGGTTATCACTTTTTTTGGTTTTGAGAATAGAATCTATCGATGGAAGTGTTCTTGGGATTCCATGGTAAATTTAGTTTTGTGGTGATACCCTTCAGCACGGTAGACACTCAAGAAGTGTTCACGAGAATCCTAAAATATATATTTTTTATTTTTAATACTATTTTTTGGTTATTCTTCTTAAATTACTTCTTATGCACACACAGTTAGAGGATGATCACATAAGACATTTGAGGATTTCCCTAGATATACTCTGCGAGCACAAGCTATATATAAAGCTCCTGAAATTTCAATTTTCAATTCCAGTGGTTCACATCATGGGAAATGTTATCTTTAAAGAGGGAGTAGAAGTGGAACTATTGATGGTCAAAGAGTTTCTATCTTGGGAGCTATCCAAGATCCTGGGAAAGGTGTAGATATTTAATGGGTTGGGGGATATTATCAGGTATTCATGCATGATTTCTCAGGGATCCTGAAACAGATCACTTCTGTGAATCTAAAATGGTAAACCATTCATGTGAAAAAACAATTTTTAGTAGTATTATAATGTTTTTCACCACAGGTTGGGGAGAGCACCCATCATGAGACTTACTGAGGATAGTTTTGAGTAAAATGTGTTCTACGATGCCTCTAGAGTTGGGATTGGATGCATTTTTTACATAGTGGTGATGGATTGAGTTCTTGAAGGACAATGATTCCATGATATTCTATAATATAGATATAGGGAATGAAATTTAAGATGATATTGGAAATAAATGTTGTTCAATGTTGCAAGAGAGGCGGTGGAGCAGTTGGCCTCTTTGTAGTTGACCCTTATAGATGAGGGTGGAGAGGATTATCTCGAGTTAATTGATGTCACTCAACCACTTATCTAGTGTTTTAGGGGTTTTTAGTTGGAAGATATGAATTGGTAGGTATTTTGAGACTAAATATCCAAAAGATAAACTATTTATCAATTTTATAAAGTTGGGGAGCACATCATTTGTTTCCATGATTGGACAACTATTCCAGTCACACTATGAGAGGAGATACTGAGGGTGTTTTATACATCCTCCTTAGTGTTACATCCAAGAGTGGTGAAATTTTATCAAGACCTTTAGAATTATTTATGATATCCTATGATAAATATTTGTGTTGTAGATATAATCTATTGATGCCTCACCTACAAAAATGCAAAAGTCTGTCATAATGTTCTAGAGGGATTGAACCAACCACATGAGGTGTTGGACTGGAAGTGGGATAGAATATCAATAAATTCCATGATGGGAAATCCAAAAAAAACCTGAGGTCATGAATCTATATGGTTGATTATAGACTGACTAACCAAGGCATCCCACTTTATATCCCTATGCGAGTAGAGTATAGATGAGAGTTTGGGTCACCTGTACATGCAGAAGAAAGTCCATCCTCATGGGGTTCCTTAGAAGATTGTTTCAAAGAATATTTCTACCTTTATGTAATTCTTTTGGAAGGAGTGAAAGTAGGAGTGTGAGACTTTGTTTTGGTTGAGAATGATATTACACCACAATACTGATGACCAGGCTGGGTGGACCATTCAAATTCTAGGGGACATTATTTGAGCTTTTATGTTTGGATTTTTATATAGTATGGAGGACTACGTTACCTTGGTTTAGTAATCATATAAAAATATTTACCACTCCACCATAGATATGAAATCAACTGTGTCTTTAATAGAGACCCAACAAGTCACTATTGGGTTTTCTGAGCTAGAGGATATAATTTTAATGATGACTACTAGGATGGGCTAAGAAATAGTTGGTAATAGTGATAACAAAGATAGTGTTGATCATTGATAAGTAGATGAGGAATTCCCCAATCCATCATAATTCCTATGAAATTGATGATAAAAGAATTTGGACTTATAAGAGAAAGAATATTTTTTCCTATATGTTCCACCTTAGTGTGGATTATGGAGGTTTAGCCGAGGTCATGAGCTATCTCTAATATTTATTATCCCTTTCAAAATATTGTGTATGAATAGTGATATGTAATTCCACTTACCCCTACTAACTTTGTCAGTATTGGTGAAAAATTCATTCCATGTGTCACATCTTAGGAGAAATGTCCCCGATTCATCGCATGTTATTGACTATGGTGAGATGGAAAATGAGGATAGATATACCTTCACATAGTACCTGGTGGTTGTCTAAGATGGGTAGGATAAGATTATTTGTGGGTATGTAATTTTTTTATTGTACACTTGATGGAATCTTGAGAACCTCTATGAGATCATCTGGGTGTATGAAAATGAGATGTGAGATCCTTACCATCACTGATTTCCGTAGGATGTTTCTTTTTGGGAGGAAAAGGCCTGATGTGTGGAGAATTTTAATAGATCCATTATTATATATAGCACATTGGAATATTTTATGAAAAACATTTAGAGCTAGGTATAATATAGGAATATGATTTTCTGTCCTATGAAGACTCTCCATTGATATATTAAATTTACCAAAATAATTATATAAAAACACAAAATTTTTATGAAATAATAGAATAAATTCTGAATAGAGTCTCATATGAGAAAACTGAGAGAACTATTAAATTTGGAACATGAATTATTCTTTATTCATGAAATATTTTATATTAGTAACTGATTCTTCGATATAGTTTATTTTTGGAATGATTAAATTGGTTGCATTAATTTATTAATTCAGTGTCTATTTACTAACCATCCCCAATGACTCTTCTTTTAAACCACTCATTAGAGAATTCCCTATGGTTATTTTTGTAACCCTAGTTGATTGATAGGATTAAGGGAGATCCAGTGGAGAGAACATTAGTGGGTGATATTTGTATCAAGAATCAATGATGAACGACCATGGATAATTAGGGAGGAGATGATGAACATATTGTACCTCAAAATCAATGAAGATATGATTTTAACCAAAAATTCATCCGAACTTGAGGCCATAAATTATTATTTTTCTTTAAACCAAATTATTTATTTTCCATGGTGAAAGATAATAAATTATTTTATAAATTAATTATTATATTATTATTTATAGGTTACTCTATTGATTATTTCATTTTTATTGAGTAATCTATTTCATATAAATTTGGTTCTAATATTTTTTTATCCTTCCCTTTCATAACATTCTCTTAATGATGACCAAATGATCATGGAATTATTTGGATGCCTAAATTGTATTCCATGCCTTTATCCCTTTAATCATAAACATTTATCATCATTATTACGATTGGATAATGATTTAAATATTCAACAAAAAATGATCATTGTGAAATCTCTCTTTGGTAGAATAGATTATTACTGAGGATTTAGTTTTGAGATTGGAGGAATTATGGAGGTGTGGAAGAGATTACTAGAATATGATGATGGTTTTTTAAATGATTGTTCCATTTTTTGATCAATATGTTATCTATGAAGTTGTGGTAATGGTTGATTTTTTAGTATAGGGTGTCCAAAATCTATCCACTAGCATTGATTTGGTTTTGATCAATGAAATTTCGAGAGTTGTTTCCAAGAATCATAGAGAAAACAATGCAGATTGTGGTGTGGGTGAAGGCACATGAACAAACTATAATTAATGTGATATTTTGATATATATGCTGTGTAGTTAAGAAGAAAACATGTCACGTGGAACCCATTATATATTGTATAGGGTTTATAAAAAGAGTTAAATATCACATGATATGTATTGGTTTCACAGGTCATATTTCCCTTAGCCAACAATATTGTATTCTATATAGAGTATATTCCAGGTGACCATGTGAACTCACACCCCATCTATGTCGAGAACATCTCAAGTACTTCAATAATTTAAATGTCATGGTTGGAAACCACTTTTTGAGTACTGGACCAACATCTTTATGGAATTCATTATAATAGAATTCCATAAATCTCTTGGAACATTCTATTTGAGATGAAAGGAAATGTGTAGTACCCAACTTATTGAGATAAACAATGTACCCCTGAGGGACACATCATTTACAACTTCTATGGGAGGTTAAAGGATACATATTTTACCTCTATAGAGATATAATCAGTATGGGTACATTCCATTGGTCCACCATAATATGGTATAGTATAGTATAAGTTCATTAGTATAGGATGAGTAATGCCCTCTATGGGATAGTTCTGGATAGGTTTGGTCATGTACCTCATTTCAAACATCCAAATAATTTGGTTCCTTTCCAAGTATATTATTTTCATTAGGGTTAGTTATCCCCAATAAGCATTGGGTCTAATCCCCTATCAGTATATCTATATCTATCTTATTTTAGTAAGGTGTAGCCCGATTGAGTAATTATTTTTGATGATCCAACCCAGTTTCTTTATACATATTCTTAGAAATACTTAATGAGTATGACCTCTCAGATGAGTTCCACTAGCATAGCAAGAACCAATGAGTGGGTTCTCTCATAAAAATTATACCATGGAACCTTGACCATTATCCCTACATTGGAAGTAAGGATTTGACCTCACATTGAGACTTAGATGATTCCTTGATAATATCTAGGTTACAATTTTTCCTTTTCGGGGATTTAGAGAGGACTCCCTCTTTGATTTTTTGTGTTTTCTGATTTCATGGTGTCACACTATGTATGTTTATGATCATCCCTAGATTAGATTTACTGTAACAACCCGAGATTTTATGAAAAATATTATTCTTAATTTCATTGATGTATTTTGTTGTATGATACACCAATATTATCGTGCGCTATACGCAACACCGTATTAGCTTTCAGTATATGCAACCCTAACTTGGCTTTCATTACACCCAATCGCGACCTTCCTCGATAGCGTGTGTAGTACGCAATACCGGGTTTCACAAAACAACGATATATTGTTATAATATTTTGATGGACTAGCCGTTATGAATAGTATTAACCACATTTTAAATTTTATAACATTATTATTCAACTTACATATTTGCTAGAAAATGGTATGAGAACAAAATAAATTTTTCAGGTAAAATTAGTATTTTTCAAAAAATGGAGTTTTGCCGCCTTTTGATGGCGCACCCACATTAAATCTTGTTTTTTACATGTCTATAAGTTAAATTTGACAAAATAAAATTCTTCTTTGGAATCAAGATATAAAAATTTACGTTGGATAAAATTTTCATATTATTCTGATAACTTTCATATTTTAATGAATAGTAAAAACACGCTATATTTTAATTAAAAACAACTTTTTTCATCGCAATAATTTATATGGTTATATTATCTTTTTAATTTGGTTTAAAGTGTAATTAGAATATATTTTTACCATTTAATCCAATTTTGGTCATTGAAATTAATTTCACTTTTAAATTCGATATAAACAAGTATCAATCTTTTGATAGTTATTGTTTCTTAAAAAACATGCTATTTGTTTTGATAACGGGAATTAATTTTATAATTAATTAATTCCACTTCTATGTTTTGAATTTGGAAAAATATAAATCAATTTTGAATTCGGAATATCAAATAATTCTTAGGCTGATTTTTTGGTATTTCTCTGAAAAACAACAATTTTCGATGAATAGTGAAACCACATAGTGGTAGTTAAAAAACTGACATTTCATTTAAATGAAATTTTACCACTTAGGTGAATTTAATTTCAAAAATATGAGAGACACGTTTAATATCAAGGACTAAAATGTGGTTCAATGAGACGAAAATAATTTTTGGTGAATAGTAACTTTTTACTTTTTTTACCACGGTTAAAAGTAAATAGGGTAATTAAGGGTAAAAATGATGTTATTATTACCCTAACACATGTAATAATTATATTGGATAAGTGTAATTCGACCAAAAACAACCTTAGGAATAAAATATGACCATTTAGGCCAACATGGATTAGATTAGGACATTTATTATTAATTTATTTAAAGAAGAGTTAAAATAGTTAAAATCAATGATTAATAACTAAATCATTTTTAATATAGGGTTATAAAGACGATAAATTAAACTATAATTATTAATCAGAAAGATAAAAAGATTTCCTACAAAATGGTATTTTATTTGTAATTTTTAGACATTAAATAATTTAATTTATGTATGACACAATGATGATACAATTATTATCTTATTATTGAAATATTGACATAATTGATGTTATAAATACCCAAATAAATGTAATTTCAGACTTTTTATGAATTCCACTACTTTTCTAGGTTACTATGACATGTTATTATGGATTTAATTAACTTTTTTAGAACTAATAATTCTGTTAGGATTTTCACAAGAATTAAGTACCAAATACTCTCAAAATTGACATAAAAAAGTTTTTAAAACAAATATTATATTATTAATTATTATTTTATTCATAAAAATCTAAGGATTGGAAAAATGACTTATATAAGTATATATATACTAATAATTAACCACTTGGAGTTCTTTTGTCTTGTTATAGTAAGTTTATTAACCATATAGTGTAAGAAACCAAAAAAAGACACGGTAAAAGTTAAATTATTTAACTTAGAGTTAAATCTAAATGATAAGGTTAAAATAGTAACCCAAACTTGTCAAAATTATATTGGATGAGAGTATTTCAACCCATCCCCACCTTAGATTTTAAATAAATAAATTTTGAGATATTAAAAACCGAATATGACTTTATAATAAAATAATATTTTAAGTTTTCCAAAGGTGCCCCTCTCCTCCCTTATAAAAGGGCACCTCCTCCCTCTCTTCCTCACACCACTTTGAGCCTTCAAGCTCGTCCAACCCCTCCCAAATTCTCTTCTCCACATCCCTAGAAACATCCTAGAGGTCCTGGTCTTCTTAAAAGACCAATTTTAGTTCCCTATGTGGAGGTCTCAAAGAGACGCTTGAAAGAAGAGGTAATGTCCGTTACCGATTCTTTCAACATTATTTCTTCTTCCACTTCTTCTTCTTTAGTTCTTCCAATGTGAAGTAATAACATCAGTATCACTCATATAAGGATATGTTATTATAAGTATTAAACAACCATATTTCACCATCTATCCATCCTATGGAAAAAGAAATCACCACGCGTGCGTACGTACGGAATACCGTCTCCACGTCGTGGTGTAATCTATTTTCCCACCACCACCTTACTTGGATGTGTATAATGGTGAAAGTAATGAATATATATGATTATTGTAATGTAATATTGATTCTGTAATTTTATACATACACATTAATAGTGGTCTTTGGAGTTAATTTCATCTTGAAATTGGAATAAATCCAGTGTTAATCTTTTGATACTTATTGTTTAATAAAAACACGCTATTTTCTCTGACAGTGGGAATTAATTATTAAATCAATTAATGAAACCTATATGTTTTGAATTTTTTAAAATATACATCATTTTTTAATTCAGAATATCAAATATAGCTCAGGGTGAATATTTGGTATTTTTCTGGAAAACTTCAATTTTCATGAATAGTGAAACCATTAAGTGGTACTTAAAAAACTGATTTTTCGTTTAAATGAAAATTTACCACCTATGTGTTTTGAATTTCAAAAAATAAAACATACATGGTTGTCATTAATAAGTAAAATTTGGTTCAATGGGATTAAAATAATTTTTGGGTGAATAGTAACTTTTATGTTTTAATCGCGATTAGAGGTAATTAGTGTAGTTTAAGGTAAAAATAATGTTTTAATAATATGAAATGACCTAGAAACATGTACTAACCTCATTGGATGAGTCATGACCGACCAATAAAATCCATGGGTAAACTTGGGGACCCCATGGAGCCACTTTTGTTGGAAAATGACATAAATACCATTTTATTTAAAGATAAAATTAAAATGTCACAAACATGTGTTATTTTACTAAAATAATTTTTACATGGGGTTATATAAATCATATCTTTTACTATAAATATTAATTAGAAAGATAAAAATATTTCTTACATAATTATAGTTTTTCTATAATTTTTAGATATTAAATACATTAATTTATTTATGACACCGTGATGATACAGTACTTACCTCATAAATGAACGATTTAAATAAAATGAAAAGATAGGGTGCAATATAAGTCATACACTTGTCACAAACCTATTTTAATAGTTTATTTAGACACATTATCACCTTATCCTCTAAATATATCCTTTTGGGACCTTTTAAATACGAAAACCATTTTATAATAAAGTAATATTTTATAACTTTCCAAGAGTGCCCCTCCTCTCCTCTTATAAAAGGCCCCCATCTCTACCACCTTACACACACCTATAAAGACTTTGGCTAGGCCAAACCCTACCCATTTCATCTCTACACATCCCTATATTAATAATTGAAGCCTCACATTTTGGCAGAATCCATTACAAAGAAGCCTTTGAGCTCAAATCAAAGAGAGTTACCCGATTTAAAGGTAATGTCTTCCCTTGTGTTCTTTTGTTTTATTTTTCTTCTCCAAACCCTTAAACTCTTTTTATTAATTTTTTTTGTAACAACACCAGTATAGTAAATATACTAGGATGTTTTTATAATAATTATTCAAGATACACTTTCACACACCTCCGTCTAATGGTTGAGGAATATACTGTTTCTGTGGATGATGAATTACTGCCACAGGAAACGATGATTGTTAAATATTATTTTAACACATTAAAAGGTGTCCATTAAGATGTCACTATATTTATATATGATATATAATATGTTTATGGTTTCATTAATCTTCTTTATTTTTCATTTATGGAATACCTTTATGGTTTCCATTATGGGTAAATGCGATATCTTCATTTTAGGAAGTGATGACTACTGCCCCCTCAAAGTGATTTGATTCGTTAATTCCATATGTGGGACGTATAAAGGATGAAATTAATGGTATTAAATATGATATCCTACTTGAATTATAATATAACTTTATATAATTATTATTTAATTCCATTGAATACAGAAAAAAAATTAAAGTAGCGTTCATGCGTACGTACGGCTTACCGTCTCCATGAACAGTACATTTCATTTCTTATCTCCAAATGTAATGTAATATTATAAGTACATATATATAATGGATATATATGTAATATATTACATCTAAATTATGGATATCATTATGGAATTATAATATATATCTCTCTCATTTTGTTTTAATTCCATTAATATCACAAAAAATGAAAGTAGAGTTCAAGCGTACATACGGCCTACCGTCTCCATGAACGGTGCTTTTAATTTTATATCTCCAAATGTTATGGAATAGTATAAAATGAATTTATACTGGATATATATGATATTTCAAACATAAATACTATTCTGTATATGATGTACCTATAATTACATGGAAAATTATTTTCCAACAAGTTTGATTTTTACTCATGTACTTAACATCGACAAAACGTCTGATATGAACTCACTTTAATAACCAATTATTATAAACTTATAATTTTTTATATTAACTGAATAATAATCTTTAATGTATGTCCATAAAAAATTATAAATTGACCAAATTTTATTATTCAGGAGATTAAAGAACGATCGAGTCATGTCGGACACGAGGTAAGGGATCCTACCCCTCTCTTTCTTTTTAAGTACACTCTTTTATGTCATTCATGTTATGCTCATCTTTCTTATGATTGGGATGTTATTTTATATTACTCCTACTATAATTTTTATGTTAATATTGTTATAGACCCTATTTTCTCTCATCAATCCATTTGGGATGTTTTGAGTGGAGCCGTTAGGCTGCCGAATTTTCGTAAGAGATCTAACCTCTCTCTTTATTTTTAAGTACTCTCCTTTTTGTCACTTCTTTTAAGCTCCTCTTTGTTATGATGGAGGATGTTCTTTTATATTAATATTTCTATAAATTTTATTTTAATATGATGAGAAACCCTATTTGATCTCATCAATCCATTTTTTGGACGTTTTAAGTGGCGCCGTTAGGCTGCCGAGTTTTCGTAAGGGATTTTCCATCTCACTTTTAGTCCCGTGATATTTATGCTACATTTTCCACCATTTCCATTTGAGTTTTGTATGTACTTCCCATTATCATACTATTTGTGTAATATAATTTTATTTATGGGTATTTACATATTCATTTTATGACCCTTCTTCAATGGGGTGTATGTTTCGAAAGTAACCCAAGTCGGTAAGGGAACCTTTCACCCTCCTCTTTTTAAAAGACTTATTTTGTTATGTCTTTTAATTCCCATACTATTATGTTGGGATATGTTATTTTATATCCTTATTGATTTAAATTTTATGTCCAAGTGATGATATACCCTTTTTATCTCTCATCAACTCATTTTATGAATTTTGAAGTGACGCCGTTAGGCTGTCGAATTTTACCAAGGGAACTTTTTAACCCAATTTCGATTTCTTTGGGTTCAACATGTAGTTATTGAATATGTCATCCTTTGAATATGTTTGAATGAACTTTTATTGTTTTACACTTAATATCAACTTATATTGGGTGTATTTATATTTGTCACACATAATTTTGAGATTGATTTATCTTTAATTTAAGGATACCTTCTTTATAAGGAATTTCATCACATTTTACATTTCTATTGAGACTTTATTGTTGTTATGAACCAATTCACTCTTATATGGTGTATATACTGTCCTTTGGAATATTATATCATGAATCCATTTATTCTCATGATATTATAAAGTTCAGATTAAATGTTATTCCTCAATTATTGTATTCAAGTGACTCTAATTTTGGTAAAAACCCTTTAACCAAAATATCGCTTAAAATGTTTTAATGATTTGTTCTTATTAATATAAATGTTTTTAAAATGGTTTTAGATATTTATTTATGTGGATATTAATGGTTTAAAATTTTAAAATCTTCAAGGTGGTATGGGACAATTTTATTCAAAAATCTCTTTATTAAATGTTTTAAATGGTTTTGAAAATGGTTTTTTTAATGGATTCATTATTTCAATATCCTAAAATGTTATATTGTGATTGAAAAGTGGAAATGTTATGTTTCCTTTATGAATGTTTTATTTGATACGTTAATGTTATGGTTCTTGATAATTGTTATGAAAACGGGTGGTTTCGTGATAAACTAAGGGTGGGTGAGCCTGATATAGCTCTCCAATGCATTGGGTAACACGAAGGGGTTAAACGTTATGGTTTCTCTGAAGAGATTTAGGAAATATACTGTGATGGGTATTCCAAACATAACCTAGAGGGTTACTTCCTACGTATGAATGTTATGAATGACTCAAGTTACCTTTATGACTTATGATTTCTATGATTTATTCCTGATTTGATGAGGTATGTTAAAATGATTATGTTTTATGAGTAAAGTATGATTTCATACATGGACTAATGTTTTCTTTTCATACTTTTATATCCATAACTAAGCTTTTTATGCTCATCCCATGTTTTTGAAATGTTTTTCATAGGTCAAGGGAAAGGTTCATGATAAGATGATAGTTTCAAGGAAGTGTCAAGAAAGAATCAATGTTTTATTTTAAATATGTTTCCATTGATGGGAAAAAACGAATTCTATATTTTATGTAACCACTTTGTTTAAATGTGGATTGTAATTCATGATTTATGATATAGTTCTCTAAAACTCAAAACCTGAAGAGATCCTCAATGTGAATTATTCATTTAATTCAATATTAAGTAAGGTTTAAGGCTGGGGACTTATAGTTGGTATCAGATGCCAGTTTAGATAACTTTAGAGGTTAGGGTATTCTCTAGGCATAAGTGACATTACCATAATGGTTAGGATTTCAGAAAGAGTCCTAGTTTTAGACAAAGTGAATGAGTAAGTATATCTTAGTGTTTATCTTTCTCATTAGTACATGATGGTTTTTTTGATATACTCACACTGACATTTCTGTTTTTAGTGAATGGAAGGATCTAGCAGGCACTAAAGTAACAATAGGTTTGAAGGAAACTGTGGTGGTTCTCTGATTAAGAGACTGGATGAAATGGGGGATTCAATGAGGAAACATGTGGTCGTTCTAAACCAACTATCAAGGATTCATGATCAACCACTTGTACATTGGTATGTTCTGTAATTCATCATGTACGAGATGACCAATCGATGTGGAAGTTCAGGTAATAATTATAAAGGTAACCATTAGGGTTTATATGATCCTTACTTTTGAGGTAATTATGGGTTATTATATATTATGATAGAAAATGAAAGGCATGAGATAAAATTGAGGTTAAAATATGTTATGATTATTTTTGAAGATTTTATCTCATTTTGGGGAATGTTATAAGAATTATATAGTTTAGGAAAAAGGACAACACGCAGACCGTGTGACAACCCGTCGTATCGGACAAAGCTTCGGGAATCGAACCCACAACCAAAGTACGATGGGTATTTATCACCTACCACTAGACTACGTGAAGTCCCTGGTTATTTTGACTAATTCGTTTTAGTTAGATGATTTTAGGAATCAAGAGTAAGTTTATTTTGGGTTATCTATGGAAATGATTAACCTATCATGGAGGATATATGATTAGGTTAATTACTTTTCAATATGAGAATTTAAGAGCAACTGATGTTATTTGGAGATAAATGTTAATTTGTACCTTGGAAGACTATGTGATTAAATCCTTAAAATATTTGGGTTTCAATCTTAGATTGGTTTACATTGAAGAATTTTATGGATGATTGTTTATCGAATGGTCTTCGTTGAACTTTGTGTTTTTTTGGAAAATTTTTGGAGATTAAGAATAGATTTTATTTTTATAAAGGATTATAATTTTTTGGATTATCTGATCTCATACTAACAATTTTGGTTTTGGATTTTGTCTAAAGACATGGGAAATATGTAGTTCTCTTTTGTGGATTAGGTGATTCTCAAGAAGTTGATTATAGTACTCTTAATGAGAACAAGTCTTCCTAAATACTCGTCTTTTGGAGAAAATATGAGTTTGATTAAGGAATCTAGTAAAAGTTGAAAGTCTACGTGACAAGTAAGTATGTTTCATTATGATTTAGTTAAGCTCAAAAAAATAAATTCCTCATTGATAAGTAACTTAAAATAAAAAATTTGTCTGTTAACTTTTGCTACTGGAGAATCGAATACCGTTTAACCCATCACAAGTTTGTGATTTTCTTATGGTTAACTTTCTCTTAGACATGTTTACTATCACTCTCCATCAGAACATGACCCTTTGTTTTTTCCTCCATGTCCCTATTTTCATACTTGGAATCCTAGTATGGGTTAACTCGGGTGACCTTTGTACTTCTCTTTCTTTATTTTAAAGTGATTGTTTTACTGACTCTTGTTCTGATGTGGGATTTTCAATGAAGTTTCCAAGCCCAATTTTAAAATTGCAAGGACGCAATTACCAAAAGGGGGGAAGGATGTAGCACCCCAGGTAACTAAATAATATGGAATTTCCACATTTATCCATTTTTGTTAAAAAAATTATTAATATTACCTTAAAGGGGATGCTATGCTCGATGGCGTACTCAATACGCAACAACGAGTTTCTTGTAAATGTTATGTTGCACTCTAATAATAAAATAATATTTTTTTAAAAGGTAGTTAACGCCTAGCTGTTGTAATGGAGGGAATAAACAGAACTAACTAATAAATTATTATATATGTTTGTCAAATATTTTTACTTTTTAAAATTAATGTTAGAGGATTAAAAATGAAAATGAATCCAATTTTAAACGTAAACATTCTAATATTCTTTGAAAGGTCAATTAACCTCCTTTTGATGCTGAACCTCTTTTAAATCCACTTTTTGAAAATTTTATGTGTTATATTTGACAAAATAAAATTCTTCTTTAGAATCGGGACATAAAAATTTACTTTGTGTAAATTTTTGGTATTTTTCCGATAAAGTTTATTTTTTAATGAATAGTGAAAAATGTTGTATTTTAATTCAAACCCCCTTTTTAATATAATTTATTTATATGATTATATTATCTTTTGAATTGGTTTTAAAGTAAAATTAGAATATATTTTTACCATTTAATCCAATAGTGGTCGTTGTAATTAATTTCATCTTGAAATTGTACTTAAACTAGTGTTAATCTTTTGATACTTATTGTTTCATAAATACACCCTACTTGCTCTAACAGCGGGAATTAATTATTAAATTAGTTAATGTAACATTTATGTTTTGAATATTGTAAAATAGATATCATTTTTTAATTCGGAATACCAAATATAGCTCAGGGTGAATTTTTTGTATTTTTCAGGAAAACTTCAATTTTTGATGAATAGTGAAACCACTAAGTGGTAATTAAAAAACTGATTTTTCATTTAAATGAAATTTTACCACCTCTGTGTTTTGAATTTCAAAAAATCAGACATACATGGTTGTCATTAAGAAGTAAAATGTGGTTCAATGGGATTAAAATAATTTTTTGGGTGAATAGTAACTTTTATGTTTTAATCGTGATTAGAGGTAATTAGTGTAGTTTAAGGTAAAAATAATGTTTTAATAATATTAAATGACCTAGAAAAATGTCCTACCCTAATTGGATGAGTCATGGCCGACCAAGAAAATCCATGGGTCAACTTGGGGACCCCATGGAGCCACTTTGGTTGGAAAATGACATAAATACCTTTTTATTTAAAGTTAAAATTTAAATGTCACAAACATGTGTTATTTTACTAAAACAATTTTTACATGAGGTTATATAAATAATATCTTTTACTATAAATATTCATTAGAAAGATAAAAATATTTCCTACATCATGATATTTTTTTATAATTTTTAGACATTAAATAAATTAATTTATTTACGACACCGTGATGATGCAGTAATTACCTCATAAAAGAATGCTTTAAATAAAATAAGAAGATAGGGTGAAATCTAAGTCATAAACTTTTCAAAAACCTATTGGATTGGTGTATTTATAAACTTTATCACCTTATCCTTCAAATATATCCTTTTGGGTCCTTTTAAATTCGCAAATCATTTTATAATAAAGTAATATTTTATAACTTTCCAAGAGTGCCCCTCCTCTCCTCTTATAAAAGGCCCCCACCTCTACCACCTTACACACACCTCTCAAGCCTTTGGCTCAGACAAACCCTGCCCATTTCATCTATACACATCCCTATATTAAACATTGAAGCCTCACTTTGGGCAGAATCTTTTACAAGGAAGCCTTTGAGCTCAAATCAAAGAGAGTTACCTGATTTAAAGGTAATGTCTTCCCTTGTGTTCTTTTGTTTTATTTTTCTTCTCCAAACCCCTAAACTCTTTTTATTAATTTTTTTTAACAAAACCAGTATCATAAATATACTAGGATGTTTTTATAATAAGTATTCGAGCTACACTTTCACACACCTCCTTCTAATGGTTAAAGAACATATTGTTTCCGTGGATGGCGAATTACTGCCTCACGAAACGATGATTGTTCAATATTATTTTAACACTTTCAAAGGTGGCCATTAAGATGTCACTATATTTATATATGATATATAATATGTTTAGATTTTCCTTAAGCTTCTGTATATTTAATTTATGGCATACCTTTATGGTTTCCATTATGGGTAAACGCGATATCTTCATTTTAGGAAGTGCGGACTACCGCCCCCTCAAAGTGATTTCATTCGTTAATGCCATATGTGGGACGTATAAAGGATGGAATTAATGGTATTACAAATTATATCCTACTGGAATTATAATACACTATTATATCATTATTATTTAATTCCATTGAATACAGAAAAAAATGAAAGTAGCGTTCATGTGTACATACGGCTTACCGTCTCCATGAACGGTACATTTCATTTCTTATCTCCAAATGTAATGTACTATTATAAGTACATATATATAATGGATATATATGTAATATATTACATCTAAATTATGGATATAATTCTGGAATTATAATATATATATATCTCATTTTGTTTTAATTCCATTAATATGACAAAAAATGAAAGTAGTGTTCATGCGTACGTGCGGCCTACCATCTCCATGAACGGTGCTTTTAATTTTTTATCTCCAAATGCTATGGAATAGTACAAAATGAATATATAATGGATATATATGATATTTAAAACATAAATAAAATTCTGGATATGATGTACCTATAACTAAATGGAAAATTCTTTTCCAACAAGTTCGCTTTTTACTCATGTACCGAACATCGACAAAAACGTCTGATATGAACTCACTTTATTAACCAATTATTATGACCTTATAATTTGTGATATTAACTGAATAATGATATTTAAAGTAGGTCCTTATGAAATTATAAATTGACCAAATTTTATTATTTAGGAGATTAAATAACGATCGAGTCACATCGGACACGAGGTATGGGATCCTACCCCTCTCTTTCTTTTTAAGTACACTATTTTATGTCATTCCTTTTAAGCTCATCTTTCTTATGATTGAGATGTTCTTTTATATTAATCCTACTATAAGTTTTATGTTCATATGATGAGATACCCTATTTTATCTCATCAATCCATTTGGGAAGTTTTGAATGGCGTCGTTAGGCTGCCGAATTTGCCTAAGAGATCTAACCTCTCTCATTCTTTTTAAGTACTCTTTTTTATGTCACTTCTTTTAAGATACTCTTTGTTATGACGGGGGATGTTATTTTATATTACTCATTCTGTAAATTTTATTGTAATATTATGAGAGACCCAATTTGATCTCATCAATCCATTTCTGGATGTTTTATGTGGGGCCGTTAGGCTGCCGAGTTTTCGTAAGGAATTTTTCATCTCACTTTTAGTCCCGTGAGATTTATGCTACATTTGCCACCATTTCCTTTTATTGCTGTATGTACTTCCCATTATTATACTCTTTGTGTAATATATTTTTATTTATCGATATTTACATATTCATTGTATGACCCTTCTTCAATGGGGTGTGCGTTTTGAAAGTAACCCAAGTTGGTAAGGGGACCTTTCACCCTCCTCTTTTTAAAAGACTTATTTTGTTATGTATTTTAATTCACATAATATTATGTTGGGATGTATTATTTTATATCCTTATTGATGTAAATTTTATGTCCAGGTGATGAGAGACCATTTTTATCTCTCATCGACTCATTTTCTGAATTTTGAAGTGACACCGTTAGACTGTCAAATTTTACCAAGGGAACTTTTTAACCCAATTTCGATTTCTTTGGGTTCAACATGTAGTTATTGAATATGTCATCCGTTGAATATGTGTGAATAACCTTTTATTGTTTTACACTTAATATCCACTTATATTGGGTGTATTTATATTTTTCATACATAATTTTTAGATTGATTTATCCTAAATTTAAGGATATCATCTTTATAAGGAATTTCATCACATTTTAGATTTCTATTGAGACTTAATTGTTTTTATGAACCAATTCACTCTTATATGGTTTATATACTGTAATTTTGAATATTATATCATGAATCCATTTATTTTCATGATATTATAAAGTTCAGATTAAATGTTATTCCTCAATTATTGTATTCAAGTGTCTCTAATTTTGGTAAAAACCCATTAACCAAAATATCGCTTTAAATGTTTTAATGATTTGTTCTTATTAATATCCATGTTTTCAAAATGGTTTTAAGGATTTATTTATGTGTATATTAATGGTTTAAAATTTTAAAAGATTCAAGGTGTTATGGGACACTTTGATTCAAAAATCTCTTTATTAAATGTTTTAAATGGTTTTGAAAATGGTTTTTTTTAATGGATTCATTATTTCAATATCCAAAAATGTTATATTGTGATTGAAATGTGGAAATGTTATGTTCACTTTATGATTTTTTTATGTGATACGTTTATGTTATGGTTTTTGGTCATTGTTATGAAAACGGGTGGTTCCGTGATAAACTAAGGGCAAGTGAGCCCGATATAGCTCTCCAATGCATTGGGTAATGTGAAGGGGTTAAACGTTAAGGTTTCTCCGAAAAGATTTAGGGAATATACTGTGATGGGTATTCCAAATGTAACCAAGAGGGTTACTTCCTACGTAATAATTTTATGAATGCCTCAAGTTACCTTTATGACTTATGATTTCTATGATTTATTCATGTTTTGATGAGGTATGTGAAAATGATTATGTTTTATGAGTAAAGTATGATTTCATAAAAAGGACTAATGTTTTCTTTTCATACATTTATATCCCTTACTGAGCTTTTTATGCTAATCCTAAGTTTTTGAAATGTTTTTCATAGGTCAAGGGAAAGGTGAATGATATGATGATAGTGTCAAGGAAGTGTCAATAGAGAATACATGTTTTATTTTAAATATGTTTCTGTTGATGGGAAAAAATGAATTCTATCTTTTATGTAACCACTTTGTTTAAATGTGGAATGTAATTCATGATTTATGATCTAATTTTCTCAAACACTAAACCTGAAAATATCCTCAAAGTGAATTATTCATTTAATTCAATATTAAGTAAGGTTTAAGGCTGGGGCCTTATAGTTGGTATCAGAGGTCGGTTTAGATAACTTTAGAGGTTAGGGTATTCTCTAGGCATAAGTGACATTACCATAATAGTTAGGATTTCAGAAAGAGTCCTAGTTTTAGACAAAGTTAATGAGTAAGTATATCTTAGTGTTTATCTTTCTCATTAGTCCATGATGGTTTTGTTGATATACTCACACTAACATTTCTGTTTTTAGTGAATGGATGGATCTAGCAGGCACCAAAGTGACAATAGGTTTGAAGGAAACTGTGGTGGTTCTCTGATTAAGAGACTGGACGAAATGGGGGATTCAATGAGGAAACTCTTGGTTGATCTAAACCAACTATCAAGGAGTCATGATCAACCACTTGTACCTTGGTATGTTCTGTAATGCATCATGTACGAGATGACCAATCGATGTGGATGTTCAGGTAATAATTATAAAGGTAACCATTAGGGTTTATATGAACCTTACTTTTGAGGTAATTATGGGTTATTATATATTATGATGGAAAATGAAAAGAATGAGATAAAATTGAGGTTAAAATATGTTATGATTATTTTTGAAGATTTTATCTCATTTTGGGGAATGTTTTAAGAAATATATAGTTTTGGAAAAAGGACAACATGCAGACCGTGTGACAACCCGTCGCATCGGACAAAGCTATGAGAATCGAACCCACAACCAAAGTGCGACTGGTATTTATCGCCTACCACTGGACTACGTGAAGTCCCTGGTTAGTTTGAATAATTATTTTTAGTTAGATGATTTTAGGAATCAAGAGTAAGTTTATTTTGGGTTATCTATGGAAATGATTAACCTATCATGGAGGATATAATATTAGGTTAATTACTTTTCAATATGAGAATTTAAGAGCAACTAATGTTATTTGGAGATAACAGTTAATTTGTACCTTGGAAGACTATGTGATTAAATCCTTAAAATATTTGGGTTTCAATCTTAGTTTGGTTTACATTGAAGAATTTTATGGACGATTGTTTATCGAATGGTCTTCGGTGAACTTTGGGTTTTTTTGGACAAATTTTGGAGATTAAGAATAGATTTTCTTTTTATAAAGGATTATACTTTTGTGGATTATCTGATCTCATAATAACAATATTGGTTTTGGATTTTGTATAAAGACATGGGAAATATATATTTTTCTTTTGTGGATTAGGTGATTCTCAAGAAGCTGATTATAGTACTCTTAATGCGAACAAGTCTTCCTAAATACTCGTATTTTTTAGAAAATATGAGTTTGATTAAGGAATCTAGTAAAAGTTGAAAGTATACGTGACAAGTAAGTATGTTTCATTATGATTTAGTTAAGCTCAAAAAATAAATTCCTCAATGAAGAGTTACTTAAAACAAAAATTTTGTCTGTTAACTTTTCCTACTAGGGAATCGAATACCGTTTAACCCATCACAAGTTTGTGATTTTCTTATGGTTATCTTTCTCCTAGACATGTTTACTAACACTCTCCATCAGAACATGACCCTTTGTTTTTTCCTCCATGTCCCTATTTTCATACTTGGAATCCTAGTATGGGTTAACACGGGTGACCTTTGTACTTCTCTTTCTTTATTTTAAAGTGATTGTTTTACTAACTCTTGTTCTGTTGTGGGATTTTCAATGAAGTTTCCAAGCCCAATAGTAAAATTGCGAGGACGCAATTCCAAAAAGGGGGGAAGGATGTAACACCTTAGGTAAATAAAGAATATGACATTTTCACATTTATCCATATTTGTGAATAAAATATTAATATTACTTTAACGGGGACTCTATGCTCGATAGCGTAACCAACACGCAACAATGAGTTTCTTGGGAATCTTACGTTGCACTTTAATAATAAAATAATATTATTTTAAATGGTAGTTAACACCTAGTTGTTGTAATGGGGGAATGAACAGAACTATCTAAAAAATTATTATATATGTTTTTCAAATATTTTTACTTTTTACAATAAATGTTATAGGATTAAAAATGCGAATGAATCCAATTTTAAACGTAAACATTCTAATATTCTTTAAAAGGTCGTTAACCTCCTTTTGATGGAGAACCTCTTTTAAATCCACTTTTTGACAATTTTATGTGTTATATTTGACAAAATAAAATTCTTCTTTAGAATCGGGACATAAAAATTTACTTTGTGTAATGTTTTTGTATTTTTCCGATAAAGTTCATTTTTGATGAATAGTTAAAAATGTTGTATTTTAATTCAAAAACTCTTTTTAATATAATTTAATTATATGATTATATTATCTTTTGAATTGGTTTTAAATTTAAATTCTAATATATTATTACCATTTAATCCAATAGTGGTCGTTGGAATTAATTTCATCTTGAAATTGGACTTAAACTCGTGTTAATCTTTTGATACTTATTGTTTCATAAAAACATGCTATTTGCTCTGACAGTAGGAATTAATTATTAAATTAATTAAGGTAACTTATATGTTTTGAATTTTTTTAAAATAGAAATCATTTTTGAATTTGGAATATCCAATATAGATCAGGGTGAATTTTTGGTATTTTTCTGGAAAACTTCAATTTTTGATGAATAGTGAAACCACTAAGTGGTACTTAAAAAACTGGTTTTTTGTTTAAATGAAATTTTACCACATATGTGTTTTGAATATAAAAAAATCCGACATACATGTTTGTAATTAAGAAGTAAAATGTGGTTCAATGGGATTAAAATAATTTTTTTGGGTGAATAGTAACTTTTATGTTTTAATCGCGATTAGAGGTAATTAGTGTAGTTTAAGGTAAAAATAATATTTTAATAATATTAAATGACCTAGAAACATGTCCTACCCTCTTTGGATGAGTCATGGCCGACCAAGAAAATCCATGGGTCAACTTGGGGACCCCATGAAGCCACTTTGGTTGGAAAATGACATAAATACCTTTTTATTTAAAGTTAAAATTAAAATGTCACAAACATGTGTTATTTTACTAAAACAATTTTTACATGGGGTTATATAAATAATATCTTTTACTATAAATATTCATTAGAAATATAAAAATATTTCCTACATCATGATATTTTTTTATAATTTTTAGACATTAAATAAATTAATTTATATATGACACCGTGATTATGCAGTAATTATCTCATAAATGAACGATTTAAATAAAATAAGAAGATAGGGTGTAATATAAGTCTTAAACTTGTCACAAACCTATTGGATTGGTGTATTTCGAAACCTTATCACCTTATCCTCTAAATATATCCTTTTGGGACCTCTTAAATCCGAAAATCATTTTATAATAAATTAGTATTTTATAAATTTCCAAGAGTGCCCCTCCTCTCCTCTTATAAAAGGCCCCCACCTCTACCACCTTACACACACCTCTCAAGTCTTGGTCTCGGCCAAACCCTGCCCATTTAATCTCTCCACATCCATCTCGTAATCATTGATTCCTCACTTTGGGCAGAATCCTTTACAAGGAAGCCTTTGAGCTCAAATCAAAGAGAGTTACCCGATTTAAAGAGAATGTCTTCCCTTGTGTTCTTTTGTTTTATTTTTCTTCTCCAAACCCCTAAACTCATTTTATTACTTTTTTTTGTAACGAAAATAGTATCATAAATATACTAGGATGTTTTTATAAGATGTATTCTATCTAAACCTTCACACACCTCCTTCTAATGGTTAAAGAACATACTGTTTCTGTGGATGGCGAATTACTGCCTCACGAAACGATGATTGTTCAATATTATTTTTACACCTTCAAAGGTGGACATTAAGATGTCACTATGTTTATATATGATATATAATATGTTTAGGTTTTCTTTAAGCTTCTGTATTTTTCATTTATGTCATACCTTTATGGTTTCCATTGTGGGTAAACGTGATATCTTTATTTTAGGAAATGCGGACTACCGCCCCCTCAAAGTGATTTGATTCGTTAATGGCATATGTGGGACGTATAAAGGATGGAATTAATGGTATTACATATGATATCCTACTGGAATAATAATATACCTTTATATCATTATTATTTAATTCCATTTAATATAGAAAAAAATGAAAGTAGCGTTCATGCGTACGTACGACTTACCGTCTCCATGAACAGTACATTTCGTTTCTAATCTCCAAATGTAATGTACTATTATAAGTACATATATATAATGGATATATATTTAATATATTACATCTAAATGATGGATATCATTCTGGAATTATAATATATATATCTCTCATTTTGTTTTAATTCCATTAATATGACAAAAAATGAAAGTAGTGTTCATGCGTACGTACAACCTACTGTCTCCATGAACGGTGCTTTTAATTTTTTATCTCCAAATGCTATGGAATAGTATAAAATGAATATATACTGGATATATATGATATTTAAAACATAAATACTATTCTGGATATGATGTACCTATAACTACATGGAAATTTCTTTTCCAACAAGTTCGATTTTTACTCATGTACCGAACATCGACAAAAACATCTGATATAAACTCACTTTATTAACCAATTATTATAACCTTATAATTGGTGATATTAACTGAATAATAATATTTAAATTAGGTCCTTAAGAAATTATAAATTGACCAAATTTTATTATTCAGGATATTAAAGAATGATCGAGTCATGTCAGACACGAGGTAAGGGATCCTACCCCTCTCTTTCTTTTTAAGTACACTCTTTTATGTCATTCCTTTTAAGCTCATCTTTCTTATGATTTAGATTATATATTATATTAATACTACTATACATTTTATGTTCATATGATGATAGACCCTATTTTCTCTCATCAATCCATTTGGGAAGTTTTGAGTGGCACCGTTAGGCTGCCGGATTTTCATAAGAGATCTAACCTCTCTTTTTGTTTTTAAGTACTCTCCTTTATGTCACTTATTTAAACTCCTCTTTGTTAGGATAGGGGATGTTATTTTATATTCCTATTACTGTAAATTTTATTTTAATATGATTAGAGACCCTATTTTATCTCATCAATCCATTTTTGGATGTTTTAAGTTGCGCTGTTAGGCTGCCGAGTTTTCATAAGGGATTTTTCATCTCACTTTTAGTCTCGTGAGATTTATGCTACATTTGCCACCATTTACTTTGAGTGGTGTATTTACTTCCCATTATTATACTCTTTGTGCAATATAATTTTATTTATGGGTATTTACATATTCATTGTATGACCCTTCTTCAATGGGGTGTACATTTCGAAAGTAACCCATGTCGGTAAGGGAACCTTTCACCCTCCTCTTTTTAAAAGACTTATTTTGTTATGTCTATTAATTGACATACTATTATGTTGGGATATGTTATTTTATATCATTATTGATTTAAATTTTATTTCCAATTGATCAGATACCCTTTTTATCTCTCATAAACTCATTTTCTGAATTTTGGAGTGACGTCGTTAGGCTGTCGAATTTTACCAAGGGAACTTTTTAACCCAATTTCGATTTCTTTGGGTTCCACGTTTAGTTATTGAATATGTCATCCTTTGAATATGTGTGAATGACCTTTTATTGTTTTACACTTAATATAAACTTATATTGGGTGTATTTATATTTTTCACACATAATTTTGAGATTGATTTATCCTTAATTTAATGATACCTTCTTTATAAAAAATTTCATCACATTTTATATTTCTATTGAGACTTCATTGTTGTTATGCACCAATTCACTATTATATGGTGTATATACTGTCCTCTAGAATATTATATCATGAATCCATTTATTCTCATGATATTATAAAGTTCAGATTAAATGTTATTCCTCAATTATTGTATTCAAGTGTCTCTAATTTTGGTAAAAACCCTTCAACCAAAATATCGCTTTAAATGTTTTAATGATTTGTTCTTATTAATATCCATGTTTTCAAAATTGTTTTAAGGATTTATTTATATGGATATTAATGTTTCAAAATTTTAAAAGCTTCAAGGTGATATGGGACACTTTGATTCAAAAATCTCTTTATTAAATGTTTTAAATAGTTTTGAAAATGGTTTTTTTAATGGATTCGTTATTTCAATATCCTAAAATGTTATATTGTGATTGAAATGTAGAAATGTTATGTTTCCTTTATGTATGTTTTATGTGATATTTTTATGTTATGGTTCTTGGTAATTGTTATGAAAACGGGTGGTTCCATGATAAACTAAGGGCAGGTGAGCCCGATATAGCTCTCCAATGCATTGGGTAACGCGAAGGGGTTAAACGTTAAGGTTTCTCGAAAGAGATTTAGGGAATATACTATGATGGGTATTCCAAATGTAACCAAGAGGGTTACTTCCTATGTAAGAATTTTATGAATGCCTCAAGTTACCTTTATGACTTATGATTTTTATGATTTATTCATGATTTGATGAGGTATGTTAAAATGATTATGTTTTATGAGTAATGTATTATTTCATACATGGACTAATGTTTTCTTTTCATACTTTTATATCCCTTATTGAGCTTTTTATGCTCATCCCATGTTTTTGAAATTTTTTTCACAGGTCAAGGGAAAGGTGCATGATATGATGATAGTGTCAAGGAAGTGTCAAGAAAGAATCCATGTTTTATTTTAAATATGTTTCCATTGATGGGAAAAAACGAATTCTATAATGTGGAATGTAATTCATGATAAATGATCTAATTCTCTAAAACTCTAAACCTAAAAAGATCCTAAATTTGAATTATTCATTTAATTCAATATTAAGTAAGGTTTAAGGCTGGAGCCTTAAATAAGGACTAAGTGATATCAGGGTTTGAGTATATAGAATTTTGAGGATTTTGGTATGTGGAAAGTGTTAACTTTTAACTACATGAATGTTATCACTAAGGTTCAATGGGTATTAATTTTTCAATAGAATACATGATTAAGGTATTCACATTTTTGTAATTTGACCAAAAAGATATATCATATGATATATTGGGGGTAAATGATGGCATTCACATGATTGTTATGTGACATTTCAAGTAATCATTTTCTTTATACTATGAGCTTGGACCGAAGTATTTTAGATAAGCCTAAAGATTGGAATGGATTATGTTGGACATAAGTTAATATTGTTTAAGGATAGAACTTTTTTCGATATTATTATAGTAAGTTAGTTTTAGAAAAAGGACAACCTGTAGGACGGGTGACAACCCATCGCGTCAGACAAGGCTGTGGAATCAAACCCACAACCGAAGTGCGACTGGCCTTTATCACCTAACACTGGCCTACAGGAAGTCCCTGTTTAGTAGAAACTTGTTTTATTTTATTAAGAGTTATGATATATGAAGTATGTGTTCATTTTTGAAATTTCATATGATTAACCACACCATAGATGGACTTATGTATATTTGGAAACTTTTGCTAACCTTTTGTTTGAAACTGATAGAATGACTCATCATTCTATCACATGATCTGCTAAATCTTCACGAATAACAAATTCAACTTCATTTCTTTAAGATATGAAGTGGAGATGTTTCAAAGCACGAAAAAAAGTGATATTGTACCAAAATCAAGAAAGTATTTCTTCTAATTAATAATTTTCATCTTTAGGGAAATGATATTGAAAACCAGAAATGTTTTCCTAGTGCTCTTATATCTAATGAATCAGATGGTACCTTATATCATCACAAATCTATGGATTTTTGATTGTTGGATTTTTCATATCCATGTTCTCTACCACTCTCCATCAGAACATGGTGGTTAGATTATTCTTCCATATCCATATTTTCACCTATGTTCTCTTATATGGAAACCCTTTAATGAGTTACTTTGGGTAACCGTTATGTTTCATACTTTAGTTTTTAAATATTGGTTTTGGTATTCCTTTTTAAGATGTGGGTTTCTATTAAATAGACTTTTGAGTAGTAAACCATTTATAACCCCGACGAATTTCGATGGAGAAATTCATTTTAAGGGGGGGGGGGAATGTAACACCCTGAGATTTTATGAAAAATATTCCTTTTAATTTCATTTACATATTCTGTTGTATGCTACAACAAGATTATATTGTTCTATATGCAACACTGTATTATCTTGTAGTATACACAACCCTAACTTGGTTTTCATTCCACGCAATCGTGACCTTCCTCGATAGCGTGTGTAGTACGCAATACCGGGTTTCACAAAATAATGATATATTGTTATAATATTATTATGGACTAGCCATTATGAATATTATTAACTAAATTTTTAATTTTATAACATTATTATTCATCTTACATATTTTCTAGAATACGGTATGAGAACAAAATAATTTTTTCGGGTAAAATAAGTATTTTTTAAAAAATTCAGTTTTGCCGCCTTTTGATGGTGCACCCACATTAAATCATGATTTTGACATGTCTATAAGTTCAACTTGACAAAATAAAATTCTTCTTTGGAATCAGGATATAAAAATTTACTTTGGATTAATTTTTCATATTATTCTGATAACTTTCATATTTTAATGAATAGTAAAAACACGCTATATTTTAATTAAAAAAAAAAATTTCATCGCAATAATTTATATGGATATATTACCTTTTTAATTGGGTATAAATTTTAATTAAAATATATTTTTACCATTTAATCCAATGTTGGTCATTGAAATTAATTTCACTTTGAAAATGGATATAAACAATTATCAATCTTTTGATAGTTATTGTTTCTTAAAAAAACATGCTATTTGTTTTGATAACGGGAATTAATTTTAAAATTAATTAATTACACTTCTATGTTTTGAATTTGGAAAAATAGACATCAATTTTGAATTCGGAATATAAATTAATTCTTAGTCTGAATTTTTGGTATTTTTCTGAAAAACTGCAATATTCGATGAATAGTGAAACCACTTAGTGGTAGTTACGAAACTGACTTTTTCATTTAAATTAAATTTTACCACTTCGGTGAATTGAATTTTGAAAATACGAGAGACACGGTTAATATCAAGGACTAAAATGTGGTTCAATGAGATGAAAATAATTTTTGGTGAATAGTAACTTTTTTCTTTTTTTACCACAGTTAAAAGTAAATAGGGTAATTAAGGGTACAAATGATATTTTTATTACCCTAACACATGTCCTAATTCTATTGGATAAGTTTAATTCGACCAAAACAACCTTAGGAATAAAATATGACCATTTAGGCCCACTCGGATTAGATTAGGAAATTTATTATTAATTTATTAAAAGAAGGGTTAAAATAGTTAAAATCAAAGTTTAATAACTAAATAATTTTTAATATAGGGTTATACAGAAGATAAATTCAACTATAAATATTCATCAGAAATCTAAAAAGATTTCATACATAATGGTATTTTATTTGTAATTTTTAGACATTAAATAATTTAATTTATGTATGACACAATGTTGATACAGTAATTATCTTATTAATGAAATATTGACACAATTGATGTTATAAATACCCAAATAAATGTAATTTGAGACTTTTAATGAATTCCACTAATTTTATAGGTTAATATGTCATGTTATTATTGATTTCATTAAATTTTTAGAACTAATAATTATGTTAAGATTTTCACAAAAACTAAGTACCAAATAGTGTCCAAATTGACATAAAATAGTTTTTAAAAAACAATATTATATTATTAATTGATATTTTATTCCTAAAAATCTAATTGTTTGCCAAATTACTTAGATAAAGATATATATACTAATAATTAACCACTTGGGGTTCTTTTGTCTTGTTATAGTATGTTTATTAACCATATAATGTAAGAAAACAAAAAAAGACATGGTAAAAGTTAAATTATTTAACATAGAGTTAAATCTAAATGATAAGGTTCAAATAGTAACCATAACCTGTCCAAATTATATTGTATGAGATAATTACGACCCATCCCCACCTTAGCTTTCAAATAAATAAATTTGGAGCTATTAAAAATGGAATATGACTTTATAATAAAATAATATTGTAAGTTTTCCAAAGGTGCCCCTCTCCTCCCTTATAAAAGGGAACCTCCTCCCACTCTTCCTCACACCACATTGAGCCTTAATGCTCGGACAAACCCTGAAAGATTATCTTCTCCACTTCCCTAGAAACATCCTAGAGGTCCTGGGCTTCTTCAAAGACCAATTTTAGTTCCCTAAGTAGAGGTCTCAAAGAGGCCATTCAAAGAAGAGGTAATGTCTGTTACCGATTCTTTCAACTTTATTTCTTCTTCCACTTATTCTTCTTTAGTTGTTTCATTATGAAGTAATAACATCAGTATAACTCATATACTGATATGTTATTATAAGTATGAAATAACCATATTTCACCATCTATCCATCCTACGGAAAATGAAATCACCAGGCGTGCGTACGTACAGAATACCGTCTCCACGCCGTGGTGTAATCTATTTTCCCACCACCACCTTACTTGGATGGGTATAATGGTGAAAGTAATTAATATATATGATTATTGTAAAGTGATATTGATTATATAATATTATACATACACTTTAATACAATTCCACGATCATGGGAATGATATCATCGCTCGTGCGTATGAAAGGAATACCATCTCGACGACGCAATGAGATTCACTCTTCATGATAACCATTCAGGAATGATTATAAAGTATATATAATAAGTAGTCATGAAATATATTAAATAATAATTCTACTGTATTTATATATATATATATTTATGTCATCTACTTAATTCCATTCAATTCAATAAGGAAATGAAAACAACGTTCGTGCGTACGTACGGCCTACCGTCTCCATGAACGGTGTCTTTCTTTCCATTTATCGATCCATTATATATATGTATATTCTGAATATATATTATATATAAATCATGTTTTACATTATGGATGTAAGTAATCATGATCTATGTAATCATATGAAAAATTAAAAGTTAAAACACGAATGAAAAATGAAATGATTTTACCCAAAACGCTACTTTATCATGAACTTACAAAAGAACGAGTAATATGAAGTCATAAGTGAACCATATATGATATAATAAAAATGAATATGATTCTATAATAAGTAAATGACATTATTCAAATCATTATACAAGATTTTTGGATATGTACGAATCATATCGGACCTAAGGTAAGGGATAATTATTCCAACCTCATTCTTATTCGAGATTGTTTATTCGTAAGTATTTGATGGGGCTATGATTATTATCCATGTCCATATGTTTTCAAAATGTTTTCATAAAATGTTTACTTTTATTCCATGTATATTTATAGTCATTTTTACCCTTTTCTACTTTTACCACATCATATGGAAGACATCTTTCTTTTGTTTACCATATGAGGTACTTTTTGACTTTTTCGACAAAAGTACGAGAAGAATGTTATTTTTAACTTATACGACATGAACGAAATTTTACAATTTCATAATGCATTTTTTTCATGAAGATTACTCTACAATATTTCATAAGTATTTTCAACAAAATCCTTTTATTATAAAATTGCATGGCATTTTTTGAAAAGAAAATGTTTCTGAAGAAGAAAGGATATTTTCCTCAAGAATTCATTTCAAGTGTTTTGTCAAAACTATTTTCCATCTAAGATGAAATTATTTAGTATGATTATGTTTCAAGTATAATGTCTCTATGATTTACATGGTTTCATTTTTCTTATGATCAAATGATATCCATTTGTTTTATATGGATTATGTTATGATGGGATGATGTTTATGAAACCCATTTTATTCGTTGGGTTATGATGAATGATTTATGTTTATGTTGTGGCACAAGTAATAATGATTTCATTATGAGATGGGTGGGACCTATATCTCCCTTCAATGCATTGGGTAAAGATTTATATCCCATGAGATAGACATGGCTGGAACAGTAAGTTAATCTGGTTCAGGGTTACAGGACTGAAACAAGGAGTGAACTCGATCCAAAAAGGGACTTTGTCCACTAAGATGGTCTTGGTAGCAATGCCTTGGCTACTATGGAAATAATATCATGTGCTTAATGGTTTCCACAATTACATGTTTTATTCCCATGATATATTATCATGATTTATATTCCCTTATGATATATTCCTTACGTATTTCCAATATTTATGTCTTTTCTTAAGATTTTGATGTTTAAATTTCATGTTCAAGTTTTTTCTTTAAAATATTTATGGATTGTTTTATGTTAAATATGATTGCCCTTACTGAGAATTTGAGGTCCCCCTTTTTATGTTTTCTTTTCCCCAGGATATAATGAAATGTTTTAGGTCAGAAAAAAGGGAATATCTTTAAGGAATATGTTGAAGATCATTTACCACGATTAGATGATTATGTTCCGAGTTTCCAAAGACACTAAACTATTACGGTCCTTGAGTGTTGGTTTTTGTTATGTATTAATTATTCCGCAAAAGTAATGTAATGTCCATGTACGTCAAGCTTCGGGTATCTACATTTACCCACATAGGTTCTATATTATAACCATGATAAGAAATTATTTTGTGTACTATGAATACTAGGATCTATTGTATTTTAGTTTTGTTATGTGGAACATGGATAATTCAAATATTGTCATTTTGATATCAGCTTCTATTTTTTAGTTATTTGACCTATTTATAGTATATGTGGGCTTGTATTTATCCCTTTTTTCATTAATTTTTATAATACATTGATATGGGATTAGTTTTTATGAATTTATTTATATTTTTACTTTTTTATCTTCTTCACATTATACTAGAGTTTGTATATATGTGTGTGTTTATAGGTACTTTAGGTTAAGGCCTCGTTGTATGTGATATTCCTAATCAGTGATCCTCACCAACCCCTACCCTATTAGAGATAGATTTTGGGTGTTATTTATAGATTACCACAAGCCAAGAAGGCCCCAATGGGTTAGGTCATGATAGTTTTTGAAGTCATTATCGTTTAGATTATTTTTCATATCTTAGAAGAGTTGATTTATTAACATCTTGAGTTTTTTCATTCTATCCCCTATCTAATTAGGTTGTAAATTAGAAATATATCCACAGTGTCCATTATAAGAACTATTAACTAAATTCATCCTTACTCCATCCAATACATGATTAAGGAAACATTATAATAATCATTAAATTAAAAGGTGTGTCAAAGGAAATTTCAAAAATTTAGAAGATATAAATTATAACTGATGCATGTACTATATCTTATAAATATCGAGGTTTCAATCATTTCTATTTGTAGTCTATATTCAATTAGGTTTTCTACCCAAAATATAAATTAATACCTTGTAAAATTTCTTATATAGTATGTAAATCAATAAAAAATAACATTTGTGAGTGTCAAACCAGGTGTGAAGTATGGCATTCTTGTTGTGCACCACGCAATGATCGAGTTAATATTCAACCAGCCTTTTCAATGTTATTAACCCAATATACATCTATTCTAGATCTTGTATCCAATTTTTTATATCTAGAAATGGATTTCATTTCTTGAAAACCACACAATCAATATTTTATCAAAATTTTAGTTTTTCCCTACATTTTGGATTATTCAAAGTGTTTTCATAATTTTTATTTAGTCCAATTCCACAAAAATAACTAAATCATACTTTAATACCAACTGAGGTGACCCAAACATTTCATTCATACATGACCCATATTGTTACATGAATATTCATTTCAACTCGCAATATAACACACTACAAAACCTAAATTTTAAGTGTCTTTTCAAACAAGATTCTTAAAAATATTATTTTACTGCATTTTCAGCATCTCCCAAAAATAGTCTTCTCACTAAATACCCTATTAGAAATAGAAAATGTATTAATATAATTTGTAAAGTAGATAATAAAAACACATATGAGAGAGATATAAAATATCAATAAGGGTAAATATAACCCAATCTAAGAATATAAGTTAGCATATTATGAGCATAAAGTTATGAGAACGTAATCAAGGATCATGAAAAAAATGAAATAATCATAAATAAGATTTCATGTATCATAAAACATTAGTCATGGAATAATTCTTTAAGAATAGTACAATATAAGAGTAATAACCATTTTAAAACATAATTCAATATACATAAACAATAAAAACATAACAAGTCCAAATAATGAGGAATAAAAGTTTTGTATATATATTATCCTAGAAAATTCATTTCTTATATTGAGGCTCACAGCCAAGACGTCATCACATAGTGAAAAAAACCCATAAGAAATTGAATTCGCACTGATTCCCTAAAATATGTAATATCATGAGATATAAATTTTTACCCAAATAATTGGAGGCCTATATAGGTTCCACCCATTTTATATTGATCAATCATACATATTTGTTCCATAAGAACTTCAAAAAGATTAATAATTCATAATACCCTGATTAAACCATAAAAAGAAAATAGGATTCATAGATAAATATATAAGAAATAATCATATTTCATCCTTAGAAATAAATTTGATAGTACCTTATATAATATTAACATTAAATAATGGGAAATGTTGATGTATGTTTACATAGATGAAAAATAACCATTTTAGTCGAATTGAAATTTAATTTTATGAGTATGAATAAATACCATTAATATTTTGTTATCTTTTGAGAAAAAAATTTAAAAAATAAAATAGATATAGGTCTGTTTGTAAAATTTGGGAAACATTTATATGAATATTCCTAAATAAAACAAATTAATGCAGTGGAAAATATATTTAGTATTAAAGAAATTTAATAAAAATATTTCATTTACAATTTTTAAAAAATAAATGTTGGTCAAAAAAAATTATGAAAATGAAAAAATAATATTTTCTTATATAAATTAATGTTAATTTAAAAATACCTTAAGAAAACCTAGAATTAGAAATATGAATTTTCATAAAATAAAATATAGGAAAAAAAATTCCCAACAAATAAATAGGTATGAACAGTTTCTCTTAAAAGAATCACTTCATGTGAATTATGAACAAGAGGAGAAGTAACATGGTAGAAGAAAATTTAATCACAATGAAAAAAATATTAAAATGAAAAATAATTGGTTTAAGAGTTATAGGTCACATATTTCTAAGAGAAGGTAATTTCTTATTATCATTCTGGAATTAAAAATGATAATGGAATGAAAAACCCTTTCCCTTAATCTGGTTTTGATTAACGTTATTTAAACTCATATATAATAAATATAAAAATCATAATAAATCATTTCGTAAACATATTCATATACATATTATATTTTCTAAAATATAATTATAATCATTCATTATACATTAATTTTCTAGTTAATGTTTATTTTCATCATAGAATGTTAGTAATTTAAACATTGGGCACATGTTTCAAAATAGATAATTTAAAACCTATAAATAGATACCAATATCATTATTAAAATATTATAAAATATATTTAAAATTAATTTGTAAAAATTAATTATGCATCCATGTGTTTATTTTATGTAAACAATGGACTCAATTTTTTATAATAGTATCCATGATGAGCGTATTCCAAGTAATTTACCTATATCAACAAATTAATTTATAATTATTATTAAACATTTCTCAAAATTTAGGAACTATATTTATAATTTATATTATTTATAAATAACATATATATTCATAAAATAGATTTTAAAATGATACAGTTAAGGTGGTGAAAAAAAAATAAATGTATCCTTCATGGAGGTGATACTCCTTACATGCACACGAGGGGCATTATCATTTTTTAATGAGAGAGATTGGTGGAATATAGGTAATTATTTTATCTTTATATAATCATAAGTATATAAATTTCCCATTAATATGGTGTCAAAAATAGAAATATGTTGTTCATAGAGACATTGGTCTGCTTGTATGGATGAGCGACATTTTAATTTTCCAACAGTTAGAAAAGAGGTAGATAATGGTCAATCCCAAAAAATAAATAAATTTCAGTATTAATATTACACTGTTATAATTATTTTATAATTGATATAATATATTTGGAGGATTTAGAAGAAGAAATAATGGAATCTAATTAAAAAATAATTCATTTTTAGTTTTTCCCGTTCCCATTAGGGCAACTAATTAAAAATTATTAGAATGGTATTTTGGTAATATATACACCTTGATAACTTGGGATTTATTTTTTGTTAAATATTTGAGCATAATTTAATTAAAAAAAGTATTATTTAGAAAGTTTGGGGTAATGAAGGGCTCCTTTTAGATGTGAGAATGTGTTAATTTTGTAAATACTCATAACATTATATTAATGGTATCACACATTCAAAGGAAGTTGGATTGAAAATAATAAAATAATTAATATGGGTTAATTATTAGTTTATCCACCTCCTATACATGTAAATTAGTTTAAAATTTTAAAATATTTTAGGCCTTTTTCAATTTAATTTAACATTTTAATATAATTTACTTTTACTATAGTAACTCAGTTTTAATCGATAGAAACTTATTTTTATAACTAATAAATAATTTTCTCTTATTATTTAATTTCTACATGATGAATTTAAATTTTAAAAATATTCCACAAAATTAGTATTATAAAAATGATAATAATTAATTTAAAAATAAAAAATGTATAACACGTCTAATTGGTTTTAGAGAAAATAAATCTTAGGATCAAATAGGTTAAAAAATATAATTTAAACGTAGTATGTTCGAATGTATAATTTTATGTAATAAGTATATATTATTTTAGTAAGAAGGTTTTCTAAAAGTTTATGTTGTTCATACATCCTAATGATGTTATAAATATCACGCTATTTTTAAAAATAGTAATTGGTACTATTCACCAAAAAATAAATCTTTTCAAAACAACCCCAAATTTCATCACAATATAATATTTTACCTCAAAGTGTAAAAAATATTTTCTTTTTTTCCAAATTTTAATTATAAAATTTTTGAATTTAATTTCTAATAAATTTATATAATGGAAAACTAATTATATAGCAGAACTAAATTTTCAAATATTAATTATTCCTTTTCAAATTTATTATCAATAACTAATTAAATTAGTTTTTATCTATTATTTATATTAATAATATACTTTTCTGTCATTTCACTATAACATATTCAGTTTGATAAATCAAATGTTCGTTACACATAAAAAGAAATTTTTTTAGAAAAATACATTTTAAGCATAAAATAAACATATTAGTTTTTTAGATTCACAAAGTAAATTTTATCAATGATTTATTATAAAAATTACTTTTTTTACTTCTTCATATGTTTCATAATGAAGTCACCCATATTTCTAACTGTCAATTAAATGGATATATTATATTAATTTTATATACTACTTATAATTTTTATCCAAATAATGTGTCATGGTTAATTTTGGTTCATTATTTCATATGAGAAATTTTCTTCAATGAAATATTTACAAGGAAACAAACATTGTAAAATTTTGGTATATTATAGTTATAGTGTAAATATGTATAGTTTCAGTATGAGGGTTCCTAAGTTAATACAAAATAAATGTGTCCATAGGTTTAATCTGATGTTTATTATTTTAATTTTAACTTATATAAGGGTGGTTATGACTTGGGTGTTTGGGTAATTGTGTGGTGGCATTTTAGTGTTTAATGTTTTAATTATTTTCTCTGTTTATTTAATCTTTTTATGGGTCTTTTAGAGTGTTACTCTTCCTACTATGGTGAAGAGTCTTATAATGTCCATTTTTTTATTTAACATATTGTGGAATCATTTTTCAATGCTGACTGTGATATTCCATGAAATTCATTGAAAATATGGAGTTAAGTTTGTTTTGGACAGGAGATTCTGGTAGAGATTATGATAGATATTGGCATGTGACTTTTGGATGTTCACTCGATTGATCATCATTTCATAATGATCAAAATCCATCCCACTGTGACTCTATAATTCTTTATTATGATTTTAAATTCACACCTTATCTCAAATTATCACTTACTTATCACTATATCATTAATCCATAAGTGATTAATGGTGTGTTCTTGGAAATCCTTAGCTATCATATAAATATATTTGACCATTTTCTTTAAAATTTTAAACCTTATAATCCAATGATAACTCATATTATATTCTACATTATTCTTTATAGCAACCCTGACATAACATACAAGGATATTTCATCAGTTTAGATGAATATTTAGTACATTTTAAAAACACATGTCTGAGGACTATAATAGTTTAGTGTCTTTAGAAACATGGAAACAAAAGCTTTTATCCTAGTGAAAGATCTTCACTATCTCCCATAAATATCCACACCTTTAGTACTTCTTCTTATAACCATTATTCATAACCTAGATAAAAGAAACATTAGAAATGGTGAGCTCATATGTTCAGTAAGGGTAAATAAAAAAAATGCATAATTATAATAGAAAAAAATGTATAGACCTTAATCATAACATTTTTAGATCGTACCCTATATATCAGATATCATAATAAATATTGGAAGTTTATAATACATGAATCATAAGTAAATATTGAAAATAATCCATGAAATAATTCCATAGGAATAAAACATGGAATTTCAGAAAACACATATAAAAACCCAATGTCAAGGTGGACTAACAAATCCTTTGTAACATGTTAGTCTTTGGTTAATCACCCATGAACCTACTTCTGGATTGATATTCCATTATGTGTACCATCTTATTTCAGGCATGGTATTTCCTCATGTGTGCCCTCTTATTTTGGGTATGGGATGTCCTCCCGTTTACCATCTTGTTTTGTTCTTGAGATTTCCTCCTATGTACCCTCTTCTTTCATGCTTTGTATGTCCTCCCATTTACCCTCGTGTTTTAGGCTTCTGATGCCTCTCATTTACCCTCTTGTTTTGGTCTTTGTATTTCCTCATGTTTCCCCTCTTTTTGGGCTTTGGATTCCCTCCCATGTACCCTTTGATCTCATAAAACATTTATCATTACCCAATTAATTAGAGGTTGATATAGGTCTCACCCATCACACAATGAAATCATATACACATGTGCCACAAAACATTCATCATATCATGACCAATGAAAAAAATGGGTTCTATAAACATCAAATAATAACCCATGAAATAAAAAGGGTATCATTAACAATTTATCAAAACATAACATATGTTAAATATATATGATTCATAATCATTTCATTAAAGAATAACCCTTGAACATAAATGGGTTTAAAATCGTATAACCTATGGTAAAGAAATGGATTTTCATATACATATAACTCAAGGATGAGAAATCTGTATCATAATGACCATGAAATTAATCATAACCCATTCATTGAAAGGATATTAATGGAACCTTTAGAATATTTATTTTAAGGGAATTATAAATATTAATGGATGTTGTCATAAATGGAAAATAATTTTGAAATATATTTCAAAAATGTTTCTTGAGAAAAATACCCATTCATCTATGAAAAATGATTTTTAACACATAAAAACATTTTGAAGTTATTTTCTTATAAAATAATTTGAAAACATATAAATAATACATTATTCCATTTTAAAACCCATTTTTCTTGAAAACTTATAAAATAAGCTTCAAAGCATTTTAAAACATTTTTTTTGAAAACATATTTTGAAATCTCAAAAACATTTTGAAAACCATTTTTAAAAAAATATCTTTTAAATCTTATAAAAAAATGATTGAAAATGTTTTTAAACTCGTTTTAGTATAAAACATGTAAAATAGGATGGAAATTGTTTTAAAAAACATTTCTTGAAAATACATTGAAAACTTGTAAATAAGGCTTCGAAAAAATATGGAAACAATTTTCCTTGAATACTTATAAAATAATCATGAAAAAATTTTCAAAAAAAATCCTTGAATAATAATTATAAAATAGTTTTTATAATGATTAAAATTTAAAAAACGAAAAATAAGCTTCAAAGAAATGGCGCCATGTAAATTTGTACATGTCATACGAGGTAAAAGCATATTCCATTTACATGTTAAATGGTTTAGAAAAATTACATGTGTGGAAAGTGAAAAGAATATTCGATTGAAGATATTGGTAAAATACCCCAAAGGGTAAAAATTTCTTTTATCAATTATATGATAATGGTATAATATTCTTAGAAACCCTTTTAGAAAACATAAATTTTCCACTGAAGGGATGGTAAAGTCAGTCTTTTCTAAAACACTTTCTTAACATTCTAATGGATAAAACAATATAAAAATGGTAAAAACACAAGATTATATCATGAATAACGAGAGGATAATAATATTAAATAATGTATTGAGAGATTTATCATAATATTTCATCAATGTAAGAATAAACATAAGCAATCTTGAAAAGTGATGAGATTGTCTCAATAAACTCTTATAATATGGTAACATGGGATAAAACACTCCATGTATCAAAATTAAATCACATTAAGCCTAAAATATCATTAAAATAGTTATATTAATGACATAACATGTAAAATATAAGTATATAAACCGTTAAAAAGAGGTTAGGGTCATAACGAAACATCAATCTCCAAAAAGGAAAATTGAGACAAAACTATTTTATCGATTTGGTAACATTTGAAACTAAAACACAAATAAAGAAGGATTGTTAATTTGAAATGTTAATAAAAATAAATTTTATTATGAGATAAATATAATAAAATAATTGAAACTACATACACTATATATAAGTAAAGAGTGGAAAACATAACATGTATCTCATGGAAATTAAAAGTGAGATGGAATCCCCTTGCCTTGTGTCTTAATCTCGTCATAATCATACAAGAAAATAATATAAGAATAATAATTTCATTATAAATATTTTAAAGAATAATTATATTATAAATAATACCATATATGGTTTTATTATGACCATATATTATCTTATTTTTAACAATCCTATGTTATGGTTTCTTTTCGGGTAATATTCACTTTGTTATTAGCTTGTGTATCAATTTGTTGTATCGTTTGTCCTTATATGTCTATCATGATTAAATAATGTAAATAATGATATTAATATCATTAATATCCACAATATTTATATTATTAAAATATATAGCATAAATAAGAACAAAATGCAATACACTGTTTATGGAGACAGTAAGCACTACTTACACGTGGGTAATGTTTCTGTTTTAATTTTCATATTGAAAGAAAGGAAATAAAATTATATATATTTATATGTATATAATACCATTAAATTAGAATAATAATTTTATATCAATCATATAAATTCATTAAATCCATCATTAAAAAATTCCATGTAGTGTGTGAATGAATCACATCGCTTTGAGTGGGCTGTAGTCCACACTTCCTCAAATAAAATTATTATAATTACAACAAATGAAAAGTCAAAAAGATGTGTGCTATAATAGGTAAACAGAATATTAATGAAATAATAAATATAATATATGATATATATAAATAGTTTTCATTCATAATGGCCACCATGGTTATTGGTAATGGTAATATGAACAATCATTGTTTCATGAGGTAGTAGTTCGACATACACAGAAATAGTTTGTTCATTACCCCTTAGATGGAGGTGTGTGTAAGTGTATTTAGAAATCGTATAAAAAACATACTATTATATTTAATGTTCCTGTTTTTTCATACAATAATGTAATAAATAGAGTTCTGGGGGTGGATAATTCAAATAAGGGAAAAAATATTGAGAGAAGATGTTACATCTTAATCAGATAACTCCTTTTGGTTTGTTCCAACTGGATTCCTTGATTTCCCTTCTATCTAAGGTAATTATTCTAAATGTAATGAAGTGAAGCTGAAATATTATTTTAACAGAGTTTTGTGGGAAAAATGGTCTTACGAGGTGTGAGACAATTGGTAGATATGGTGTCCTTTTATAGGGATGGTAAAGGAAACACTTGGCATTTTAAAAAAAAAGTTAGGTGTACCCTTTTTTTACCTAAAAATATTCATAAAATCCAACAAAAATAATTAATGGAAGTTTCATTGATTAATAATGTACATACAATGAGTTGTGGACAAGTTTCTAGGTCATTTTGGGTCTTATATTTATGGTTTAGTACTTCATTAACCTTATTTTTCTCTTAGCTGATGTAATTAAATTGAATCACTTTCAATGATATTTTTGGTTAAAATTATTTTTACCTTATAATAAATTAGAAATTATAATTATTCCAAATATTTAATACATTTTTCTTAATTCTAATCCCAGAAGTGGCAGAAATTATTTTTAAATTACTCCCGCTGATGGGATAACAATGATGGTTTTTAGTATAAAAATATTACAAGGTTTTATAGGGTTTTCATATCCAATTTATATGTGAAATTGGTAATAATGAACTAAATTGGATTAATTAAAAAAAATATTATCTGAATACACTATTTATCTAATTAAAAATGTAATTTATCTTTATTAATAAATTAGATGAAATAGCAGTTTTTTATTAAAATCTAGTATTTTTAACTATTCATTAAAAGATGAAACCTTACATAAAAATACAAAAACAATTATCCTAACCAAGTTTTTCTGTTTATTCTAAAAATATAATGTTTGTTTAGACATATTAAATCTATAAAATTTATAAATATTTAATTTTAAATTGGTTCTCTATTAAAGGTCGTAAAAATTCCTTAATAAAAAAATATGATTTTTTGTATAAAATTGGGTTAGTTCTTATATTATTTATACTGAATTTATTTGATAAATATCAAAAATATTTTATTAAATATACACCTTTTTTATAGAATTAATATCACATACCATTATTAATTAAATTAATTTTCTAGGTTAATGTAGGTTTGTGACTATAATAATATTTTTCTTTTTATTCAATCAATTTTCATATTCATTTCTAGTTATTTGGTAACCTAAGAATTCATCTTATATTTGTATAAACCATGTATTTTTATAATTTATTTAATACTATTCCTATCCATAAACATAACAACTTGGTTGTATCTCATGATAGTAATATTCTTAATAACATATTACAGTTACGTAACTCTCAATATTGCATGTTACAGAAGCCATCAAGGAAGGTAAATCTAGCATGTAATGTACACTAACCTTGTTGTTCCATGTAATGTAAGCCACATCGGTTTTTCATGTAACATATACCAAGACAGATCTGTGTGAAAGGAATGTTTGACTTCGTGAAAACTATTTCTAGTGTTTCATGAAATGAAAAGTATCAAAAGAATAAATTAATTCAAAAAATTTATTTCACAAAATCATGAGTTTTTACATTCTACCCCCCTTAAAATTAATTTCTCCCATGAAATTTGTTTTGGTTTTCAATGTTTTAATACTTGAATGTTTCATTCATAGAAACCCAAATAGAAAAAATTTATACTAAAACTTCCCTTAGTAAGGGAATGTTGTAACTATAAAATTTACCAAAAGTAACATATAACTAGGTTTCCACATAGGAGAACATATATTAGAATTGAAAACAAGGACATCGAAAGAAAAATATAATTGTTGTGTTCTGATAGAGAGTTATAGAGAAAAAGGTTAGGATAAAGTTAACAATTAGAAATCTATAAATCTGTGATGACCTAAGAGACCTTCTAATTCATTAGATTTGAAATTACTAGGACAAAATTTTTTGAATCAAAGATAATTTTTCCTAAAGTTAAATAATTTTTATGAAACTATATGCTTTCATGTTTTTAGGACAACAGTACCCTTTGAATTTCAATGATCCACTTCACCACTTTCCTTAAATAGTATGTTGAACTTTTTAAAATTTCTGATGTACTAACAGATCATGTGATCCATGATATTCCATCCCATCAGTTATCATAAACACAATGTAGTTCGAAGAGGCTATCCAATATGCAGAAATTCTCATATGGAAAGATAACACTTTAATCAAATTGACTTCATCTTATGTTTAACTTAAAATTTCCATAAATGGTTAACCTTGTAACCCTTCCGTAATATAATTTACCCTTTATTCCTTAAATAGTATCTTATCTTAAACCTAAATAAATTTACACTAGAAACTTGGGAATATCCTTCTACTAGATAGAATATCAAATCTTGTTTTATAATTCCATAATCCATGTAGGGAAATATAATCACATGAAATATCAATAATGTATGAACAATTAGACTTTCATTATTATTATCCATACAAAATAAAACATTAAATTCATAACTAAAGAGGAATGTATAAGTAGTTAATAATTATCTTTGTTAAATTCATCCACTATGATTGTATAGTATTTACCATTTTCTTTTATCTTCATAGGTTTTTGTGTCTTATCATTAACATTATTCCATGGATTGGGGAACTTGTTAGTGTGACTACCAAACTCTATAAAATTGAAACATTGAAGTGTATGAGGTGAATTTTGTGGGGATTCTCATTATTTGCATCATTATCTAACTTACCCCCATTATTTTGACATTCAGTTTCTCAATGAACTTCCCTTCCACACTTAAAACATTAATTAGTCTCCTTAAGACAATTTCCTGCATGTTTCTTCCAAAATATTAGTGTATAATAGAACAATCATTTTCTTTTCCTTTATGGTTGTTATATTTTCCTTTAACTACATCTTCATTTTATTATAAAAACCATGAGATTGAAAAGCAACTCTAACCTTCATTTCAACTTTGATTCCATAATGCACTATTTATTAAAATCTACTAATGTCTTTTATGGACAATTCCCTTACGAGAGATGGATTTAATCCAATGATGAACCTTTCAACTTTACATTCAGGTTGGATGATGATAACAGAAGTGTACCAAGAATGTCCTGTGAAATTAGCCTCATAGGAACTGATAGGTTCATCATCCTTTTTCTTCAACTCAAGGAACCCCTTTTCCTTGTTTATACAAAGATCATGAGTGAATTACTTGTTGAAGAATAAGTTCTTGGACTCATTCTAATCCATGGATTCAATCTTGTCATGGTTCCTTGTACTCTTGATTAGAGTTCACCACTAGTCTTCTGAACCTTTTAACCTATAAATAGACAAAATGACTTTCTCATTATCCGAAAACTTGATAATAAAGAATATCATTTCAGTGGTACTGATCAATTTTTCAAAAACAATTGGATTAGATAACCCACTGAAAGAAGGTGCACGATGCCTCATGAAGGATTCAACAGAACATTGTTCCCTCTTTTTCAGAATTTAAAACTCATCCAGGTTCCTAGATTGTGAAAGATGTGGGATTATAACAATGGGTATTTTTAATCCCACCCCCATAGCATTCATATCATCCGGAGGAAACTGATTGCATTGTTTTTTTTAATCATCATTAACGTAGTTTCTTTAGGTTCCAATCATTGGCTAAAACCAAAAGCATTGAGTAAGAACTAGTTATCATAACAATGAACCACATAATCCTGAAAATTCACATATAGATTTTTTAAAGTATGAAAAATTCCATAATATATGACACCTTAGGTTTATCCTAGGTTATTCACAGCACACATCAAATTAAATCCTTTATTTCGGTTCATGAAGAATATGGGAATTTCCAAATCATATCCCCTATGATTGTCAAACTATGTGTATAGAAATACTCATTGTTGTGTACTATATTATCCTGAGTCATTCCCATAACATATTTTCAGTGTTATTACCCTTAGTTAGAATTGTGTATCATCCACATCCACTTATGGTATCCATACAAGGATGTATTTCTAGAAAACTACTTACTTTATCTTTTACCATGATTCTTAGAAATTTTCCTAAACATCAACACATCCTAGTACTTATTGTTAGAGACATCGCTAGACATATGATTATAAATATACATAGGGATATCACTAATTTTTTATCATCCTAGTTTCCAAATCTTGGCTAAATCATTCATATGATAACAACTATAGCGACCCAGTCTTATCATACATGGATATTACATCATTCTAGATAAATATTTAGTACATTGTAAAAATACATTCCAAAGGAGTAGAATATTTTATTATATTTTGAAACTTTGAAACAAGATCTTTTATCCTTATGAAATATCATCAACATATCCCATAAATATCTGCACCTTTATAACATCTACCTAAAATCATTCGTCATAATCTGGAGAAAGAAAACAAAAGAAAAGGGTGAGCTCCGATGCTCGGTAAGGGTAAATAAAAAAATGTGCAAAAATAACATGAGAAAAATGGAATGGAACTTGAGCATAACATTTTCATATCATACCCTACATATGAGAGATCATAATTATGATTTTCCATTCATATAACATTAATCATATGTTAATATCGAATATAATCCATGAAATCATTACATAAGAATAAAACATAGAATTGAGGTAAACACATATAAAAACCCAATGTCAAGGATTCCTACCAAGGCCTTTGTAACATGTTAGGATTGGGTTAATCACCTATATAACCCCTTAAAGCTTGGGATTCCCTCCCATATAGTAACTTTTTTTGGTCTTGGGAGGTTATCCCATGTACCCTCTTGTTTTGAGCTTAGGATGTACTCCCATTTACCTGATTTTTTCAGTCATGGTATTCCCTCCCATGTACCCTCTTATTTGGGTCTTGGGATTTCCTCTCATTTTCCCTCTTATTTCAGGCTTTGGATTTCCACCTTTTTAGCCTCTAGTTTCAGGCTTGGTATTACCTACCATTTACCCGCTTGTTTCTGGCTTTGGATACCCTCATGTGTACCCTTTGAGCTCATAAAACATTTATCATTACCTAAGGAATTACATTGAGATATAGGTCCCACCCATCACATAATGAAATCATACACGCATGTGTCACAAAACATTGATCATATCATGACCCATGAAAAAATTGGTTTTATAAACATCAAATCATAACCCATGAAATGAAATGGGTATCATTAACCCTTTATCACATCATAAACTACAGAAAAGAGATAGGTTTCATTATCATTTTAGAAAAGCATAACCCATGGAAATAATTGTGTTTCAAAATCATATAACCCATAGAAAAGAAAAGGGTATTCATATATATATAACCCCTGGAAGAGAAATGGTTTTCCTAAAGAATATTAAATTAAGAATAACCCATTCATAGAAAGGATATGAATGGAAAAATTATATAATTTCTTAGAATGGAATGAGTAACAACAACAGATGTTATCTTATATAAAAAATAATTTTGAAATATATTTCAGAATAATTTCTTGAGGAAATATATCCTTTCATCTTTGAAGATGTATTTTCAATACATAAAATCATTAAAAATCATTTTCATATAAAATACCATGAACAATAAGAATAATAATTGAAACTATTTTGAAAAACTTTTTCCTTGAAAACATATAAAATACGTTTCAAAACATTTCAAAAACAATTTTATTTTATATCATTTTGAAAACCTATGAGGAAATATTAATAGGGATTTGAAAAATTACTTCTTTTAAAATAACTTTGAAAATATACAAAGAAATATTGAAAATGTATTTAGAAAACATGTGAAAGAATTTTGAAAATGTTTTAAAAAGAATCTCTTGAAAACAAAATTAAAATTTTTAAATAAGGTTTGAGAGAATTTTGAAAACAATATTCCTTGAAAATTACATTGAAAAACATTTTCATAAATATTAACCTTTAAAAAATGAAAATTATGCTTCAATGAAATGATGGAGATTAAATTTGTACTTGTCGTACTAGGGAAAAAACATTCCTTTTTCATGGTAAAAAGGTTATAAAATTTCCTTGTTCTGAAAGAGAAATATGATTCAATTTAAGATATTGGTAAAAGAAAAAATGATAAAAATATCTTTTAGAGAATATAATATAATGGTATAATATTCTTGGAAACCCGTTTTTAGATAACATAAATTTTTGACCGTAGAGAGTTTAAAGTTAGCCTTTTCGAAAAACACTTTCTTGATGATAAAATGGATCAAAGAATAGAAAAATAGTACCAATACAAGAGTATATAATTAACAACCAATGGAGAATAAAATTCATTAACATTTTGATATATGGATGATAAGATTTCATCAAAGGAATAATAAACATAAATAATCTCTAAAAGTGATGATATTATCTCAATAAACTCTTATAACTTGGTAACATGGGATCATACCCTCCATGTAAGAATATAAAATTAAAAAAAGATTAAGATATCATTATAATATTTATATTCATTATATAACATGTAAAATTTAAGTATTTACACCTCAAAAAAAGAGTTTAGGTGCATAACAAAACCTGAGTCTCAAAGAATAAAAATTGAGACAAACCCAATTTTTTAATTTGGTAACTTTTGAGACATAACCCCCATGAAAAAAGGATAATTAATTGTAAATGTGAATACCCATAAATTTAATTATATGATACATAGAATAAAATCATGTTGTGTACATACAAAAAACAAAATTAAAGAGTGTAGAACATAACATGTATCTCATGGATATTTAATGTGTGATGAAATCATAGTACCTTGTGTCTAGACTCTCTTCATAATCATACAATCATACTATATAATAAATATAATAATATTATAATTATTTTAAATAATCATACTCTTATACATAATACAATATATGGTTTGATTATGGCCTTATATTACCAACTTGTATACAATCCTATGTTAAGGTTTCACTTCAGGTAATAATCTCTTTGTTCTTCATATGTGTCTTAATTTGTTATATAATTTGTCCTTGTACTTATTTAATGATTCTAGAATTTAAATAATGTTATAAATATCATTATTGTCCATTATTTTTATATTATAATAATCTATTTTCTAAATAAGTACATAATGGAATACATCATTCATATAGATGGTATGTCATACGTAAGCATAAATGTTGTTTCCGTTTTAATTTCCATATTAAAAGAAATGAAATAAATTGACATATATTTATTTTTATATAATAACATTACAGTATAACTATCATGTTACATATATCATATAATTTTATTGAACGCATCCTTAATACATTCCATGTAGTGTTTTAACGAATCGCATCGCTTTGAGGGGGAAATAGTCCACCCTTCCTAAAAAATTATCATCATTACACCAAATGGAAAGTAAAGAAGATGTGTCTAGTAAAAGTAAAAAATATGAGTAAAGAAGTAAAAAATATAAAATATAACATATATAAACACATTTTTCATCATAATGTACACCATGGTATGTGGTAATGGAAAAATTAACAATCTTCGTTTCATGAGGTAGTAGTTCTCTGTACATAGAAACAATATGTTTGTTACACATTATATGGAGATGTGTGTAAGTGTAGGTTTAAAATTTTTCATAAAAAATCCTAGAATTTTTCGGATTTAGGGTTTTTCATACAACAATTTAATAAAGAGAGTGGAGGGGTGGAGAAGAAAAATTATGGAATGGGGATTAAGAGGAGATGTTACCTCTAAATCTGGTTACTCCTTTTGATTTATGTGAAATAGCTTCCATGAGTTTCCTTATTCCCGTGTAAGGGATTCTAAAAGTAAGGTATATTTTTTGGGATCTTATTTGGGTAGAGTTTGAGTGAACCAAGGGGCATGAGAGGTGTGACAAAGTGGGTAGAGGGGGTGCCTTTTATAGGGAAGGGAAGTGAAAAATGTCATTTTTGAAAATAATTTATGTGTAAAAATGTTTTTAACTTAAAAAAAGTCATAAAAAATACAACCAAAAATATAATTGATTTTTAATGTCAGATTCATGAAAAAAAAAATATCTTTTTGAAATTTTTATAGGTCGTTTTGGGTTTTATATTTTTGGTTTTGTTCTTTATTAGCCTCATAATTCTCTTAACTAATGTAATTTATTTTATTCAATTTCACTAATATTTTAAAAAATAAAAATATAAACTAATTAGACATTATAAATTATGATTATTCCAAATATGTAATCCATTTTTCCAAATTATAATCACATATGTGGCAGAAATTATTTTAAATTTTATCCTGCTAACAGGACAACACAACGAGTTTTTAACGAAAAAACGTCCAAATGTTTCCGGAGTTTTTAAATACAATTTTAATGTGAAATTTTTTCTATTAAATTTATTTGGATTAATTGATATAAATATTATCCAAATAAACTATTAAAAGATCATAAATATAATTCAACCTTATAAATAAATTATATGAAAATGTAGTTTTGAATTAAGATGTGGTATTTTTCAATATTAATTAAAAGATAAAACCTTACATAAAAATATTAAAAATTTATCCTACCCTGATTTTTATGAATTCCTCGAAATAAAAATTCTATTTTTTCATATAAAATATATAAAAATTAAAAAAAATATTCAAAATGGGTTCTCCATTAAAGGCGGTAAAATGACTTAATAAAAAATAGGGTTTTATGCCTAAAATTGGGTTTGTTCTTATATTATTTCTATCGAATCTAATTGATGAATATAAAAAATTAATTGAATATATAAAAATTTCATCCAATTAGAATCACTTACCATTTCAAACTAATTTAATTATTTTTTTTAAAATAACTGTGTAACTATAATAATATTTTCCTATATATTACATCTATTTTCATATTCATTTCTATTTAATTGGTAACCTATGAATTCATTATACATTTTTAGAAAACAACATATATTAATAATTTTTTTAATATTATACATATACATCAACATAAACACAAGGATATATCCCATTATAGTAGTATTTTTTATAATATTGTATAGTTAGGTAACTCCATGTCTTGCATGTTATGCAATCCATCGAGGAAGGACAATATTGTGAGTAATGTACGCTAACCTTCTTATTGAATGTATAATATTCCAATTCAGTGTTTCATGTAACGTATTACAATACAGTTCCATGTGAGTAGAATGTTTGAATTAGTGAAAATATACTTTCACTGTGCGTGAAATGAAAAATATCAAAAGATTAATTAAATTTGAATAAAAATCAAAAAATCTTATGGTGTTACATTCTCTATATATACACTATTTAAATGGATGTTTTTAAAGATGTATTGATTTATGTTTGTATATTTATATATATATATATATATTCATGGGGAATAGTCATGTATAGATATTGAGTTTGATCCTCATTTATTGGGTGTTGTTTGATTAGAGTGGTCTTTAAGTTATTGTGTTACGGTAGTCAAGGTTTCAGTTGAGGCAGCAGATTCAAGACTTATACATATTTATTTATGAATAAATCATTTAATTATCATGATTTTGTTTTATTTTTATAGACATTATGTATTGATATAATAAGATAATTAATTTGGTTGAAGTAAATTGAAGGAAATAGGGTGATTCCCGTGTATTTTATGAAATTACATGATATTTATTATATGTTAGGTGATTTTATTTATCTTAATACAAAACGATTTATGTTTCCTTCCATGATATACATATTTTTTATAATATTTATTTTTCAAAATCACCATTCATATTGATTCAATCACTTCAATATGGTAATGAATTTGTTATGTAGAGTTTTGAAAATAATATGATGATTTTGAAGTCAAAATTGTTTTCTAACATGAATCAATGTTTGAAGAAAATTTAATTACTTTGGTTTAATAATATGTCATAATTTTTTTACTTTGTATAGGGGTATATTAGTATATTATATAAAGGGTTATTTCTTTTCATTTTAGTTTTTTGTGACTATGTGGTTTGGTTGTTGAGGTTATATTTATGGATATTCTATTACGTGGTTATCGTAATGGGGACATGGATGTTTTTATGGAAAGGAAGTGGTTTTTAGGATATCTCAATGGTTTTTGGCATAATTTATGTTTTTTTACATTTATGGGCTTGGTTATTTTTTGGTTTTGTTACAGTTTCCCAATTTCATGGAATATGTTTGGAGTTAATGAAATTGGTAATGGGTGATGGGTTGGAATCTATAAATGGTTGGTTATCAAATAGTATTTCATTATGTAATGAATTAATATAATGGATAGATTATAATTAATGATTCTTATTATAATGTGGTATGTAGCTATAATGTAAATAAGTAAATGAATGACTTGAAATGAGATGTCCTTTAATGAATGGTATGAAATAAAATATGGGAAATAAATTTCATGATGAATGAAATGATATTAGTATATATAAATAAATATTTTACTAAATTTTATAATGCAATAGAAAATTATTAATTTTTTCATGGTTTCTTTTTGTGGTCATATGGGATTCGTTATGTTTTAGTTATGGAAGTGGTTGATAGAAGGTGGTAATGATGGTGGGGTGGTTGTACGGAGTGATTATATTTTTTGTTTGGAGTAATTTTGTAGGATGTGCTTTTATTTAATTATACACCTATTATATTTTATGTTATCTCAACCACTTCCCCACTAGATTTGGGTAACATTACTAATTCCCATATGTGGATATGTACTCTAGTTGTTTTCCCTAAAAACCATATTTTATCAGGAATAGGTGGTCTGCTGGTCCCCCTTCCCCGCTCTCCCTTCAGACATACCTTATGATTCTGTGGATTGAGTAATTAGGTATATAGATATAAGGTATAATGGATAGTTGTTATACTATATATATATATATATATATTGGATTACATGGTTATGATTATCATGTGTTTACATAGTGGTGGTCATATAGGATGGGAGGGGAACACGCGATTAATGTTATTTATTTTCATGATAAGGTATTATAATAAATATTTCATAAAAGTTTATGATGTGGTAATGTGGTATGTGTTTTTTGGATATTTGGTATTGACTTTGACATGTTCTGTAGCTATTTGGATGTGTGGATATGAAAGTTATTGAAGCACATTGTGTTTTTATATGGGGTGTTAGAATAACCAGATCATTGGGGGAAGTGGATAAATGGTAAATTATTGATATATATTCCATTAATATTAAGTTATTATAATTGATTATTGTATTTGGTGAGTCATCCTTAGTATTCAACGGTGGTATCGGACCTAGAATTTGTGCATGAAGGTTTTTTTATTTATTCATAGGGGTAATAGTGTACTTATTTTATATCTGTATAAGTTGTTTTTAAGATGATACTACTAAGTATACTTGTATTTTCACCCCTATAAATATTTAAATTTATGTTTTTGGGTTTGATAAGGGGATCCAAGTAAGTCTATGTCATGAAATATTTGATTTCTAATTATGGATGAGAGATGGTGTGGATATCAGAGTTCCTAACTGGGAAGGACAACATGGGTTTGGTTTGGAAATAATGTTAGTAAAGATTAGTATGTGATGTTACAGGGAGTACTAGATATTAAATAGGTGATTATTCCCTAATGTAATTGTATGTAATGAAGTATATATTACAAAAAACATACTAATATGATGTTTATTTGATGTTAGAAACGAAGTAGAGGTGCAATAATCAGGCTAGATTTAAAGTTTTGTTGAATTGGGGTCATTGTATTATGTAATAATGACTCTAATTGATGAATTTTAAATCAATTCCATGTTATAGGAAAATAATTTTTAATTATTTACTTATATATATAGTAATTTCTTATCATCTATATGTAGTTTAAATTAAAGAGGTTCCAGAAGATTATCTATATTAACATACAAGGGTTATCCAAGCTATGGAGAATAAGTCTTGGAAAAAGATGATCTATGAGTTTTAGTGTCAAAGTGTAGTGAAATATAAAGAGTTAAATCTTATTAAGATACATAATTCTATTTGGATGGGTTACAGATTATATCCACTCTGATATATGTTAGAAAATATCATTGTATTCCACTATTTATATGTTAGTTGAGAGGGGTTTCATGTCAGTGGTGTTTTCTTTTCCTTAAGGTTCATGTGGAGCCAAAAAATTGGTGGGGGTTAGAATAATTTTAATATTGAGTTTATTTAATCAATTATGGTTCTATTAAAGTGTTATGAGTTTCATTTTATTTAGTATAGGTTCATTAGCATGATGGATATCCTATTTTGATTCAAGAACCTTGTCCATTTTTTTCACCGATCATTTCTGAGTTGAGGAGGTCATACTGTTGAATTTTTAAGAGGAACTTCATCCCATTACTCTACATCAAGTTTCCTATTTTATATTTATTAATTATATTGAAGGTTTTTTTATGGAAGATTTTATTTAGATAATGTGTACGAGTTTTGAAAAATTTTGACAGTGGATTCATCAAACCTTCACAGCAATCACAACTACAAATATTAGATCCCAGATTCTAGGGTATTTGATGTTTAGACTAATATGGAGTCAATCATAGTAGTATTTTTCTTGTTTATATAAAGATTTTAGTTATAAAGAATCTATAATTTGCATCATTTTAGTGTCATTTAATTATATAGGTTATAGCCATCATTCGTTCTAGTGCTCCCCCATTATTGGGGGTACTGATAGTATAGGTGGAAAACTTTTGGTTCAATAATAGTTTTAATTACTTTATATTCCTTATCAACCCCAAGAAAAATAGTAATTCATCTAGCTTAGAGGATATGGATTATTCATAGTATTTTTCTTATGATGTATTTTTTACCCAGATACATAGGATAGAGAATTTTCATGGAGGTAGACATCAACATTATCAATGAGGTAGAGGAGTAAGATGTAGCTTGTTCCAAGTGATAGAGATGTTAGCATCATGTGTGATTGAGAACATCCATTGTTCTACATAAATATCATATACAATTTCGTTCAATTTTTTATTCAACTACATCATATAATTTCATTACACCCTCCTTGTTTCATTCCATGGGACTCAAGATATGGCGGCTTTAAGGGCCCTTGGTTTTGACTATTATAGTTTGAGTTCAGTCTTATATATTTAATGTGTTCCAATTTTGTGATATATTGATAGGGAAACATTAATCATTGGGTGATTTTTTATTACAAAAAATATAACCATATTTTTTGTTTATTTCATGGACATATTGTTCTAAATATGAATGGTCATAGAATTCGATTAGAGGGGAGTTGAGTTCCAGGATTTAGAACTCCATCATGTGTTGTTTGTTGGTGAGTGAGACAATCAGATGGGTAAGAGGTGTTTAGAACACTTATCATCTTATCTGGTGGAATTTATATTCTTTATAGTGGATGTTCTTGTGTAAATTATTATTTTATTTTTTGAGGATTTTTCCAACATCTTTACCAAATAGATTCTGATCCTTCACCCCTTGATGGGATATCGACTTTGGGATATATTTCAAACCGACTATCTCTATGACTTTTATACATATTTAGAAAATAAACCCATTTGAATTTTTATAATTAAAGTTATATATTGATTATTTTATACATAAAGTTTTTATTCAGCCCGTTATGTCCTCTTGGGGTTCTCTAGTGTCCTTTTAAATGGAGGTGGAAGATAGTATCAGGTTTTTCATAGACTACTACTAGTTAAATTATGTAATGTACAAGAACCAGTAACCTATTCAATGGTAGATTCTTTTTTTATTAGTTAATGGGTTGTATCATGTTTTTAATGTTCATATATGCTTTGGGTTTCATCAGATGATAGTTAAAGATCTAGATATTAGAAATACTCCCTTCAGTTATCACTATGGGAATTTAAATATCTTAGTTAAATCGTTTGGTATCATAGACACACCAATTTTTTTTCATTGGATACATTTAATTCATAACTCATGAGTTACTGGACTAGTTATTGGTAGTTTGTCCCAAATAAATTATTTGGACCCTGGAGGTATATTTTCAATTAAATTCTATATCTTAACATTGATTATCGAATGATCCTCTTAAGATGAATACAGTAGTTTCTTGTGTAGAACCCATGAATTTCATAGTGTATTTTAATTTACTATGTATTGTGGGATATTATTAGAGGTTCATATATGGTTTCTACATGGTTAATATCAGTTTATAACCCTATACGATAATGATAATTCCTTAATATAGACTAGTCATTGTTTGGTGTCTTTTAATTCCCTAATGGAGAAGTGTATTGGTTCTCCTTCTCAATGGTATACATAATAAAAAGACATGATTAATATATTTTATGATTATAATATATGGATTTTTACATATTAATGTAGAAAATGGGAGTGATCTCAAAGGTTTCGTAGAAGATATGTCCCCACAAGTGTAACAATTCCACCCATGATCTTTATTTTTAAATAGTGGTGTTCTCGTTGATGTTGTGGCAACATTACCTTATATGTGATTGAATTATAATTTTTACAAATACTGAGTTTTGAGGAATATCTTCTCTCAATAGGGTTTGAATCTATTTGAACCATGGTGGATTTATTTCTTTAAGGAATATTCCTTTGTGATATCTTATACCTATGTGACATGGAATATATTTATTGTTCTTTTGAATAGAAAATTTTTGTGGTGATTTTATTGAGAAGATTAATTATACAAGGAGAGTGATAGAGGTTCTTGAAATGATGTATCTTGATATATATGTGGCTAATGGTATCAGTTTCCCATACCACATGATATTTAGATAATTAATATTTAATTAGGTGGGTTTCAAAAGGGGACACTTGTACATAGAGGTGTTATGAAATTAGGTTTTTCATGGTAAGGATATAGATTTATTTTGAGATAATGATCAACACAAAATATTTATTTGAGGGAATTTTTCTATTATATTTTTGATAAATGAAGTATTTCATTGTTTGTTTCATATCTCACTCTTGGAAATGCATCTATGTAATGAACCCAACCCCATTAGCCTCAGGTTAGTGCTGTTATTAAATTGGAATAGATACAATACTCGAATCTGAAACAACGGGTCTATATAATAGAATTAGATGCCAGGTTACATGAATCAACCTTACATTACAATTTAAAATGAAAAATATAATATAGAAAATCCATTGAGAACATCATTATTATGCTAGATTAACCCTAAATATCAGCCATAATACACTTCTTAGCATCCTGGGAAAAAAATAAAAAATAAGAAATGGGTGAGATAAGATGATCAATAAGGGTATAAATACAGTGGAAGATACCATAAACAATCATAAACTATTATGTAAATTTAATGAACTAAAACTCATTCCATTTAATAAATAACATTTTCATAATATCCTAGGAATGAATAATAATCAAATAATTACATATAAATAATCACATGAGAATGAAACTTAACCAGGGATATTCCACTAATCATATAATCGCATGGAATATAAATAACTAATTTCATAATGAGGTAATTCATAATGTTGAAAATCATAAATTTATCATCAATGTTTCAGAAAATACACCATATATAAACAGGAAATACATCAGCCAATAATCAAACTAGTTTGTCTCTTGAGACCTACTGATGCAGTGTGGAGATATAAAATGCCCCACCCATCACTTACTAAGTCAAATTCATTCCTCATATGAATAAATAAACAAAATAAACATTCATATTGAACAAATATCATACAGAATGTGAATTTCTTAACTATAAACCATGAATGGTTCAAAATAGCACATCCATAGTCAAAATGATCATAAAACCATCAATAATATAAGTTATATTTTATCATTAGATATCAACCTCAATGAAAAATAATATTCGGAAAAGAATGTTGATATATATTGTAATACCCTAATAGAATGTTTTAAAAATATCTTGATAAAAATACCCTCTTACTTTAAAATCATTTATTTAAAAGTCATGAATTTATAAAATAAATTTTTCTGTTGAAAATATCATTTTAAACATGAAAAGTAATCTTAAAAACATCATGTTGTCATTATGAAGATAAATTCCACTAATCGTGTATATGTTAAAAATAAACATTCTTTCCTACTTTTGGTTGAAAAACCCATAATGTACCTCAATTGGAAAAAGAAAAAATGATTACTTTGAAACCATTTAAAAAATTACAACATGGGTAAAATAATTAAAAAATAAATAGGATAATAGTAATAATATCTTTAAAAATATTTTTAAGAATCATGGACTTGGATTATAAATGTTCCCTATTAAATATTTAAATTTATACAATCTAGGATAATAAAAACATTGTGAAATAACCCTTAAAACGTTTTAATCAGTATATTTCATTTCCCCATTAATGAAAGAAAATTATATGGATATGACAATAAAATAATCATCGGGATAGGACTCATAAAATACATTCATTGGTAGTATATAAAAAGAACAAAATAAACAAGTAGTGTATAAGTTATGTGTCCCACAAAAATAAATGTGAGACAAATATTCATTACGTTATCCATTCCATTAGTTGAATGCTCTTTAAACTCCTATATAATGGTTTAAACCATGTTATTAATTTATTCAATCACAATATAAAAATTTATAATATCATATATAATCCTCTTATATTATATTATCACCCATATGTTAATAATATTTCGTTATTACTATTGTTTTGGGTGTTAACGTCTTCAGTTTTATATGCATAGTTTGTCATTTATATACAATTCATTTTACATATTATATATTTATTTCATATCCATAATGATATTAAGTCCATAGATATTATATTTAATTATTATAATCATTTTATAATCATTCTTTAATAGTTAACATGGAAAATGAGGCACATCACGTCGTGGAGATGATTGGTCGTACGTACACATGACCGATGATATCATTCTCTTAATGGACAAAGAGTGAGAAAATTGAATGGTATATTAATCATAAAGAATAAGTATCATGTGAAATTTATTATTTATATATATTATATCCTTAATTATACCCATCCAAATAATATAGTGATGAAAAATAGATTACACCATAGTGTGGGAGGGTTTGTCGTATGTACGCATGCGTGATGATTTCATTTTTCATTGGATGGTTAAAATGTGGAATATTATTGTTCCATAATCATAAAAACATCTCATAAAATAGATGATACTGGATTTATTACTCTATAATGTAAAAATTCTACATATAGGAAGTAAAAGAAGATAAAATCTTAATGGTTTCTGTAAAAACGATTAACTCTTCTTCGGAAAACCTCCATTGGATGTCCTTTTAGGGAAAATAGTTTTGATATATTGAGAAGAACAGAACATCTTGTATGTGTATAATTATGTTTAGATATAAATTTTTAAGGTTTGGTCAATCTAGATGGCTGAATATTATGAAATGAGATTATGGATGAGGTGTCTTTTGTAATTGAGGTGAGGGGCTCATTTGGAATTTCAAGAAATATTAATTTAAAATAAATTTAATCTAAATACAAATACAACAAAAATTTCATTTATTAAAATATAATATGATATAATTTTTTAATTTCATAAACCAATAGATTTTATACATGTTTTTATATAGTTTTAAACCTCATCATTTTGATTAACCCTTAGTTACCTTGTTTTAATTTTAACTAAGGTAAAATCTTTTTTAACATTAAAAAGTTAAAAAATTTACATATTTGATGTAAATTAGACAATAAATGTTAAAATAATAACTTTTTATACCTTATAATAACTATATTTTATTTTTAATGTTTTTTATGATTTTTATATAATTTAATAAAATATTATTTTGATAAAGTATCTTTTGTGTAAATTTTGACGATATTCATTAGTTTTCTTCTAAAAATATCATAACAACATGATATCATTGAACAAAATCTATAAAATAATCCATAACTTGAAATATTCTTCCATAAAATTATTGTATGACTTTAATTATATAAATTTATATTTATTTTAATATTTTGAATATCATTTGTTTGATATTTTTATTAATTGGGCAATTATTACATACTAAATGTATAAGCATTTAAGATAATTAATTATCTAAAAAAACAAATTATAGATAAATTACCATAATAAATAAAGAATCTTTAAATTTGAAATGAATATATATAGTCTAATTTATCTTCTGAATAATCATATATTAAAATTTTTATAGTTACTAAAAATTGAGTATGATATCTTCTTCTCTACTTTAAATAAAATATAATAAATTTCATTTTCTCACCCATGTGGCTTAATAAGCATTATAATTTTAGACCAATGATAATTTTGGTTGAAAAAAACGCATCAAATGAAATTAGAAAAAAATTTAAGGTAATTTTATAGTCTTTATAAAATTATATTTACCCATAATTACCTAATTTACGATTACCCATATTAATTAGAATATTACTAAATGTTACTATTCTTGTGCCCAAAGATAAAATAAACATATTTAAATAAATTTTACAACTAATTTTTAATATGTAATTATTTTTTAAAAGTTAAAAATATATAAATTGGAATAATTAATAAAAAATTAATCTTTTTGACGGGTGAGAAAAAATTTTATAGAAGATTAAACATGGAAATGATTGAAACATTTATAAATTTAAATTGAATGTAAAATTGATAAAAATGTCCTAAATTGGATTAAAAGAAAAAAATAATATATTTATACCTTAAAATAATTGAATAATATAATTTAACATTATAAATTATTTTGATGAAAAATTTTCCTTTCAATTAAAATTTATTATTTTTTACTATTCATCAAAACATGAAACTTATGAGAAAAATACCAATTATTTAACCAAATTATATTTTTATATCCATATTTATAATAATAGGTTTATTTTTTCTATTAAATTATATAAATGTTTTAAAAATTTTATTTTAAATATGTTTTCCATTGAATGGTAGTAAAACTGTTTTTATAAGAACATTACTTTTTTGTGTAACATTAGATATTTTTTTATCATAGGCCTATAGAATCTATTCAATAAATATGAAAAATATTTCATTGAATATATAAAATATTGATTCCATTAATAACATTTTCTAATAGTAATTAATATAATTTATTAATATAAAATAACTTTGTGAGCATAAAAATAGTACTTTATAAAAACATTTCCTATATATTTAGTTTGTTCCAATATTCATTTATAAATAATTTGTAACCAATTAATTAAACCATATATTTTCATATGTTATTTAATAATATTCATATCCTCCAACATAATGGCTATTTCCTATCTTGTTATGTAAATTAATAATATTTTAGTAACATATTATTATTTGGTAAAACATAGAAATGCATATATCACAAACCAACTCATTATTGTGTGTATCATAAGCCTAACATTGTGTTATGTACTAGGTAATCTATAGAAGATATTAAATTTATTTAAGAAGATAAATACTTTAAATTATTGGGTTGTTACAATATTGGAATATCTAAGGTGGATCGTTACATGAGGTGTTAGTTCCTTTGGTTAGGGATGAAGTGTTCAATGGTAGAGTTTGTTTCATAGTTCCATTTTTTAGGAGGTGAATGTGAATGATCATGTTCTTTATGTTTTGTTACACCAATTCAATTTCCCCAGGTTTAATCTTAAGGATATCTTATCTTATTTCATCCGTAGAAATCCTTGAGCATAAATAGGATGTGATGTTATTGGGGTGATCATGATTTAGTTGAAAAATTCCTATCATTTCCTAATGATTAATGATTCAAGTGTTTTTATTGATTCAAATAATAGACATCCCTATGAGTTAGTGATGTTTCTTGTGGTTCCAATATCCATCATATTTTATATGCATCATCATATTACCTCATGAGAGTGGTAAGGTCATTAGTTTCCTTGTGGATCTTTCCTATGCCTTATCAATTTTATCTATCTTCAAGTAGATAGTAATATGGTGAATACTATTTATCTAATATAGGAAATGTTGTGTGTATGTATTCTAGATTTTACAAGTTATTAGGTGATTCTCTTCCCTGAGGTTTGGTTTTATTATAATAATAAATATCTCTCATACAATGTTTTTGATCTATTATAGGAATTTTATGGGAGGACTTAAAAATCCCAATTGTGTTAGAACATGGATAGAGACTTGATTGATTTTTCCTAGATATGTTATGAATACTAATTCAGAAGGTGTATAATTTTTGAGATCATATGCAGGTAGTACATGACCTATATAAGTCATATTTCTAGAGTTTGAAATTGTACATCATGAATTATTTAATGTTCATCTCATCATGGGTATAGGGGATTAGAATGAGGAATTTATATTTCTTATCATTTTATGGGGACTTATAGGTATTTAAGTATACTTTTGGGATGTAATATCAGTTATCTCTTCCTCTATAGCTTAATTGAATCCATGTTGTCTTTCATGTGTCACAACATTGAAAATATTTTCATGGTGAATACCTTGTCATTTATTTAAATGAGTTATATATAAAGGTTGAATTTATATTTTTAGATTTTTTTGTCAATATTTAAGATCATTATGGGAATATGTTTCACAAAAATAATATACCCATGTAGCATGTATTATGGGGGCATGGTGTCTCATTAAGAGTGTTTGTTAAATCATGAGTTTAAAATTAATACATAGTATCCAAAGATTCTTCAAACCTTGATTCACTATAAAATTTAGATGATCATGTATTTATTTATTGTATTGAAATTATTATCTTATTCTAGACTATGATTTTTGTATTGTTTCATTTTGGTTTCACATGTTCCTCCTGGGGTGGTTGGGTTTTATGGTCAATGTTTTATTTCCTTTTTGTTTTTATTGAAAAGGATTAGAATCATTTGATAGGTACCTAATATAATTCTTAATCCTTAATTAAACTATTACATTATAATTTTATGGTTTTGTAAGATATGGGAAAAGGATAGAGGGAAGCAGAATGTGTTATAGGTGCAATTTCAACAATAAATATGTTTAATAGTATGACCCTATTCAATGTACTTATAAGTTGAATTGATATAACTAAAATTCTATAGTCATGTGAATAGAATCATGAGGTGATAAAATAAAAAATGGTTCTTATGTTTGAGAAAAACGTGAGATCCATGATTTTTCAGTGTTGTGTTCTTTCAATAAGGAATCATGGTTGTGTCATGAAGAGGTATAGATATGTCAGGGAGGTTACAAAGTTATTATTATCTATATGTTTCTATGTGTTAAATCTGATGTAATGTATTTTTAATTCACCTAATTTTAAATTATTTCTTTTTCATGGTTTTTTGGGTTGTAGCATGGTTTTCTTTAGGTGTTTAAGTTATATCTTACATGATTCTTTTAATTGATCTTTTAGGGGGTCTACAATGGCATGAATCTTCCCACTATGGCATAGAGTCTTATGAGGTCCATTTTTTGTTCTTACTATTTTTGGATCATTTCAACATGGTAATGGTAACATTCTGCGTAATTTACTAAATGTGAGGAGTTAAAACATTTCATATCATGCGATTCAAGGTAATATAAGGTAATATTGTTCATTGATTTATGGAGGTTCTCTCGGTTGAGCCTCATTTTGTCATGATTATAACATATCATGTCTTGATTATTTAATTTTATAGATTGATTATAATTTTAGGAATTCTATCAAATTATATCTAATTGTTTTGACTTTATTCAAATCATATGTTACTAATGGTTCATCATTAAATATTTATATCTATCCTTTCATAGGTTTTGTTCAACATCTTCAAGATATAAAATCATTGTGAGAAAAGGTGAATACCTCTTGTCTTCCCCTTTAATATATTCTTCTAATTTATTATATGGGAGACCATGATAGCCATTATAATTTAAATTTGGTATTTCAGTGTAGTTGTTTTTATTGGGAATGGTCATGTGTAGGCATGTAGGTTAATCCTCATGTGTTGGGTGTTATTCAATTGGAGTCTTCTTCATGTTTTGGGTTCATTTTTGTAAAATATTTTTTGTCCTAGTAAATTCAAGACTTAATATTCTACAATTATTTGTAAAATTTTAATTTTCTTTATTTTATCTTTAATAGTTGGATGGAATTTCATTATCGTAATGTGATATTTAATTAAATTTATGTCGACTTAAAAAAATAGGTAATTAACATTTTTATTTTGAAACTCTATGATATAGATTATATATTAGAGATTTTATTGATGCTAATACTAAATTATTTTGGTTCGTTGCCATTTAATCTTTTTATTATCTATAATAAACCTTCATAATGGGTAAGTCACATAATTGTTTTAAGGAATGTGTTGATATAAAATATTTAATTAAACTATTGGTGTCGAACATGAAATTCCTGCTTCAAATTATATTAGGTTTCATGCGAATTTATTTAGTGTTAATTGTTTCTACTATCACCATTATTTTATAAAGTTTATGGGGGTATCTTTGAATGTGATTAGAAAAGTTATGGTTGGATTTTGTAGTTAGTTAGGAAAATTTAGTGTGGTAATTGATGTTATAATTATATATGGGATCTTTTGTGGTTATGGTAGTAGTGATATATGGTTGTGTATAAAGGAAGTTTTTGTGTGCCTCTTATGGTGGACATATACATGATTTATGGGGAGGTTTATGTGGTTATGGTTTTGGTTTTCATTTTTTTTATATTTTTCTAATGAAATACAATGTGGTTGGAATTAATGATAAATATAATGATTGATGGGATATAATCAGTAAATTCTTGGTTGTTAAATAGCAATTAATTATTTTTGAGATAAATTTATTGGATTAATTATGATAATTATACTGAATTATTGTGATTATTTAACGGTAAGAGGATATAATATAAATAAGATAAATATTAACATATTGAAATGATAAGTGGATTAATGACAAGATTAACATTAAATATATAAAATTATTGTGATAAAGAATTTAATGATTCTAGTTGGTGGTAAATCATGAATTTAATGGATGATATAATGAAATGGGAAATTTAAAATATTTATGGATATTCTGTGTGGATATATGGGGATGGGTATATTGTAGTTATGGAAATAGTTGATAGTAAGTGGTAGTGATATTAGAGTTACTGTGTTGTATGATTGTAATGTTCGTTTCATGTAAAAATGAATCTTTAATGTTTCTTGTTATTTTATATGAACCACTGCCTTATTTGAGTAACATGAAAGATTCCCATATAATGACATGGTCTTGAAGTTTCATCCCTAACATCCAGTTTATAGAGGTAATGGATCACTAACTACTCCCTCATCCCCTCTCTACCTCTATACCTAGTATGGATAATGATGAATCATGTACTTTAGTATATAAATATATATATTTTTTGGTCAAAATTACTATTGATTATATTTTATGTATAAAGGTCGACATGGATTTCATTATGATTTGATTACATGGTGGGGTTCATTCCTGGTATGTGGAGGGAATGTGGTTGAGGTCTTCATGTTCATCATACCCTAATTTAATGAGGAATTAATATATAGCTATGATGTGGTGACGTGGTATGTTCTTGAGGATATTTGGTTATGGATATGATAGAGTATATAGTTTTCCATTGTGTGTATTTGGATGGGATTGAAGAATGGTACAGTTTCCATTAGGGTTTGTGAACAACCTAATCAGTAGAATGATGTGGAGTACTAAAACTTAGATTATCATTTTTTCAATATCAACCTATCGATCACTCAACCTAGGCTTACATGATCATCTACAGATAACAAATTGAATTATACATTAGTATACCTTCGATCCTAGGTCACGATGTAAGTCCAATATCACACCCCGAACTCTTTATAAAAATTCATTGGCCGCCTGTAAAGTAATGTGTAACGTCTTTTAAAATGATTTATTTGGATTCTATAGGGTCCCATAATCTTCCTCTACATATGAAATATATATTATCACACAATTATTATTGATCTCAAACTCCATAATCAATCATAGTTTAGTAATGATCCTACTATGCTTTCTCTAGAAAGAACCAATCGAATGAGCTTTATCATGTTAGTTTAATTGTTCAAGAACCCTCAGTATGGAAATCGCTCATCTCATCTTCTCAACCAGTCTCGACTGAGAACCTTTGAGTCAATCAATTTGGTGATTGAATTTATGTCCTCTAGTTTGGATCTCGTTCATGAAAATCATTGATCACCTAGTGTATGTTCATTTATATGCATGCAAATAGAGAATTAGGAGTGATAATGAAACCATTTCTTAGAATCATCATCTTGTAAATGAAACAACCACCATCATACACAATTCATCATCCAAAAATCGTATTTCATCAACTTTTTTCTATCATTATCATCCATATTGGGGTCACACTCAGTCAAAATCCATTTGATTCTTATATAAATACTTCAATTTTGGCCTTAATGTTCCTCGGTTGTTCATTTTAATTTATCCTAATTGAAAATGATTGATTAGCATCAGTTTGATTCTTATAATAGTTCATCTTCTCTCTATTTAGACATCATTTTCAAATAAAATTTTCACAAGACACATCCTAATTATTTTTTCTACAAATAGTGGATATCATGATTGGGTCACCATTATATGTAATTATAATATTTTCAATCTTACCTAATTCCTTAAGAAGATTGAAGATCCATATTGATTCTCTATTATCTTCCATCATCACATTATTCACTTTCATGTAATATAATTCACTATTTTTACTCCAATTTATGTTAGTCATCGTCATAATTCAAGTTGTCACATAGTGGATCTTTTTCATCAATGGTGAAGAAGAGGGGATGTGTTTGATTTAGTATAAGGGTGTTTTAGCTTCAACTTGTAACACCACAATATTTTGTGATATATTTTTTTCAAATTAATTTAACCTTTTTATATATTTTTCATTTTCTGTAACATTAAAAATTATATTTCACTAAGTCTTAAATTCATTCACATGGAACTAGCTTGTAATATGTTATACAGAACACCAACTTGAGGTAAATTACATGAAAAAACATGGTTATCATATATTACACGCAATATTTACCTTTCTTGATGGCTTGTATGAAATGAAAGATAGATTATTACCTAACTATAATACTTTATAAAAAATTTATTATAATGAGATATATCATAGTCTTTATGTTGATGGATATTTTTATTATTAAATACTATTTGAGAATATGTGTTTTACAAAAATATAATATGAATTCATAAGTTACAAATTATTTAGAAATGAATATGAAAACCGATTGAATATAAAGGAATATATTATTATTGTAACAAAACTGTTTTCAACTAATAAATTAAATTAATTAAAATCATTGAGTAATAGTAATTTAATAAATATTATATATATCCTATAAAATATTGTTTATATTCATCCAATATATTCAATTGGAATAAAATAAGAATAAACCCAATTTTATGCTTAGAACCCTATATTTTTATTAAGGCATTTTATCACATTTAATGGAGAACTCATATCAAATAAAATTTTTATAACTTTTATATATTTAATATGTCTAAATAAACATTATCTTTAGAAGAAAAACAAAAAAATATATGTTAGGATAAATTCTTGGTATTTTTATTTATCGTTTCATCTTTTAATGAATAGTAAAAATACTTGATTTCCATTCAAAACATGTTTTTCATCTAATTTCATTATAAGATTAAATTATATTTTTAATTGATTTAATATTTTAGTTAGAAAATATTTTATTTATTTAATCCAATGTATTTCATTGGAACCAATTTCACATTGATTTTTTTTATAAAAACATTGCAAACTATTGAATGTTTTTACATTAAAAACTCCCAGTGTTGTCCCACCAGCGAGATTAATTTTAAATTATTTTCTACCACTTCTATGATTATAATTTGGAAAAATGGATTTCATATTTGGAATAAGAATAATTTCTAATTTATTATAATTTTAAAAAAAATACCAAAAATGTTAGTGAAAGTGATTAAAAATAATTACCTCGGTTAAGAAAAAATAAGGTTAATAAAGTACTAAACCCTAAAAATAAGACCAAAAAAGACCTAAGAATCTTGTCCAAACCCCATTTTATGGACATTATATGTCCATTAACCATCCATTATTGGGCTTTGTTGGTTTTTTATGTCATGTTTTGGAACAATGTGGGTACACCTAACTCATTTTCAAAAATGCCAATTGTGTCATTTCCCTTCCATATAAAGGCCGCCACTTATACCCACTTACTCAGACCTCTCTAGCCCATTGTATCACCAAAACACTTCTCAAATAAGCTCACAACATAACTCATATACTACTAGAATCCATACCTTGGTAATATGGAAACTCAATGAATCCTTTTGGCACAAACCAAAAGAAGATACTCGATTAAGAGGCAGTGTCTTCTCTTAATATCCTTTCCTTTATTTTCATTTTCCACCACCTCCATTCAATTTATTCCATTATTTTATGAAAAAATAGTATCACAAATATAATATTATTATTTTTACTATGTTTTTGACCTAAACTTACACACACCTCCATCTACTAGATATCAAACATACTATTTTTATGTACGACAAACTAATGCCTCGCGAAATGATGATTGTTCATTTATCCATTACCTCTTACCATAGTGGAAATTATGATATAAACTTTGTTTATAAATTTAATATATTATATTAATTATTTATTTAATATTATTTATTACTTTTAAATCACAAATCTTATTTTCCTTTTCATTTGGTGTAATTATGATAATATCATCTAAGAAGACTACTACCCCCTCAAAGCGATGTGATTTGTTCACACGCTACATGGAATGTGTTAAGTATGGGTCTAGTAAAATTATATTATATATATATAAATTAATAATTCTACTTTAATTATATTATATACATATTCATATATTCCATTTTCTTTCTTTCTTTCAATATGACAATAATAATGGAAGCATCATTCATCATCTCCATAAATGGTGTATTCCATTTCCTAATACTATATTATATAGATTATTATAATACTAATATAATGTATATAATAGATATATATATCATGTTATACATTCTATAATCATGACATATGTAAAATTACCAATGATATAACAAATTTGGACACATGTGAAGAATAAAGTAAATATTACCTAAAGTGGAACCTTAACACATGATCGTTAATAAGAATGTAATTTAAGGTCATAATTAAACCATATATGGTATTGTGAATAATAATATTCATATGTATAATATTTATAATAAAAATATATTTAACATACATGAATATTTTATGAGTATGAAGAGATTCAGGACATAACGTATGGTAATTTCATCACACTTTTTATTTATATGAGATACATTCAATGTTCTACACTCTTTCCTTTTTAATTGTCTATTCACATCACATGATTTTATATGTATACTATAATTAAAGTTACTGGTATTCACATTTACATTTTATGATACTTTTTTACGGGGGATTATGTTGCAAAATTTACCGAATCAGTGGAACAATTTTGTCTCAATTTTCCTTCTTTGAGACTCATGTTTTGTTATTCACCTAAATTCTATTTCAAGGTATATATAATTAATTTTTATGTTTTATACCTTGATTTTACATAGTTTAATAGTATTTTAAGATTCATAAAATTCCATTTCATACAAGGATAGTATGATCTCAAGTTACCATGTTATAAGAGTTTTTTGAAATAATATCATCGCTTTTCGATATTGTTTATGTTTATATTTCCTTTGATGAAATATTATAACCCATATCTCAATAAAATTCATAAATTTTCTCATAATATTCTTATTAATGATTTATTCTAATATTGGAACCATTTATTCCACTATAGGATAGTTAAGAAAGTTTTTTTATGAAAGCCTAACTTTACCCTCTCTTCAGTCAGAAATCAATGCTCATTCAAAACCATGTTTTAAAAAAAAGGATTCCAATAATATTGTATCATTATAATTTAATCATTAAAAGTAATTTTCACCCTTTTTTTCATTGAAAAATCTCTTAAATGTAATATTATTGTATCTTTCTGAATAAGGCATTTTTCTATCCTTTTTACCATATAAAATGTGTAGAGATCCATACTTGACATACATAGACATTACATTACTTTTTCAAAATACTTAATAAATTAAAAAAATAGACACCCAAAGACCATATTAGTTTAGTTTCTTTGGAAACTCAAAACATAATCTTCTAATCATGGGGAAAGATCTTCAACATCTTCCATAAAGATATTCTCCTTTGGTTTTCTTACCTAAAACTATTCTTTATATCATGGGGAAAAGAAAACATAAAAAGGGTGAGCTCAAATACTCATTAAGGGTAAACATGGAGAACATAAAACAATCCCTAAACATTTTATTGTAATAAGATGAACATAAAACATCAAAATCATGAGTAATTACATAAATCTTGGTAGTGCATAAGGCATTGATCAAAAAAGAACATTAACCATGATAAAATAGCGTGGGAATAAAACATGTAATTGTGGAAACCATTAATCACATGTTATGATTTCCATAGTATCCAAGGCATTTCTACCAAGACCATCATAATGGACAAAGTCCCTTACTGAATTGAGTTCACTCCTCGTTCCAGTCATATATCACTGTACCAGATTAACTTTCCATTCCAGCCATGTCTATATCATGAGATATAAATCATTACCCAATGCATTGGAGGGAGATATAGGTCCCACCCTTCTCATAATTAAATCATTCTTACGTGTTCCACAACATAAACATAAATTATTCATCGTAACCCAAAGAATAAAATGGGTTTTATAAACATCATCCCATCATAACATAATCCATATAAAACATATGGATATTATTTCATCATAAAAAAATTGAAACCATGTATAATCCTAGAGATATTATATTTGAAACAAACACATTTTAAATAATTGCATCTTAGATGGAAAATGGTTTTGATAAAACACTAGAAATGAATTCTGGAGGAAAATATCCTTTTAAAATCATTTTCCTTTCACAAAATGACATGTAATTTTAAAAGAAAAGGATTTTTTTTGAAAATATTCCTGAAATATTATAGACTAAGCTTCATGAAAAGAATGTGATATGAAACCATAAAAATTCATTCACGCCGTATATATTAAAAAAACATTCTTCTCGTACTTTTGCTGGAAAACTGAAAAAGTACCTTATATGGTAAACAAAAGAAAGATTCCTTCCATAACACAAAGTAAAAGTAAAAAAAGGGTAAACATGAAATTAAACATATATGGATGAATATTAAACACTTTATTTAAAAAAATATGGACATGGATGAAAAATATAACCCCAGCAAATACTTATGTATAAGCAATCTTGGATAAAAATGAGATTAAAAAATTATTTCTTACCTTAGGTCCAATTTCTTCTGTACATATCTGAAACTCTTGTATAGTGGGTTTAAACAGATTATTAACTTGTAAAAAACCATAATAATATTTATGATATCATATATGATTCACTTATGACTTTATATTACCTGTTATTTTGTCAATTCCATGTTAAAGCAGTGTTTTGGGTAAAATCGTATCATTTATCGTACGTATTTGGACTTATTTTTGTTGATATCATTTTTACTTATATCATGATTTACTTACTTCCAGAAGGTAAAAAATGATTTATATATCATATATATTCTATATATATATAATATAGATAAATGAAATGAAACACACCGTTCATGGAGACGGTAGGTCGTACGTACGCATGGACGTTGTTTTCCTTTCCTTATTGACTTGAGTGGAAGTAAGTAGATGAAATATATATATATATTCATAAATCAAGTAGAATTATTATGTCATATATATCATTATTTTTCATTATATATACTTTATAATCATTCTTGAATGGTTAACATGGAGAATGAATCTCATCGCATCGTAGAGACGTAAAACCGTACATAGGAAACGAGCGATGATATAGTTATCATTATTGAATGGAATTAGAGTGGATGATATAGTATATCAGAATTATTATCATGTTATAATAACCATATATAGTTATTATTTACACCATTATACCCATCCAAGTAAGTTGGTGGTGGAAAAACAAATTACACCACGGCGTGGAGACGGTATTTCGTACGTACGCACGCGCGGTGATTTCATTTTCCGTAGGATGGATAGAAGGTGAAATAGGGTTGTTTAATATTTATAATAACATATCATTATATTATTCATACTTATGTTATTACTTTATAATGAAAAAACTAAAGAAGAGTAAGTAGAAGAATAATGAAACTTGAATGAATCGGTAGAAGAGATTACCTCTTCTTTGACGTTCCTCCTCTTAAACTCCTCTTAGGGCACTAAATTTGGTCATTGAAGAAGAAGAGAACCACTAATAGGTTAAAATGGGAGTGGATAAGTGAAATGGTCAGGTTTTGGCTGATCTTGAAGGCTCAAATTTGTATTAATAGGAGAGGTAGGAGGTGCCCTTTCATAAGAGGGGTGAGGGGCACCTTAGGAAAAACAAAAAATATTATTTTATAATAAATTCATATTCAGTTTATAATGGCTCCAAAGTGACTTATTTAGAATCTAGGGTGGGTATGGGTCGAAATAATCTCAACCAATAAGTTTTAGACAAGTTTAGGTTTCCATTTTAACCTTATTATTTAGATTTAACTCTAAGTTAAATAATTTATCTTTTACCATGTCTTCTTGTATTCTTATATTATATGGTTAATAAAAATACTATAAACTACCAATAAAACCTTAATTAGTTCATTAATGTCATATATATTATTATATAAGTCTTTTAGCTGATCCTTAGATTTTTATGAATAGAATATCAATTAATAATATAATATTTGTTTTATAAACTTTTTTATGTCATTTTTGACACTATTTGGTATTTTGTTTTTTCAAAATTCATAAAAGAATTATTACTTCGACAAAAATTCATATAACCAACCCTAATATGTTATATTAACTCATAAGATTATTTTAATTCATAAAAAGTCTCAAATTACATTTATTATTGTATTTATAATTTCAATTATTTTAATATTTCATTAATTAAGTAATTAATGCATCATCATTGTGTCATAAATAAATTAAATTATTTAATGTCTAAAAATTATAAATAAAATACCATTATGTAGTAAATAGTTTTATCTTTCTAATTAATATTTATAGTCTAATTTATCTTATATATAACCCTATATTAAATAATTATTAGTTATTAAACTTTGACATTAACTATTTTAACTCTTCTTTAAGTAAAATAATAATAAATTTCCTAATCTAATCCAAGTGGACCTAAAGGGTAATATTTTATTCTTAAGATTTTTTTGGTCAAATTACACTTATATAATAGAATTAGGACATTTGTTTGCGTAATAATAATATCATTTTTACCCTTAATAGCCCTATTTAATTTTAACCGTGGTAAACAAAAGTAAAAAGTTACTATTCAAAAAAAATATTTTTATCTTATTGAACCACATTTTACTCCTTGATATTAACCATGTCTATCATATTTTATAAATTTCACTCACAAAAGCAGTAAAATTATATTTTTTGAAAATTTGAAAATTTGCCTAAGAGGTGGGTAAAAGACGGTGCAAAGTTCAATAAAATTTTTATATATCTAAAATTATAATAAAATGACTCCAATTAATTACATTGAACATATATAGGTATTATGTATCAATTCTGACCTAAAATAAATTTAAATAAAATAAATAATTATTTAAATAAAAATTTGGTTATAAACTATAACTCAGTGTTTTTCACTATTCATCAAAAATTGAAAGTCTTCAGAAAAATACCAAAAATTCACCCTATGCTAATTTTGATATACATAATCCAAAAATTAAGTCCATTTTGAAAGATAAATTTTTTAAAATTTCCAAAAGTGGGTATTACGTTTCATAACGGCTAGTTTATATAATATTTTAATAACATATCGTTGTTTAGTGAAACCCGGTATTGTGTACTACACACGCTATCGAGGAAGGTCTTGATTGCTTGTAATGAAAGCCAAGTCAAGGCTATGTGTAGTGAAATCTTTGTTTGGTGTTGCGTATAACATAATCGAAACTTATTTCATTTATACATTAAACAAACTCTATACTTAATGTTGCATAGAATAATTTCCACAAAATGATCTTGAAATTGTGTGTAACACGAGCGAAGAATAGTGTTTCATATACTGCAAGATAATACGGTGTTGTGTATAGTAAAATATAATCTTGTTGTAGTGTATAATAGAAGACAACAAAGAAATTAAAAAAAATATATCTCATAAAATCTCAGGGTGTTACATTCTACCCCCCTTAAAATGAATTTCGCCCTCGAAATTTGTCGGGGTTATAAATCATTTAATACTTGAAAGTTTTATTCATAGAAACCCACATCATAAAAATGAATACAAAATCATCATTTTAAAAAGGAACGTTAGAAACATAACGGATACCCAAAGTAACTCATCATTAGGTTTCCACATAGGAGAATATAGGTGAAAATATGGATATTGAAGAGAAATATAACCATTATGTTTAGATGAAGAGTGGTAGAGAATATGTAAATGAAAAATCCAACAATCACAAAGCCATAAATTTGTGATGATCTAATGTACCATCTGATTCATTAGATATGAGGGAACTAGGAAAACATTTTTGGTTTTCAAGATCATTTCCCTATTGATGAATAATTTTTGAAGTAAAATAAATACTTACTTGATTCTGGTATAATTTTTATGTTTTTTGTGCCTTGAACAATTTCCACTTCATCTCTTAATGAAATGAAGTTGAATTTGTCTTCCGTGAAGTGTTAGTAGATCATGTGATAGAATGATAGGTCATTCCATCTATCTCAATCATATGGTTAGAAAAATTTATATACATAAGTCCATTTTATAGTGAGATTAATCATATATGGTTACAAAAATGGACTTATACTTAATCTATCATCCTGCTTAATAAAATAAAACTAGTTTCTACTCACCAGGGGCTTCCTGTAGGCCATGGTAGGTGATAAAGGCATGTCGCACTTCGGTTGTGGGTTCGATTCCTGCAACCTTGTCCAACACGATGGGTTGTCGCCCGTCCTGCAAGTTATCCCTTTTCCAAAACTACACTATTATAACATTACATAAATAATATCTAAAAAAGTTCTAGCCTTAAACAATACTATCTGATGTACAACATAATCCATTCTAATCTTTAGAATTATCCAAAATACATTTGCTCAATCTCATACTATAAATAAAATGATTACTGGAAAGGTCACATAACAAGCATGTGAATACCATCCTTTATACCCCATATATCATAAGATATATCTTTTTGATCGCATTCCAATCATGTGAATACCTTAATCACATATTCTCTTGAAAGATGAATTACTGTAGAACCTTAGTGAAAACATGAATTAATCAAAAGTTAACTCTTTCCACATACAAAAATCCTAAAATTTTGATATACTCAAACCATGATATCACTTTGTCCTTATATCAGTCATGAACTCATGAATACTATCATACATATTATTTTCTCCTTATCCCCTCATTATGTGCATTTCATCTGCTTTCCAAAAATATTTCAATCACTTTTCATGGTTACTGGTACCATAAAATTACTGAAAACCACAATAGACCAATACATAAATATTCTAATATTCCACGATACTATATACAACATTATTTTGGAACCCCGTTACATAAAAACATAATCATTCCACCACATCCTTGTCATATTCAACATCTCCAATAGTGATTGCATGTGAATTCCCTTTTTCCTTTGCCTTAAGACATTGTTGATGTCAATCATCATTAACCCTTGGATTAGGGCATTGATTAGCATAATTCCCCATTTCGTTGCACTTGAATCATTGACGTGTTGGTGGTTAATTATTTTTAGTCTTTTCTCTATTCTCATCATTAGCTACCTTTTTCCCATTACTTCGACACTCACCTGCTCGATGACCTTCTTTTCCAAACGTAATACATTTTCTAGTCCCATTAATACAATCTCCACCATGGTTATTTCCACACTTTGAGCATAACAAAACATTTGTCTTCTTTTCACCATATCTTTGAGATTTTTCTTTGAACTCCATCTTTTGTTTCTTGTCAAAATCATCAGATGGATATGTAACACCAACTTCCAGTTTTACCTTGATAGCACAATGCATAATTTCATCATAGTTATTGAAGTCTCTTATAGATAATTCCCTTCGAAGACTTGGTTTTAAGCCACTAAATAATCGATCAACTTTACTTTTAGGTTGGATGATAAAGCCAGATGCATACCTTGCAAGCCTTGTAAAATTCGCCTCGTATATACCAACAGATTCATAATCCATTTGCTTAGTCTCAAGGAACTCCTTTTCCATCTTTGTTAGAATAAAATGAGGGAAGTACATTGTAAATAGCCAGAATAAATTTTTCATGTTCCGAAGAGCGAAGTATGGAAAATATATTTTCAAAGGTACTGATCCATTATTCAGCAACAAGTGGATCAGAAGACCCACTGAAAGAAGGTGGACTTTGCCTCATGAAGGACTCAGTATAATATTGTTCCTTCTATACTCATTTGGATGTCCAGAATGATTCATAGCTTCTGTAACTATAGAAATATGATTTTTCACTCCATCTCCCATCGCATTTGGTTGTTCGATAGGAAAATAATTGCATTTTCCATTACATTTATCAACACGATTCCTTCAGGTTCCATCCATCGTCTAAAACCCTAAAAGAATAGTGTGAGAGGAAAAAATCATTGTTGGAAAACAACATAATAAAGTGGGAGAACTTTAAATATCTAAAATCTTACGTTTAATTCTAATATCGTTACCGTAATTCTAGGACTATAACCTATACTTATACTTAACCTTAGGGACATACCTAGACATATCTTAGAAATATCTCCAGGGATCTCACTATAGTTTTCACATCCTAGTTTCCAAATGTTGAATAAACCTTTTCTCTGATACCAACTATAGAGACCCATACTTTATGTACATATACATTACATTACTTTTGCAGAATACTTAATACATTACAAAGACAGATTCCCAAAGACCGTATTAGTTTAGTGTCTTTGGAAACTCGGAACATAATCTTCTAATCATGGTGAAAGATCTTCAACATCTTCTATTAATATCTTCTCCTTTGGATTTCTTACCTAAAACCTTTATTTATATCTTGGGGAAAAGAAAACATAAAAAGGGTGAGCTAAAATGCTCAGTAAGGGTATACTTGGAGAACATAAAACAATACCTAAACATTTGAACGTCAGAACATGAACATAAAACATCAAAATCATGAGTAATGACATAAATCATGGCAGTGCATAAGGAATAGATCAAAAAGTAACATTAACCATGATAAAATAGCATGAGAATAAAACATGTGATTGTGGAAACCATTAAGAACATGTTATGATTTCCATAATATCCAAGGCATTGCTTCCAAGACCGTCATAGTGGAGAAAGTCTCTTACTGAATCGAGTTCACTCCTCGTTCCAGTCCTATATCACTGAACCAGATTAAATTTTCGTTCCATCCATTTCTATCTCATGAGATATAAATCATTACCCAATGCATTTGAGGGAGATATAGGTCTCACCCATCTCATTATGAAATCATTCTTACGTGTGCCACAACATAAACATAAATCATTAATCATAACCCAAAGAATAAAATGGGTTTCTTAAACATCATCCCATCATAAAATAATCCATATAAAACAAATGGATATCATCTCATTATAAGAAAATTGAAACCGTGTAAATCATAGAGACATTATACTTGAGACATACACATATGAAATAATTTCATCTTAGATGGAAAATTGTTTTGATAAAGCACTTGAAATGAATTCTTGAGGAAAATATCCTCTCTTCTTTAAAATCATTTTATTTTCAAAAAATGACATGCAATTTTAAAAGAAAAGTATTTTTTTGAAAATAATCATGAAATCTTATAGAGTAAGCTTCATGAAATTAAGGCATTGTGAAACTGTAAAAATCCATTCATGTCGTATAATTTAAAAAAAATATTATTCTCGTACTTTTGCCGGAAAAGTAAAAAAGTACCTTATATAGTAAATAAAAGAAATATTTCTTCCATAAAACAAAGTAATAGTCAAATAGGGGTATAAATGACATGGATGAAAAATATAACCCTAGTAAATACTTACCTATAAGAAATCTCAGATAAAAATGAGATTACAAAATTATCCCTTACCTTAGGTCCAATTTCTTACATACGTGTCTGATAATCCTTTATAGTGGGTTTAAACATATTATTAACTTGTAAAAAACCATAATAATATTTATGATATCATATATGATTCACTTATGACTTTATATTACCCGTTCTTTTGTCTATTCCATGTTAAAGCAGCGTTTCAGATAAAATCGTATCATTTATCGTACGTGTTTGGACTTGTTGTTCTTGATATTATTATTAATTATATAATTATTTACTTACTTAAAGAATGTGAAAAATTATTTATATATCATATATATTCTGTATTTATATATATATATATATAATAGATAGATAAATGAAATGAAACACACCGTTCATGGAGACGGTAGGTCGTACATACGCATGAACGTTGTTTTCCATTCCTTATTGGCTTGAATGGAAGTAAGTAGATGATATATATATATATATATATACAGTATAATTATTATGTCATATTTATCATTATTATTCATTATATATACTTTATAATCATTCTTTAATGGTTAAAATGGAAAATGAATCTCATCGCGTCGTGGAGACGGTAATCCGAACGTACGCACAAGCGATGATATCGTTATCATTATTGAATGGAATTGGAGTGGATTATATAATATCTCAGAATTATTATCATGTTATAATATCCATAAATAGTAATTCTTTACACCATTATACCCATCCAAGTAATGTGGTGGTGGAAAAACAGATTACACCACGGCGTGGAGACGGTATTTCGTACGTACGTACGCGCGGTAATTTCTTTTTCTGTAGGATGGATAGAAGGTGAAATGGTGTTGTTTCATATTTATAATAAAATATAAGTATATTATTCATACTTATGTTATTATTTTATTATTAAACAACTAAATAAGTGGAAGTATAAGAATAATGAAACTTGAAAGAATCGGTAGAAGAGATTACCTCTTCTTTGACACGCCTCATTTTAACCTCCTCTTAGGGAACTAAAGTTGGTCTTTGTAGAAGACCAGAACCTCTAGTAGGTTTATATGGAAGTGGAGAAGTGAAATGGGCAGGCTTTGGCCGAGCATGATGGGTAAAATTTGTGTGAAGATGAGATGGAGGAGGTTCCCTTTTAAAAGGGGGGTGAGGGGAACCTAAGGAAAAACTTCAAATATAATTTTATAATAAATTCATATTCCGTTTATAATGGCTCAAAAGTGACTTATTTCGAGTCTAGGGTAGGTATGGGTCGCAATCCACTCATCCAATAGGTTTTAGACAATTTTAGGTTACCGTTTTAACCTTATCATTTAGATTTAACTCTAAGATAAATAATTTAACTTTTACCATGTCTTCTGGTATTCTTACAGTATATGGTTAATAAACTTTATATAAACTACTAATCTAACCCCAATTGTTTCATTAATGTCATATATATTATTATATTAGACTTTGGTCTGAACCATAGATTTTTAGGAATATAATATCAATAAAATAAAATATTTGTTTTAAAAACTCTTTTATGTCAATTTTGACACTATTTGGTATTTTTTTTTTCTAAATTCATATAAGAATTATTACTTCGAAAACAATTCATATAACCAAACCTAATATGTTATATTAACTTATAAATTTATTTTAATTCATAAATATTCTCAAATTACATTTTTTTTGGTATTTATAATATCAATTATTTTAATATTTTATTAATTAGGTTATTACTGCATCACCATTATGTCATAAATAAATTAACTTATTTAATGTATAAAAATTATAAATAAATAACCATTATGTATGAAAACTTTTTATCTTTTTAATAAATATTTATAGTTGAATTTATCTTATGTATAACCCTCTGTTAAAAATATTTTAGTTATTAAACATTGATTTTAACTATTTTAACTCTTCTTTAAATAAAATTATAATAAATGTCCTAATCTAATAAAAGTGGACCTAAAGGGTAATATTTTATTCCTAAGGTTGTTTTTGGTCGAATTACACTTATCCAATAGAATTAGTACATGTCTTTGGGTAATAATAATATCATTTTTACCCTCAATTACCCTATTTACTTTTAACCGTGGTAAATAAAAGTAAAAAGTTACTATTCAACAAAAATTATTTTTATCTTATTGAACCACATTGTACACCTTGATATTAACTTTGTCTCTCGGATTTTTGAAATTCTACTCACAGAAGTAGTAAAATTATGTTTTATGTAAATTTGTAAATTCTCCTAGGAGGTGGGTAAAAGATGGTGAAAAGTTCAATAAAATTTTAATATATCTAAAATTATTATACAATGACTCCAATGAATTACATTGAACTTATATAGGTATTGTGTATCAATTTTTAACTAAAATAAATTTAAATATAATAAATAATTATTTAAATAAAAATTTGGTTTTAAAATATAACTCAATGTTTTTCACTATTCATCAAAAATTGAATGTTTTCAGAAAAATACCAAAAATTCACCCTAGGCTAATTTTGATATTCTAAATCAAAAAATAAAGTCCATTTTGAAAGATAAAATTTTTAAAATTTCAAAAAGTGGTTATTACTATTCATAACGGATAGTTTATATAATATTTTAATGACATGTCGTTGTTTAGTGAAACCCGGTATTGTGTACTACACACGCTATCAAGGAAGGTGTTGATTGCATGTAATACAAGCCAAGGCAGGGATGCGTGTAGTGAAAGATCTGTGTGGTGTTGCGTATAACATAATCAAAACTTATTTCATTTATACATTAAACAGAATCTATACATAATGTTGCATAGAATAATTTCTACAAAACAAACTTGAAATTTTGTGTAACACGAACCAAGAATAGTGTTGCGTATACTGCAAGATAATACAGTGTTTCGTATAGTACAAGATAATCTTGATGTAGTGTATAATAGAAGACATAAAAGATATTAAAAATAATATATCTCATAAAATCTCGGGGTGTTACAAAAGGAATGTTCTTTTTACCTCATACGACATGTATGTACTTACCCATCATCATTCCTTTGAAGATTCCATTGAATTTTTAAAAGGTTAATATTGATGAAAATATATTTAAAATTAATTTTCAAGGAAATTTTTTTTCTAATCATTTTCATGATTCTTTTATATGTTTTCAATAAAAAAAGATGTTGAAAATGTTTTGAAGCTTATTTTATAAGTCTTCAAGGAAAATGGTTTTCAAAATGTTTTCAAACATTGTTTATATGTTATCAAATTATATTCAAGTAAAATGTTTTTCAATAAATTTAAATGTTTTATTTATATGTTTTCACATTATTTTCAAGAAAACTATTTTTCAAAATTTTTTCAAGCTCTATTTATATGTTTTCAAACTATTTCCAAAGAATTTATTTTCAAAAAGTTTTTAGTATTTCATTATATGTTTTCAAATTGTTATTGAAGAAAATGGATTTTAAAATGTTTTGAATATTATTTTATATGTTTTGTAGGAAGGGTATTTCTAAATGATTTGAAGTCTTCTTTATAAGTTATGAAGATATTTCTTATGAAAATGATTATTGAATGTTTTTTTCAATTAATAATAATTTTTCAAATAATAAAGGGTATTTTCCTCATGAAATATTTTTAAAATGTATTTCAAAATTATTTTCCATCTATGATGATATTTGTTTATGTTACTCATTTACTTTTAGGAAATGATATAATGGTTTCATTAAGATTATTTTTTTGAATGGGTTATGGTTAATTTCACGGTCTTTATCAAATATGTTTCTCTTTCATAGGTCTTATGATTTTAAAACTCATTCTTCTCACGGGTTATGTTTGTGATGTAATGATATAAAACCTATCTTTTTAAATGATTATGATATGATTTCATTTTTATAATACCATTTCATTTCATGGTTTGTAATATGGTAATTTATGATTTTGTGGAACTTTTTTGTATGATTTCATTATGGGATGTGGGGCCACATCCCCCTCCAATTCATTGGGTAAAGATTTATATCTTATGAGATGGACTAAGATTGTATTGGGAATAAATCATAACTACTAATATGGATATCTGAGTGAACCATGACTACCAATATTGTATGAGGAGTGAACTCATGCTACTAATATAACTATAGGAGTGAACGATGACTACCAAGATGGCATGAGGAGTGAACTCATTGTACAAATATGGACATGGTAGTGAACCATGACTACAAAGATGGTATGCGGATTAAACCCATAATACCAATATGGTCATGGATACAATGCTTTGGAAACTATGGAAATTGTGTTATATGATTATATGTCTTCAACAATACCATGTTTTATTCATATGTTTTCCATTCATGGGTTATGTTCTTTATTTCTTTATGATTCATGTCTTATTAACTCCAATGCTTTATTCCATGATTCATGTATATGATCTTTGATATGTAGGATATGATATTATATTTTGATGATCATGTTTCCATACCCTTATGCTCATAATTATGCTTACACAACTCCATTATTTACCCTTACTAAGAATTTGAGATCACCCCTTTTATACAATTCCTTTCCCCATGTTATGAATAAAGGTTTTTTGTAGGATTACTAAAGGTGGAGATCATTATGGGAGATTTCGAAGATCATTCAATATGATAGAAGATTTTATTTCCATGTTACCAAAGACACTGAACTATTACGGTCCTTAGGCAGTATTTTATTAATGTACAAAATATTTATCTAAAATGATGTAATATTAATGTATGTTAATCATGGGTAACTATAAAACTCTCTTGATATCATTACATTATGATTAATCTTTTTATTATGATGTAGCTTCAAATCCCAAAAGATCTTTCCCTTACAGTTGATCTCTTTATTATGCAGTATCTTTACTTCTTCTTAAGAAACCTTCACTCATGTAGTTAGAGGTATTATTATGGTATCTATATACAGTAGCTTGGTTTCTCCTATGTTATATGGGGCCTATTTCAATTTCTCACGTAGTAGTTTTCTATGGTGGATTTCTTTAAATTTATATAATTAAATTGTTGTGAAATAAATCAATTCTAAATGAAAATTCACAAATCCAAACTAAAAATTCACCATTAATACCATAATTTAAAATTAAAATCAATTTCACAATTGAATTATTGAAATAATAATTTGGATGTTAGAAAGAATTAAATATAAGATTATGATATTACAAAAAATGAAATTTCAATGGGAAATCACTAAAAAATCAATAATATATGTCCTTAAAAATAAAAAATAAATAACATATAATATTTTGAGAATAGAAAGTTGAAATTTTAATTATAATCTTTAATAAATAACATGTTTGATATTAAAATAACCATTATTGAATATTCATTCAATAAAATATTATTTTGGTATTAAATAGTCATTGAATACCAAGAAATGGTAAGGAAAATGTACTAAAATAATCGACAAATAAATTTATCCCAAACTTAATATATTTAACTTCTAGATAATATAATGAATTTTACTTATTTACAATGACTCTTAAAAATTATTTCCTTGTCAATGTTAAAAAAAGTATTAGAAATAATGAAAATCAATGAACCATCTATTTCCAAAAAAAATGCATGCCTCATATAAGCTTCCAACTCACTATCACCACATAGTTAATGTAAATTTTATAATTCCTAGAGTGAATCAAATAATATATGAGTATAAATAAATCAAAAACAAGAATTAATTTCAATTTTCACTCTCTCTTTGGTTCTACAAACTGTAGATCCAATTTACACATCATTAGTATAACTCAAAATATTTTTCTCATAAATCAATTTCTCGCATCTTCATTTGGAATCAATATTCCTTCCACCTTAATGAATTAATTTTTTATTATTAAACACTTTATTTGAATTTTTCGAATCCATGCTTCTAAAATAAACTTATTAGATAAAAAATACTATGATAATTTAACTAACATACCAATTTATAAATATCTTAGATATTCACCAGGGGTTAATAATTGATAATTTTACTCTGGTTTAAATTGGATTATATTACTAAATTTTGAGTTATTTCACTTATGTGTTTTATATATCCAAGGCCAAGATATTAGTTTCATGTTCAAACATTTAGTTCACTCAAGTTAATATTCTAATTCCAATGTGATCATTCCTATCAAACTCTATTTTCTAGTTCCTTAATAGAATTTCTAAGAATTCATTTGTCTAATTCACTATGAAATCATCCAATTAATGACATTTTTTTATCAATTTAATAAAAAAATTGCATCTAATTATCATCAGGAAGGAAAACGATGCATATAAGTTTTTTAACCTAAAAACATGCTAAAAATTTTATACAAAAATATAAAGAAGATATAATTTTTAGGCTACTCTTTAAAATAATAATAATTAAGTGGTATGATTAAAATAAGTATTGCAAAAAATATGATTTATGAAGACCCTCTCTCCCATACATAAAACTTTTTATTCTCCCTAATTTAAATCTCAAGGTAGAGGAAACAATTAATATATTTTATTTCTAAAGATAGTTCAATTTAGAAACTCAAAGGATTTTTAAAGGGCTTATAATAAGGGTTACAACATACCACTTTCCACATTTTCAAAACAAATTTAAAGATGTATTTTAAAAATTGAATGTTTTTCTAGGTAAAAATACATGTGAATTCACAATTAGAACTATAAAATAGTGTAATGAACAATGATATACAAAATAGTAATATTCAAACTGAAATGCATTTTTAGAGTGTTATAAAGGTTTCAATTTTGGGTCAAAATGATTTTCAAAACTCTAGATACATGCGATGATCACACCAAGAATGGTGTTATTTAACATAATGGATAAATGGAATCTAAATTTGCGTTAAGGAAATAAATAATTCCCTTATATTGGAATATTTTTTTATTTGAGTCTGTCCAAGTTAATCATACCTTGTATTTATTAAAATTGGTCCCTTGTTGTGTGCTTCAAATCCATTGAAATTTAATATAGTGAGATGTTATAGTTTAATAGGGAAAGATAAAATTTAAATATAAACCAGTGTTTTAGATAATGGGAGTTTTTTTATAAATATTTACAATATAGATTTCTTATACCATGAAGAGTAGTTGAAATGACTTGAGTTTGGTTAGTGGGAACAATTAGTTGATCTCTCTTCATACAGTCACTTCACAACCTGTGCACATGCATGAATAATTATCCATTTCATTTGGTGTCTTCAGTGTCTACAAATACACATGATCTCATGGTATCTTCACATCACCAATAAGTATCTTCACTTTATCATGTGGTCACTTATTAACTATAAAGTTCAATTTCCCTTACCTTTCTGCAGATGCATCTCACGATCGATTAACATTCAACCTAAAAATTACTATCAAGGTGGATATATTCATTATGAAATTAGTTATGGGTCTGTAAGTTATCTCTTATAACACTATATACAATAACTATACTCATCGCATTAAATCAATACATTCAATATCACCAAACATTGACCAAGAAAAGAGTGTGACTTCATTGAAATTCATCTTAACCAAACAATGGATAATAGTAAGAAAAAAATATAAAAATAAGTGAGAGACATATATTTGAAAATAAAAATGAAATTAAAAAACTTAAAAATAGTGGGTTCCCCCATATAGTTTTGAATTTAATGAATTTAGTTGTATAGACCCCTAATTTGTAACCATGGTCCTTTGATGGGAATGATTTACTAGTGTTTGTTAGTATCATAGTTTGAGTTTGAATGTTATTATTATCTCTCTATATTTTATTAAAACATTATTGTTATAGATTTATCACTAAATTTTACAGGTCTCTAATCATGATTTTTCTTTTTATTAGTATTTTAATGCATAAAATTTCACAAATAGTACCCATGATTCAAGAAAATTTCTAAGAATAATAACTCAAATTGCGAACATCTTTATTCAATTATTCCTCCACACAAAAGGTATTTAACCACTCAAAAGATATCAAAATAGATACTTCAAATTTCTCACTATGATTCTCAACATCACTCTTAATGATATATTCTTTTTTTTTTGATCAAAGTAAAGAATCGTTTAGATCTCCTTATAATATTTCAACCTCATCAGAATAAAATAATTCATCTAAAGAGTTGAAGGTAACAGGGACCAATCCTATTTGCATTGTGAGTAATTTGTACAAGTTTATTAATTTTATAAATATATTATGCTTTAAGAGGTAACTTTGTTAATATTGGAGAAACACCTTTATATTATATTTATAGTATCACATTCTTATAAATCCCTTTTGTTTACAAAGAACCATTGGATAAATAAGGTATATTATGGAATCTTATTTAGGTCCTCAAAAAAGTGTAATTTAGTGGCCAAGGGTTAAATTATATAAAATAATTACAATAATTCATACATTTGATTACTTATCCCTCTTTTGGATAATGTTATTAGAGGAGGATAATTATTTAAAATATTTTGATTCATAAATTTCTCCTTAAACCCCATATTTTTTACATTATTTAATCAACTACCGCATCATTTTAATTTGTAATTTATATTTATGAAGTGTTGGTTCATCAATATTCTCATGTTGGAAATTTATATCTAGATTTTTATATTTTTCCATTCCATTATTTCTATTATAAAAGTATATCAAATCCAAAATTTCATCTTTAATACACTTCACCATAGCTTTTAATTTTATTTTCATTCAACTTCTAATGGTGACAACCATAAAATTATATAAAGGGTAGGGAATGTTTGTTCTGATTATATTTCCTCTTCCTCTTCGCCATAAACCTCTAGATATTTAAATCGCCAAGTATTTTATATTTTCAATGTTATATTTCAACTATTATATCTTTTTGATCAGCACCCTAATAAGAACCTATAAATTAGATTTATAATTTAAAGTTATAGCAACATCTTGACACTAATTTCTTTATATGTTTTTAGACCTATGGGTTGGGTAATTCATATAGTCAGCATTAAATTACTGGATAATTCATCATTGTTCCTATATTTTCTAACATTAAAGTCCATAAACTGAGAAGTCTCATCAAACTGAATATGTTGGTTAATGTTGGCATAACTATACTGTTTGTGATCATACTTCCCACAAGGATTTTATCAATTCTTAAGTGTATTGTTAATATAAGGTAAAGTACCCCAATGTTTGGTTTTAGCTCATTGATTCAATATATCCCTATGTAACATATAATTTGATTTATAAGATCGTTTTTTCAAAGAGTTTATTGATCTAATTATAATTCATATTTCAAAAATATTCACTACAATATTTGTGAACTAAATTTTGATTGTATGTTGTATGACTAATATAAATATTTTCCTACATAAATTGTGTATCTAATTGATGGTTAGTAAATTGAATAATTACTTATCAAAACCTATCTCATGTATTAAGAAATATAACATCATTTTACTTGTAAAATCTTGTGATTTTATGTATAAATTCTGTACTTATGTTCCGAGATAAATTTTGTAAATAATTAAGATCAAAATTTGGTCCCAACAATCAAAGATATCTTCACAAAAATTATAGAACCATTTCTTATACATTACCTATAGAAAGTATGGGAATCCCTTTAACCTAATATCCTTCTCAATGAACCCATGTAAATGTATTCATACTAGAAAACTATAAAACTACCTAATCAATTCAAGAGAATCATCATTTGGTTGTGCCGTGAGGAAGGAAGCATTATGATGTGGGACTGATTAATCTTATTGTAGATACCCAAATCTTGACGTGCATAGACATTACTTTACTTTTTCATAATACTTAATACATTACAAAACAAACAAACAAGGACCGTAATAGTTTTGTGTCTTTGGAAACTCGGAACATAATCTTCTAATCACGGTGAAAGATCTTCAACATCTCCCATAAAGATCTTCCCCTTTTGTTTTCTTACCTAAAACCTTTCATTATATCCTAGGGAAAAAAAACATATAAAGTGTGAGCTCAAATGCTCAGTAAGAGTAATAATGGAGAAAATAAAACAAACCATATACATTTGAACATAAAAGCATGAACATAATGTTTAATCATCATCAAAATCTTGAGCAATGACATAAAACATGGCAGTACGTAAGGCATAGATCATAATGGAACATCAATCATGATAAAATAGCTTAGAAATAAAACATTTAATTGTGGATAAAAATTAATCACATGATATGATTTCCATAGTAGCGAAGGCATTGCTTCCAAGACCATCTTAGTGGACAAAGTCCCTTTCTGAATCGATTTCACTCCTCGTTTCAGACATGTATCACTGAACCAGATTAACATACCGTTCCAGCGATGTCTATCTCATGAGATATAAATATTTACCCAATGCATTGGAGGGAGATATAGGTCCCACCCATCTCATAATGAAATAATTCTTACTTGTTCCACAACAAAAACATAAATCATTCATCATAACCCAAATAATAAAAATGGGTTTCATAAACAACATCCCATCATAACATAATCCATACAAAAAAATGGATATCATTTCATCATAAGAAAATTGAAACCATGTAAATCATAGAGAAATTATACTTGAAACATAGACATATGAAATAATGCCATCTTATATGGAAAATTGTATTGATAAAACACTTGAAATGAATTCTGGAGGAAAATATCCTTTCTTCTTCAAAATAATTTTCTTTTCACAAAATTCCATGAAATTTTAAAAGAAAAGGATTTTGTTGAAAATAGTCATTAAATCGTATAGTGTAAGATTCATGAAAATGAGGTGTTATGAAACCGTAAAAATATTTTCATGCCGTATAAGTTAAAAATATCATTTTTCTCGTACTTTTGTTAGAAAAGTCAAAAAGTTTTTTGTATGGTAAACAAAAGAAAGATTCATTCCATAACACAAAGTAAAAGTCAAAGAGGGGTAAACATGACATTAAACATACATGGAATAATATTAAACAGTTTATGGAAAAACAATTATGGGCATGGATGAAAAATATAACCCGAGTAAATTCTTACATATAAGCAATCTTGGATAAAAATGAGATTTGCTAAATTATCCCTTACCTTATGTCCAATTTCTTCCATATGTGTCCGAGACTCCTCTTCCTCGACACACCTCCTTTAAACTTCTTATTAGGGCACTAGAGTTAGTCTTTTGAGAAGAAAATAACCTCTATGATATAACTAGACAGGTTGGGAAGAGGAATTGTCAGGGGTTTTATGAGCTTCAAGGCTAAAAAGGGTGTGAAGTGAAGAGGGAAGGGGTGCCCTTTTTATAAGGGAGGAGAGGGGCACCTTAGGAAAACTTAAAATATTATTTTATAATAAAGTCATATTCGGTTTTTAATAGCTCCAAATTGTTTTATTTCGAAGCTAAGGTTAGGATGGGTCTAAATCCTCTCAACCAATAGATTTTAGACAATTTTAGGTTAATATGTTATCCTTATCATTTAGATTTAACTCTAAGTTAAATAATTTAACTTTTACCGTGTCTTTTTGTTTTCTTACACTAAATGGTTAATAAACTTACTATAACAAGCCTAACGAACCCCAAGTGGTCCATTATTAATATACATATATACTTATCTATGTCATTTGGGTGAACTATAGATTTTTAGGAATAAAATAACAATTAAAAATATAATATTTCTTTTAAAAACTATTTTATGTCAATTTTGACACTATTTGGTACATGATTTTTTTAAAAATCATAACAGCATGATTAGTTCGAAAAAATTCAATTAAATAAATACTAACATGTCATATTAACCTATAAAATTATTTTAATTCATAAAAAGTGTCAAATTACATTTATTTGGGTATTTATAAGATCAATTATGTTAATATTTTATTAATAAGGTAATTACTGCATCATCATTGTGTCATAGATAAATTACATTATTTAATGTCTAAAAATTGTAAATAAAATAAAATTTTGTAGGAAATAATTTTCTATTTCTAATGAATATTTATAGTCGAATTTATCTTATATATAACCATATATTAAAAATGTTTTTTTATTAAACATTGATTTTAACTATTTTAATTCTTCTTAAAATAAAATAATAATAAATGTCCAAATCTAATCCAAGTGGACCTAAAGGATAATATTTTATTCCTAAGGTTGTTTTTGTTCTATTTAAACTTATCCTATATAATTAGGAAATGTTTTAGGTTAATAGTGATATCATTTTTACCCTTAATTACCCTATTTACTTTTAACCGTGGTAATAAAAGTAAATAGTTACTATTCACCAAAATTATTTTTAACTTATTGAACCACATTTTACTCCTTGATATTAACCGTGTCTCTTTTATTTTCAAAATTCCACTCACATAAGCGGTAAAATTTAGTTTTATGTAATTTTTCAAATTCTCCTAGGAGGTGGGTAAAAGACGGTGAAAAGTTCAATAAAATTTTTATATATCTAAAATTATTATAAAATGACACTAATGAATTACATTGAACTTATATAGGTATTATGTATCAATTTTTACCTAAAATAAATTTAAATAAAATAAATAATTATTCAAATAAAAAGTCGGTTTTTAAATAGTAACCTAGTGTTTTCACTATTCATAAAAAATTGGATGTTTTCAGAAAAATAAAAAATATTCACCCTAGGGTAATTTCGATATTCCAAATCCAAAAATGAAGTCCATTTTGAAAAAAAATTATAAAATTTAAAAAAGTGGGTATTAATATTCATAACGGCTGGATCATAATAATATTATAATAATATATCGTTTAGTGAAACTCGGTATTGCTTACTCTAGACGCTATCGAGGAAGGTCTTGATTGCATGTAATTCAAGCCAAGTCAGGGATGCGTGTAGTGAAAGCTCTTTTTGCTGTTGCATATAACATAATCAAAACATATTTCATTTATACATTAAACAAAATCTATACTTAATGTTGCGTAAAAAAATTTCCACAAAACCAACATGAAATTCTGTGTAACAAGAGCCATGAATAGTGTTACGTATACTGCAAGCTAATACAGTGTTGCAAGCTAATTTTGGTGTAGCATACAACACAATACATCAATGAAATTAAAAAGAATAATTCTCATAAAATCACGGGTTGTTACATTCTACCCCCCGTTAAAATGAATTTCTCCCTCCAAATTCATCGGGGTTATAAATGGTTTATTACATGACAGTTTCTTTCATAGAAATCCACATCGTAAAAAGCAATACCAAAACTTATCTTTAAAAACTAAAGTATGAAACATAAAAGTTACCCAAATTAACTAATCACTGGGTTTCCACATAGTAAAACATAAGTGAAAATATGGATATGGAAGTGAAATCTAACCTTCAAGTTCTGATGAAGAGTGGTAGAGAACATGGCTATGAAAAAGCCAACAATCACAAAGCCATAAATTTGTGATGATCTAAGGTAACATCTGATTCATCAGATATAAGGGAACTAGGACAACATTTTTTGTTTTCAAGATCATTTCCCTAAAGTTGAAGAATTTTTGAATTAAGAGAAATACTTACTTGATTTTGATACAATATTATTGTTGTTTGTGCATTGAACAATTTCCACTTCATCTCTTAAAGAAATGAAGTTGAATTTGTCTTCCGTGAAGTGTTAGAAGATCATGCGATAGAATGATAGGTCATTCCATCTGTCTCAAACAAAAGGATAGAAAAAGTTATTAAATATACATAAGTTTATCTATAGTGAGATTAATCATATATGGTTCCTAAAGTGGGATTATACTTCATATATTATACGGCTTAATATAATAAAACTAGTTCTACTAACCAGGGACTTCCTGTAGGCCAGTGGTAGGAAATAAAGTCATGTCGCACTTCGGTTGTGGATTCGATTCCCACAGCCTTGTCTGACACGATGGGTTTTCACTCGTCCTACAGGTTGTCTGTTTTTCTAAAACTACATTATAATAACATTCCTTCAATAAAATAGAAAAAAAGTTCTATCCTTAAACAATACTATCTTATGTCTAACTTAATTCATTCCAATATTTAGGCTTATCCAAAATACTTATGTACAAGCTCATAGTATAAAGAAACAAATTACTAGAAATGTCATCTACCGAGCATGTGAATACAATCATTTATCCCGCATATATCATACGATATATCTTGTTGGACACATTCTAAACATGTGAATACCTTAATCATGTATTCTATTGAACCATAGTGAAAACATGAATGTTGTCACAAGGTAACTCTTTCCATATACCAAAATCCCAAAAATGCTATATACTCAAACCATGATATCACTTTTTCCTTATATTAGTCATGAGCTCATTAATACTATCAAACATTTCATTATCTCCTTATCCCTTCTTTATGCGCATATTAGGTTCTTTCCAAAAATATTTAAATAACCTTTCATGGTTACCGGTATCATTCATCATATACTTTCAAAACACAAGCAAAGGAAACAGTGTAACAATCCTTAGATTTTTCTTTATTCCATAGTACCATACATTATTCTTGATAAACATAAAATCATTACACTACCTTCTTAAACCATTGACTGGGATTCATTATTTCATCCATCTCATATATCATTTGTAGTCTCTTCATCATCATCCACATAAATACTACCCATATGACCATGTTGATTCACTTTTTGAGATTTTCCCTTAGGGAATTGGTTTGCATAATGCATGTACATTCCACATTTAAAACACTTAACCGTGGTTGATGTCTTAGTAATACCATTATCCTTGTCCATGCTGTTAACTGAACATTTTCCTTTACAATTACTAGCTTTGTGTCATTCTTTTCCACACCCAAAGCATCTTCCATTTCCTTTGAAACATTCTCCATGATGCCTCTTCCCACATGATTTACATGAGGGAAATTGACCTTTCTTTCCTCTATGATCATCATGAAACTCCATCTTTCTCTTATTAGCTGAGTCAGGAAACTTACCAAATATGAGATTATTGATCATATTATGAGATTTATGATTAGGAATAATAACGATATTTGGACTTCCAGATCCAATTTAATTTGGTTGATCATGAAGAATATCATTCCATTGTCCATCATATCCTCCATTATCGTGAATCTTCTTGTTTCCATCCATTTTCTAAAACCCAAAAAGAATAGTGTGAGAGGCCAAAATCATAATCAAGGCAGAGTAACATCAATATCAAACTTCTTAGGTTTAATTCTAATATTATTACCGTAATTTTAGGAATATAACCTATACTTATAAATAACCTTAGGGACATCCCAAGACATACCTTAGAAATATCTATAGAGATCTCACTAAAGTACCTGCATCCTAGTTTCCAAAGGTTAACTAAAACTGTCCTATGATACCAACTATAGAGACCCAAAACTTGACGTACATAGAAATTACTTTACTTATGTGGAATACTTAATACATAAAAAAACAAACACAGAAGGACCGTAATAGTTTAGTGTCTTTGGAAACTCGGAACATAATCTTATAATCGTGGTGAAAGATCTTCAACATCTCCCATAAAGATCTTCCCCTTTTGTTTTCTTACCTAAAACCTTTCTTTATATCCTGGGGAAAAACATATAAAGGGTGAGTACAAATTCTCAGTAAGGGTAATCATGGATAATATAAAACAAACCATATACATTTGAACATAAAAACATGAACATAATGCTTAAACATCAAAATCTTGAGCAATGACATAAAACATGGCAGTACGTAAGGCATAGATCATATTGGAACACCAATAATGATAAAATAGATTAGAAATAAAACTTGTAATTAAAAAAAACATTAAGAATATGATATTATTTCCATAGTAGCCAAGCCATTACTATCAAGACCATCTTAGTCGACAAAGTCCCTTTCTGAATCGAGTTCACTCCTCATTTCATTCCTGTAACACTGAACCGGATTAACTTACCGTTCCAGCCATGTCAATCTCATGAGATAAAAAATATTTACCCAATTCATTGGAGGGAGATATAGGTCCCACCCATCTCATAATGAAATCAATATTACTTTTTTCACAACATAAACATAAATCATTCATCAAAACCCAATGAATAAAAATGGGTTTCATAAACATCATCCCATCATTACATAATCCATACAAAAAATGGATATCATTTCATCATAAGAAAATTGAAACAATGTAAATCATATAGAAATTATACTTGAAACATACACATATGAAATAATTCCATCTTATATGAAAAATGGTTTTGATAAAACAATTGAAATTAATTCTTGAGGAAAATTTCCTTTCTTCTTCAAAATCATTTTCTTTTCACAAAATGCCATGAATCATTAAAAGAAAAGGATTTTGTTGAAAATAGTCATTAAATCTTGTAGAGTAAGCTTCATGAAAATGAGGCGTTATGAAATTGTAAAAATCCATTCATGACTTATAAGTTAAAAATAACATTCTTCTTATAATTTTGTCATAAAATTCAAAAAGTTCCTCATATGGTAAACAAAAGAAAGATTCCTTGCATAACACAAAGTAAAACTCAAAGAGGGGTAAACATGACATTAAACATACATGTAAGAATATTAAACACTTTATGAAAAACATTTTACGGGAATGGATTAAAAATATAACCCCATTAAATACTTACGTATAAGCAATCTCGGATAAAAATGAGATTTGCAAAATTATCCCTTGCCTTATGTCCAATTTCTTCAGTATGTGTCTGAGACTCCTCTTCCCCAATGCACCTCCTTTAAACTTATTATTAGGGCACTAGAGTTAGTCTTTTGAGAAGACCAGAACCTCTATGATATAACTTGAGAGGTTTGGAATAGTAATTGGTAGGGTTTGGCCGAGCTTCAAGGCTCAAAAGGGTGTGAAGAGAAGAGGGAAGGGGTGCCCTTTTTATAAGGGAGGAGAGGGGCACCTTAGGAAAACTTAAAATATTATTTTATAATAAAGTCATATTAAGTTTTTAATAGGTCCAAATTGATTTATTTTTAATCTAAGGTGGGGATGGGTCGAAATCCCTTCAACCAATAGATTCTAGACAATTTTAGGTTACTATTATATCCTTATCATTAAGATTTAACTCTAAGTTAAATAATTTAATTTTCACCGTGTCTTTTTGTTTTCTTACACTATATGGTTAATAAACTTACTATAACAAGCCAAAATACCCAAAGCAGTTCATTATTAATATATATCCTTTTCTAAGTCATTTGGGCAAACCTTAGATTTTTAGGAATAAAATAACAATTAATAATATAATACTTTTTTAAAAACTATATCATGTCAATTTTGACACTATTTGGTACTTGATTTTTTTAAAATTATAATAGAATTATTATTTAGAAAAAAGTTAATTAAATCAATAATAACATGACATATTAACCTATAAAATTATTGTAATTCATAAAAAGTCTCAAATTACATTTATTTTGGTATTTATTAGATCAATTATGTTAATATTTCTTTAATAAGGTAATTACTGCATCATCATTGTGTCATAAATAAATTAACTTATTTAATTTCTAAAAATTAGAGATAAAATTAAATTATGTAGTAAATCTTGTTTTCCATCTAATGAATATTTATATTCTAATTTATCTTATGTATAACCCTATATTAAAAAAAATTTAGTTATTAAACTTTGATTTTAACTATTTTAATTCTTCTTTAAATAAAATAATAATAAATGTCCTAATCTAATCCAAGTAGACCCAAAGGGTAATATTTTATTCCTAAGGTTGTTTTTTGTCAAATTAAACTTATCCATTAGAATTATTACATGTTTTAGGGTAATAATAATATCATTTTTACCCATAATTACCCTTTTTACTTTTAAATGTGGTAAATAAAAGTAAAAAGTGACTATTCTCCATAAATTATTTTTATCTTATTGAACCACATTATACTCTTTGATATTAACTGTGTCTCTCGGATTTTTGAAATTCCACTCACAAAATCGGTAAAATTATGTTTTATATAAATTTTCAAATTCTCCTAGGAGGTGGGAAAAAGACGGTGAACAGTTCAATAAAATTTTTATATATCTAAAATTATTATAAAATGACTCCAATGAATTACATTGAAATTATATAGGTATTATGTATCAATTTTGACCTAAAATAAATTTAAATAAAATAAATAATTTTTTAAATAAAAAGTCTTTTTAAATAGTAACCCATTGTTTTCACTATTCATCAAAAATTGAATGTTTTCAGAAAAATACCAAAAATTCACCCTAGGGTAATTTAGATATTCCAAATCCATGAATGAAGTCCATTTTCAAAAATAAAATTTATAAAATTCCAAAAAGTGCGTATTTCTATTCATAACGGCTAGTTTATAATAATATTATAATAATATATAGTTTAGTGAAACTCGGAATTGCGTACTACACACGCTATTGAGAAAGGTATTTATTGCGTGTAATGCAAGCCAAGTTAGGGATGCGTGTAGTGAATGATATGTTTGGTGTTGCGTATAACATAATCAAAACATTTTTCATTTATACATTAAACAAAATCTATACTTAATGTTGTGTAAAATAATTTCCACAAAATGAACTTGAAATTGTGTGTAACAAGAGCCAAGAATAGTGTTGCGTATACTGCAAGCTAATATGGTGTTGCAAGATAATTTTGGTGTAGCATACAACACAAGACATCAATGAAATTAAAAAGAATAATTCTCATAAAATCTCAAGTTGTTACACACATAATTCATAGACCTATCTGTTAGACTTATTTATAATATACTATTTAAAATGTTGGTAATTTAAAAATACCAAAGTATTTTAATCTCAATGAAATGGTTTTTAGGTTTTTGGGATTGATATTTTTTTTCATTTTCAACTCATTCAACTTCCTGGTTTTTTATATTTTATATTTTTTTCTTTTTAAGTAATGAAAATTTTTTCTTAATTTGATGTACGAAAGTAGAATCCATATTGTGCATGAAAATACGTTTTTATAACAAGTTGTGTTGATCTCATACTGGTTTTAAACAAAAAAATATGATTTTCAATTTTATTATATTTTTTAATTAAATTTTTTATAATATTGGTTATTATATAAATATATATTGAATTGATCCCATGTTCTATCCTTAGAAATGGTGGAAATTTTTTATATCCATGATTGTTGATGTGATGAAATTTAATATTTATAAACCAATGAAATATAAGTATTTTGGTATGAATGGTTGAACCACATGGATGGTTGATGTGTGTGTTACCAAAAAAAATAAAAAATAAAAGAAAAATAGATTGAAATTATGGTAAAATTGGAAGTTAAGTAACAATTATGGTGTGATTACGATCATGTAGTGGTGATAACAATAAAAGATATGGAGCCAAAAAATTAGATTGAGTTATGGGGTTTAGACTAGATAGAATTAGAAGAGATGGAATCTTGTCTTGAAAGGAATTAACCATGGAGTTATAAAACTATTTAATATTATTTTAATACCTTACTATTATTATACAAAAACAACATTTCCAAATATCTCTCTTAAGTGAATTTATTTTTATTAGATACTAAGATGAATATTCTTCCTCGTGGAGAAGAGTATACCATAAACTTTTATGTTTAATACATATTTTTTTGGTGTCCAACTGAAAATAAAATATACTCTTATCCTATCAGTATATATCTTATAGAGAAAATATTATCATGAGTAATATAAAGTATGAACTCTGTATACAATGGAAGAAAACAACTTTTATTAAACTAGTGAATGAACAGATGAAAAAAGTATTCAATCAATCAAGACTATTCCACCAAAATTAAATAGATATGCATGGTTGGAGAAATAGAAATATTATTCATTAATATTATTTTTAAACAATAGTATAATAGGTGTCTAAGTGGGATGAAATATTTTCTTGTGTGATTTTATTCTTACTCTAGATCTTTCTCCAAAACTCCTACCTCAAGTGTTTTCTCTAATATCTAATCTGGCTTCACTCTAAGTAACATTCCTCATCTATAATAATTTATGGAATGATATAGGATTATATTATTAAATAATAGTCTTCATTGGTCATGTGAACACCACCTCTCTCTTGGACTTTGTAATCTATTATTTTAAATCATGCACCCATCGCTACTACAAAAATGGGCATTAACAGGGCTAAAAACGGGCTTTAACCTCGCTAAAAAAGCGTTGTAAAGAACGGCGCTGATAAAGGGGGTACCCCTTTATCAGCACTAAACAAACGCTTCTTTAGTGCTAATAAATGATTATTTTATCAGTACACCTTTAGCTCTGATAAACTTATCTTTTATCAGTGATTCTTTAGCGCTGATAAAGGTGGAGTTTATCAGTGCTTTTTTAGCACTGATAAAATCACGATTTATCAGCACTAAAAGAGTACTGATAAAATTATCGTTTATCAGCGATTCTTTAGCGCTGATAAAGGTGGAGTTTATCTGTGCTGTTTTAGTGCTGATAAAATCACGATTTATCAGTGCGAAAAGAGCACTGATAAATGTCCTCTCTGCTGCTCCGATAAATCTGCAGCAACACACCCGAACACCTGCAAAAAAACAGTATCTCAATAATCCAATTAAATAAAGTTTACCCATACAAAATTAACTCATAAATCATAATCAAATTAGACCAATTATACCCATACAACAGTTATACTCATACACCATTAACACATAATTTATAAGTTAATCAGGTACTTAACGAAATCAATTCAGAATTCAGGGGGTTTGGGGGTTGTTCAAGGGTTTGGGGTGGCTGTACAAGGTGGGTAGGGGGTGTTCGACGGGCTTTCCAGTTCAATCCTAAGGCTCCACATGGGTTTGTTTTATCAATACATAAATCTTTGGACTTTTCTCTATCCACTATGCATCATGTTCTCAACCTCAAAGAAGTTATAAGGTTTTTACTCACACTGAGGTGTACATACTTGGGGGGGGGGATGAATCTCATTAATAAACCCCCAATATTAAACATGTAATAGGCTATTGTAAGTGCGTGATCAGGCAATATGCACAACCTAGTTGAGAAAGAATTGGAATAAAACTAATAAAAAATCATCATTGATCCTCAAATCCATGACCATGATTAAACCCAAATTAATTTTCCAAGTGTTAAACTTTTACCAAGAATTTCACAAGGATCGTGTCGACATTATAAAAATATTGTTTGACCAATTCCTACCCCATATACATCAAGACACATTGATTCTCAAGTATTAAATCTTGATCAACCATACCTACTTCATCCAATGTTAGGTTTTCTCTGAGTACATCATAGGAACCACACAAAACATATAATATACCATGGTCTCCCCACTATATACATAATTATCATTGACCTCCAATATGTGAGTTTTATTTATACTCCATCATTGAAATCCACTTATGGGAGTTTTCTCATCCAGGGAATACCCTCAACAGTATCTCAGACCACCCATATGTGTTCTTCCAATTCCAAGGCATAAGACCTACAAGGATCTCAGCCCTATACAATGGGAGTACCCTTATTTAGGGAATAATACTAAGAATCATATATTCTTTACCATATGGGAGTATTATCATCCAAATAATAATCCTTATAAGCATATCAACCCTCCAATATGGGTGTATTCTCATTTGAGGTATAATCTATATAATCATCTCAGCCCTCCCCTATAGGATTATTTTCATTTAGTGAATATTCTCGATAAGAATCTCATCCCATTCCTATGGTTGTATTCTCAATTGGGTAATAATACCTATATACATCTCATCTATCCCCTATGAGAGTATTCTCATTTAAGGAATAAGACCCATAGGCATATCCACCCTCCCAAATGGGAGTATTTTCATCCAGGTATAAGCCCATAAATATCATAGACCCAAACACATGACCACCATAGTATACCAGGACAACCATGACTTGATATATATGAGGCCCTTGATAGATCACATGCCATGACACCCCATTTAAAATATCAATGCAATCTTAATGCTTTTGGTCAGATTTTCATAGGTCAGTTGTTGTTTTCACTTAAAATATTGTCCATTTTAAAAAAAAAATAGAGACCCTTTGAGTACTATCGGCCACATCGTGCATCAGATTGAGGCGGGGTTGACTCTTACACGTCACCAAGGATCCTTGGATCGTTCTTATAAAATATAAATGAAATCCAAATGCTTTTGGTGGGATTTTCGTAGGTCAGCTGTTGTTTTCACTTGAAATCTTGTCCATTTTAAACAAATTAGAGACCCTTTGAGTGCTAGCGGCCACACCATGCCTCAGATTGAGGTGGGGTTGACACGTACACATCACCAAGGACCCTTGGATCGTTCTTATAAAATATCAATGCAATCAGAATGCGTTTGGTTGGATTTCCATAGGTCAGTTGTTGTTTTCACTTAAAATCATGTCCACTTTAAACAAAATAGAGACCCTTTGAGTGCAAGCGACCACACTGTGCCTCGGAATGAGTCGAGTATGACTCTTTCACGTCACCAAGGACACTTGGATCTTTTTTATAAAAGATCAATGCAATCCGAATGCGTTTTGTCGGATTTCCGTAGGTCAGTTGTTGTTTTCACTTAAAATTTTGTCCATTTTAAACAAAATAGAGACACTTTGAGTGATAATGGCCACACCGTGCCTCGGATTGAGGCGGGGTTGACTCGTAAACATTACCAAGGACCATTATATCGTTCTTATAAAATATCAATGAAATCTGAATGTGTTTGGTTGGAATTCCGTAGGTCAGTTGTTGTTTTCAATTAAAATCGTGTCCACTTTAAACAAAATAGAGACCCTTTGAGTGATTGCGGTCACACTGTGCCTCTGATTGAGGAGGAGATGACTTTTACACGTCATCAAGGACCCTTGGATCGTTATTATAAAATATAAATTCCATTGGAATGCATTTGGTCATATTTTCCTAGGTCAGTTGTTGTTTTCACTTAAAATCTTCTCCATTTTAAACAAAATAGAGACCCTTGGAGTACTAGCCACCACACACTGCCTCAGATTGAGACGGGTTTGACTCTTACACATCACCAAAACCCCTTGGATCATTATTATACAAGATCAATGCAATCTGAATCCGTTTGGTTGGATTTCCGTAGGTTAGTTGTAGTTTTCACTTAAAATCATGTCCATTTTAAACAAAATAAAGACCCTTTGAATGATAGCGGCCACAGCTTGCCTCAGATTGAGGCAGGGATGACTCGTACATGTCACCTAGGACATTTGGATCATTCTTATAAAATATCAATTCAATCCGAATTCATTTGGTCAGATTTCCGTAGGTTAGTTGTGGTTTTCAATTAAAATCGTGTCCACTTTAAACAAAATAGAGACCCTTTGAGTGATAGCGGCCACAACATGCCTCGGATTGAGGCAGGGTTGACTCATACACATCACCAAGGACCCGTGTATCGGTCTTATAAAAGATCAATGAAATTAGAATGTGTTTGGTCGGATTTCCGTAGGTCAGTTGTTGTTTTCACTTAAAATATTGTCCATTTTAAACAAAATAGAGACCCTTTGGGTACTAACAGCCACAACATAGCTCGGATTAAGGCAGAGTTGACTCGTACATGTCACCAAGGACCCTTGGATAGTTCTTATAAAATCTCAATGCAATCCGAATGTGTTTGGTTAGATTTCCATAGGTCACTTTTTGTTTTCACTTAAAATCTTGTCTATTTTAAATAAAATAGAGACCCTTTGAGTGCTAGAGGCCACATTGTGCCTTGGATTGAGGCGGGGTTGACTCTTACACATCACCAAGGACCCTTGGATAGCTCTTATAAAATATCAATGCAATATGAATCCGTTTGGTCAGATTTTCGTAGGTTAGTTGTTGTTTTCACTTAAAATCTTGTCCATTTTAAACAAAATAGAGACCCTTTGAGTGTTAGCGGCCACACCGTGCCTCGGATTGAGACGATGTTGACTCTTACACATCACCAAGGACACTTGTATTGTTATTATAAAAGATAAATTCAATCCGAATGCGTTTGGTTGGATTTCCGTAGGTCAGTTGTTGTTTTCACTTAAAATCCTGTCCATTTTAAACAAAATAGAGACCCTTTGAGTGCTAGCAGCCACACCGTGCCTCAGATTGAGCCGAGGTTGACACGTACACGTCACCAAGGAACCTTGGATCATTCTTATAAAATATCAACGCAATCCGAATGCGTTTGGTTGGATTTTTGTAGGTCAGTGGTTGTTTTCACTTAAAATCTGGTCCATTTTAGAAAATAGAGACTCTTTGAGTGCTAGCGGCCACACTGTGCCTCGGATTGAGGTGGGTTTGACTCGTACACATCACCAAGGAGCCTTGGTTCATTATTATAAAATATCAATGAAATCCTAATGCATTTTCTCATATTTCCGTAGGTCAGTTGTTTTTTTCACTTAAAATCTTGTCCATTTTAAACAAAATAGAGACACTTTGAGTGCTAGCGGCCACACTATGCCTCAGATTGAGGTGGGGTTGACTCATACACGTCACCAGGGACCCTGGGATCATTCTTATAAAAGATCAATGCAATCCTAATGTGATATAAAAATTATTCATTATGCAAAACATAAAGGTACCATTAAGTACTTACATTGCCCCAAACAGCCATAACACAACCCAACCACAACCTTCATCTCAATGTACTCAACCGATCTAAACACCAAGATGGATTTTACCAAAGACTATCTAATTCAAAATGTTGATCATGTCATCAACCGACCACTTAATTTCTATGTTGCTCCCCACTATACACTTTAGCTTACATACACCATCATCTGATGTTTAACACCTCCATCATCGGGAAAGAACCACTAGAACCCCAACTAAAACTCCACAACATACCCAACATGTTTTCTAACTTACCGTACTTAGACACCCATGAGAACACCAACCAATGTTATCATCCATCCTTTCCATCAAAACTACTTGGAATGGATGTGAATCCATCATCCATATATGAATCAAGGAAAATTCAACTTTTCATCAAAGATTGAACCCATTTTCAAAACATAATTAACATTTAAAAACATCAAATAGATGTGGCTTACAACTAACCACATTTGTTCCTTTTTCCTGGACGAATTTGAAACATGCACCACATAGGTTGTAAAAGCAGTAGAGGATAGATCTCTTTGATCATACAAAGCCATGAACCTAAGTTTATCCTTGAGAAAACTGATGAGTGATGTTTGTGACTGCTTTTTGGAACTAGGAATTGACTCGCTTGATGAGACACATGAAATATATTTAAATGTAGCCTCACTTGCCTAATAATTAGAACAATTTCCTGTATTGGATGCTCTTAATGTCAGATTTAGAATCCCATCTTGTTCATCAAATGGATTGGTCAACTTCCAATCTATCATGGAGGCTTCTGCACCACCTTTACACGCAACTAATGATCAGAGGAAGCTTGATTATAAAAACAATCCTGAGGTCAATGGACATGAAAGATCATACGGTTCCATAGTTTCTCAGCAACCTCATTTTACCCCACATGATATAAGGATATTACATGATGTCCAAGACATAGCGAGAGGAGAGGAGAAGGTGAAAGTCTTGTAGACGAACAACATCAACAATGAACATCCACCACCCTTTCACTATATACATCAAAATCATATCTTTAAGAACGTCCATGTGAATTTCTATCTTATTTACATCGAGGATGATGCATGTTGGTCAACTTGTTTTAGAAATTTTTTATCTTCATCTGTGCCTTGTACTTGCACCCATTAATTTGAAGGTGAGTATGCGTACACAATAGTTGACCTTATTAGAGAAGAGTTTCTAGAAGAGTATAAGAGACATGAAGCAATGAATATCATTAGAGTGTTGGAGAAAATGTGGTTTCTACAAACAATGTGGCAATCGGCTTGTGCAACGCAGCTTAAGTTACAACTTGCAGTTATTGTACTTTATTTTTTTCTGGAGGGTTTCAATGTAAATGCATTTTGGAATGATCATTTCTATTCATTGTATTTTAGGTTTTTTTTTTACAGCCGAGGGGAAAGGGTGGGGTCTGCAGACATTGGAGGATATGTCTAAGGGTGACTTTATGGGAAATTGCATCCTATATTTTTGCAACATTTCCATAGTATCTAATATCTATCCAAATCGCCTCTTTTCCCTTCATGTTCCCCGAACCCCGATGGTGATCGGGGTTCAGGGAGCTTGAAGGGAAAATAGGCCATTTCTCCAACATATTCACACACAAAATCACCCTTCGACATATCATCTAATGTCTGCAGACCCCACCCATTCCCCTTGGATTTCAAAAAAACCTAAGAGACAATGAATAGAAATGATCATTCTAAAATGCATTTACACTAAAACCCTCCAGAAAAACAATAAAGTACAATACCTGCAAGTTGTAACTTAGGCCGCACTGCACAAGCTGATTGCCACATTATTTGAAGCAACAACAATTGCTCCAACACTCTAATGATCTTTATTGCTTAATGTCTCTTATACTCTTCCAGAAACTCTTCTCTGTGAAGGTCAACTATCATAAACATCACCAAGGACCCTTGGATCGTTATTGTAAATGATCAATGCAATACGAATGCGTTTGGTCAGATTTCCGTAGGTCATTTTTTGTTTTCACTTAAAATCGTGACCATTTTAAACAAAATAGAGACCCTTTGAGTGCTAACGGCCACACTGTGCCTTGGATTGAGGAGGGGTTGACTCGTACACGTCACCAAGGACCCTTGGATCGTTTTTATAAAAGATCAATGCAATCCGACTGCGTTTGGTCATATTTCTGTAGGACAATTGTTGTTTTCACTTAAAATCTTGTCCATTTTAAACAAAATAGAGACCCTTTGAGTGGTAGCGGCGACACCGTGCCTCAGATTGAGGCGGGGTTGACTCATACACGTCCCCAAGGACACTTGGATCGTTCTTATAAAAGATCAATGCAATCTGAATGCGTTTGGTCGGATTTCCATAGGTCAGTTGTTGTTTTCACTTAAAATCTTGTCTATTTTAAACAAAATAGAGACCCTTTGAGTGCTAGTGGCCACACCGTGCCACAGATTGAGGTAGGGTTGACTTGTACACATCACCAAGGAACCTTGGATCATTCTTATAAAAGATCAATGCAATCTGAATGCGTTTGGTCGAATTTCTGTTGGTCAGTTATTGTTTTCACTTAAAATCTTGTCCATTTTAAACAAAATAGATACCCTTTCAGTGGTTCAGCATTCATGCATGTTGCTGGAGCATATCATATGTTAAAATGGGAAAATCACTCATTGTAGAAAGGCTGTTTTATTTAATAACAATATTTTCCTATGAACATTTACATACAACAATGTTTCATCTTTTGATCCTCTTAATCCCTCTCAAAAATTACCACAAATTGTACATGTCCCCAAGTCAGATCTCCATTGTATTTGTGTACAATCTTCCATCAGGTATGCGGCCCACTCATTTCTGAACACATTATATCATCTTGTGAGTATGGGGATTTTGGCATTCATAGTAGTACTGCAAAATAAAAAAATAAAGAATTAATAAATAACTTAAACGAACTAGTAGTTGTTTTTAAAAATACCTCTTTAGGGATGCTAGTTTTCTGATGAAAAATGATCTCTTTCATAAATTTACAAACATAATAACCGTAATCATTATCGTTTGTTTTTTTTGGACACTGCAAAAAAATTGATCATTAGGAGAATAAGTAACTTGTGTTGTGATGTTTTTGGATAGTGAAATTTTATTATATATACCCTAATATTTGTCTAGACGTAGTACTTGCTCGCCTCCTTATGCTTAGCCCTTGGCCTCATTTATTTTTTTAGATGATAATGATACACCCCCTTATCAGTAAAATATAATTTAAATTATATTACTTGATGTTTAGACCTAAAAAATAAGATGTAGTGTCTTACAGATTCACAATCTCCATCATGTGTGGTCGGTTTGATGGATATCCTTGCTTTGAATCTTGAAAATAAATCATCGGAGTATCCAAGTTCACCGAAATTAGCAACCAATGTTTCCTAAAAACAAAAAAAGTAATAAGTAATAAAAGAAGTGAAAATATAATTGATATGCTTTAATCGTAGAGTATTACCCCTACATGGTTGGTATTAGGAAAAGTCTGTCATCGGTAATCTTGCGTTCAAATTTTTTCAGCAAGACATTCAATATTTCATCCCTTTTTGATGGCTCTATTTTTGTTAGGTGTGTTGATGTGATATGAAGAATAACCAGTCCAAATCTTCGCTTATGGGAAAATTCCTTCAAATGTTTTTCATAAATGCATTTGTCAACAATATAAAATGCATTTAGTCATAATTTTTACGCTAGATCAGATTTTGGAAAATAAATTCATGGTAACAGACCTCATATATGCATTTACAAATGTGATGTCTAGCAAACCATTTTCAAGGATTTCATTTACATTTTCAGCAGCAACGAAATCTTGACTTTCCTCTCCGTATATATTCTCTTCGAAAACCACTATATAACTTTTACCATCTTTTATCTTCGTATCCACATGAGTCTTCAATGTTAGTAAATGTGGAAAGAGAACAGGCGGTGTTATTGTGCTTTCAGTAGCTCCTTGGGATTGGTTGGTCGATCCTTTAGATGGTTTTGAGCTGACGTTTGTCACCCCCTTCCCTTTCTCCGTCTATAACAACAATCATTAGTTCAGACCCTTTTTTCATTAATTCTTAAGGGATTAGCTTGAAAAGAAAAGGAAATAAATACCTATTTGTCCGCATGTACTCTTACAAGTTTTGATGGCCATTCAATGAATGTCCCAATAGCTTTTCTGACCGTATGAATATCATCGTCATGAAGTGGAATATGTAGCTCTGCCTTTGGCTCATGAGCTACAGTATCGTCACTTTCAGATGATCTTTCAGAAGTGGTCTATTATGCAGTGTGGCATTTAGTATATTGAACAATGTAGCCCTCGCTACAAGGTGATAGGTGGGTGTTGACAGATATAAATCACAATCATTATCACCCTGTAGAAGATGAGTACAGAAAAATTATCAGTGTTTGTCTGATTCATATTTCATGGGAACAATTATTAGAATATTGATTACCACGTCTAAGATAGTTCTTTGAGGTGAATGGCTCATCTCAAAGCTAGTGGGGGTTGGGTATGGATGTTCATGCGGCTGTTGTTCTTGAGTTGTGGCTTCCCTTTTCTTCCCACCCATAAAAGTTGCTAGAAACTCTCCCTGCCATTGCAATTGTTCTTCAAGGGTTGCTATTTTTTCCCTCATTTGTTCCAATTTTTCATCTGTATCATCCATTTTTTTCTTCTTCTCAAAATACACTCGGGGTGTCACCCCAAACCCTACACCTCTAACACAACCGTATTTTTATAGCTGCTTCAAAGGCATCGATAATAGGTCTGTATCAGCTACAGGAGTAGCTGATTCCTGTGACTGTCAGATATAGGAAAATAACTAATTATTTTTATGTAATGTAAATTTTAAACAAATTATTTTATCGTCATGTCATACTTACACATATTTCCCACACTTTCTGTGTGTTCTCATCTACTAAATTCCCATCTTTTTTCACACGTTCCTCCTTCCATAGCACATGACGTGGGATGGAAGTGCATTTTGTTTTAGACTCATCAATCTACATATAAAGATAGAAAAATAATTATGATGTTGTTTATTGGAACCTAACAATATTATTGTAAATTTAAAATACGTACTATTTTCTTTTCTAATGAAGCGTACCCCATCCTTGCTTTACGATAGGGGTATGTTGGTTTTGAAGCAAGTTCCTTATTTTCAGTACAGAGTTTCTGTTTCATAAATGAAATATTGGCAATCAAAGTGATGAATACAGGTATCCTCAAACAACATATTATCACTCACAATGTACCTGAAACTTCTCATCCCCACGACAGCCAATAAATGCATCCCATGCTTCTTGGGATATCAGGTGAGAATAGAAAATGGGTGGGTGCAGGTTTATTTTACCTTTAGAATATTTGAGGTGGAATTTTGTTAAAATAGTGTGAAAAACTCGATAAATCTTTCTTACAAGCCTTAGTACATAATCCTTGTGTGAATAGTCTACTATAAATGTACTCTACAAGAGATTGAGAAGAGTAAGACATTGTTTCATTATTTTATTTTCTAGTAAATTAAAGAAATAAATTCATAATGTTACCGTAATTTCTTCCCAGATCACAGCCTTCAGCCAGGACACAACATGGTGCCATAAATCTATGTCAATTGGAACACATTGCCGAGTGACAAATCTAATGTAGCTGCTAAACATAGCATTGTTGGGATTCACATGTTGGCCTCGTGCATTCCATCCGACTTCAAATTTGATGCCTTTGCTTTTCTCCTTAAGAATTTTTGCTAACACCATCAAACTACGACGCACCTGTGATTTTTGTGACGTTGGTCCTTCATTCCTGACCATTTCATCGATATCAACATCATCTATATGTTCATCTAGAATGGAATCAACGACATGTGTTGATGGTTGTTGGACCTCAACACTAAGAGCAGTAGGAGCCGCAGGAGCAGGAGCAGCAGGAGGAGAAGCAGGAGGAGCAGTAGCAGCAGGAGCCGTAGCAAGAGCAACAGCAGCAGCAGCATGAGCTACAGGAGCAGCAGGAGCAGCAGCAGCAGCAATAGCAGCAGCAGCCACAGCATCAGCTGCTTGAGATACTTGTTCAGCCTCAAGGTTAGAAGCATCAGAATGTGCAGAAGTCATTATCTGCAAAAGTGGTTGAATAGTTATATTTAGATTACATAAATTCAGTAATGATAAGATAATAACATGATATTACAAGATCTATATTACAAAAAAAATATAACATGTTTACTGAACTCTCTTTCTTTTTTTCAAAGGTTGAAGGGATTTGACACCGCTATCGACTATCCAAATCACTTCATTGTGGTCTCCTCTAACATACAAAACATCATCTGCAGTGGGACCGCTCCAAAATGATTGCGACGTACCACTAAAAGGCTCAACCTCAACTGAATTTTCATCGTATCCTTCAGTAGTTTTGGATGATAATAGAACAATCGACCACTTTCAGTTTGCAGGATCTAGATCATAAAAAACTTGTACCGCTTGTGATTCCATTATAAATTGTTCGTCTTTGTACCCTTCTTTACTAAAATCAACTTTCATAAATCCCCATTCATCTATTTTAACACCACTGTTGTTATCAATCCATTTTCATTGAAAAATCGGCAATTGGAATGTCATATAATCCAACTCCCATATTAGTTTGATAATGCCAAATAATGACATATTTTCATAAATTGGATTTCTGTCCTTACTACCAGAAACATGCATCGCTTCAGCCACTGCTGTAACTCCACTATTTTGCATGGTACTATCTTCATAATGTTCAACTTTATAGAATATATAACCATTAATTACATAACCACTGCAAGATAATACATACACACTTGGTCTAATGGCTAACCATCGAAGACGCTCTGAAATTGAATTCGGATTTTCATCAAACTGCTAAAAAATATGGTTCTGAAACCATCCTTCAAACTGGTAATTATGTGTATCTGATAACCATTTTTCAGCCCTCGATGGATTCAACTGCCTAAGAATTTATTTGTGAGTTTTAATATATGGAGAAACCTCCCAACTGTTATGAAAAACATAAAGATGAGCCTGCTCCTGATTTTTAATACTGATTGTTACAACTTCTCTTCCATAAATTCTCTCACCCTCAATGCGTATAGTGTTACAAGATTTCAGGAGACCAATGCTTTCCACATCAGATAGGTATTCAGTACAAAATTCAATGGCTTCCTCAACAATATATCGCTTCACTATACAACCCTCTAGCCGACTTTGATTTTTGGAATACCCTTTCAAAATATTCATATACCGTTCAGCAGGATACATCCATCTATAGCGCACAGGACCACAAAGTCGAATCTCTCTCACCAAGTGAATCATCAAATGAACCATCATATAAAAGAATTTTGGTGGGAAGAAAATTTCTAATTCACATAATATGATGAAAATTTCTTTTTCTATAGCGGGAAATTCCCCCGGGTCTAAAACATTGCTATATATAGATTTGAAAAATAAACAATGTTTGGTTAATGTATTATGAACATTCTTGGGAAAATGAAACGTAAATCTATAGGAATTAGATCTTGCATCAAAACATGGAAATCATGTGATTTCAAACCTTTTAACTTCAAATCATTCATTGACAGAATTTTCTTGATATTTGATGAGTACCCCTCTGGAACCGTTACATCATTGAAGAAGTTGCAAAACTGATATCTCTCCTCCCATGAAATAGTATAAGCAGCTGGGGGAAGAAACACTCAATTTTCACCCTTCACGGGAGCCAACTCTTCTCATATTCCCATGTCAACCATGTCCAACCTTGCCTTAATTCCTTATTTTGTTTTTCCAGGGGCATTTAGCAACATTTTGATAACACTGTCACATACATTTTTTCCACATGCATCACATCAAGAAAATGTCTAACGTACAAACAATTCCAGTATGGTAATTAAAAAAATGGTCTCTTTTTTCAACCAATTTTCGTAAGGTTTTTCGAAAATGGTTTACCAAAAATAGTGTTCAGATCATTTACTTTCTCAAAAAAATGATCACCTATTAGTGGAGATGGTGTTGCGCGTTTTTTTGAACTTCCATTGAATGATGTCGTCCAAGATCGGAACTTATGAAGACGAGGTAGAAATCTACGATGTCCTAGAAACACAGATTTTGATGAATGTTTCATCCTAATTGATTCTGTATCTTCTTCGCACATGGGACACCCTTGAGTTCCTTTAATGCTATAGCCTGACAAATTTCTATAAGCAGGGAAATCATTTATTGTCACATACAACATCTCTCTCAACGTGAAGTATTCACTTTTATAATCATCATACAACATTACACATGAGTCCCACAATAACTTCAAATCCTCGATCAAAGGAGCCAGATAAACATCAATATCGTTACCTGGTTGTTTTGGTCCAAATATAAGCATAGATAACATGATGAATTTTCGCTTCATGCATAACCAGGGTGGCAAGTTATAATTTACCAACATAACAGGCCATGTAATATGAGTGCTGGTTTGAAAACCAAAAGGATTCACTCCATATGTAGATAATGAAAGACAAAGGTTTCTCAGATCTTTTCCATAATCAGGATACTCATGATCAATTTTCTTTCATTGAGGAGAGTCAGCCGAATGATGTAATAACCCATCTTTATTTCTTTTATCTGCATGCCACGACAGTTGTCTTGTAGTTTCTTCACTTCCATATAGACGCCTAAACCATGGAATGATTGAAAAGTACCATAAAACTTTCGTAGGATTGGATTTATCTTTCTTGTATCGACAAGCACCACACTTTGGGCATTCTGTAAGTGATTTTTTCTCTATTCGAAACAATATACAGTCTTTCGGGCAGGCATGTATTTTTTCAGAAATCATTCCCATCGAACGTAGCATTCGTCTATCTTCATATGTCTGGCTTGGGAGCTCATTATCTTCCGGGAGCATGTCATTCAAGAGAGAAAGTAGTTCCATAAAACTGACATCACTCCATTTGTTTCCTGCTTTCAATTTATACAACTTCCGTACAACTGACAGTGTTGTATACCTAGTGTAAGCAGCATACAATGGCGTCTTTTCACAACTCATTAACTTCTCAAACAATTTTGGGAAATCACGGAGTTCATCTTGAATTGTCTTTGTAATTTCCTCAATACGATCTCCATCATCATTGACATCTGTAATCACATCCTCCATACGGTCTTCTTCATTATCCATATTTTTATTCATATCTGACAATCCATAAAACACAGTTTTATCCCAGCCAGTAGCTACATTCGCTTTTTCTCCGTGTTTATTCCAACATTTATAACTCCGATCTATTCTGTGACATATCAAATGTTCTTCCAACTCCTTTGGAGTAAGTAGTCTAGAATAACAACAACATAAACACGGACAAAGGATTTGAGAAGGATCATTTGCGTGATCCTTTGCAAACATGATGAACTCTTTCACTCTGTTCTCATACTCTATTGTTAAATGATTAGCATCCATCCAATCTTTATTCATCTCCATCCTATTTAAATCTCAAATATTAGTATTTATTGTTCAAGTACACAAAAAAAGAATTCCAAATACAGTAGAAGAGAACCACTTCCTTATAAAAATGGAGATTAATAGAGCCTAACCATTAGTATTTATTCATCATGCCTAAATACTCGCTGCTGGTGGAAGTGAAACCGTTCCTGATGATCATGCCAAGAAGAAATGGAAACCAAAAGGGGGGAGTGAATCAAAATACCCCAAACAAGATGAAAAAACATGGTATTTGAGAATAGGTTAGTGGCTTTCATGTTGGATAGAAGGAAACCAAATTTATTTCAATGAAAAAGGTTAATTCACGACAAGATAGCATGCATTCCATATATTATTTTCATTAATAGGGTTATTTTGTGCTTCAAAATGATCAAAACATGTCTAAACAACTTCAAATTGATAAAATATTAATTCATGAAACACATGAATCCCAAAAAGAAGATATAGTGTAGAAACACCCACTTGGAATCTGAATGAGTCTGCTCAAATGAAGAACATCATTTATCTCCAACTACATCGATGCTTTCTCATATACAACGACACCACTAGCTAGATAGTGGCCCTCACCAAGAACATCATACATCTCAAAATAAGAGACTACAACCACTAACCATGAAGAATATCATAAGATGTTAATATAATAAGAAAACATCCCTTCACCCAAATAAGAGACTACAAACACTAACCATAAAGAACCACTAAGAGCATTATTTGAAACCTAATGAAAGGTACACCCAAAACATACCAATGAATTCAAATGAAATACCTTCTAAACCAAACCATTGAAATCCTCAAATGTTCCTAACAACAAACCCCATCATATCTACTAAAAAAATTCTTTGATAAAACTATTTCATGGCCTATACCCATTTAGACCCCTCTATTGGTTAGTAGATTATAGTCTAGTGACCCCCAAAAACCACCCTCCAACAAGTCATGGGTTAGTGAATGCACCGAGGATATTTATCACAACCATGTGAAATGTAATTCTAATAATAAATAATTGATATAGTTTAACATCAAGTTGTATAGATGATTTTTCAATGATACCAAGTGAAAGTTAGTATGGTAAATATGTGTCATAAGACATTTTTGGTCTAATTAAAAGGGGATATAGCCTAATGACTATATTTTGGATTCACAAAAAATATGACTCTATGTGGTATAGGGGTTTTCAACTAGTAAGAGTGTGGACCACTAAGTGAATATAGTCCTCTATGTGTGGGAATGTTTTTATTTAGATTATGGACTAATATGTATGGTTCCCATAGAATAAGTCCCATTTGAATTGGAATTTGGGCTCATTGCCCAAGGTGGATCACATTTTTCATGTGAGAAATCTACACCAATTTGGTTCATAAAATATATTCATAGATCATAATGATTTCTATATTAATCAACTAATGAATCATGTTCTTATCACACCAGGTAAGAACATAAGATCATATACTAAGGGAAGTGTTTAGAGATCGTATGATCATCGCATACGGGATTCTTTGGCACATCGCCTAAGGAATCTCGTGCTCCTCATGTGAGGTATAATCCCAGGATCATTACTTAGGAGATGAATAAGAGATCTTATGATCATCACTTAGGGGATTCTTAGGAATATCCCCTAATGAATCTATTTATAATCTCATGAAGAATAATCAAGGGCACATTACTTGGGAGATAAAGAAGATCTCATATTCCCATAACATAGGGACTTCATATTCTCGTCACCTAAGGAAACCTAGGATTATCACCTAGAGTTGGATGTTTCCTGAATTAAGAGTGGTCATAGGTTTATATCTCGGTAAAGGAACTCACATATTTGAATTTTAGAAGAGGGAACCACCCGATACACTCATCGCGTAGGGGGTGAGCATAGTTTTATAGCCACCATTTCATTTTTATCCATGAAGTTATTCAATTCCCACCAAACCCTTTTCAATTTTATCATTAACAACTATATTCTATGTCACTGAGAAACTGAAAGGAAACCCCATATCAACCAACGATGTCATCTCCCATAATAACCCACTCATTACATCTTTTTAACAATGGAAAGGTTGATTCTTCCCCACTGCACGATTTACCACCTCAACCATCTCAGATTTTCCCCCAATGGAATCCATCACAACCAAACTAATAAAAAACTTCTCAAACAACCCCACAAAAAAACAATGATGATTTTCAACATTAAAAGTAAACAAGCACCATGTTCTTGAGAAATATAATAAAAATTAGTAAAAACATGTGAATCATCCCCTTTACATCATTTTCCATCATGTATGGTCCATTTTCTTCAATCGGTCAATCCATAATACGAACCCATAGAATAAAAAAGCATGTTAAAAAATGATATACAAATGGGAGAGGAGAAAAATATTGAAAAAATATTTGGAAAACATGCCATAAAGGAGGTCCTACAAACCGAAGCTTGAAAGCGTTGCGGGCGGCGAAGGTCTGACAAACTGAAGCTCGAGGGAGGCGGAGGTCCGGAAATGAAAACTCAGCAGGCGGCGGAGGTCCGACAATGAGAATCAAGGGCGGAGGAGGTCCGGCAACATGATCTCAATGGGAGGAAGAGGGGATTCACAGGGTTTCAGTACCGCGAGATCTTTAGGTCGTGATAAAATGAGGGCACTGTGCGACTAACTTTATAAAAAATGCAGTAAGGTTTTATCAGCACTAACATTTTAGTAATGATAAAGGTGTCCTTTATTAGTGATTTTTAGCGCTGATAATAGTACCCTTTATCAGTGCTAAAAAAGCGCTGATAAATCCTTACTGTATCAGCGCTAAAATTTTACCACTGATACAGGAAGTATTTATCAGTGCTTTTCTAGTGCTGATAAAGGGTCTTTTTATCAGCGATATTTTAGCACTGATAAAGGTTACCCTGTATCAGCACTAAAATTTTAGCACTGATATATGGCCTCTTTATCAGTGCTGATAAAAACTCCCTGTATCAGCGCTAAAATTGTAGAGCTGATATAGGGTTTCTTTATCAGTACTTTTCTAGCGCTGATAAAGAACTCCTTTATCAGCGCTAAAATTTTAGCGCTGATACAAGGTAACCTTTATCAGCGGGTTTTCTTAGCGTTGATAAAAGGGGGCGCTTCCCTTGCCCGTTTTTGTAGTAGTGCATGCTCGCATCACAAGCTACATCATAGAAAACAACCATGGTATTCAACTAAATGTCCTCCACATGGCTTATTCAGTCTAGATCATCTCTATAATAGGTAAAGATAGATTGTATTATCAAATTTTATACGATCCCCACAAATGGGTTAACCTCGATAACATTATATACAAACAATATTTATCTCTATGTGATCATCATAGATTAATATTCATCTTGGTTTGATCTCCTCGATCTCTTCTAGTAATCTCTAGGATCACCTAGTGTATTTCCAAGAATTGATCTCTACTTTCTATCTTCAAATTTAATTTATAAAATATGATTTCTTCATTTTATTTTAATTGTCTTTTTATCATTACAAATGGATTTTTTGTTCTGAAACACTATTCAGTGTCATCTTTCCAAAGCTCAACCTTGAGTTCTTAGGTATTCTGAAAAATTCTTTTGTCAGAATAATGAAATGCTATTATTATAATCTATTTTAATGATTGATATTAAAACTTCTACCCATAATGTTAAAAAATAGTGTGATCGAAATATTGTTTTTTGAGTGGAGAAAACCTCTATAGCGGCTTTGTAGGGCTCTATTAATTGATATTCAATACTTTTTATTAGTGCCCATACAATTCCACATTGGCATCGATTTTACCTTGGTCAGGTATTGAAACCCATATTATTATGTCTGGAGTTATAAACTACTCAATCAATCAATATTGTTTCACAAGATAATCCATTTTAAAAAATAGATTTGACGTTAGTACACCTTCGAGGCTGAGTAAATCTATAAGGTTGTTCTCACACCCACAACTATTTAGTAATATTCTCCAAGAATATCAAATTAAAAAAAATTATTTGATACCATTGTATCTAGATACAAAAGGATCCCTTCATCCCCCCCCCCCGACACATGAAACAAACACTATAACATATAAATCTATGATCTCAAATTTCAACATCCATCATGGTTCACTCATGATATTACTATGCTCGATCTTAAAACAACTGGTGGAATAGGATTGCTCATTATCATTAAATTATTTATAAAATTCACCACATAAATATTTCTTCTTAATTATTTTTACTATCATCATCCAAGGACCATTGATTCAATCATTGTGGTGATCAAAGTGGCCACCTCGAGTTTGGAGCTTGTTGAGGAAAACCATTGAGCACCTTGTGTGAATGCATTTATGTCCTGACAACCAAATAATTGGGGATTAGAAATATAACAATGCATATAAATTTAATGATCAATTCCATGACATAATAGTAATAATGATTTAGAATTTATATATTTATATTCATTAAGATAAAATTATTTATTTCCTTAATCAAAAAGGAAATAATTATATTCTTATTAATCTACATTTATTATAACTTTTTATCAAAAAAATTCAATTATAAATTTTTGAATTTTAATTTGATAAAATCACATCCATATTTTAAATCATCATAATAAAATTTGATTAGGGTGATATTTTTTTATTTTTCCAATGAATGATAGATTTTTCAATAAATAGTGAAAATACTATTATTTGTAAAACATTATGAATTTTTCATTAAATAAAGAAATTTAAAATACTCATTTGATATTAAATTTAAATAAAAACATTAATTAGAAATAATATATTTAACAAAATAGTAATCATTAGTGTATCATATTTTGTATAAGTTCATTGTTTTCCTTAAAAACATATTTATCAAAAAAAATCTGTTGTGTTTTTTGTTTTAATCATAAATAAATTTATACCACTTATATAAATTAAATCATGAAAATTTATTTAATATTATAAATAGATAGTTAAATATTTTATAAATAGTTAATTTTTATTTTTTCAATAAGAATCATAATTGTAGTAAATATGTGCCACCAAAGTAAGGTATATCAGGCAATTAATGTTAAAAACAGTTTCATAATTCTTTAATAACTCCATAAAAAATTTCCAGATTTTATTGGTAATGATTTCTTCTTCCTTTAATATCCAATATTATAAAACATGGAAAATTATTTCCACATTCCTTCAACTAAAATCTTAATATTATTTTAAGTAAATATAAAGTCAAAAATGTCACTCTCTTTATTTAAATATCATTAATATTCTATGACAGGGATAGAAAAATTGCCTTATTTTATAAATAGAAATTTAAAATATAGTTTTTTTATAATTTGGATTTATTTTTAATTTTTTATGAAATAGTTACCATAAATTTTTAAGCAGCATCGACACCATGTTTTTGAAAGTAGTAGAAAAATCACATAAATGATTTTAAAAAATATAAGAGTAATATTTTTAGGGTGAATTATAGTATAAAATTATTTTATAGAAAATAAAAATATATTAGGTATGTTTTAAGGTATAATATTTTAATTACCTTGTTTTCATTATATTTTTCAATGTCAACTTAATTGAATAATTCCAAAAATGATATTAATGATATTTTATAATAAATAATATTTTATTAAATGATTTAAATTTCATAAAAATAATATATTTGTCCAAGTTAATGATTTATGGTTGAGAATATAAATCATTTAATATTTATGGTCCAATTTTCCTTTTATAGAATCTTTCATGACCCCTAAAGTGTAAAATGCATTGATGTCGCAATAATCTTCGAAAGAGTTAACAGGGGTCAAAATGAAATGATCGGGGTATAAAAAACATATAAAAATGGAATAATTTTAAAAAAATGAGATTATTTATACCCATATTGATCCTATATTATAATTATATTGGTTTGAGTCTATTTTTACATGAAAAAATATTAATATTATAATACTTTTATAAATTCCAAAAACTCCCATCCCTCACTTATAAATGGGAACATATTCGCCTCTCTTACTCACAAGTTTTGATCATTTTTTTTAAAATAATAACTTCCTAAATATCTCTCCAAATTAAATCCATGTATTCTAGAGTAATTTTTTGTCAAAAACTATCCTATAAAGGATTTTTATATAAATTTTAAGAGATTTTCTGAAGAAGTAAAGTTCTTAACCAAGTTGTTTCATTTTATTTCTTCTTCAACTTCCTTTAAATAATATTAAACCAAGAAAAATATAAAATAAATAAATTTAATATAATCATATGATATAATTTAAGTCAAAAAATATATATCCATATCCTCTTCCATCAAATAAGAAACAAATCCTTTATTTATATGTATGGTGGATTACTGTCATGCGAACAAATACAATTCATTTTCCATCACCGCCTCTCATGGATGGTTATAATGATGGATTTAAATTGTATATATAGATATTATTAATTAAATATTTACTATTATAATTTGATAATATATCATCTATATTCTTACGTTTTTATCCACTTAAAATGATAAAGTTGTTCATGCGTATGTGTGGACTTCTACTTCCATGAAGCGGAGTGATTCATTTTTTATCACCACATCATATGGATGATATATATTTATATATGTTTATTTAAAAATATATTATTATAATTAGGGTATAATAAACATTATAAAAAGATAAAATAATAATTATATTCTTTTCATCGTGATCATTGTAAAATAGAAACCTTACCCATGTGTACGTACGACCTACTATCTCTACGATTGTGACGTAGTTAATTTTTCAAAACCACATTATGTTGCTGATTTTAAAATTAAAATTTATTTATAAAAATGTTAATTAATTATTTATTCTTATACTAGATTATTTAATAGTGACCAATATTACCTTATTAAACATTACAAATACATTTTGGACATATGATCCCAATATCAACAAAAAGCCCAACAAGAATTTAATTGATTAAGTAATTAAATATAACATGGTAATAAATAAAATAAAAGGAATAATAAACATTAATTTTTTTAATAAATTAAATAATTAATAGACTTTAATTATTTAGGGTGAAAAATATCGAACGTGACAAATCCAACTAGAGGTGAGTGACCCTTTATCTTAAAAACCTTATTTTAATTGTTTCATGTATTTTTTTCTAAATCCTTTTCTTCCAAGTAAATCTTCACAAAAATCAACTTATATGTATTAATATGGAATTAAAAAAATTATAAAGGGGATTTTATGTTTTTTTGACTTTATTTCAATGTTTTTCAATATAAACCATTTTACATATTGTAAACGTAACCTTTTGACATTCATTATAAAATGAATAAAAGTAATGTTATATTTTAATGAATATGGAATTAATGGTATTTCCCCACACCAAAACCATTATTTAATGTTTTTCTTCATTTTTGATATCTCCTTTTATTTTTTGAAATAAAATCCCTCTTTCCTTTTTATATGGGTATTTTAGTTTTTAAAATTTGTTTTTAAAAGGAAATGGTATTTCTATATCCAAAATTATTTTCAAACAAGTTTAGAATAGTTTTTCATGGGTTATAAGATAAAAATGAGAATGTATCAAAAATTATTCATGACATGGTAATCTATCATTATAGATGATGTTGGGTGATCATAATAAAAAATATTTGAATATGTGATCCTAATAAAACTTATATGACTGGGTCAGCTAGACACAACTTATAAGAATGGGTAAGATCAATATACATTATATGAATGGGTGATCCTGATATATCTCTCCAATGTATTGGGTAATGTTCCATGTCATCAAATTAAATTAATAGGGATTTAATCAGGGGTATCTTTTATGTATTTAATTGGTCTCAAGTTATTTCTGAGATGAGTAAACACTTGTGATGAATAAAATACTCTACATCAATTAAAAGGGATTTTATTTTCTCAATTTTTTCATGTTGATATGATTTATTTTATATAACTAATGAATAATATGATAAAGGTAAAATATTATGGGTTTTAAATTTTTTTCATTACTCAAATAGATTTAATTATTTTATGCACCTTACTATGATTTTTAATCTCAGCCCAAATTTTTTAGAGATTTTTTATGGTTTAAGGATGAGTCAAAATAAATATGAATTCATGTTTAAATTCATAAAGATCTATTATAAAAAACTATTTCACTTTCAAAGTATTATATTGTGGGAAAAAGATTACAATGTATATTTTACCTCTTTTTATATATATGTGTTTTTATATAAAATTTTTAGAAAAATTCTCTAAATATATAAACTAAAAATATTTTTGGGAAAGAAAGAATGTGAATTATAGTCACAATGTATGAGATTGTGTAATTTTTAAGGCTATTTTCTTATCGTCTGTATCATATAATTGGTTTGGAAAATTTTATTGGTTAAAAAATTATTCATATAATATCCATGAATGATCCTATATTATGGTTAATTTCAGAAGATATATAATTTTAAGATTTCCTTGGTCCATCATATAATATTTTTTTAGAGTGTATTTTTTCAATGAAAATAGGGAATCTAATGTGGAAAGTTATCAATAGGAAAATATCCTTATAAATCAGTATCCATGAAAGGTAGGAATTGGAAAAAAGGAACTTGTGCTAATGATGGTTATATTAACATATGTTAGAAATATTAGTGGCACCCATGTTAGATATAATCTATATTTACCATTTAGGAATATGTTGATATTTGATTTTTTAGTGAAACAATGTCATCCAACTTTCTATGGAACGTCAAATCTAGTGGTAGCTGAAGGATGGATTAATGTGATAGAAAATATATTTTTAACTCAAAGTATGTTCATAATTCCAAAAGGCAACTGTTTTTATTTATCCCATTAAAAGTGATATGATTGATGGTGGTCATTGGTTAAGAGAACTAGATAGAGAGATATGAGATTGATTACATGGAATGGGACACATTTATGAATATTTTCCTTGACAAATACTTTCATAAAATATTTTTACTTGGAATGGGAAAAAATTATTGGAATTGAGAAAAATAGATGATGATTTAGTGTCAATGTATAAAAAATTAACTATAATGTCCAAATACACACTGAATTTAATTAGGGACCATAATATTATAATTAAGATATATTACATAGGTTTGAAATTAACTTTAGGAAGACATTTAGGCTCGGAATAATTTAAATGTTATGAGTTATTTTTTCATTGTGCTACGAAAGTTTAGATTATGTTTTTAGAAACGTATGTTCTTTAATATGAAAAAAGTAAGAATTTATTAGGGTGTAAATAATTAGGGAAGTGATCAATTAATAAATTTTTAGGTAATCCCCAAAAAATTTCCATGTGTGTTAAAACAAATTTAAGGAATTGATGAAAATATCTGGAGTCTTTTACTATTGTATTATGTTATGTCATAGGGCTTGTGACTACAATAGAAAGTGTCTTAAAAAATCCATTAATGGGTAAATAGATATTCAAACAATGGTGAGATTTTTTACTTATAATGAGACTGGTAATTATTCTAATGTTTTTCTGAAGTTAGGTACTCAGGGTAAAAATAATCAATATCAAAATAAAAATGGTTTGTAAAAATAGTTTTCTCCTACTATGGATAATATTGGGCCATATAATCAAGGGGTTAAATGTATATTACTTATTTATTTGAATTATGTGAATACCATTTTTGAAGTTCATTTATAATAGATTTTAAACTGAAATGAGAAAAACACATCCTGAAAATAAGATATAACATTTTGTGAAAACTCTAGGTTTATGTATTAAAGAAAACAATATTTATTAGAATCTTCATATTTTTATCAGTGGGATGGTCTTTCCTAAAAATATTATATAACATCCAATATTACTGTTTTATGTTATTCTCATTATGGATTAGATTTTAGTTTATCATGATAAGAAAGATTGTAGATATAAAAAAAATTATACTAAATGACTTCATATCTTTGATAACTTATCAAGAAGATGAGAACTTTATTTGTGATGGTAGTGAAAGATACATAGATCTTGTTATTGAGAAGAAATAAATATTTTATATTATTTATGTTCTAGTCGTAAATGAATATATGGATGTTTATTTTCAAATTAATTGTCTGGTGTTTAATCGCACCATGATTCAGTAATGTTATTTAACCGTAACACCACTGTATTAAACTATATTTGTATTGTAAATTTCAAAAATTATAACCAATTTCACTTCATTTTTTATTAAATAATTATATTTGTATCAATATTAAAAAAAGTAATATTTCGCATATTTTTATTTTTTTTGTTGTTGGAGATAAATTGGATGGACAAGGATGAAGTTGAAGAAAAGTGGTAAAATCTATGAAAGATGTAAAGAACACTTGTGAACTAAAATGGGAACAATAGGTAATATGTGACTCCAATTATGCTGAACTTTTATAGGATTCTATTAAATTAATTTCGATACTACTATTATAATGATACTCAATCCAAATTCATCTATTAAGGGGCCAAATTGATCCAATCAATCCAAGAAAAAGAATCTACTTGAAGTCAAAAGTTGGGATTTTTATTTCATCCATATCATTGTCTTTAGGCCTCTAAATAATGTCGAATTTTTATTAAAGATATTTTATAGGTGGGGAAAACGGTTTTTAGTTTTTTAAAAAGTTACATAAAAAATTTTAGATTCCAAAAACCATGGGAAAGTTGTTTTTTGACATATGGTTCCCAAAAGCTCATTCCAATTTGCTAATAAATTGGTGCCTTGGACACCCAATTTACAAGATCATATAAAGGGGAATGCTCTACAGTTTGGTGATGAAAAGGTGTCCTATAATTATAATAGATGTTCTAGTGAACTTTATTCACCTAGGGGTCAAATATGAAGGCAAACTTCCACCCAAGCATCCTCCTCTTCTCGATGTTGAGCTAAACGGTGGACGGTCATTACAAGGACTCTACACAGACATTAGACTAAGTTCTAGAACTTGTTCATCTACTATTTTTTATTAATTTTTATGTGAAATATTTCACTTGTGTTTTATCTTTTCATGATTCTCCTCTTAATTCTTTTCTTTGGTATAATTAAGTGAAGCACTTTTTATTTAAATAATAATTAGGTTGCAATATCATGTGGGAATCTTGGGTTGTTACTATTAGACAACGTAAGCATCCAATTTCTCTCAAACATACATGAGATATCATTATGATTGGGAATAAATCGCTATATTATTGAGGTCAACATATTTAAAACATGATTATTCTTACAATGGGTGGCATCTTGTGCATCATTTTATAAGTTGAGAGGTGAATGAAGATTGTGAAAACCCTCCACCAAAGGATTCCATTAAACTACGTGTCATTTTCTGAAAGATCGATTAAACTATATTTTTAGTGAAATTGAATTGAAATCCTTCTATTGTATTCTTAAAAACACCAAATTTGTTTGAGAGCTATTAAACTCTTTAATTTAGTGATTTAAATTTTAAAAATGTTTTCAAAATCACCCCACCTTTTAGTCTATTTTATTAAAAATAAACACTTCAACCCTACGAAAATACTTGAGAGATGACCTAGGGTCTTACCTAGATTATAAAAATACTTAAAAACACAATAAAATTGACATTTTACAATAACACAGTTAGTGTTATTCTTGATTAGGTGGTGGAGTTTCTTGTTCACTTTGCGTGTGATGTTAATCCTATTTCAAAACCCACTTATCAAATGGATTAAGTATCTTTATGAATTGAAAGATAAATTTCAAGAGATTTTGAAAAAAAATCATCCATATTATCACTTAGTCATGGGGTGCCCATATTTATTGTTAAAAAATAATTATTCAATTAGAATTTTCTTTATTTATACATCCTTGAGTAACATCACTACTAATAATATGAATATTAGGCTTAATACTGATGATTTTTTTACCATCTCCATGGATAATAACATTTTTTGTTGTTTGATCTCATGATAGGATTGAATTAGTTAATTTTTATGTTGGGCGATATTATGAATATGGAATTTTAGGCTATATATGGGAGTTCTGATATTTTTTTGTTCCGTTTGGATTATATAAGGCACTACTTGTATTACTGGATTATAAGAATATATTTTTCCATGAATATTTAGATAAGTTTTTTTTATTGATTATATATTGGTATATTCTAAAATTCTTAAGGATCATGTTATATAAATAAGTATTTTTTTAAAATTTTAAAATAAAATAATTTATATGGAAAATTTAGTATATACAAATTTTGGTTGCAAAAAAGTATTCCGTTGGGATATTGTTTATAAATAGGGCATAACTATTGACCCTACTAGAACTGCGGTTGTTAAATAATGACCAATACCTAAAAATTTCATAGAGTTTTATTGTTTTTAAAGATTATAATATTAATATATTTATTTTTTTGAAATCATTACATAGTTATCTATATCACTAACTAATAATACACATAAAGGAGTTAAATTATTCCTAATTAAATAGTGTGAAGAGAATTTAAGAGAAATGAAAAGAATATTAGTGAATACTCTTGTTTTGGGTATGTCCTCTTCAAATGGTGAATTTTTTATCTACAATAATTCTTTGTTGATGGGACCTAGTTGTGTTCTAATATATAATGATTAGGTAAATTATTATGCTTCAGGTAAACTAAAACCTCATGTGTTAAATTATCCTACACCTGATTTGGAATTAATTATTTTGGTATTTTATTTAAAAATTTTGAGAAATTATTTATATGGAGTAAAGTGTGAAATATATTTTGATCATAAAACTTCTAAGTATATATTCTCTCCAAAAGAGTTGAACATGAGGTAGAGAATACATATGGAACTGATTAAGGCTTGTGAAATAACAATTCATTACCACATTGAAAAGTAAAAAAATTATACAAGTATTTGAATTGAAAAAATAATGCAACATTAATCATGTTACATTTGGAGCATAACCCTTTGGTAAATGATTTGAGGACTTTTTTCCCTGAAATTTTGTATGTAGGAACATCCTATATTTTGTTTTTAAGTGTTAGTACAGTCATAATTATTAGAAATAATTAAACAATATCAAAAGGGGGATCATGTTATATAGGAAATACATGAATTTTTGAGAAGGATAATTTTAGGTAGTAAATTTTTTATGAAGAAGTTGTTATCATATTTTGAAAGAGATTATATGTGCTTTATAATTCAAATTTAAATATAGAATTACGGGTTGAATCTCATAGATCCCAAATTTCAATTCATCCTAGAATCACTAAGATGTGAAGATAAATTCATGGGTATTATTTGTGGGATGGAATTAAATAAGAATATTTTTAATTTACCATGGAATTTTCGATTAGTAGACATGTTATAGAATAATGAAAATTACTGAACTTAATTTTCCATCCATTTTTGGTGGAAGAATTAAAATAGAAGAATACAACCGTGGATTTCATGGTTATACTTCCAAAGACAAATCAAGGTAATAAATTTATTTGGTTTATCATTTATTGAATAACTAAATCTCTATATTTACTTATCATTCAAGATATTATGTTTTTATATCATCTTTCTCAATAATATCTCTAGGTGATAGTTAGGTTACATAGAATTACTCTCTCTATAGTATTTGATAATGATCCTAGGTTCACTGCCAATTTTTAGAATGGACATGAGAATTCATTGGTTACTGAAATAAATTTCAATATAGTGTTTCACCCTCAAACTGATGGATAGTCAAATAAATTGATTTAGACCACATAAGATATGCTTCTTTCATGTTCAATTGATTATTATGGAAGTTCATATCAACATCCTTCATTAAAAGAATTTTCTTATAATAATAGTTTTCATTTTAGTATATATATGGAAACTTTTGAGTAATTTTATAGATATTCATGTCATACTATATATTTTTGGGATGAAGTGGAAGAAAGGATGTTTTGGGACCAGAGTTAATTGATGAAGTTATTGAAAAAGTGAAGTTGATTCACCAACGTGTGATGATAGTTCAAATAATACATAACAATTTTAGATAAATGGATGAATGATTTTTCTTTCTAGGTATATGATCATTTATTTGTTTATGTATCTCCATGGAAAAGTGTTATTACATTAAGTAAAAAGGGGAAGTTAAGTCCAAGATTCATTGGACTGTATAAAATCTTCAATAATTTTATATCAATTTCCTTCCCAGTGTCCTTTATACTTTATTTATGTCAATTAAAAGACATATTTTGAGTTTTATTGTTAAGAATATGTGTGTTTTTTATTCTCATGTTATAAGACCTAAAGTAGTTAATTTATAAGAAAACCATTATTATGAGTAACATCAAGTAAAAATTCTTGACCATAGAGGGAATGTGTTGTAGAATAAGGTACAAGACGTTTTTCATGTTTCATTATTATGGAAATGTGTGTTAGATGCATATCATGTTTTGAGCCCTAGAGTAGTATATTTATAAGAAACTGTTATTATGAGGAATATCCAGTAAAAAGTATTGAACACATAGAGAGATTGTTTAATAATAAGTCAATTCATCAAGTTATGGTTTTTTTGGGGAAATCATATGGTTAAATAAGAAACAAGGTGACAAGAAAATGGTATGAAGGAAAAATATTCCCACTTGTTTTATTAATAAATAAAATTTTGATGATGCAATTTCCAGAGGGTTTAAGAATATAAAAACCCAATTATAATTAATAATCAACTTTATTCCTTAATTGTATTCATGAATTGTATTTTATATAGATATATTCATTAAAATAACAATAAGTAAATTTTCATAAAAAAAATGAAATAATTTTATTCTTAATAAACTCCATCTCATATAAGGTTTTTTATAATGTTTATTTAATAAATATTGTCATTTTAATTTGAAAATATGGACACAATTCTTAAAATCAGAAAAAAAATTATCATAGGGTGAAATTTTTGAATTTTTTTGAAAAGATTTCGTTTTCCTTAGGAAATGAAAAATATATATTTTCTTAAAACAATCATTTACTTACATAAAATAATGTAATTTATAATTATCATTTGATCCTAAGGTGAAAAAATAATCTTTTAATTATAAATATTCTTATTAGTAATATTGGAGTCATCATTATACCTTATATTGGTATAAATTATTTTTTTGGCTTAAAAATACATTTATCAATAAACAAATTCATTGTGTTTTATGTTTTATTATTAAATTAATTTCTGAAACTTAAATAAAATGAATCTTGAAAAATGGATTCCATATTTATAATTAACAAATCTAGATTTCTCTAATATTTTTCTTTTATTTTTATTCATTATAAATAGTAGCATTAATAAATATTTGCAACCTCGATAAGGTAAAATTAGTTAATTACAATTAAATATAAAGTGATAAGGCATAAAAATCTCTATAAAACATGTATTTATTTTATTGAACATGTTTTATTAGCCATCACTATCCAATATTATAAAATGGGGATATTTCTTTCCATACACATTTGATTACAACATTTATATTATTTTATGTAGATATAAAATCAAAAATGTGTCTCCATTGTTTTTAAAATAAATAACATTTTTTAATAGGGATAAAAACAAATTGTTTTCAATTTTAAATATTTTTTAAATATAAATTCTTTTTATCCTTTTATTTTATTTTTAATTATTAATGACAAAATATTAACCCTAAATATACATGCAACATCGATGCAGTTCTTGAGAAAGGTGTTGAAAAGTCATCGAAATTATTTTTAAAAATCTAAAAGTAACACTTTTTGGATGATTTATAATGTCCCATAAATTATCTAGAAAAAAATTACATATTAGTTTTGAGTTAATTTCTTATATTTTAATTCCATTTTTTTAAGTTATTTTCAATGTCAAGTTTATTGAATAGTTCCAAAAATAAAATTAAAGATATATTCTAGTAAATAATATTTTATTAATATGTTAAAATTACTGAAAAAAATATCATAGGAATAGTTAATGGGGTATATTTTTTCATATAGAACACGATCCATTTATGGTCATTGTTTTCTTTTACTGTAACATTCTTGACTTATAAAGAGTAAAAAACTTTGATATCATGGTAATCATCAAAAGGGACAACAAGGGGTTAAAAAAGTGAATGGGGTAAAAACATCATCTAAACTCATTAAAATTTTATTAGATGATATCATTTAAAAAAAATTTCATCAAAATTATAAATATATTATTTTGGATCCATTTTCCTAAAAATTTAATTTATATTAATCTAAAACTATATGAAATTCTAAGAGTGTCCCTCTCCTCGGTTGTAAACGGGTTCCCTCTCTCCTATGTTCTTCACCCTTTTTGAGCGCTTTATATAAGAAAATAACTAGCCAAATATTTCCCTAACTTCACTGAGCATGTCCTAAAATCATTTTTTGATCAAAAAATCATCCTTGGAAGGATTGAGGAATAAACCTAAAGATGCTTTCCCAAGAAGAGGTGTAGTCCTTAACAATGTTTTTCAATTATATTTATTCTAATAAATCCTTAAAATCTTCTAAAACCATTAATAAATATTTACATATCCGCCTTAAATATAATAATATATTGGTATGTTATTTTCAAAATTTATATTCATATCCTCTTATATCAAATCATTATTGAAACCTTCTTTCGTGTGTACGACAAACTACTACCTTACGAAGTGATTTAATTCATTTTCAATAACCACATCTTATTTCTAGTTATAATAATTAATTTATTGTCTATATATATTATATTAATGAAAACTTTATTATTCTAGGAAGATGATATATCATCTAATTCCATATCTTTCTATCCATTGAAAAAGAAAAACTTTGTTTGTGCATATGTGTGGGAAAATTCCTCTATAATGAGATGTGATTAATTGTTCATCAAAAAGTGATATAGGTGATATAAATAAGTTTATTTAAAGAGATAATATTATATCTATGATATAATAATCATTTTTTTGGATATTGTAACACTTATCTTCTCTCCATCCTAATCATCGAAAATAGTGACTTTACTCAGGTGTAAGTACGACCAACCGTCTTCATTATTGAAACGCAATTCATTTCCATAACAATATTTCATGTCTATTTTTTAAATTATATTTAATGTATGAAAATGATATTTATTACATGATAATTATTCTATAACTAATTGAATAATGACCTTCTTCACCATATTCAACTCACAAAAGTAATTTTTCACATTTTCGGTAAATCTCATCAAAACAACCTTCATGAAATTAATTTATTAATTAATTAATTAAAGAAAAGTAATAAATGAAATAAAATTAACGATAAACATGAAAAAATTTCATAAGAAATTAAATAATTAATATAATTTTTTTATTTAGGAATATTAATATTGTATGTGACTATTTGGACTTGAGGTAATAGACTCTTTACCCTAAGAATCTAATTTTAAATGTATAAAAGATTTATTTTGTGAATCTTTTTTTTCATTATAATATTCTTTTAAGTCCTTTTAATGTGTACTTATATAGACATGAATAAATTATAAATGGAATTTTAGGGAAATTATAACTTGATTCCGGAGAATGAATATTTTTATGTCTTTTATATGGAACATTTTCACTTTCATTACAAAAGGTAAAATATATGTTTTATTTTAACATATACAATGTTAAAATACCTTCCATCCATCCTAACCATTTTTTATTTTTTTCTTAAATTTTAGGATTTCATGTTTTCTTCAAATAATAACATTTTTTATATTTTTTGGGTATTTTAGTTTCTTAAATGGGATTTTTAAAAGAAATTATATTTCAATATCCAAAAGTATAATCATATGGGTTTAAAAGAGTATTTTATGGTTTTTATAATAAAAAGGTGAATGATTAAATTTTTTATTAATTATATTGTACTTGAAAATTATTCATGATGATGGGTGAGCCTAATACATCTTATACAAATGGTTCATCCAGATATAGATTAGAGGACTGAGTGATCCAAATATAGATTATATGATTGGGTGAACTTGATATAGATCTCTAATACATTGGCTAATTTTCCTTATAATAAAAGAAAATAATATGGGACTTCACAGGTGAGGTTTATGCAATAGATTTAACTAGCCTCTAGTTATTTTTGATATGTGTGAACATATGTTATGAATATGGTTATCTATTTTTCCAAAACTAGTTTCTATTTTAGTTTTTGGTTTTTCAAATTTTTATTTAAGAATAAAATATGTTTGTTTTAAGTTGATATGTTTTATTTCATATTTTCAATGTATATTTTGATAATTATAATGGTTTAGGAGTTTTTTTCACTAGACTACCAAATTTCTTTCTCTTAAGCCACAAAAAATATTTTTTATCTCATCTCGTATTTTTAAATGTTTTTCACTGTGTTTAAGGATGAGTAAAAACAAATAATATATAAAATTAAAATTTATGACTATTTTTCATGATGATAAAATATGTTTTATTTTATATTTTTTATATTTTGGGGGAAATGGATACTTAGTAAAAGTTTTCACTTTTTAATATATGGTTTTGTTATATTATATTTATGGACTAATTCTCTAAAACCTTAAATGTTAACGAACTTTTTGAATTAATGAAACTTTATTCTAGTATAATAAAAAATATTTTGTAAATTTTAAGTCGAGGTCCTTATAAAAAATTCCCACTGTTCATGGAATTTTTTTCCTATTAATGAAATGACAACCATAAAATTCCATCCATCAACTATATCTCAAATTTCAACATGTTTGGTTTTTCATATTTATTCATCTTGGGTCATGCTTGATCTTACTCCATCTGATAGCCACAAAAATTATTCACTTTTGGAGTCGATTCTTCGTTGTTATATATTTTCATTTATCCTTATTTAAAAGTAGTAATAATCTTTGGTTTGATTGAAAATTTAGCCATTATTCTCTTAGGTTTGACCTTATTTTTCAATTAACTCTACATATGCCTTAACCTCTATCTCCATATCCAATCAGTGGAGCTCTAGCTCATGTCATCATCATTTATAATTACCCTATGTTCAGGCTTCCACAATTAATTGAATAGATTTAACAACCATATTGGATCCCTAAGAGATTAATTCATCTTTTTCTTCCATTTGAATTTTGATTTATTAAACATTTTCAGTTGAAATTTTTGTTTCATCTTGGCTCGCTTTAAGTTTCCATACTGTGGGGTTTTTTTATTGATGGAGAGGAAGAGGTGGTGTAGTTTATTAATTTGAAGTGTGTAGTGGATTTAGGAATTTCTAAACTATTCTTTTTTAGTTGATCTATTTATCATTATGGTAGCTTCACTTATTTTTTTGGAAGCTTTATAGTTTCTATTGAAGGTTTTCATGTCATAGCTCACCATTTTATCTTAGTTTCCCTAATGGTCTCTCTAAACATTTTCAATTTCATTAAAATAATGTTTCCACTATATCATTCACAAAATTTTCATATTTATATTTTTATAAAATAAATAAGTTTAAAAAATAATTTCACAAATACACCATAAAAATTTTCAATGAATACCACAATTAAGAATTAAAATGAATTTAAAATTTTAATTAAGTTAAAAAAATATCACTTTATAAAGAATTAATACAAGAAATTTGATATTATAAAATAGATATTTTCAATAAAAAATAATTAAAAAAAATCAAAATTGATTTTCCTTAAAATAAAGAAATGAATCGCTGCACATTTATTCTTTTGATCACCAAAATATATTAATTATAATATCCAAAGAGTAAAAAAATTCATTAAAAAGTATTAATAATTCTTTTTTAAATTTTCTTTTTTGTATTAATCAGTCAACAAATCCTCAATAATGGTGCAATAGAATAAACTCAAATTAAATCCATATCATACTCTCAATAGTCTCTACCTATAAAATTACTATTTACCCCATGGTATAAGACCTAATATCTATTAAGAATGATGATTTGTTATGTATTTTAGGGATTGTGATGGTGGATGTGCTATAAGTGGATCCTAGTGTCATTTTAGTCATCATTTCCATTAGATTTTTTTGAAAATCTATTTTAGTGTGATCATATTTTGGTCTATCTTTTTTTTATTCATTCTAGGTTCATATTTTTTATATTTGTATTATATTGAAGGATCTCATTATATATAGACCCATACTCTTAAACTTATATATTACTTATTATTTGATTAATATTTTTTACAAAACATAACGATCCATTCTAGATTTGTATAGTTCTAGTACCTTTGGAAACATTGATATATAATAATCTTATTCATATATAATATACATTTTATAAAACTTAATTCTTCAAAAAATTCACCCTTTAGTATACATTTCATACTTAAAACAACATTAAAATCCTTGGGATAGAAACATATAAAAGAGTGATCTCATATTCATAGTATGGTTAAACCAGAGAGATGGAAATGATTTCATAATAATAACATGACCATAAGATATATGAACATGATATTAATATTTGGAAACCATTTTCTGAAAATCATATATTAAAAACTAGAGTCATGTTATAAATCTTGGACATTCATAAGACATGAATCATAAATGAAAAAAATAACATGAGCCTTGAATGTATAGACTTAGTATTAGACATAGATTTCAGGCATATAAATAAGCATGAAAAATCATTTTCTTAATAGTCATGCCTCATGACCAAGACTGTCATAGTGGATTGGATTCACTCCTTATTCCATTGTATTAGTCATGTTTCAGTCTCAAAACAACCATATTGGATAGAGTAACTTATTAAACTTGGTTAAATCCCCATTCCATTCCTTTTTATCTCATGATATATCCACCTTTAACCAATACATTGGAGATATATATAATTTTATCCCACTAATCACATAATGAAAAAAATACACATGTGAACCAAAATAATAATAAAACATTCACCATACCATAAATAATTAAATTGAAGTAGGTTTCATAAAAATTTAATCACTATATAGCCTTTTTAAATGAAATAGATTTCATACAAATTTTATCATAGCATAACCCATGGAAAAGAGACGGGTATTATAGAATTTTTATCATAGCATAAGCCATGGAAAATAAAAATATTTCATAAAAACCTAGACATCCTAAAAATAAATAATATAAGGAATAATTATGGGTGGTATCATTGGAACATATCCCCAATAAAATTTATTTAATATAAAAGGATTCCATCATAGATAAAAAAATTCATTTAAAAGATCACTTGGAACATTTCTTGAGAAAAATACCCTTTTCTGTTTGAAATCACATATTTAAAATTTTAAAAATTCCCAAATATTAAAGGAATTTTTTTATAAGAACCTATGATATTTTTAAATAAATCTTTGAATTGTAGAGCGATCATGGAAATGAAAAAAAATCATTTTTTAAATGTTAAAATTATGTTTTATTTCACATTTTCAATAAATTTTAAATATAAAAAAATTAGAAAAAAAAATATTCATTTTAAAAAAATTTAGGGAAATAATTATTGAAATGGTTTTTATAATAATTTAATAAAATTTAAAAATTCCTACAAACAATTCTAGAAAACATGTAAATAGATGAAAAAATATTTTTTCCCAAAATGAGAAATAAAGTATGTTTTTGAAAACATTTTTTATATCATCAGTACTTAAAGAGATGAAAAGTAATGATAGGGAAGTAATCTATAGAATTAACCAAATTATTATAAAATTTTTTTTTTTATATGTATATAATGAAAATAGTCATTGTAAATTTAGTCATATATAATCTCACTACACAATGATATGGAAACATAAAACCCTTACCTCAAGTCTAGTATTTTTTCTTACATATCCAATTATCCTATATAATAAAAATTGAATTATTATAAATGTTTTATAGAACCATAATCAAATATATCATATCATATATAATTTTATTACATAATATTATCACCCATTATTAACCATTATTTATTATAGATTGTTGTTGTATGTGTTAACTACATCTTTTTTCATATATGTTTTAGTTCTGAAGTCTCAGTCTTTATATATTGATCATGGTTATATCATCTCAATAATTTTGTCCCTGATAATAATAAAATATATATTAATTATATATATTATTTATATATATTTATATATATATATATATATTTATATTTATCCATAAAAAGTAGATATTTAAAAATGAATTACACCGTTCACGGAGATGGTAGTCCATACATATGCCTAAATGATGATTCCATTTTTTAATTGATGGAATAAAAGAAGAATAATAAGTAATAAACATTTATAGAATCATAATTATATCATAAATAAAATATATATTTATTAAATTTTTCATTATAAGAATACATGTAAATTGCTGATGAAAAAAATTTACCCTCATACGGGGAGACGGTAAGTTGTGCATATGCACAAGTGATGTTTTCACCTTATGAAGGATCGAAAGATAGTGGATAATGGTTGTTCAGTCATAAAAATAATTAATTATATTTAACATACTAAATTAATTATTTTACAATGGATACAATGGAGTTATAATAGTTTTAAGAAGAAATAAAATTGAGAACTCTCAATTAAGAGTTATACCTCTTCATTAAGAACACTCTTTTGGATAACACCTTAAGCCTTAAAGGGAAGGCCTTTTGGAAATACAAGAAGGTATTAATTGTGTTATATGAATATATGAAGTTATTATGGTTGGTATTAGATTATAAATAAGGGTTAAAAGGTGAGAAAAATATAGGAGAAGTGGTCCCCTTTAATAAGTTAGGGTTGGGGCACTCTTGGAATTACTAAAAAGATTTAAATATAATTTAGTTGTTCTCATAGAAAATTCTTCCAAATGGATAATGATTCAAATTAAAATATTTTAAGAAGGAAATATCATCATAAATAAAATTTTGAAAGGTTTTTCTATTATTTCAAACTTTATATTTTTTTAATCCCTTGGTTAACCAATTTTATCCTTAACCATAGTAACGCTTTATTCAATACAAACAGGTTATAATTTTACTTCCAAGGTGAAAATTAGATCATAAATGACGAATGAATTAATGTTTAGACAAAAATAATACAACTTTTTATCTTTTAAAATTTTTATTAATTTTAAATCATTTAATAAATAATTACAGTCATAAAATACTATTAATTTTATTTTAAGAATTATTCTTGTAATTTGACATTGGGAACAACATGACCATAAATTAATTCACATATAAAACATTAAAACTTATATAATATGTCCTAATTATAAAAATAATTCATTTAACACAATAATTCATCAGAATTGAATTATATTTAATATTTTTTATATCATTTATTATATTTTTTTATTAATTGAAAAAAAACTGTATCACTATTGCGTATACTTTTTAGGTAAGTATATAAGCACTAAATAATAAAAACAAAGACGTGTGATAAAAAACAAAATTCATATTTCAAATATTAATTTATAACTGAAATTATCCTCTTTTATCCTTATGTAAAAATATTAGATAAATTAAACTCAATAGAGTGATATTTATTATTTATTCCTTTCCTAAGTTAATTAATGGTTTTAATAATATAAAAATGGATCCAATTCGATATATATTCAATAATTTTGTGTACATGATCAAACCCCACTCATAAAATAGGATAAATTCAAGAGTTATATAAAATTTAAAGCAATATACCTATGTTCTAACCCTATATTATCAATTTTACCCTTATTAGGGTAGAAATTTTTTATTATTATTACTATACATATTGATAAAAAATAAAAGGAACCTATTTACCAAAATTTATCCCCTTGATTTCAAATATGGAATAAATTTTTTAATATTAAATTCAAATTTTTGGAATAATTTTTTTATAAAATAAGTGCACAAAAGATGATGGAAACCATTTTTTAGAAAAAAATATATATTTATGAATAACACTCGATATATATTCTTATCTCAAGACTAGAGAAATATTATATTAATGTAAAAAAATTGAATATATAATATATACATTTAATTAAAATTATTCACCATTTATAATTAAATTAATTTATTAAGATAATAAAACATTACATGCATAAAAATGAATTTTTAGAAAAACAAATTTTAACTTTCAAATGATATTATTTTTATTTATTATAAATTGATAACCAAGGAAGTTATTATAAACCATAATTTTTTCAAAATTTATTTAGAAATATTATTATATTCTAATTTGACATCTTTTTTATAAGGTTATACTATATTACAGTTCATTTAGTCTCAGTGTTTCATGTATCACAATATTTTGATGAAATTTTATTTGAAGTGAAATATATTATAAAATAACTGGGTGTTACACATTACCCCCTTTAAAATGTATTCCTCCAATGAAATTTTATCACCCTAAAACAAAAAAAAATAATGATATCTTTGAAGAGTCATATCCTTGGTTTACAAAGTATCTTTTTTGAATTTATGATTACCCCATAAAATGTTAACCATGTGAGTAGGCTTATTCCATATAAAATTATCTCTATGATCAAATATTTCTACAAGTTATTTATCATGGGAATGATCATGTTCTTGTGGTATAAACTCTGAGTTCAGTACAAGATAGGGTTTATGTATGTAATTATTATAGAGAGATACATAGTAACAATAGTGAACTTGAGATAGGTTTTTTGAAAACACAAAGTGATAAGTTATCATCCCTACTCGATAAAGAATCTTAAAGGGACCAATATTCCAAGTGCTCAGATTTCATTCATTTTTGAATCTCATTAACTTATTTCATATATAAATTCACCATACCACTTCACCATCATTGAATTACACATTTCACTAAAGATTATCATCATAAATTTTCTATTAACTGTGGTTTTCTTTGATATGATGATGAATGGATATGACTTTAACATTCATTTCCTTAGATGACACAAATCCCAAGAACATTATTTCTCTATCATTTTCCCATAAAATTTTAATTCTACACTTATTTCTATATATGGATTCATACGAATCCATCTGAATGCCCATGTATAAGCTATTATTGTATGAAAATGTGACTAGAGGAAATTTTTATTCCCACCCACCATTGAAATCAATATAAGAATATCTCTATAGATCCTATAGTGTTTGAATAATTCCCTAAGAGTGACCATCTATCAAAAAATGAAAAATAGATCTAGAACCCAACTCTATAAGCATAGTTGGCTGAATAATTCTCTAAAACATCAAGGTAAACCTTATAACCCAATAACAAATAGTAGAACGTGGTACTCCATGAAACCATACTAATTCATTATGGTATATTTTGGAAATATTATTAAGAGTTAAATCTTTTCTAATATAAATGAAGTGTATTGACTCCATCATCAGATCAACTACAACCCAAATATCATTATGGAACTTAGATGATTTTTGGGAATCTAATAAAAACATATGTGGTGACATTTTCCCATTTCTATTAGACATGGTTAGTGGTAGTAACATACTATTAGACTTCTATCTCTTAACGTTAAATTTATAACATATGAGGCCCCAAGATACACACTCTGTAAAATCTATCATCATTTTTTCACACAAAATATACTCTTTTGAATCCATGTATATATTTATAAATCATGTATGAATTAATAATGGTGAACTATGTTCCCCATAGAATATCTCCTTCTTCAAATCTGGTATAAATGGAACACACATAGGGTTCCTAGACCTTATCATTCCAGAAAAATCAAGATTGAACTCAATAACATTTTTGGCCTTCTTCTTTAGTTCCACAAATTCCTTCTATAAATCTTTAATCTTTTCATGTATAGATGGTTGAACACTCATTTGAGAAAGATAATATTTCTCTCCTGTTAATATTTCTAGATCTATCCTTTGAAAATCCATAAATATTATATCTTCTTTGATCCTAATAATAGATAATCTAGTATGACCCTTTCTATATTGACCCATTATTTTTATACATAGATACTAAAAAATTTTATGTGAATATTATTTAAATAACATAAATACATGCCTAAAGATCATAAAGTTACAGTTCTATTGGAAATTTTTAATCATAAAAAATTGTTTCATAAGAGTTTTGAAATAATCTCCTACTTATTTCTTCATAACTAGAACCATTCTTAGATATATAAAATGTAATATCTATCATCATAAACTGGGTAATATAAACCTAATAAATAGTGATCTCATGTTCCCAATAAAGGGTAAATAAGGGAAATATGTAAACATAAAGTGAACATAAGGTTATGAGAACATGAACATAATATATTAATACCTTACAATGCATATCAAAGATCCAAATATTGAGTCCTAAAATTTATATTGGATCTATAAGAATTTCCTAAGAATATGTTCCTTGAGAGCATAAAATTGACATAAAGCATGGAATTGTGGAATAAAAATTAGCATAAAAATATTATGTCAAGGCTGCCAACCAAGATATTTATAACATATTAGGACCGAGATAAACACCCACATACCTACTCTGATATTCAGATAAACTCTCATGAACCATCTTTCCAGTCTTAGGATAACATATCATGTACCCTCATTTCTATATTGGGATGACCACTTATTTACTCTCTTATCAGGATTAGGATAAACACTTGTGTACCTTCTGAGCTCATAGATCATTAATCGTTAATTAATGCAATAAATTGAGATATAGGTCCCACCCATCACATAATTTGTACCCCTTTTCCATAAGATCATAAAAACCTTATATCATAACCCATGAAATGAAATGGGTATCATAAAACATTAATTATATTAGAACCCATGAAAATAAATGGGTTTCATAAACCTTTAATCATAGAATAACTTGGGTAAATGACATTGGTTTCATAATAATTTATTTATTTAGTCATATCATTTCCCTTGTAAAATATTAATTGGTTTCATAATCATTTATCACGGTGTAACTTTTGGAATAAAAAGGGGTCTTGTTAGACTTTTATCATGGTATAACCTGTGGAATCAAATTTTGTTCCATAAACATCTTTTCATCATAAACATAAACCATTTATAAAATGAATAATAGTTTTATATTTGGATCATATCCCATGTAAAACATAATTAAATTTTAAGAATGTCTTATTTGATGGGAAATGATTTTGAAATATCACATAAAACATTTTTTGATTAAAATTTCACATCCAATTTGGAAATTTTTTTGGAAAATATAAAATATTTTTAAAATAATATTCCTTGAATATAACCTTGGAAAATTATAAATTAATATTTAAAATATTTTTTTTCATGATGGCAGAAAAAACCATTCATCTTTTACAAATTAAAACAATGATTCTGTTAAAATTTTCAGTAAAACCGAAACTGTAATTGTTTGGAAAAAGTCTTAGAGATTACTTTTTAAAAAATATTAAAGGATTGAAAACATGTTTAATAATGTAATTAATAAATCTAATGGATAATTTTAAAAAAAAATTGAAAAAATGGATTTTTAAAATAAATTATTTGTTTGTATAAAATAGAAATAATGTATGTTTTCTTTAAAATCATATTGATGGAATCATGATTAAATTAAGATATAAAAATTATTTTAAAACATTAATTCTCATGAAAAAAATATGGTATAAGAAAATTAATTTGTTTCATGGGAGTTTTATTATAATATTTCATCCTCATAATCACAAACATAAACAATTCTGATAACTGATTAGATTGTATCTTAAAACCCTTACAACATTAGAAACATTGAATCATAACACCAATGAAGAAATAACATTAATTGAGAAATATGATATTATTATAATAAACAAATTCATGATGTTACATTTCAATGGGGTTGCATATACACCTCATAAAATAATGTATATAGGTTTGTAACGTAACGTATTCCCCAAAGAAGAAAAATTGAGAAACAAATCTCTTACCACATTGGTAACTTTGAAACTATAAACCCCACAAAAGAGATATAATAAAATAGATTTATATATATATATATATCCCTATAATATTTATGATAATAATCAGAAAAAATCATGGGTAGTCTATATTCCATAAAAAGGAAACATGTTTTGAATATGGAATGTGTCTTATATAAAATAAAAGTGAGACAAAAATCCCTTACCTTATGTGTAAAATTCATTATACATAATATAACCTACTATATAATATATATAAGATTATTATAAATCTATTATTGAACCATTATTATATATAAAAACCCATTTAAGATTTACTTATGATCGTTTATTACCCGTTTATTAACAATTCTATGTTAAGATCTCATTTTGGGAAATATTTTTTATTTTTTTGTGTAGGTTTTGATTTTTCATTTCCAGTACTATTAAATTGATCATGGTCAAATAATATCTATAATTTTAACCATGATGTAAATATAATTTTTATTATCTATATATTTTAATTTATATTAATCAATAAAAGTTAGAGATAGTAAATGAAATACATTATTCATGGAGATGGTGGGTCGTATATACACATGAACACTATTTAATTTTACATTAAGAATGGGATGAAAAGAATTTAAATAATAATTAAACTTTATATATTCATTATTTTTTCATATATTTCTCATATATTCATTAAATTTATCCTTATTAACTTTAATTCAAATCGTTAGTGAAAAAATAATTGCATTGCTTCGCAAGGCGATATTTTGTCGTACACATGAAAGACATAATCATTTCCCATATAGAATGGAATATAATAAGTTATATGTGATATAATAATTTAATTAGTATAATTATGTTACAAATATCATATATATTCATTTAATCTATCATTTTTACTACACAAGTAAAATAGAAAGGAAATACTCAACACTTCCGTTTGTGAGGTTGTAGTTCGCCGTACAGCCGACTAATGTTATTGTTCTCTAGCGAGTTGGTAGGTAAGAAGGTATATTTTTTATTATTATTAAATAGGTTTAATAATATAATAAATAAAATATTTAAAAAATAAATATATCATTTTATCCATCCATGAGTGGTGTTTTTGAAAAACAAATAACATTGGTCTGTGAGGTGGTAGTTTATTTTACACAGAAATGATGATTTCACATTCCATGGGATGGAATATGATATGGATTTACATTAATAAATTAACAAAATAGAATATTTTTATATATTATATACTTTTTAAATATTTTTGTAAATTTTTAAATGATTTTTTTGGGTTTTATGAAAATGTAATACATGGACGTATAGTTAAAAACATTACCTCTTTTTCAGAAAACCAATTTAGGTTTAACCAAAAATCTTCCTAGATTGTATTTATGATCTCAAAAAGTACTATAATACGTGTTGAGGGATTTAAGGGATATATATAGTTAATTATTTTCCGACCCAATGATTTTTTGAGGTGTGAATATGAGATAGAAGAAGTGTCCATTTATAAGTAAGTTGAGAGACATACTATTACTTTTTGAAAAGACAGAGGTGTATCCACGTTTTTCACATTATACAAGGATCCATAATTATCCATTATAAAACCTTATAAGTTTTAAGGTCTAACTATGGCAATAAAAATGGTTCTATATAAGTATATAGGTCATTTTACTCCTTATATTTTTAGTTTAACTCTACTGAAAACATATTTTAACCATAATCGTGGCAATTAATCTTTTTAACTGTTTTTCCTATTTATTATGGTAAAAAAAATTTGAACTTATTAGATAATATTTATTATTTTTATTCATATTATGGAATCAATTTTTCCAAATTCCATTCAAAAAAATTAAAAAGTTTTAATTTAAAATTAATCTCACAGACATGATGAAAAATCAGTTTTCCCAAGAGAAAAGTTTCAAATGTTTAAAAAGTATTACTATAAAAATTAATTATTAAATTGATTAAAATTAAAAAAAATTGAGTTAATAAATACATATTTTTATTAATTTTAATTTTAAATATAAATGAAAATAAAATTATCATGTAAATTCATTGTATGAAAAGGCCATTTATAATAAAACCTAGTATTATACACTATTCATTGAAAAATTATACTTTAAAAAATTATCAAAAGGTAACATGAATATTGTATTTAAATGATGATTTCAAAAATTAATTTCATTTTTTCAATTAATTTTTTTAAAAGTGAAAAAAATTATTTTCATATAAGGGCACAAAATGTGACAAAACTGTATTTTAGAAAAGACATTTTTTTGCGTAAAATTAGATTTATTATTATCTCATTCCTACAAAACACATATGATGAAAGGTAAACATTTTATTGACAATATAATATATAAATTTCATTTAAATCATTCACTAAATGTTATTTATTTAATTTATTGAGAAAAAATTTATTTGTGGGTATAAAAATATCTTTTTAGAAAAAGATTTCTTTTATTTTAAAATTATTTTTCATTTCCATTTCTAAATTTTTCGACTAAAAAGAATTAATTTTATATAAATGTTTAAACCATATATTTCGATAATTTTTTTAATCATATTCATAACCATCATTCAAATGGCTAGGTGATAACGATCATATTAAATAATAAAATTTTAGCAATGCGTTATGTTTTGTTAAGAATAAATGTTGTGTATAATGAAATATATTGAATAATTTGGATTAAATTGAAAAATATATTTCATTTTATCTTAGCGGTGTTACACTTTAAACTGAAATCATTTTCCACCTTGTATTCTTTCTTAGGGATGTAATTTACTGTACTGTTATAATCATTAATCAAATTTTACTATATTATCAAGTATATATTCATATTCTTATTAGTGAATATATATATAAACCATGTTTTTTCTATGTAAGAATTTAAAAAATTTCTACATATATTTTTAGAGCTAGACACTGAGATGGTGTTCGATTCTGAGGCCCAGTGTGCCTAGAATTAATTTTATAAAAATATTAAATATATGTATTATTATGACTGTAACATTTCTTAAATAAAATTAGATATCTATTAAATTTAGTCTCATATTAGAAATCTAAGACCATTTTTGAGTCCAAAATGAAACATTTTCCTTATATGCTACATAAACATGGTTGGCATTAGACATTTGGATAAGGCAGCTATTGGTGGTATATTCGGTTGGACAATTAAATAATTATTTAATTTAATTTGTTAATTGATGTGATGGTTTTCATATTTAAATAAACCATTATGTAGATACATCTTAGTTTATATGCATAAACCCTCATATTATTCCAGAGCATTCTTCTTCCTTCTATTGGGAAATCAATTTCTGGTGAAGATAAATCTAAGGATCAGAGTAGATCAGGATACAGTTAATACAACTACTTATCCCATTAACTAGTGTGTCTATTATTCAATGGATAATGATCCAATATCTATGTAGGAGTCTTTAATTCATGTATTTTACCCTTATTGACTAAATTTATTGAGAAAAGTAATTCTTCTTTTGATATTCCCCAATTTTTTATCATTTTCATGAATATATATTCTGATTTCAATGATTGTTAAATTTTTTTCTATCCCAAAATGTTGAAAAATGATGATGTTGGCCATGAATATATATAAACGATCATTAAACATTTTTTATTATTAATTTCTCTCATAATTTTGTCATGTTCATCATTGATTGGCCTACCAGCCATCAGTTTGACATTTTCGAGCAGGATCGAGGCTGATGGGACCCCCGAATTCATGATAGATTCATATGAGAGAGATGGATAGCGAAATTTGGAATGTTTTCTATTATATTTCAATTTCTAGGTGATCTTTTCGAGTATTGGAATTTAAATATTTAATAGAGGAAGAAATTAAGGCTTACGATGCGTGTGATAATCCCCCATGTGGTGAAGGAAGCGATTTTCATCCACTGGTAGTTCAAAATGATGAATCGAGACTAGATCCACCATTTTTAGAAAAAGTAGAGGCTGAATTCAAATTGAAGAAGTCATATCTGAATCCCAGAACATGGATCTATATTTCTATAAAAAACATGACTACACCCCATGTATAATGATGAACACGTGACATGTAGCCCCTATTATGTGGCGTCAATGTTTTTGGTAATTTATAAGGATGACACAAGGACTCCCTAAATGTCGTGTACCTCATCCCCTAGTAAAAGATTCATGTGGTGGAGTATATAGCTAGGAAAACACCATGTTCTCGAGTACATGGGTACATCTTTAGGTAGCACCCCGTGTGAAGAAACATGTCGTGTACCAAAGTACATGAACACGACTTCAGTACACGGACATGAAAAAGGTGCCTAGGTATGGACCCTAAGTGGCTTAGGCAAACCATGTATCCCTACATGGGAAGTAATCCTTCTACCTCTAGGTACATGGATAAAGGATTGAATGGGACCACACATTGTTTTGGTTCCCTCTCATGTTACGTACCACTCAGTTCCTTTTTAGGAAACATCACAGCCTTATTTCCCCTTCATTTGGACTCGTATTTTTGCATGAAAATATATTATCCTTAGTGTTTTCTTGCATATAACTTGATTATAACCTCTATTTTATATTTTTTATCATGATGTGATATATTCTGGGAATTATTATTTTTTAGGCGACACCCAACGACGATAGTGATTAGGAAAAGGATCACCAGTGACCTATATAGTGAACCCCCCCCCCATCATCTTATGTCTGGTTCCTTTAACTACCAAGGAGAACCCCCTATTAGATAAGGTGTTCGTACTCAATTACTAGATTAGAACCCCTATCACACTAGGTAATGGGTCATTGACCTATATAGTGTAACCACCCCCCCCCCACCCCCATCAATTTGGGCTTGAGTCCTTTACTTACTAAATAGAACCCATGTCAGATTGGGTATAGGTCCTAAATGGAAAAATTATAACCCACCCTATGTCACTCCAGGGTGTGGGTCCTCGACCTATAGATTGTAATCCCCTTCATCAAGGGTATGGTTCCTCTATCTACCAAGTGTAACCACTATCACTTAGGTTTCTACACCTCATGACACCCGAGTGAAACCCCCTTAAAAAATTAGATCATGGGTCCTCTATGGATACCTACAGATTGGAACCCCCTAACACACTAGGGTATGGTTCCTCTACTTGGAGATTGTACCACCTCGACTGTGTGGCATAATAGTGAGGTTTGGTCCATCAAAAAGTTACTTTTGTGAAGACATGTGAGATACTGAGCATCATTTGAAGACTTTTGAAATAGTTATCAACACTTTTTTTGGGATGGACTATGAGATGTAGATCCCCTTTCTCTCTCATTTGGACTTTTGTGGTTTGAGAATGTGTGTGTGTGTGTGTGTGTCAATGTTGTCGGATTCAGTTACTCTCCATACATGGGTTGCAATGACAAGTGGGGTATGGATCATAATTGTTGTGTTTATCTTATTCTAGTTAGATGATCTCACTCACCTCTTATCGGTGGAAAATCTCAATGTTTACTTCATCTGCACATTGTATTTAGACCCTTTGGTTTGGATGAGGTTACTCTTACTCTCTTGGATTGGGTTTATCTACTTTCTGCATCTTGTTTACTACCTACTCTCTTTCTATTCCTTTTGTATATCTTATTACTTCCCCTTCAACTTTTAATGAATTGTACTAGGTAAGTATACACTCACACCTGCATGATATTTTCCCACATGTGTCGTGTATTATGTAGACTACAGACAAGTCGGTGGTGATGTTAGAAGAGATTAAGGATACTGGGTTCTTTGTACCATTTTTGGTGGTTATATCTTAGAGATTAGGAGATGAGCTCTCTCAACATTTAAATATTCAATTATTTCATGAAGGGCCATTTTTATATTTAGTGAGTATTTTTTCCCTCTAAATTTCATTTTCACTATTATACTCTTGTACAGCCTAGTGGTTTTTCATTCCTGGTTTAATTTCTTGCTATTTTATCTTTATATTATTATATCTCTAAAATTTTTCATTGAGATGGATAGGTGTGTGTTTCAATTACATTAGGAAATGGCCTCACATTTAGGATACAACTCTTAGTGTTTTCTACCACCCATTGGCCTATTGATGTGGTCTTGCGGTAGTTAGAGCTTGATCCCAGTTAAGATCAAGTCATGAAGGATTGGTATGAGAGCAGTTCATTCCTTGGTATGATGTTTGAAGCAGTCCTCATACATAGATTTGGTTGATATTTATTGAAATAGTGTCGATGTTTATCGAGTGTGGTTCTCATTCTAGGTAACCCAATGGCGGTGGATATGGCTGAGATATCCATTCACTAGGACCTTGAATACCTTCATGTCGACTTGGAATACCAAGGAATTGGTTATAGGGATCAATAGAACATCAATCGTATAGGATTTACTATTTTACTATACTTATTAATTCATCTATCCTTTTCCATATATATATTCTCATCTAATCATGGTACGTCTTGATTAAATTTTCTCGATACCTCTATGATGAACGCCATCCAAGATACTAGTTCCGGATCAAGAAGAAAATCCAATGAGTTGTGATTCCTTTTTTCAGATTCTATCCCACAAGATTCTTCATCTATGTGGATAGGTATCATCACCCCCAATAATCAAGAAGTAGATCTTATCGTCAGAGTAGGTTGAGTATGTGCACAAGATTAGTGCACTCTGTGAGTTCTAGTGCTAGAAGCCATTGTGGTTCTACGACGTGCCAAATACCCAGGTAGTGGTGGATCAGCTAAATCCAGTGAATTTGGTTTTCTTGATCATCTGGACACCGATGAATTAGTTTATTGCACTGGAAACTAGCCTTTTCCATGGAGTAGTTGGAAACTAGTGTAGTCGTGTTACCTAGATTCTTCATGATTCAACATGATCATAGCCTAACTTCCATCAGTTGGATCATGAGGAGTATTACCCATCTTGTTTGTGCTCGGTATGGATTTAGGATCTTCCATAGCTGTAGATTGGGGGGATGGTGGTGGATTATTATACGTAGAGGTTCATAGACATTATGTGGTACACTCTGGACATGATATGGGATAGATACTTCTTATAATATAAGTTTGAGATGGGACTCTGAGGAGAGATGTGTTCCATCATGGTCCCATTGTGCAACCCTCCCTATGTCGAGGTGTTGGAGTGGGAACTAGTAACACATATATTCAAATCATATAGACTTTGGAAAGATGGATCTAGCACTAGATATTAAAGAATTGATTCATCTTTAGTAGCTAGCAGGTTCCAGTTGATGGGATATCACCATAAGAGACCTCTCTACGGTCGGACTAAGGCACATAGTCATGTGGTATAGGGATAGCACAGAGGACCAGGTAAGACCAAAGAGGGGAGTTTCTATGCTTGTTATGGGAGTGGTCAAATATCATGTGAATACTTGAAAAGATATGTTGAAGAGAGAATGTAGATACCTGAAGGAATTATATGGAAGAGACAGTTTCATGATCAAGCATCACCAAGGTAGGGGAATAGTGGTCACTAGAGAGTAAGAGCTATATTGGTTCCTGAAGAGCTGTGGGTGGTGGATAATGCTATGATATCCATCCACCACCACCACTAGGAGGGCTATATTAGACATAGGGAGCTGGAAGCTTGGTTCACATATAGCTTTAGGCTTTGGAGTCCTATGACACTATGGCACATTAGACAATCAAAGGTATGATCAAAGTATTATAAACACTTTCTTCAATATTAGTAGAAATATGTTCCATTAATTCCTTAATGTCTTTAATATTGGTGAGATATATGGACAACCCAATTAATGAATTATCCCAGAATATTTATCTTGAGGATCCTATATGGAATACTTCTCCTATATCATTTATCATATGGTTATGTGATATATCTTTTACTAGATAGAGGTTCATGTGGTAACATTTGGTGATCATGATGGAACCCTATAACATCATCATGGTTATAGATTTCTTGTCTATGGTCCAAACTAATATTAACTACCACTATAGATTGGTTAGATTCTGTCGCAATAATGGGATGAAATTATCCTTTTCAGGTGAAACAGATATCATGGTAGGGTGAGTGGGTGTTGTGAGTAAGAGAATACATCCCATCACCCATAATTTGGTGAGTATATCCCTTAGTAAAGTATGATATTTAGGAATCTAGATTCTTTCATTCATGGTAGAATTTATGGACATCTTCCCAAAGGATGTTAATGGACAACCTCTGAGGCAAGAGACGGGTTTTCAAATTCACATGCATCCAGGGACCTCTCCTATATCATCTTCAGCATATCTAATGGCCCCTATCGATCTCTAAGAGATGCGGTTATAGTTTCATGACCTTCTATAGAATGGATTTATCAGACCTAGTGTGTCCCCTTTGAAAGATCTAGTGTTTTTCATGAAAAAATTGGACTATAGTTTGCAGCGTTGTGTGGATAATCGCCACCTAAACCAGACGATGATAATGAACAAGTAACTCTTTCAGATTATTGACGACCTATTAGAGCAGTTGTGAGGTTCAAGATGTTTCATGAAGATTAATCTCAGGTTCATATACCACTAGTGGAGGGTTTTCATGGTTGATATTTTAAATCTGGTATTATGATGTTTCTACAGACATTATGAGTTCCTCGTGATGCACTTTGGTGTGGAAAATTCCCCTACCAAGTTTATGGATTTGATGAACCACATATTATAACTATACTTGGACAATTTTTTGGTTTTCATAATTGAATACATACTCATATACTCTGCATTAGAGAAGTTGTATAAAGATCACTTGAGGATAGTTTAATATTTTCATTTCGAGCACTAGATTTTTGGGTAGTGCCTAAAGTTCCAATTCGGTATTTATGAGGTTCACATTCTAGAGAATTTCATTTTTGAGAGTGGTTTGTTCGTGGACCCAGTGAAGATCTACAAAGTGCATTCTTGGGATTCACCCAAGATAATGTTATAGGTTCAATGTTTTCATGGATTTTAGGGGTTCTAGATGAGGTTTTTGGAAGACTTATCCAGTGTTTCTACCCCTTTTACCACCATGACATGGAAATGGATGTTGTTTACATAGATTAACCAGTTTTTGAGAGATTTTTAGGAATTGATGTTGGGGATGAGAGTTCTATTAATTTGATACTATTGAAGGATGGAGTGGAGTAAAAAGTTTATTGCATTGCCTTAGGATATGGGCTTAGCTATGTGTTGATATAGAGGGATGAAGTTATCGCATAAAGGTTGGGTAAGTTGAGAACCCATAAGTAGAACTACAAAAATGATGACCTAGAGATGGTAGAGTTAGTCTTTTCCTTGATGATGTTAAAGAATTATCTTCTGTGAGAGAACTTCATGGTTTACTCAAACCATCATAGTCTCAGGTATATCTTCAATCAAAGAGACTTGAACATAAGATAGTAATGTTGGTTGGAGTTCATGTAGGACTATGACTTTGAAATCTTCTATACTCTGATTTAGGGAAATTTAGTTCTAGATTCCCTTTACATGAATTGCTAGAATCAATTTGTGTAGGAGTATTATAGGAAGCTTGTTTCCATGTAGTTGGCCCTGTTGAAGGAGGAGGGTGAAAATTGTCTCTAATCGATAGTGCTTAATCCTCCTCTTCTCGATCATGTGAGAAAATAAAAGTTGGGAGACATTGAATGTGAGGTATTCCATGACAATATGTCTATAATAAATTCAATAGATTGACATTTTAAATTAGGGACACACATCATCATTTACAGTGATGGGTGGTGGTACCAATCATAATGAGGGAGGATGTGATGTGAGAGTTCCACAATTATCCCCTTGTATTACATATTAGTGTTGGGAAAATGTACAAATAAATACGAGGGAATTTTTTGTGGTCTGGAATGAGACCATGTGTGGTCGAGTTTTTCTCACATAGCTACACATGTTTATAGGTAAAGGTGGAGCACTAGGTTCTGGAAGGTTTGTTGCAACCCCTTGAGATCCCAGAGTCGACATGGGATAGCATATCCATGGACTTTGTAACTGGGCTTTTATGGACATCAAATGGTCATTATTCCATATGGGTGATAGTTGACTGATTCAAGATGTCTATATACCTCCCTACTATCAGTGAGAAGAGTTCGGTGGAGATTTTGAGGAAGATATATATATGGGATATCATTTTCCTACATTGGTTTTCCTCGACGATTTTCTTCGATCATGATGTGTGATTTACATCAAGAATATAAAGAGTTATAAAGCTAGTATTTAGGACCCAGATAAGGATGAGTATATACTTTCACCCCTAAATCAATATTCAAACCAAATTTATTATCTAGGTGTTGGATGTTTTGTTGATGGATTTCATGTTGGATTTGACAGGATCTAGTATGATCACTTTCCATTGGTAGAGTTTTTATACAACAATAGTTATTACTTTACTATTATCAAGAATCCTTTTGAGTTCCTATATGGGAGACACTTTAGTTCACCATTATATCAGATAGAGATTAGTGAGGCATCTCTTGTTGGTGTAGAGTTGGTTCAGGTGACTAAAGAAAATATCAAGTTCATCTCTGAGTAGATCTGGATGGATTTTAGTGGGTAGAAATCATATTAAGGTCAACATTCTAGGCCATTGGAGTTCGATAAGGGAGACCATATTTTTTTAGAGTCTCCACACTATGAGTATTATGCAGATTTGGCTAGGAAGGAAAGCTATCCTTAAGGTTCAAGGGGTTGTTCTAGATCTATAAGAGTGTTGGTGAGGTTGCTTACACTTTTCCCAACCGCCACAATTATATCTGGTGCACGAAATCTTCCACATGTCATAGAATAGGAGATACATGCATGACCCAATGAATGTTATCAACTGGGGTGAGTTGGAAATCAGAGATGAATCCTCTTTTTTGGAGCACTAGATTGTGATAAAGGATCAATAGTAGAGGACCATGTGTGGATGGAAAATCCCATTTGTTCGCAAGTTATGGAAGCACAAAAATGTGCAAGTGATCTCCTAGGAGTAAGAGAGATAGATTTTTCTCAGTACATAGAGGTTTTTACCTTTTCTTTTAGGGATGAGAATCATTAAAGTGGGAATGATGTAGAGACCAAATTTTTCCTTATAATACTATAAAATATTTCTATATATATTTTTGGATCTAGGTACTGAGTCGGAATTTGATTCTTAATCCCAATGTACCAAAAATTAATTTTATAAAACTATTAAATATATTTTATATTATGTGTATTTATTTTATTAGTGAACATGAGATAACTCTTGAATGTAATATCATTTCAGAAATCTGAGATGATGGTTGAGCCTAGAATGCGATGTTTACCCTAGGCACAACAAAAAATTGGTCGATGCAATTCATTTGGATAAAAGAACAATTTTTGATATATTTTGTTGGATAATTAAATAATTTACTAATTTATTTAATAGATTGATTCAATGGTTTTCATATTTAAATACACTATTATGGAAACCACTCTAGGGTTAGCTGCATAAACCTAGTCAAGATTCCAAACAATTCTTCTACATTCTACTATAGAATTGATTTCTAATGAGGATAAATCTCTAGATCGAAGAATATCATGAAATGGTGAAGGTAACAACTTCATAAATTCATTAATGATCATTTTCTCTGATGAAAAACAATCTAATATCTATGTAGATTTTGTCAATTTAGGGGTTTCTCCCTTCATGATTAGATTTATTGACTAAAACCATTACAATTATTATTTTCACCAATTTTTGTACATTTTCATTGCATATGTACCATTTTATCATGTAGTTTTTTTCAAACCCAAAATAACCCCAATTGATATCATTGTCTATAAATTATAGTAAAAGATCATTAATCCACTGTTATTGGGCCTAAATAAAACAAATTCTTTTCATTATTCACCTAACGACCTACGGGGTATCAGTTAAACATTGCATGGAGGGACCAAGAACAATCGAATCCTTGGATTCATGATAGATTCATGTTTAGTAGATGAATCAAAAAATTAGGGATGTTTTGGTTAGATTAAAATTTTTGGGTAACATTTTTTATGATTGAAATCCTAATATTCGATGTAGGAAGAACCTGAGGTATTTTGTTGGTATAATCAACCCCCACTAGTCTATGAAACAAATTTGTGGACACTAACTGGCCAAAAATGATGAATCGGGACTAGATCCATTGTTTTCCGACAATGTCGAGTCTAGATTAAAAGTAGAGAAATAATAACTAAACCATTGAACATGGATCTAGATTATAGTGAAAAACATTACTACACATTTTGTATCATGATTAACTCATAGGGTGTATCCCCCTTGTTGTGGCATCTAGGGTTTTGAAAATTTATAATGATGGAACATCATGTACGTCCTCCTCAGGTGGATGAGTTGTTTGGAATATCACATGGTCAAGAACATTCCATGTGACTCAGTACATGGGAATGACCAAAGACATGGGTATCACCCTATGTGAAGAAACACGTCTTGTAACAAAATACATGGACACAGCTTGAGTACATGGACTTGGCCTTGTTTCATGGGTAGGAACCCCAAGTGCCTTTGATATGTCATGTAACATCCCGACAAGTCACTTACCCAAAAATGGAAAGTGAGTCGTGTACCTCTAGGGACATGGCTAAGTGATGGAGTAGGACCACATGTTGTGTGGGTCCCCTCACACATTGTGTACCCCTTATATTATTTTTTGGAATCTTTAAACTCTCATACCCCCTTCATTTCGATAAGGATATTGAACCAAGAGTGGCATATCCTGAGCATTTTTTCACAAAGTACATGATAGTGTCCTCTATTGTGGATTTTAGAATATTATGTGAGATTTTATAGGGGTGAAACTTATTTAGATGACACCCAATGACGGAATTGATTGGGAAGATGATCAAAAGTGACCTGTAGAGTGAACCCCCCCCCCCCCCCATCGGCTTGGAACAAGTCCTATAATTACCGAGTGGAACCCCACTATCACATAGAGAGTGGGTACAGAATAACTAGATTGAACCCCCTATGATACTATGGAATATGTCCTAGAATATAGATTGGAACCCCCTATCAACATAGGCACACATCATATACTTGCCGAGTGGAACCCCCTATCAGATAGGTCATGGTTTCTTGATGACCAGAGTGTAACCCCTATCACACTAGGGTATGGTCATTCGACCTATATAGTGGAACCCTCATCAGCATTGTGGTGGGTCCTCAATATACTAATATGGACCTTATATTGGTTAGGGAATGAGTCCTCATGAAACTAGAGTGGGACCCCCTAATTCATTTGGGTGTGGGTCTTATTTGGATACCTATAGTGTGGACCCCCCATAAGGAACTAGGGAATAGGTACTCTACATGGAGATCCCCCTCCCCATGATTTTGTGTCATACTGGTGTGGATTGGGCCTTCATATGGTTACCTTTTGTTAGACGTGTGTGATTTTGGGAATCATTGATGGACTTTTGGAACTATTGGAAACTCCTTTCCTATGATGAAATGTGAGATGGAGATCCCCTTTGTCTCTTATTCAAGGTTATTTGGTTTGAGCATATATATTTATCTATATCAATGTTGTTATAATTGTTTACTCTACTTCCATGGGGTGTGATGATATGCAGGTTATACCACATTCTTTTTCTTTTTGTATTCTCATGGTTGGATGGGGATACTGTCTAGCTATGGGTGGAGAGGACTCAATGTGTAGTCCATATATAGACTGTGTTGATCCCTTTATGTTTGGAAGAGGTTACTCATACTCTCTTGGATTGGGTTGAGCTAAATTATACATATTATTTACTTCCTATTGTATTTCTATTCATTTTGTGTCACTTAGTTCTCCCCCTTCTTCTTTCGGGGAATCTTATAGGTTATTTATATACTCACCCCTTCATTGGTTTTCCCCGCATATGTGGTGTCTTATATAGATGATGGAAATGTCGGTGGTGACTTTAGAAGAAGATAGGGATACTGGGTGATTTGGACCATGTACGATGGTTGTATAATATAGATTATGATTCAGGATCTACTAGAAATTTATAATAAAAAAATTTCAGGTTGGTGCGTCTTTCTGTTTGGGATTTTATTTTTCCTCTTTATTTTTTAGTTGTCACTGTAGTACTCTTTTACACCATGGAGGTTTTAAATTATTTGTTTAATTTCTAATTGTTTCATATATTTATTATTATTCCATTGAAATTATGTGTTGATGTGGTCAGTTTTCTGAGTATATATACATTAGGAAAACATCTCAGATTTATGATATGCCTCTCAACATTTGTTTCCACACTCTTTCTTATAGAGGTGGGCTTGGCCTAGTTACTGGTCGAGCCTAGTTCGGGTCGAGTTGTGATACTATATACTTTAAACATTCATGATCACAATATATATCACATATTTCTATATAAAGATATTATATCCATATATTTAATTCTAAAATTACAACAGGAAACTCTAAATCATGAGTTGGGTAATTTTTCTCATGAAGATTCAATTAGTACAAGGAATCAGCTTCCTTAATAACATTCTATATGGAGAAACATCCTAGTACCTTATTTAATGCATCACTATAGATCACAAATCCTTCTCCACTATAGGGTTTTGTGATAATAGTTGTACTGAATAGCCTTCTCTTTAGTTCCATGAAATTTTATTCACATTCATCTATCCTCAAGAACATAACCCAATTTTGAGAGAACTTGGTGAGTGAATTAGGTAGTCGTTATAAATATCTAACACATCATCAATAATATCCTACTATCCAAAGAAAAATAGGAACATTGATTCCCATTATTGGTTTAGGCCATTCCTCGATAACTCTTTATTTTAAGTATCTATCAATATACCTTCACCTAATTTTACATTACAGAAGAATGAATCTTTATGAAGGCAAAATTCATACATTGTAAATTTTCATACAATTTTTCCTTCCACAAGCTCTTCAGAACAACTCTCAAATGATATTTATGCCCTTATTTTGTCTTTTACTATACAATGGTATAATCCATAAATACTACCACATACTGATCAAGGTAATCACTAAAGACTCTATTCATGGAATCCCGGAAGATAGTAAGGGAATTAGTAATTTCAAATCACATCACATTAAATTATTAATTCTTATACCTCAAATTAAAGGTCATTTTGGAATATACTCCTTATTAACCTAAGATAAATGTAATCTGGAATGATGGTAAATATTCTTAAAGTATTTAACTTCTCCCATTTTATTTAATAATTATCAATATGGGTAGAGGATACATTTTGTTGATAGTGATCCTGTTATGTTCCAAATAATCAATTCAAAAATGCATTAACCTGTATTTCTTCTTAAAAAATGAACTGGAACACCCCATGGTGATGAATTTAGATATCTAAATCCATTATCATTATTTTCTAAGATTTATTTCATCATTTCATGAATCTCAAATTGGTTCATTCTATAAGGATTCTTTGAAATATGTTTTGCGCCATGTATGAGTTATATTGAATGATCAACATCATGATTCAAGGTATGACTAGAAATTTATCCTATTAATACACCAATAAACCCCATATAAAGGGAATATATTTTATGTTGATAATATCTCTAACCATTATATATTATAACCCCTTTTTAATAGGAATCGAGACCCATACAGTGGATGTAATTCACTGAAAAAGTTCATGTTTATCATCGTAATGATAGCAGATCCTAGATTTATTCTAAATATCAAAAGTGACTTCCACTATATGGAATTTTATTCAGATTTATTTAAAGGGATAAATTCCATACTTTATATAACATTAAATTAAAATATAGTGAGAATATTGAGATTCCCAAGATTAAAATTCCCACAAATATCAATCGGAGACGAATCACAGACATGAGGTGTGATCATCATACTCTTTAGGGTTTTCACTAATAATTAATAATATAATCATTGAGTATTTTAATTGAAACACCTTAATAATTCTATAGGTATATAGGAATTATTATAAATATTCCCAAATGGGGTACTTAAATAAATGACCATACCTGTAACAACCTCAACTTTATTGTTCCATAATTAATATCTTACTAAAACCAAAATGTTTAGCATGAACATCAGGAATAGTTAATCAAGTTAATGATTCATATAATCATGAAATTAATTCATTGGAAGTATAAATATTTAAATATTATTTTTAATCAATTACACCTTAGGTTTAAAATTTTCATTCATGTACATAATCTATTTAAATACTTCACAATGGTTCATAAATAAAATGTGAATTAACCCATGCATATCCCCCCTAGTCACATAAAACAAAGAATTTAGTAAGGTAACACTCACTATAGATCATAATTATGATCAAAATATACTAGAACAATTCTTTTCACAGTTATTACCCCATGATGCATCAGTTTCAATACCACATCCAATTGTAGTATCTAGATAGGGATTATTTTTTTAAGAAAACTACACTCCATTCATTACAATAAATTATGATGTTTTCCTATACATAGGGTAATACAAATGGTTATCACTATATATTTCTCATCATACCTCCAAAAGGTGCCTAATCCTTTCTCTATTACCAACTATAGTGACCCATACTTTTCATATATAGATATTACATCTTATTATATGAAAACCCATTTAATCCCACTATGATTCATTCTATAATTGTATAGGTCTATTGCCTTTGGAATCATGGATCTGTAAATATCTTATTGGAATATGATGTAAATTATATCCCACATAATTATTCACAATATTCACCCTTCTAATAGATACAATAAATTAAATATTTCTTCATTTAAAAGGGAAGAAAATCCAAAAAATGGTAAGATCATATGCTCTGTTAGGGTAAAGAAGGGAGATATAATGGTCACATAAGCATAAAAGTATTATAAGTGTGTAAGAATATGATATTTACATTGGAAAACCGTACTAGTAAAATCATATGTCATTATATTGATTCATGGAATAAATCATCAATGTTTAATTGACATGAATCAAAATGGAATCAAATATCATGATCCATGAGATCCTAAAATATGAAAAAGAAATAGATTTGATGAATACACCAAAGAATATAAAATAATTTCCTTAGTATTCAAGGATCATTGGAATGAATATCATAGTTGATTGGTTTTATTCCTCATTCCATAATACTATTCACCTTTTACTCCTAATACTGAACTATGTTCACACCCCATTTATGTCGTGTTTATATCATGATACATCCATCATTACATAATGAATTAGCAAGATATATAATTATGCACCCACTCATCACATAATAAAAATATATATATGTGTGTTCCACCAGATCATAAAAAATCATGATATCATAACCCATGAAAAGGAAATGTGTTTTATAATAATTTTATCATAACATAATTCATCTAAATGAAATGGGTTTCATAAACATATGATCATAGCATAACCTATATAAAAGAAATGAGTTTCACAGACATTTAATCATAAAATAACCTATAGAAAAGAAATGGGTATCATAAATATCCTATCATCCTAATAATAAACCATAAGATAAATAATAAGTGTGATATAATTGGGTCATATCCCTAGTGAAAAATAAGTAATATCTAAGGATGTAATCATAGATGAAAAATTTCTTTAAAAGATTACTTGGATCGTTTTTTGGGGAAAATATCATTTTAACTTTGAAATAGCATATTGGAATTCTAACAAATATCCCAAATATTAATGAAAACTATTGGTCCGAGTGGATACTCAAGAGGGGGGTAAATTTAGTTATGATTAAAATTTATGTTAAAAAATATTTCTCTTAAAATCCCCCTATTTAAAAACAAGTTAAACTGTTATGAATTTATACAGATTGTAAAAGTTCAATTTGTTTCTCAAAGATTGATTAGGTCTCAGTTATTTTAATCAGAAGATTAAATTAACATTTTAAACTAACTTATTAGTTCACAATAAGTATAAACACTTTTTAATTTAACTATCAAAGTATCTTTAAAAAAATTGTATTTAAATGTAATTAGCAGTGGAATAGAAAATATATACTATAATTTAGATTTAAACTAAGATGCATAGCAGATTTAACCAAGAAGTTCAATCTCAAGATGATACTTAGTCCTCTAAAACAATTTATATAAATTTGATCCACACCCTAGATAGGGGTAAACAACATTGAAAAGACTGTCCAAGTACTAAGACATCTACAACTGTTTTTCGTGGGAAAACAAAACAACAGCACATAGGCTATCCAGGTCTTACTTGACCTCTACCAATATCCATAGTGAGATACAAGAGAGTTATATAAGTTTTGTGTGAGGATTCATAAATCCTCCAGGTTAGCTCAAGAGACAGTGTGTGTATAAAATGTACAGAGTACCCACAATGCTCAAAATGTAAATAAAAGAATCACTGAGAAAGTAGTGAGTTTCAGAAAGCTCTAGTGATTCGAAGTGCAGCTATAGACTCTTGAATAATCAGGAATTCTTTTGAGTCCATCTTTGTTTTTTGCTGAAAAACAGAGGGTCAGTTTCTTCAAGTTCAGTTTGATCAGCTTGAGTGCATGAAGAGCTTGTTGTAGTTCTTCACTCCTTGACTAAGATGTATCTTGTATTCTCCTTTAGAATTTTTGGCTTTGTTGAAGTCCAGTGTTCTTCCAATATGAATGTATCCTTTCTTTTCTGTGTGAATGCACCACATTCCAACGGTATTCATCCCTTGATTTTCCTCACACATCACGTGCCTCCTTAGTTAATTTTTGTCTGGCCTTTTTCCTTCCTTTTATAGGTTTCAGCTCCGGTAAAAGGAAAATGATTACCTTTTTATAGGTACGAGGTACAGTTTCCTGACATTCCAACAACTATCATTAAATAACATTGATTGCATTAAAATCATCAAATATTACCGTTGCTTAATAAATAAATTATATTGAGAGTATAGAGTTTGACTGGTCAGACTTTCTTCAGTTTCCTTCTATCAATAGATGTGTAACTATTGACTTTGTATAGTTGTGACCTCCTATTGATAGCTATTTGTCCCTGTACCGGTAGCTCCTTGTATTGGAAACTCTTACTCCATGTATCTGTAGCTTTATGTACCGGAGACTCTTTCTATAGGTAGCTTGTTTGTTCTAGCAGTAACTCGCTTGTATCGGTAGCTTGGTGTATCAGTGACTGTCTATATCGGTGAACTTTGTATTGGTAGCTCATGCATACCGGTAGCTCCGTTCTATACCAGTGAAGTGTATATCGGTAGACTTATACATACCGGTATACTTTTTCTATCGGTAGCTCTGCTCCTATCGGTAGCTCTCTGTATCGGTGGACTTGATCTATCAGTGGCACGTGCTTGCCGGTGGATTTATACATACTGGTAGCTCTGGGTATCAGTGACCTTTGCTTATCAGTGATTATGTCTATCGGTAGACTAAGTACCGGTAGAGCTTTTGGTCTGTATCAATAGCTTATAAGAATATCAGTGACTTAACACATATCTGTTTTATGCAAAACATATTTGATTGAGTTAGAATTATTTCAAAAGTAATATAGACATAGATAAACATCGATTAACATATTTTAAAGATTATTTTAATATTATTATCAAATATAATTTCATATATTAAAAGAATTAATATATAGATGAACATTATTTGGGATTATCAAAGTATGTGAAATCATGATTGGGATTATCAAAACTGGTGAGGTCAGCAATCTCACCCTTTTTGATAATCACAACTTATGATATTATAAGCCCAAAATAATTAGTAATGTATTAGAGGATATTGAATTCAATCCAATTGTATCAGAGAAAACTATGTATTATAAAACAAATATATAAAAGATAAAATAAAAATGGATCATAGGAAAATGAATTAATCTTATAAAAGATAGTATTCCTCCTCTTTGTCATATCCTAGATATGTTTCCCTTAGATAATATTTCTCCCCCATTGTGATAATCAAAAAGTGGGACAAGAAGGAAAAAATAGTAGAAAAGAAGGTAAGATCATATGTATTACTTGGAGCAAACACTTACAAAGAAATAGGTAAATTAAACAAAAAAAATACAGGTGATTCCTATCAAAAAATGCTAACCAATGATAAATCCACATTATCTGAATGAGATTTCCCCTTGGGATCAGAAGAGGATTCAGGTGAGGTAGATGCAGGTGAAGGCATAGGAACTCCAGAGATGATTAGAGGTGGCTGGGCTACTAAAACTATTCCTGGACTATACTGTGTATTTCTCCGAGTGATCATAGGAGTAAGGCTTCTAATGGCATGGGTTGGAGTCATCTAAACAGAAGAAGTAGCAAAGGCAGAAGCAGGTAAAGCTGGATGTACAATCACTGGCCTAGAATCGACATGCAAGAAGGACAACAAGATATTTCTGAAATCCATAATGATTCATCCTCCTCTCTCCATAGCAGATATGAAATCATCCTTATTCTCCATAAATTTTTTCAAGGCTGGAGTCAGTTCCCTTAGCTTGCTTACTTGCTCCTTGAAGGCTTGATTGATTGGTGGTAGCTTCATGTTTTCTAACATAAGCTTGAAATGATTATTGAGAAGATGCTTGGTGTAAAACCTTTGTAAATAGTAGTCTACCTTGTATTTCACCTCTATTTGAGAAGAAAAATATTCTCTCATATAGTCCTGAACAATCTTCCTTATCACTCTAGCCGTATCTCTAGTAGAAGTTACCACTTTGGTCAGATTAGATGACTCCACAGAGCCACTATTTGATGTTGAACTAGGATCCTCCTTCATCAAAGTTCGAATCTGATTCAGTTCTATTTAAGGTCTGGAGGCAAGAGAACCAATAGAGAAGGTTACTATTTCATTGAAGTTTTTGGTCAACCCAGTGATAAGATTTTTCACTTTGGAATCCTGGGTGCTGACATGATATTTCATGGAGGTTTTAAATCCCTCAAAGACTAATAACATCTGACTCACAACACTTTTGACATAAGCTAAGTCCTTGTCTTCTTGAGGTCTAGAACTCATATAAGATTTTAAAGAGATAATAGACCTCTTTGGAACTTCAACATCCTCTACCAGGCTAGACATCTGATTCTGGAAAGCTGTAACTTCATCCAATATCTTTGCCACAAATTTTGAGACATTACAGCCAAGAGAGAGTTCAAAGGACTTTTCCAAATTGTTCTTCTCTTCAACAAAACAGTTCTTTAACATGGAAACAGAGTCACTAAAAGATTCTTTCTACTTATTCTTTAAGGATTCAAGATCATCCCTGGTGATCATATCAGTAGGTGCAACCACAATAGGTGCTCTTTAAGATACTATACTGGCCACAAAGTCATTCATAATTGATTGAATGTATGACACCATTGAAGCTTCTATTTTCCTTATTTCTTCCACAAAACTGATTTTGAGATCAGACTTGAGCTTATCCAGATCATGCATTCTGACCACATCTTCAGGTAACAACTCAGTCTGAATGTCATAATTGATTTTTGGTCTATTGAGGGATGTCTCGTTATCAGAATATAGATAATCCAATCAACAAACCACAAAACCTAGGTTTTATTCCCAATCCTCAATTTCAACGGCCACTAAAACACTGCCAAACCAGATTGGATGCTCCCACTCAACTGGTGCATTCTCTTGTACAATAACAACATTCTCAGTAGGTCTTTCTTCCATAGAAGAATCTACTACAATCAACTCCATCTCTACAACAGCAAGAGGCTCCTATGGATTCAGCATAGGTCCTTCCATCTCACCCACTACATCCATAACAAGTACAACTGAGATTATAATCAATGGACTCAGACTTAAGCACACAGATTCAGAGGCTTCAGATTCATTCTCTCTTTTTTCTTCATTCTCATGGTCTGGTTGGTCGTCCTCATCAACAGGTGTTTCTTCTTCTAATAAAGTATCCTTTCCTGAAGATATAATTTCAGCAACAGGACTTGGGGGAATGTCTGGATCCCTTCCATCAGCCATAGAAGTCTCCTCTTCATCATTCTCATCACTATACTCAGGTTCTTCTTCATCAGGTCCTAGACCTGGATCCCTCAAATCCTTAGTCCTTGAAGGATGATCCACATGATTGAACGTATCATATAGCTTCTTGTCATCATTAACCCACTCTCTTCTCCATGGATTCCAGTTTATCTTCATGTATTTGCAAACAGTGCTTTTGATACAGAAGTTGTTTTTTAACACCACTGTCACATCCTCATACTCAGCTACTCCTTTCACTTTGATCATTACTGAGATCAACTTAGAAAAGAATAAGGCATTTTATTTGACTTTGGTCTAATAATATTCTCTACTTGAGTCATTAGCAGCCTGCACATATTCACTTTCACACCATGTCTCAAACGATGTAACAGGTAGATATCCTGATATCTTAAATTCGCAAAGTCCCCTCTTCTTGGAATAAAAAAATGCTGAACAAAGTTGAACGAAAATCTGTTCTCTCCATCCATTTCAGCAGCCACCACCTATCTTTGCTTTCCACTACCGGTGAGTTCCTCTGAGGCAGTCTCATAATCAAATATATTACTTGTAGGTGGAACTGATTTTGAGAAATATCCAGACACACCTTCGTGTGGAACCTTCAGGAATTCATCCCACTCAACAAATGAAAAAGACATTTCCTTTCCATTTACAAGTGAAATCATTCGATTCTCATCTTCTTATTTCTCCAAACTTACAAACTCATAGAACAGTTTCACCAACTTCGGATAGTAAGGGCCATTGTTGTTTGAAAATCATTCTACCGACTTCTGATCTTCTAGCACCTCGAGAACTAACGATCTACTGGACAATAGCCATTCCATGGATAGCTCTTTTTCGATCACAATAACTCTATTCTGTAAGTGTGGGTTCATTAGTCTCCTTCTTGACCTTGTTCTACTAATACTGCTACTTCCTTCTTGGTTTGTCTTCTGTTTCTTCACAATCGTCTCATCAATGTCATCTATAACAGTAGGGAGTTTGGTTTTTTCCATCTATGGTTCAAGGAACTTATGGTTTTTGAGAGATTCGGGATCTAAGGCTTGAGGGTAAAGGTCTTGTGGTGGATCAAGAAGTGATTAAGACTTAGTTTTATCATTTAGGAATCATAAAATAAATAATTAAAATATAATAAGTAAAGTATAAATGATACAGCTTCTGGCGGAAGACAGATGTTTAAAACAGCGCATACTTATCGGTAGGGTATATCGGTGATAATTCCTAATCAGCGAGGTTTCATATCGGTGAGGTATCACTTCGGTGAGGTACATTGGTGAGGTATCACATCGGTGAGGTATCACATCGGTGAGGTATATCAGTGAGGTACATCGGTGAGGTATCACATCGATGAGGTACATCGGTGAGGTATCACATAAGTGAGATACGTCAGTGAGGTATCACATCGGTGAGGTACATCGGTGATGTATCACATCAGTGAGGTATCTACCGATCTAGGTTAATCATTCCTAGCTCATTTCTAATGTAACTTAACCTATCCTAACTTAAAGGTTTGGTGGAAATGTCAGCTAATTGATGTTTAGTACGTACCTATAAATTGAAGAGTAATATCACCTTTTTGTTAGTGATCTCTCAAGAAATGGTGCCTTACATCAATGTGTTTGGTCCTAGAATGAGACACAGGGTTATTAGAAATATCAATTGTACTAGTGTTATCACATTTAATAGAAACATGCTTAAAATCATATCCATAGTCCAAAAGAGTGTGTTTCATCCACAGAATTTGTGCACAGAAACTACCAGCAGCTATGTACTCTACTTCAGCAGTAGATAATGCAACAGAGTTCTGTTTCTTACTACACCAAGATACTAAATATTTTCCCAATAAATTACAAGTTCCAGATATTCTTTTTCTATCCAAATTTCAACTAGCAAATTCAACATCTGAATAACTCATTAATTCAAAAGATTGTCCTTTTGGATAAAAAAACAAATTTGCAGTATGTTTAAGATACATTAAAATTCTTTTAACAGCAAGAAAATGTGATTCTTTAGGATTAGCTTGAAATCATGCACACATACAGACACTAATCATAATATCTGGTTGACTAGCAGTAAGGTAATGTAAGCTTCCAATCATACCTCTGTAACTTTTTTGATCCATTGGTTTCCCAGTTTCATCTGCATCCAATTTACAAACAGTACTAATAGGATTATCACATTCCTTAATACTATCCAAGCCAAAATGTTTTAAAAGATCATTTTTATATTTACCTTGATTCAAAACAATACCATTTTCATTTTGAAAAACTTGAAATCCAAGAAAATATTTGAGTTCTCCCATTAAACTAATTTCAAATTCATTTTGCATACACTTTGAAAAATCAGTACATAAAGAATGTTTAGAAGATCCAAAAATAATATCATCAACATAGATTTGTACTATCAAAACATCTATATAAATTATTTTAATTTAAAGAGTTGGGTTAGTAATCCCTTTAGTAAAACCTTTTGAAATAAGAATATTACTAAGTTTATCATACCAAGCTCTTGGATCTTGTTTTAAACCATATAAAGCTTTATAATGTTTAAAAACATGATTTTGGAAATGGGGATCAGTGAATCCAGGTGGTTGTTCAACATAAACATCTTCAGTAACAAAACCATTTAGAAAAGTACTTTTAACATCCATTTGATAAAACTTGAAATTCATATGAGCAGCATAAGCAAGTAAAATATTTATGGATTCTAATCTAGCTACAGGATAAAAGGTTTCCTCATATTCTATTCCTTCCTCTTGACTATAACCTTGAGTAACTAACCTAGATTTTTTTCTAAATATATTTCCAGACTCATCACCTTTGTTTATAATAACCCATTTAGTGCATGTGGTCAAAGTGTCCTTAGGTCTTTCAACTAATTCCCAGACTTTGTTTATTTCAAATTGATTTAGTTCTTCTTGCATAGACATTACCCAAAATTTATCATTGATTGCTTCATTGACATTTTTAGCTTCTAACTGTGAAAGAAAAGCTTGATGTTCAACCTGGTTTCTTAGATAATCTCTTGTTTGTGTTAATTTGTCAATATTACCGAAAACAACATCTAAAGGATGATTCTTTATAATCCTAGTTGTTCTAGTAAAGGTAGGACTAGAAATTTCACGCTCTTCTCTAAGTTCAGGTTCAACAGGAGCAGGTTCTTGAATATTTCCAGAACTGGATGTCTTTATAGCAGGTTCTTTGGTTTTATCATTAAGGTCTAGAATAGATAAATTTTCTTCAAGATGTTTAAGAGAAGACTTAGATTCATGTGGATCAGTTTCATCAAACTTGATGTGAACAGATTCTTACACACATTTGGTTCTTTTGTTAAAGACTCTATAGGATTCTCTAGTTAAAGAATAACCAAGAAAAATTCCTTCATCACTTTTGGGTCAAAACTTGTCAAGATTATCCTTTGTATTGAGAATAATGACTTTGCAACCAAAATCTCTAAAGTAACTAACCTTAGGTTTCCTATTATTCCACAACTCATAAGGGGTATTCTTGAGAACGGGTCTAATTATGACTCTATTGATAATATAACAAGTTCTATTTACAGCTTCAGCCCAAAAATAAATACGCAAGTCATACTCATTAAGCATAGTTCTTACAATCTCTTGAAGGGTTCTATTTCTTCTTTCTACTACACCATTCTGCTAAGGTGTTCTAGGAGCAGAGGAATTGTGACTATAGCCATTGTGTGAGCAATAAGATTCAAACTCATTATTTTCAAACTCATGACCATGGTCACTTCTCAAAGTCTTAATCTTAAGTCAACTAAGGTTCTCTGCAGACTTGGAGTATTTAATAAAGTAAGAACAAGGTTCACTTTTGTGAGCTAAGAAGTATACCCAAGTATATCTAGAAAAGTCATATACTAAGACAAAGATATAGTGCTTCCCATTTAAACTAGAAACTATAGAAGGTCCAAACAAATACATGTGAACCAACTTAAGAGGTTGATAAGTTTAAACTTCTTTCTTTGATTTAAAAGAAACATTATGTTGCTTTCCCTTTTGACAGGTATTACAAACTTTATCAGTTGGGAATTCAAGTTTAGGTAGGTCTCTAATAAAGTTTTTCATATTCAGTTTTCTAAGTGAATAAATGTTACAATGTCCTAATCTTCTATTCCATATCCAAGACTCTTTATGAAAATCATTTAAGCAAGTAACATTTTGTTTAGATAAAGAATTCAAATCAACAGCATAAACATTTTCATTTCTCAATGTAGAAAATACTAAAACATTTTTGGAATTAAAAACATTTCAAGAATAATTTTCAAATTTCACATTAAAACCATCATCACATAACTGAGAAATAATTAACAGATTATATTTAAGTCCATCAACAAATAAAACTTTAGAAATTAAAACTGAGTCAGTGATACCAATATGGCCTAGGCTGATGATCTTACCTTTAAAATTATCACCAAATGTGACATAGCCTCCATCAACCTTTATTATGCTTTTAAAGTATGAGTAATCTCTATACATGTGCCTTGAACATCCACTGTCCAAGTACCATGTTTTCCTACATAAAATTTTTAAGTAGGTCTCCTACAAAACTGGTTTAGACAGAGAATGATTTTGGTACCTAGATTTGTTTGGGTCCAGACTGGTTAGCAAGTAAAGCCTTAGGTGCCCTGATTAGTCTCGTGGGTCTCAAATAATTTACAGAATCAATATATTTTGAAAGGTAAACTTTATTTGATCTATAACCATATGAATAACTAGTTGAAGCATATAGATTTCTAAAACTAGAACTAGCATCATTCTATCCAGATTTAGAAATCAATCTAGTTTTAGTAAACTGTCTCTGTCCAGGCTGATAGCCTATTCTAGTCATATATTTTGGTGCCATGTGTTTTCCTAGAATTTTTGTAAGTGTATATTTTCCATTTGTGTATTTTTATATGTCCTTCCTTAGTTTCTCATTAGAAATTTTAAGTTATTTATTTTCCTTTAGTAATTGAGCATTCTTTTCCTTTTCTACATCAAGTACAGATTTAATAGAACTAGTCAGAGCATGCTGTTTCTTCAAAGATTTATACTTGTCCTTCAATTCATTAGATGTTTCTTCTAGCATATTACAGTATTCAAATAACTCTTTACTAGACATATTTTTAGATTCAAAATCATAATCAACTCTAGAATAATATCAATTTAAAGCAGGAGTATCCAATGTTACATCAGATGTGTTTGTCATAAAACACATGTTAGCATGATTCTTTTCTGAGTCAAAAATTTCAGATTCACTTGTGATGTCTTCTGAATCACTCCAGGTTTCTTTTATAGATTTCTTGAACATATTGTCCTTGTATTCATATTTATTATTGAACTTCAATTTATGATAGTATGCATTTATTAGTCCTTTCCTTTTGCATTCATAGCAGATAATCTCATCAATTTTATCAAACTTCTTCTAGTCCTCCCAATGACCTTTATTATCATATTCTCCTTTGTAATTTGATTTTATGAATAATTTCTTCTTCTTGTAGAACTTATTAAATCTTCTATCTATTTGAGCAATCTCAGCATCACTTTCAGAATATGAACTTTCACTTCATGAGCTTTCATTTGGTATGTGTACTTTCTCCTTGTCCTTGCTCCTTGAGGTAGTAGACTTAAAATCCACTGACTTCCTTTTTGGTCCATCATCATCTTCCTTATTCACCTTGAGTTCTTATCATACATCATAAGCTTACCAATTAGCTCTTTGACAGGCAGATCACCAATGTCACATGACTCTCTAATTGAAACTGATGTTCCCCTCCACTTGTCTGGAAGACATCTTAGTATTCTCATGATCTGCTCCTTTGTAGGAAGAGCTTTTCCAAGTGATCTCATAGTGTTTACAATCTCATTGAACCTGAGATACATATCAGAAATATGTTCATCAGTCTTCATTTTAAAATTATCAAATTTAATAGTATAAGTGTTTAATCTCATTTTTTAACATTGGTTGTTTCATCATGAGAAACACCCAATGTATCCCATATTTCATAAGCAGTTTTGCAAGCAGATATTCTATTAAACTCTTCATCTCCTAGAGAACAATACAGGGAATTCATAGCTTTACAATTATTATTGTAAGATATTTTAGTAGGTTCATCCCTAGTAATTCATTTAGTTTATGGAATCTTATATTGAGTCTCTATAGTAGTCCATATGTTAAACCCCATACTCTCTAAGTGAATTTTCATTTTAAGTTTCCACAGGGTATAGTTTGTACCATTGAAGAAAGGTGGCATGTTGGTAGCAAAATCTTCTAGTCTATTGTCCATAGTTATATTTTAGAAAATATATTTAATGAAATAAAATTTAGAACTAAAATAAATTTAAGATCTTTAAGATACAACTAAAATCACAGTTGAAAAACAGAATGTTTTGAAATCCTTTAATAAAATATTTAATCCTCTGATACCAAATGTTGGTCTTTGTGGATACTCAAGAGGGGGGTGAATTGAGTTCCAATTAAAATTTCTATTAAAAATTATTTCTCTTAAAATACCCCTATTTAAAAACAAGTTAAACTGTAGTGAATTTATACAGATTGTAGAAGTTCAATTAGTTTCTCAAATTTTGATTAAGTCTCAGTTATTTAAATCAGAAGATTAAATTAACTTTTGAAACTAACTTACTATTTCACAATAAGTATAAACACATGCGAATTTAACTATCAAAGTAACATTAAAACAAATTGTATTTAAACGTAATTAGCATCGGAATAGAAAATATATAATATAATTTAGATTTAAACTAAGATGCACACAAGATATAACCAAGAGGTTCAGTCTCAAGATGAGACTTAGTCCTCTCAAACAATTTATATAAATTTGATCCATACCCTGGATCAGGGTAAACAACAGTTCAAAGACTGTCCAGGTATTGAGACCTCTACCACAGTTTTTTGTGGTAAAACAAAACAACATCACACATGTTTTCCAGGTCTTACATGACCTATACCACTATCCACAGTGGGATACAAGAGAGTTATAGAAATTTTGTGTGAGGATTTAGAAATCCTCCAGCTTAGCTCAGGAGACAGTGTGTGTATAAAATGTAAAGAGTATCCACACTGTTCAAAATGTAAATAAAAAAATCACAGAGAAAGTAGATATGAGTTTTAGAAAGATCTAGTGATTCGAAGTGCAGATCTGGACTCTTGAATAACTAGGAATTCTTCTAAGTCCTTCTCTGGTTTTTGTCTGAAAAACAGAGGGTCGTTTTCTTTAAGTTCATTTTGATCAGCTTCAGTGCATGAAGAGTCCATTGTAGTTCTTCACTCCTCGACTAAGATGCAGCTTGTATTCTCCTTTAGAATGAATGGCTTCGTGTAAGTCCAATGTTCTTCCAGTATGAATGTAGCCTTTCTTTTCTGTTTGAATGCACAACTTTCCAACGGTATTCATCCCTTGCTTTTCCACAAACTTCATGTGCCTCCTTAGTTAATTTTTGTCTGGCCTTTTTCCTTCCTTTTATAGATTTCAGCTCCGGTAAAAGGAAAATGATTATCTTTTTATAGGTACGAGGTACGGTTCCCTGAAATTCCAACAACTATCATTAAATAACATTGATTTCATTAAAATCTTCAAATATAACTGTTTCTTAACAAATAAATAATATTGAGAGTATAGAGTTTGACTGGTCAGTCTTTCATCAGTAGCCTTCTGTCGATAGATGTGTAACAGTGGACTTTGTATAGTTTTGACCTCCTATCGGTAACTATTTGTCCTTGTACCGGTATCTCCTTGTATCGGTAGTTGTTACTCCGTGTATAAGTAGCTTTATATACCGGTGAATCCTTCTATCGGTAGCTTGTTTTTTCTAGCAATAACTCGCTTGTATCTATAGCTTGGTGTTTCGATGACTGTCTGTATCAGTGAACTTTTTATCGGTAGCTCATGTATACTGGTAGCTCTGTTATGTACTAGTGAAGTGTATATCAGTAGACTTATGCATATCGATAGACTTGTTCTATCGGTAGCTCAGCTCCTATCAGTAGCTCTCTGTATCGGTGGACTTGATCTATCAGTGGCATGTGCATACCGGTGGATTTATACATACCAGTAGCTCTACGTATCGTTGAAATTTGCTTATCAGTGACTATGTATATCGGTAGACTAAGTACCGGTAGAGCTGTTTGTCTGTATCAATAGCTTATAATCATATCAGTGACTTAACACTTATCTGTTTTATGAAAAACATATCCGATTGAGTTATAATTATTTCAAAAGTCATATAAACATTGATACACATCGATAAACATATTTTAAAGATTATTTTAATATTATTATAAAATAGAATGTCATAGATTAAAAAAATTAAAATATAGATGAACATTATTTGGGATTATCAAAGTATGTGAAAGAATTATTGGGATTATCAAAATAAGTGAGGTCAACAAAAACAATTTATTTGAAAGTAATATATGAATATATTAATGTGAGATTCAAATTATTTAGCATTCATGTTGGTGAGAAAAAATTTTCATGTCATGTATGTAAAAACAAAATCATATTTAAATGTTTTGTAAAAAAGATTAATGTTCCTCATTAGGAAATAAATACGAAGATTTATTTGAAACCATTTTTTTAAAACATAAAAAACAGTAAATATTGCATTAAAATTTCATTGGGAATAAAATAAATAATCTTGAAAACATTTTTATAAAATAGGGACAAGGAAGAAAAATGATTTTTGATTGAAGATAGAAATAATGTTTTTTTCCATAAAAACATCATATGGTATATTGAGTAATTTGAGAAAAAATATGAAATAATAAATTTAATATCTAAAAATAACTATAGGAGAATAAAATTAAAGATATTATTCAGAGTTGGATTATGAAATTTGTTCATCATAAAATTAATCATAAACAATCTTTGTAAACAATGATATTATAACATAAAACTCCTACCTCAAGTCCAGTATTTATTCATACACATTATAAACTACTATTAAATAATTTTAGGCTTATTGTACATGTATTATAGAACTAGAATCATACATATCATACCATATATTATTTTCTTATAACATATTATCACCCTTTTATTATGAATCGTTATGAAAAAATCACTTTTCTTGGTGACAACAACTTTATATTTCATATATGTTTCAATTCATAAGCCTTGGTATTTACACATTGAACATAGTCGCCTAATAAAAATAATGTTAACCATGATGTTAATCTCATATATTTTCTTTGTTGATATATATAAAGAGATTCATCCAAAAAGTATAGATATTGAAAAAATGAATGATATCTTTCATGTAGATGGTAGGTCGAACGTACGCGTGAATGTTGTTTTAATTTTTTGAGGAACTGATCAAAAGAAAGGAAACTAATAATACGAAATTAAAGAATAATAATCATATCATGAATAAAATATATATTTATTTAATCTATCATTATATAAATCCAATTAAAGTGATGGAAAAAAATTTATTTACACTGCTTCGTTGAGACGGTGAGTCATGCATATGCACGAGCGATGTTTTAACCTTCCATGGGACGGAAAGAAGGTGGATAATGGTTTTTCAATCATCCTCATAACAATTTTTATATTTAAGGCATTGAAATAATTATTTTTTAGTAGATACTATGGATTTTGAAGAAGTTTAATAGTAAATAAAATTTAAAATTCTCAGTTAAGAGTTATATATCTTCGTTGAGAACCCTCTTTTGGATTATAATTAACCCTTAAGGGATGGTGTTTTTGAAAGACCAAAAACTCTAGGATATTATAAATTAAGATATTCATGTATTATATCTAGTAATGGATGATATAGAAGGTTCAAAATGTGTTAGTATGAGAGAAGATTGTGTGCACTTTTATAAGTGAGGGTAGTGAAACTCTTGGAATTACAAAAAAAATTAATATATAATTGAGTTATTCTCATGAAAACATACATCAAAATGGAAAAATATTCAAGGAAATTTTGTATAAGGGAAAACTAACATCATATAATAAAATATTTATTGGTTTTTGTGTCATTTTCAACCTTATATAATTTATTAATCTCTTAGTTAACCAATTTTATCTTTAACTGATGTAATAGATTTTTCATCATTCAAGGGTTATAAGTTTACTTATAATGTAAAAATTTCTTCATGAAGGGATAAGGAATAATATTTTATAAAATATATAATCCAAATTATCCTCTTTCACTAATTTTGCTATTTTCAAATAATTTAATAAAATATTATTATCATAAAATACTATCAATTTCATTTTAAGAACTATGCATATAATTTGAAATTGAAAACAAATTGACAGAAAATGAATGAAAATATTTATTTGGGCTTTAAATCACATGATTTACCACAAAATTTATTAATTTCATTAATCATTTAATTAATTACTTTTGGTGTTTTTTAATACTTTCAGTGTTAGATTTATTAAATAATCAATTTTTATAATTTTTATTTTATTTTAAGCTTTTAAAATCATTAATTTTTCTTTTAGTTATTTTTATTTATACTCATTAAATTTTAATTCTGATTAAAATTATAATGTTAAAAAATTTTAATGTAAATGAATATTTTTATTTAATTCTTTTAGGTTTCATTTTTTATTTCAATCTAAAAATTTAATATTGAATTGATTAAATATTCTGCTATATAAGTTTAGTTAGTTTTTTATTTTTATTTTTATTTTTTAAAATAATTAATTATTCAATTGCTTTATTTTTTTATTAATTCAATAATTATTTTAATTTTCATGAAATTAATTATGCATTTTTTATTTTTTTTGCAGTTCAATTACACACTACCAGTGTAACACATTCAACCCTATGGTGTCTCAACACATCATTAGTTGTCCTTAGTTGTCTTCACGCCACCATTCCACGACCGAGCGCCACCAAGGAGGCACTTCCACACAAAGAAATGTACTCTTCCAGCAACATACCACTAACAACATTACATGAGGAACCGCCCGCTCCTTGATGCGAGACACTGCCACACTCCTTACTGCTAGAAACCGCCAGATCCTTGCTGTGAGACACTACAAAGTAGTCCCTTATTTCACTGTCTCAACACACCTCCACTCCCTCTCCCTCGCGACACACAACCACACTCCTATCTGCTAACACTGCTAGTCTCATCTGATTAAACCCAAAACTAAGTCGAGGTGGAATCCGCAGATGGAGGAGAGAAGCCCCTACTTTGATGAACTAATTGTTGCCGTGGAGGACTGTCGTTGGAGGTTGAAGCCATTATCGCACTGCCAGAATTCGAAGCCGCTACCGTTGGAGGAGAGTTAGGACAATCCCCTTGGCTTACGGAAGAAGAAAGACCCCCAAAGCTTGTCTGGATAAGGCTGGAGAAAGGAAAAGAATAAAAAAATTAAAAAATAAAATAAAAAATAATTAAATATTAAAACTATTATTATTATTATTATTAAATAATTTAATCTAATAAATAAAATAATTATAATATTAAATAAATATAATAAATAACTTGATAAAATAATTAAAATTAGTCATCTTTAAAACTAATTAAATTAATTGTTTAATTATAAATATTTAAAAATATTAACTTTAATAATGTTAATAAAAAATAAATTCTAATTTAATAATAATTTTAAATAAAATAAATAAATAAAATAATCAATTAAAATAATAATATTTACATAAAAATATAAATTAATAATTTTATATCTACTTTAATATATTAGTTGGATTCATAAATAATTAAATAAGTAAATATTTTAAAAAATATGTTAATTACTCTCTGTCTTAACATTGAATATACACACAAGAACTAGAGTCGTGTATAGTTTCATCCCAACCATTTCGTGGCTATTCAATTACAGATGTTTTTGATAAAGTCACAAGTGATAAAAAATATAGGTTCAACGTGTTTGGTGATTTTGGTGCAAACATGGATGACTTACAGACAATCGATAGAAGGATTTAAATGTATGAAGCAGACAATCGGGAGAGAATTGGATCAAACTAAAACATTCATTGAATCTCATTCCATATATTCCAGACTTTCTGGGATGCCCGGAGGATAATTTTCCAACTTCCTAGAGACCCAAAGGCAGAGACAAAGCGGCATCTCAAGGGTAGAAGGGGATATCTCTTCTCTACTAATTCTCTTCCGTTAATTACGTTTCTAATTCTAATTTCTTTTGGTAAATAGAATATGATTTTGGGGTAATTTTTTTTCTTGTGGAAATCTATAATTCTACTATTTTTTAATTTATCTTCTTTAAGCTAGTTTTTGTATGAAATCAAAATCTATTGGCGATATGGGTTCTAATATTTACAAATAAATCACATCACTTGTTTTCAAAGTCATTTCTTTAGGGTTAATTGGTGAGATTTATCTTGAAATCATTCTTTTTGTTTTAGTTCAAAAATTCCTGTCATCAATCGGTAAGAATGTTTCCAATTACATTTTTTTTCAAATCCTTTTTCTTACTGATTTTTCTTGAAATGGTGAATTTCAATAATTTTTAGTCTGTATGATTAATCTCTTAGTAAGGGACACTAATCCATCATTTTATCAGAATTTTTTTCCCATAAATTTTATTTAATAAAGATATTCATTCATCCAATAGAAATATTTTTTCCATGGGTATCTTCCTTCATAAGTTTCCTTGCAATTATAGTTCACTAATTTCTTTTCTCCCTCATCTTTTCAACTATTATCAATTAATTGTTTAGAAAAATATATGTCTCCCGATTATTTTATTTCATAAAAACAATAACAAGTATGAAAAAAATAAAATAAATACTCTACCCAATATTTTCAAAAGTGGGATTGTTTTTAAATTTTGGTTACTCCACTCAATTTTTTATCCTCCCCCTATGTTTGGCCCCACTAACCTCTATCCAGTAGTTTGTAGGAAAAATAAATTATTAAATATTGAAAACTGTTTAACGATGATTGATTCAATTTTTTTGAACCATTTCGGGGTAAGGCTTCAAGTGACAAACATGTTTTAAAATAATAAAAAAATTAGTTTAAAAAAATCATTTACAAGGAATTTTAAAAAAAATGAAAAATGAAAAATGTTAAAATAAATTTTTTCAAGTCTGTCGATCTTTGATTTTGTTACTATTTCTGTTACTTTCAAAAAAAATCTATTGTTTTTTATTTTTATTATTTTCACCTATTTTTATTTTATTAATTAACATTTCTAATATTTGTTATATGAGCATAAGTTATTGTACTGATAGATTAAAGAACAGATACCATGAAATAGAAAAACATGTAACTTCCCAAAAAATGAAAAACAAAATAGAAATATAGAACATATGAGAGGGAGTTCTTATAACAACTCTGCTCATTATTTCACACATAAACATAATTTATTACATAAAATCTTCACTTTCTACAACATGAAAGATCGAGAGATCTAGTGTCTTTGGTTCTTAGGAACACTACATAAAAACATAAAATATGAAATACACATCTTTATTGAAAACATCTTTTACATAACCACAGACATTCCTTCGTACATAGTATTACATGGGATAACCTGAGAACATGCGTATGAAAAGGGTTAGCTATAAACCCTAGTAATGGAGTAAACAAGGAATAACATGAAGAATACAAAACATGTTAGGCAATAGGAATCTCAATGGAGCATAAGAGAAACATGAACATAAAGGCATGATATATCTTGATTATCATTACATGGAAATGTGGCAATAACATTTATCATGATTTTAGCATGATCCAAGGCTCATTGAACATGGAGCATGAGTAAACCCTCATTGTACTTAAATGAGAATGAGTAAAACATCATTTTAATTGACGTATCATGATACCAATCTTTACTCAATGCATTAGAGCGCTATCAAGGCGCACCCTTCTTAATTATTTAATTTCATGCAGAAGTGTGCCACATGGATCATATAACATCGATTCATTAAACATCATTATTTATTCCACGAAAATGGAATTTGGAATTCCTACATGAAACTGTTGAATAAATAAGTAAATGGGCACAAAGTTTAATACACTTGATAGAGAAATGAGCATGGTATTCACTACACAATGACTTCGGCTTTGAAAATTGCAGTGCAATTTTTGTAGCATAACAATGTGATATAAGAATTCATAAAAATGGTAATGAGAGAGAAAGGGGTGTCTCATCATATGTACATGAAATGGATATTAAGGGGGTCGTAAAGATACATTTACCAACATATGTAATGGAATTTAGATTCATAAAACAAAAGAGTTTCTTGAATGTAAACAAAGAGAGAGAAACCCCTTATGGAATTTCGGCATGGTAACGGGTGTACATGGGAGGCGTTAATGAGAAAGAAAGGGGTCTCTCAACATTAAAACATAATGAGAGCAGTATGTGGGAGGTGATAAATCATACCCCAATTTTTGTAATTGAAAATAAAAGAGCATAACAATATAAATAAATTTGGAAAAAAATGAGAAATGAAGAAATCCCTTACTTGGAAGTGTGATCCCAAAGGCTTTGGAAAGGCTTGAGAGAGGCTTCTTGGAAGCTTGGGGCACCTTGGGAGGATTCTAGAGAGATGAGGTCAAAGTTTTTTCTATCTCAAAAGGCTTTTAGTGAAGAGGAAGTGGGATATTGGATGGTTTTATGTAGGAAAAGAGAGGGAATTCATTATTATTTAGGTTTTGGACACGACACATTAAACAATTCAAAACCACAAACCAACCCATGGTTTTTTCCAATGGTATATTACAAATGGGAGTGGAAAAAAATATTTTATAAGGATAATGGCAGAAATTCTAAAAATATTTGGCTTGATTATGTGGAGGTGAGTCACACTCTCAAGGAAATCATTTTAAAAGTTAAATTGTTTTATATGTCTTGGAGGGTCAACTAAGGCACCATCAAATAAACCAAACAAATAAAAATCATAGTATTTTAAAGTTAAAACATCTATTGGTCTAAAATCCTAATTATAGTATTTTATCAAATCACAATTGGGTCATTAAGATGTCATAAAACACATTATATATTAAAGTGATATTTAATTTTTACCCCAAATTCAACTGTCTCAGAAAATTATGAAACAATAACCATTGGATAATTTCAATGTCAGGATTCCAAAAATAATATTCATTTTATCTGATTAATTTTATAAATATGTGAATTTTTAATTTTAAAATAAAAAATGACATTTATCATAAATTCATGGGTTTGTCAAAACCAGCTTTCAAACCTTAATAAAAATTACAATTGTATTCATAAAAAATTATGTGACAATTTATATTTAATAAAAAATAATTTATTAGTAATATTAAAATATTATTTAATTCAAAAATCCATTAATTCATCAAAATAGATTTATTAATTAAATTTTAACTAAAAATAATATTTATGCTTTAAAAACTATTTACAAAGTAACTATTATAAAATGAATTTTTATTATTTATACTATAAAAAATCATTTACATAATCATAGTGATAGGGTGTTGTTACATAAACCCTTATAAAAACATATGACCTAAGTGTTAGGTGTGCGATGGTGACAGACTCTTGGGGTGACTCAGATAACATCGCTCGAGTGGTAATCTCTATCAACTTCCACTTCTCCCGTAGGAGAATCTATTCAACCTTAATATGTTGAAGCTCGGCTTGGGCATGGTCAATAGTGAAGCCCAGTGACGCTAACTCCTTTTCGAACTCTGAAAAATGGGCTTCATATGGAGCAATTCTACTGGATGAGGCCATCACTTCTTTTTTCTGAGTAAATTTCATTTTTAAGGCCCTATATTTATACTAATAATGTGATCATTATTGAATGGATATATTAGCCATGGTAACAATTCTTAACGGCATTTTGAAATTAAAAATCATAAAACCAAAGAAGTGCATATGTTATATAACCATTTTACATAATAATACATTTAATTAAATCACGAGTAATTTTCATTGATAAAATTTTGGGTCATTACAATCTTCCCCCCTTAAAAAATTTTTCCATCGCAATTTCCTTTTCCCACACTAAAATAGATATGGGTAACTTTGCTTCATTACTTCCTCTGATTCCCATGTTTCCTCTTCAAACTTGTTATTTCCCCACAACACCCTGACAAGGGGCATTGTCTTATTTCATATAACTTTTTCTCTATGATATAAGATCGTCACTGACTTCTCCTAATAGGAGAGGTCATTCTCCAATGGTACCAACTCTGGATTGAGTACATGCGATGGGTTAAGTATGTACTTCTCCAAGAGTGATACATGGAACACATCATGTACTTGAGATAGTTTCAGTGGGAGTGTTAGTCGATAGGTTACTACTCCAATGCAATCAAGGATCTCAAAAGGGTCTATGTACATTGGACTAAGCTTTCCCTTCTTACCGAATCTCATAAATCTCCTCCATGGTGATATGCGAAAGAATACCATGTCTCCAACATCAAACTCTAAGTATCATCGATGATTATCAACATAGATCTTTTTTTTACTCTTAGAAGCTTTAATGTGATGCTGGATAGTCTTAACCTTATTCACCATTTCTTCAACCATTTCTGGACCTAAATGTTTTCACTCCCCAAATACATCCCAACATGTCGGTGTTCTTCACCTCTTCTGATGCTTGAGTGGAAACTGTTATTGTAATAAAACTCAACTAGAGGAATATGTTGATCCCATCTAATTTTTAAGTCCATTGAGCATTCTCTCAACATGTGCTCAAGTGTTTGGATAGTCTGTTCATATTGGAAATCAGTTTGAGGATGATAAGTCATACAGAAGATCGACTCAGTATTTAGAGTGTGTTGGTGAATCTTCAATAACTTAGAGGTGAATATTGTATCTTGATCAGATACAGTAGATAGTGGTACTCCATGAATCCTTAAGACTTCTCTGATATATATCCATTCTATTTGATCCAATGAGAAATCCTCTTGAATTAAAATGAAGTATGGATCCTTTGTAAGACAATCCACAACAACACATATTGAATTATTTTCTTTGGATGTCTTTGGATGTTTGGGGACAAATTCCATGGTGATGTTCTCACATTTCCATGCTAGTATGGGTAATAGTTGCATCATCCCCTTAAACTTCTGTCTCTCATCCTTCACTTGCTGACATACCAAGAACATTTATGTATACTCAGTGATCTCCTTCTTCATGTTATCCCACCAATAATACTCTCTAATATCTCGATATGTCATTATGTTTCCTAGGTTAATGGAGAAATTCAATCTATGTACATCATCCAAAAGTTCATTCGTTAACTTCTTATTTTATGAAACACCTAGTCTTGTCCCAAATATCACAATTTCTTCTTCACTAACATTGAACTCCAAGAATTTCCCTTTTCTGATAGTTTCAACTTTCTTTTGAATTCCCACATCATCCTTTCGATCATCCTTTAACCTTTATAAAAGGGGTGTTTGAGGAATGATTTTTGAATGGATTTATGACTGTCCCTTATTTATAATTCCCATATCTAACTTCATCAAATCTAATAAGATTAGATCCTTTTTAATTCTCACTAAAGATTGAATATCTTGGTCTATTCTACTTAGAGAATCTTCCACCTTTTTCGCTTTCCCAGGGTGGTAATGTATTGAGCAGTCATAGTCTTTGATCAACTCTAACCATATTCATTGGCTCATGTTCAACTCTTTCTGTGTGAATGTATACTTGATTCTTTTTTTATCCGTATATATTTCACACTTCTCCCCAAATAGGTAATGTCACCAAATTTTTAAAGCGATGATTACTGCAACCAACTCATGATCATGTGTTGGATAGTTTTTCTCATTAAATTTCAATTGAATTGAAGTATAGGCAACGAATTTGTCATTTTTCATCAACGCATATCCCATTCCCTTCTTCGAAGCATCACTAGATACAGAAAAAAAGTTATCCACCTGTGGGTAGTGTGTGCATGGGTATAGTGATAAGCCTCCTTTTAAACTCCTTTAAGCTCTCTTCGCATTAATCAATTCAAAAAATATTTACTCCCTTCTGAGTTAGCTTGGTAATAGGGTTGGATAATCATGAGAAATTTCTCAAAAATCAGTAATAATATCCAACTAACCCTAGGAAGAAACAGATATTTGTTACTGATGTTGGCCTCGTCCATCCCTCAATCATAGTTGTCATGGAGGTATCTATAGATATCCAATTCCTTGTGATGATTTGACCCAATAATGAGACCTCCTTCAACTTGAACTCGCACTTGTTTTATTTTTCATGGAGATTATCCTTTCTCAAGAACTCTAGTACAGTGCTTAGATGATCCACGTTCTCCGCCTTGGTTTTAGAGTATATTAAAATATCATCTATGAATAATATCAAAAATATGTCAAGGTAATCTCTAAAGACTCTATTCATCAATTCCATGATGATTTCTGGAAAAATAGTGAGTCCAAATGGAATTAATATGAATTCATAGTGCCCGTATGTTGTACGAAAAGAAGTCTTGGGGATATCCTCCTTCTTCTCCCATGGTAATATCCAGACCACAAATCCATCTTACAGAAGTATTATGCCCCATGTATCTGATCAAACAAGTAATCAATTTGTGGAAGAGGGTACTTGTTCTTTATCGTGATTTTTTTAACTCACAATAATCAATGCAAAGGCGCATTGCCCCATCCATCTTCTTGACGAAGAGAGATGGTGCACCCCATGGTGAAGCACTTGGGAATATAAACCCTTTATCCAGATTCCAATGTAGTTGTTTCTTCATCTCCTTAAGCTCCACAATAGCAATTCTATATGGATTCTTGGATATTGGAAACTCCCTTGGTATAAGATCAATTGAGAATTCAACATCTCTTCTCCGAGGAAGACCAGGCAATTCCTCAGGAAACACTTAGCGAGTTCCCCCAAAATAGGTATGTCTTCAAGGATGGTTGCTTCCTTAGAATAAATCATCTGAGCAAGTTATGTGTGCTCATAAGGTAGTAATATACATTCTTGATATGATGGTTCTAAAGAAGATTCATTCTCCTCCTTTCACTTGTACAGAATCATGGGTTGATTCACCATATGGAGATTGATTTCAATCTCATAGAAATTTATGTTGGATCTATATAAGGAAAGAAAATCCAGGCCACTAATTGCATCAAATTCCATAAAAGGGAGTATGAAGAGATATTCTAGGAAGTTAAAATCAGAAATTGTGATAGGGGAGGAGTTATATTCATGGGTTTCAATTATTCCCCCGTTTTGCATTCTCACCGACATCTTTACTTCCACGATATTTGTTGGTGTTGGGATTTTTCTACTAAACATTCAGGATATAAAAGAATGAGTATAACCACAATGATGAAGTATGTTCACTATTATCGAATGAATAACTAGAGTACCTATCACCAGATCATTGTTGGGGTTCACTTTCGGCGGTATTGATGGAAAAATCTCACCCTTGCTGCCTTGGATGCTATTGGTAGCCTCCGAAAACCCTTGTATAAGGGCACTAGGTTGTAAAGTTCTCTAGTTCATTGTAGTTGAATCAATGATAAACACGTTGAGGGTCGAACAAAGTGTTTCTATCCTCTATCACATCCAAAAGTTTTCTTGTCAGTAGTTAATGTCCATCTTCCCATCTCTTCCACACCTAAAGCTTTTTTCTGTCACCTTCAAGAAATTTTTGGGGTGCTTATTTCTACACCTCTGGAAAGTGAGGTGCTGGATTTTCAAAGCACCATCGAATTTATCCATCAGACCGCCAAAATTGAATTCCACCTTTTTCTTTGGATCCCCATGATACCCCTGATATTTTCTGATCTCTATTTATACTTTGGGGGCATATCAAACAACTTCCTCATAGCTCGCGAAGTCACGGATCCCTGGGGCTTTCTGTAGGCTAGGTTTTAGCCCACCAAAGAAGCGGTCAACCTTGAATTCGGGGGTAACGACAAAGCTAAGATCATATCGTGAAAGCCATTTGAATTTTGTCTCATACCCGCTGATGGATTTGTTGCGTTTTTTATTGAGGTAAAGGAAGTCCTTTTCCATCTTAAGTCGGAGGGTGCGAGGAAAATATTTTACAAAAAACATTTTTGGGAAATGATTCCCTTCAAACGCCTCGATCTCCTCCTCAGGCTTCATATTTTAGATCAATTTCCACCATTTACAAGCTTCACACTCCATACGACAAGAAACCATATGTACCTTCTCTTATTCAGAACATTAAAGGATGGAGAAGAGCATCTCAATAGAGTTGATACATTGGTCGACAATTGAGGGATCAGATGATCCATTAAAAGTATGAGGCCTTTGTCTCATGAAGTTCTCGATTGAAACATGTTCTTTCTTATGGGGTTCGAATGTTCCTCTTGACCCATTTTTCTATTCAAAACATCAGTTAACTAAGATAGTATCATGACAATGTTCACAATTCCTGCTCCCATCAGATTGGGAATCACATTGAAATTGTTGTCAAATTGATCTTTGCATCAGTTTTTAGTCCGAGTCCTCCTATTACAAGACATTGGATAGAATAAAAGGAAATTATGGGTAACACATAAAATGGAAATCCAAAGAAAAAAACAGTTTAATTATAAATTACTTTTATTTCCTTAACTTTTGAATTTAATGGCTTCTATCTATGTTATCTATGATGTACTTCCCAAAATATATTATTAAGGGAAATTTTTTAATTCCATTAATAATGATTCATACTAATCTTATGAATTTACCGAAGCATATCCCCTGTGAGTTTCATAAATAATAGTGCAGTAAGGCTCATTTTCATGCACTTATTCCCATTCGAGTCTAGCTCAATGTGGTGTTTTTGGGTTTTACCACTAGATACATCTGGGTCAAAGTCACCTTTACATGCTCATATCCAGACTGGGATGTATTTTATTGATAAACCACTTACTCAATAATCACAAAAATTTAGGGATTTTTTTATTATACTTAGTTTTATTCTTAAGGTTTTCATTAGGATTTTCTAATCCTATTCTCAAAAATAACTAAACCAATTCTCTAATACAAACTATAACAAACAATCTCTTTATTTTACACTTAAACATAATTTATTAAATAAAATATTCACTTTCCAAAACATATATGATTGATAGTAACATTTTATTTGGGGATTAGGAACATTACTTAACAACTTAAAACATGAAATACACGTTTTTTATTTAAAACTTCTTTTACATGATCACACACATTAATTTGTACTTAGCATTTCATGGGATAACCTGAGGACATGCATATGTAAAGGGTAACCTATAAATCCCACTAAGGAAGTAAACAAGGAATTACATGAAGAATACAGTACATATTAGGAAATAGGTATATCAATGAACTATAATAGAAACATGAACATAAAAACATGATATAACATGATTATCATAACATGGAAATGTGGAAACTACATTTAACATGATTTTAGCAAAAGCTAAGGATCATTGCACATAGAGCACGAGTAAATCCTCATTGAACTTGAATTAGAATGATTAAAACCTCATTTCACATTATTTATCATGATACTAATCTTTACCCAATGCATTGGAGTGCTATCAGGGTGCATCCTTCTTAATTATTTAATTTCATGCATAACTGTGCCACATGGATCATATAACATGGATTCATTAAACATCATCATTTATTACACAATAATGGAATATAGAATTCATACATTAAACTATTTAATCAATATTTAAAGTTGAATAAATGTGAATACCCTAGACGGAGAAATGATAATAGTATCCACTATACAATGACTTTGTCTTGGAAAATCATGGTGCAATCTCAGCAGCATAACAGTGTGACATAATAATTCATAAAAATGGTTGATGAGAGATAAAGGGGTGTCTCATCATATGTACATGAAATGGAAAGTAATAGGGTCATATTGATACATTTTCCAATATATGTAATTGAATTTATATTCATAAAACAAAATATTTGCTTAAATGTAAATGAGGAGAGAGAAATCCCTTACAGAATTTCGGCATGGTAATGGGTGTACATTAGAGGAATTAATGAGAGAGAAAGGGGTCTATAATAATTCAAAAATAAGGAGGGAAGTATTTTGGAGGTGAGAAATCATACCCAAATGTTTTTAATAGAAAATAAAAGGGTATAACAACATAATGAAATTTGGACAAAAATGAGAAAGGAAGAAATCCCTTACTTGGAAGTGTGATCCCAAAGGATTGGGAGAGGCTTGAGAGAGGCTTATTGGGAGCTTGGGTCACCTTGTTAGGATTCTAGAGAGAGGAGTTCAGATGTTGGTAGAGATAAAAAGTCATTGAGTGAAGAGTAAGTGGGATCTTGGGTGGGTTTATATAGGAAAAGAGAGGGAATTATTTATTATTTAGGCTTTGGACACCACACATTAAACTAATCAAAACAAAAAACCAACCCATGGTTTTTACCATGGTTTTTTCCAAATTGGAGTGGAAAAATTATTTTATAAATCCAATGGTGTAACTTCTTAAAATATTTGGCTTTCTTATGTGGAGGTGAGTCACACTTTCAAAGAAATCATTTTAAAAGTTAAAATGATTTATAAGTCTTGAAGGGTCCACTAAGGCACCATAAAATTAACCAAAAAAGTCTAAATTCACATTATTTTAAATGTAAAAAATATATTGCCCAAAAACCCCATTTATAGTATTTTCTTACATCACTATTGGGTCATTATGATGCCATAAAACACATTATATATTAAAACAGTATTTAATTTTTACCCAAAAAATCAACTGTCTCAGAAAATTATGAAAAAATCGTTGTTGGATAATTTATACATACTAATTAAAAATATAATATTCGTTTTATCTAAATAATTTTCTAAATATTTTAATTTTTTCTTTTAATATAAAAACATATATTTATAAAAAATTCATGGGTTTTGTCAAAAACAGCCTTCAAACCTTAATAAAAATTAAAAATGTATTAATAAATATTATAAGATCATTTATATTTAATAAAAAATAATTTAGTAATAATATTAAAATTTTATTTAATTTTAAAATCCATTAATTCATCAATATATATTTCTTAATTTAATATTAACTAAAAATAGTATTTGTGCCTTAAAAATTATTTACAATGTAACAATAATAAATTTAATGTATATTCTTTATGATATACAAAAATAATGAACATAATCATAGTGATATTTATTTGTTATATAACCCCTTATAACACATGCATATGACCTAAGGGTAAGGTGTGCACTGGTGAGAGACTCTTGGGGTGGCCCCGATAACATCACTCGGGTGGTAATCTCTATCAACTTCCACTTCTCCCATAGGTGGTTCCGTTCAAGATTAACGTGTTGAATCTCTTCTTGGGCTTGGTCATGAGTGAAGAAAAATGACAATACCTCCTTTAGTAGCTCTAATAAATGGTATTCATATGGATCAATTCAACTGGATGAGGCCATCAATTCCTTTGTCTGAGTAAATTGGATTTGTTAAAGCCTTATATTTATACTAAACATGTGATCAATGTTCAATGGCTGTATTAGAAATTTTCACAATTCTTAATTGTATTTTTAAGTTCAAAATCATAAAACCAATGAAGTTCATATGTTATATAACCATTTTACATAATACGACATTTAATTAGATTAAGAGTAATTTTCATTGATAAAAGTTTGGGTTGTTAAAGTGCTTGTACCTAATAATCAACCAAAATTTCACCCTAAACTCTTAGAAAATAATGAGAGGCCTAGTATGAGAGAGTTATAACTCCCATAATTTCAAGAAACCAATATTAAATTGGGTTATCTCCTAGAGACATAAATTAGGAACTCAAACAATGTCACATTTCTCTATTTCCTGCTTTTAATGGACTCTATAATGAGGACTCTCTTGCCTTCATTATGTATTTATATAATAGAATTAATCAAATACCACTCTTAGGACTCACTTAAAACAATCTCATAATGATATTATTTCTATTTTTCCAAAAAGTTAATTCTAAAAACTAGTTTCTGAGTATTTGTGATAATATCTTTGACAACTGGGACCAAGTCTATAATTCCTTCATCAGGAAATTTTATCACTAAGGGAATAAAGTAGAAATCAGAAATAAAATCACAATTTATTAAAAAGGGGATGTATAATCCTTTCATAAGGCTTGGTATAGATTTAGGGACCTTCTCAGGCAGTGTCTCCATCATCAATTCACATCCCATGTTCTCATGGATACTTTCTATGAAGGATCACCCTCCTCTGGTCATAACATTATTGATCAATCAATTGGGGGTAACTATAATGACAAAACTAATTAAGATTTAAGACATTTTTTAACAAAATTTACATGAACCAACAACATAAAAATTAAAGAAGTAAAATTATTAATAAAAATATAAACAAAACTAGTTCAGGAGTAGATAATCAAGCTCAATTTTCTGAAATAACTAATCAACTTCAATAATTAATGAAAAATAATTCCAAATAATCTATAAATCAGGGTAGATGTCAAAAAACAATCCAATCACTTAGGGAACAATGTTCTATGTGTGGTGTGGTTGGGTCCACTAATAATTGCTTTTCCTAACATTGATATGCCATCCCACCAACAATAAAATGCCAATTTTGTTAAATATGGTCCAATGATTTCTTCCAATTATGACCTATTTTGAAATAACTATAACCAAAGATATAGGAACCCCCCCCCCCCCCCCAGACGTTTCATGGAAAGAAAAATACATGATTAATCAACCCCTTCCCCTGGTTACAAAAACCAACCAATTCAACAATTTCAAAATCAACCAAGGGTGAATCTTCTAATTCATAAGGAAATTCTGAGGGTCAACTATTTTCTAAACTAGATCAAATATTAAGTAGAACGGACTCCCAAGATGAAAATTTTAAGACACAACATAATTAATCTTAATCCCAAATATGATATAGATAAAATTAAATCTAATTCTAGAATAAAAAATATTGAAACACAGTTGGGTCAACTAGCTCAAGGAATGACATCTACAGATATGGGAAGGATGCCTAGAACAACATAAATCATCACTAGAGAGAATTTCATGGATATTGTAACAATATTTGGGAATAACACTCAAACTGAACATTAAAATGATTCTAAAAATTAATAGACTAAAAAATTCAATAAATCTAGAAATGAAAATATGGTGTGAACACAATCTATAAATCATCCGAAAAGTGAGTAAATCAACAAAATATCAATTTTTCACCAGAGTCCCAAAATGAAATGTTTTATGAAAATAATCAAAATAAGAATAAGGAGAAAAATATATATTTATTAGAAGATCTTACTTCTATTCATAGGAATTATGTCTCAATCATCGATTTCATTGAAAAAGTAAAATAAAAAAGTGACAAAAAGTCTAAACATCTTCAGTTCCTTGGGCTTCTGACCAAGCACCAAGTGAATATCCCTTCTATCCATGAATTGATCCAAATTCCACCATACCTTAAATCTCTTAAAAAAATTTCCAATAAAAATACACTTGAATAATATTCCACATATAGCCTCACTAAAGAGTGTAGTGTTTTACTCCAAATGAAAATACCTCCAAATAAAAAGAAACAGGTAGTTTTTTCATACCGTACACTTTAGGATATTCTAGTAAACTCAAATTTTTGTGTGACTTAGGTTATATTATAAAACATTTCTCATACCCACAATTCCAATAGTTGATATTAGGTTATCTTCAACCCACAACTATAATCCTATAGTTGTTTGACCATTCATTTACAGTTTAATTCAGAAGGTTTGATGATATTCTAGTTGGTGTAGGAATGTTGTTCCTGCCTGCTGATTTCTTATTCATAAACATGGAGAGTGACTAGGTTGTTCCCATTACTTTGGGTAGGCCATTTATTCCCACTAGAAGAGATTTCATATATTTCTTTATGGTTCAACTAATTTTGAAAATTGGGGAGCAATAAGAATAATTCAATGTGTTCAAAATTTTCAAAGGACCAACATTTTCTGAAATTGTTTCCAAGATATAGTCCTTGGAATCTGAAAATTCATTTGAAAATTCTAAAGAATCTAAAAATAATTCATTTTATGAAGAAATAAACATGGAAGAATTAAAACATTATCAAGGGAACTTATGGATTTTCATATAATTAATAACCATTCTGAGAAATTTGAGAAAGTTTAGAGAGATTTTATTGAACAAAATTATGCTTCTAATTTATTAAATTTCATGAATTCTTAACTGGAATGCTTTGAGAGTTAGGTGTCCACTTGGGATAGTAGTAAGGAAAATCTTAAACCATGTTATGAAATTTAAAATACATCCACATTTCATACTCCATACAAGATACATGTTGAATACATTGGTTATCCCAGGCCCAATATTCTTCCATATAGTGAAAAGGCACCCACATTGATGCTTAACCGCTCCTATCATAGCTAACATACTCATTTTTAGTAGAAAATTCCAAACATCCTGTTATAATATTTGTTGAACTTAAATACAACCATGATTAAAATTGTGTAGGTGTTTTTAGGAAGTTCAAATCTGTAATATGATAGTCCATAGATGATATTAAGGAGATTATCCCTTCATTTTTCATGTGAAAATCCCTATGAAACTAGGACACAAACCTAGAGATGAGTGTCAATGAAAACCAAATCCCAATATAAAAGAAGTTATAAGTGAAATTTTTAAAACTACTAGACACTATAATTATTTATCCAATATCAGAAAGTATTGGATCAATTTGGTCTATTTTGTCCCTCTTAAAGGAGGTTTCTCTAATTTCACTAATGAAAATGATGAATAAATTGTAGTGAGGAAATCCACCACAATGGAGAGTCTGTATTGATTATAGGTAGCTCAATTTATCAACTAGGAATGACCTTTATTCAATGCCTTTCCTTAATAAAATTCTTGAGAGTCTTTCTGGGAATGAATTATTTAGTTTCCTCAATTGATATTCTTGTTACAACTAGATTCTCGTAGCTTTATAGGATCATGAAAAAAATACTTTCACATGCCCCTTTGGGACATCTTCATACCAAATAAATGCCCTTTGGCTTATTCGGTGCTCCATAAAACATTCAATGGTGTATGATGGCCATATTTTCTGATATTATTGAGAGAATTATACTAGTTTTCATGGATGATTTATCAATTGTTGGTAGAATATTTTGTACTTGTTTAAAAAAATTATAATTTGTTTTAGAGTGATTCTTGTAGACCAACCTAGTTCTTAACTGGTAAGAATGATAGTTCATGGTTAGTGAAGTGATAACCCTATGATATAAAGTATCCAAGAGGGGTTTAGAGGTTGACACTGCCAAAGATGATGTTATTAACTATCACCACCTGAGAATGTTAATGTTGTTAGGAGTTTCTTAGGGAATGCTGGTTTTTATAAGAGGTTTATCAAAGACTTCTAAAAAATAAAAAATACCTTTTCTACATTACTCGATAAATATGAAACCATCCATTTGGACCAAAACTATTTATAATAATTTAATTTACCTAAGAAAAAACTCACTTAATCACATATCATAACTGCACCTGTTTGGAAACTTCCCTTTGAAAAAGTGTGTGATGCTAGTGACAATACTATAGGAGTTGTCTTAGAAAAAATTGAGAGATAAGAAGTTTCATGTGGTATACTATGCTAGTAGGATGCTATTTGGGGAATAAAGAATCTATACCACTACTGAAAAGGAGTTTTTATTAGTGGTCATTTTTCTAGAAAAATTTAGGCAGTATCTTCGAGGATTTTAAGTCATAATCGTCACGGATCATTCTATCTTAATTTATCTTTTTTATAAGAAGGAATCAAAATATAGTCTTATTAGATGGATTCTATTGTTGCAAGAGTTCGACTTGGAAATTATATATAAGAGGGGAGAAAAAAAATAGTTAATGACCATAATTTTATTCTTCCTAATACCCATTGTGATGATCCCATTGAGATAAACTCTAACTTTCCTGATGATAATATTTTCACTATCTTTATTAGTTTGTTAGATTGGTTTGCAGACTTCGCCAATTTTCTAGAAATATGTTTAATTCTAAAGGACTTGTCAAATAACTAAAGAAGCAAATTTATTTTAGAACTTCAGTACTATTTTTAGGATGATCCTTTTCTATTTAGGATATTGGTTGATGAAATTATAAGAAGGTGTGCTCTATAAGAGGAAATGTGTTGAATACTGGAGAGTTGACACTCCTCAACATTGGGAGTACGTCATGATAAAGAAATTACAACACAAACGGTAATTTAAGCTATATTTTATTGGCTGACCTTATTCAAGGATGCTAGGAGTTTTGTATTTGGATGTGATAGATTTCGAAGGTTGGGAAATGTTTGGAGGATGCAAGAATTTCCAGAGAAAGTTATTTTGAAATCAAGATTTTTTATGTTTGGTGCTTATAATTTATGGGACCACTTCCACCATCTCATGGGAATGAGTACATTTTAGTTGATGTTTGTTATGTGTTTATGTTTGTAGAGGAAATAACACTACCCAACAATCAAGAAAGTAGTATCATTATGTTTGTCAAAAATAACCTCTTTTCAAGAGTTAGGGTGATAAGTGCATTTGTAACTGATAATGGACCACACTTTAATAATTATAAATTTAATGATTTAATGGATAAATATGGATGCACCCATAGGACTAGTACTACTTACCATCTTCATTCTAGTGGATAAGTGGAAATATCTAACTGGGATCTGAAATAGATTCTTGAGAAAACCTTCTCAAATTCTTGGAAATACTAGTCTTTGAAGTTAGATGATTCATTTAAGGCCTATAGAACAACTTTAAATCCCCCAATTGGTATGTCCCCATATAGGCTATTTTTGGGAAATTTTTTCATTTTTCTATAGAGTTTTAGCACAAGTCATATCAGGAAATTGAGGATTTAAATTTTGATTTTAAATCTATTGGGGAAAGGAGGATTCTTGAGATAAGTGAGTTAGATGAGATAAGGAGAGAGGCATATGATAACTTCATGATATATAAATAGAGCCCCAAAACATTTCATTATTCTTTCATTCAAAAAAGAGAATTCAAACTTGTATATACGAACCTTCTCTTTAATTCCAGATTTAATCTCTTTCCTGGTTAGTAGATATCTAACTGGTCAGAGCCCTTTATTTTTGTTAGAGTGATGAAGAAATGATTTGTTGGTATTTTTGGAGAGGAAATAAATCCAATTATTGCTAATGGTCAATGATTCAAACTATATTTTAGAGGTAAGTTGAAGGAATTCACTGTTATCTATGTTCTAGAAAACTTATTTTTAATAAATTCCAACTAATGACATAAAATTCACGGCTTCATTAAAGTCAACCCATGGTTTTTATTTGTCTTTAGTATAGTTTTTGGTATGTTTTGAACTAATTTATTGTTGGTTTTGGTCCTTATGATCAATTTCTGCTAGATACATGTTCTTGGTCTTACTAGTTCTGGTTATCAAAGTGAGAAGGATACTTCTATTGTTGTAAACAGAGGAGAATAATTCCCTTTATTCTTAAAATCACATGGAATTACTATCTATGAATATTTAGATAAATTTTAATCAAGTAAGTTCATACTTTTTTTTCTACATTCATTTATTCTTATCCTCTATTAATTTTTCAAAAAAAAATCACAATTAAGTAATTATTCAAGTTTACAACAATGATTCTTTGACTCACTCTTTCACTTTTGTCACCATTCCACTACTTGTGGTGAGTCACTACAATGAGGAATCAATGGTGTGGAAATGGAAGTGAGTCATTAATGTTCTTGATGATGCTAAATTTTTTTGATTTATGTTCTTATCTACTAAAAAAGATTCTACAATGCTATTCCTTGTTTTAAATACACTCTCTTTGAGAAATTAAGTACGGAGATAAAATTTCAAGCTGGATGTTTGTTTTGAATTGAATATGCATGGATATGACAAAACTTTCATGGTGTTTATCATAAATTTTTGTTCTCTATTGTACATCTATTTGAATCAAAATTTTGAAATTACTGACACCCTATTCACCTTATACTCATTTTTTACATGACACTTTTTGAACATAATTGAAAAATTCTATGCACTGGCTTTAATTATATTACATCATAACCTATTGTAATATAATATTTTCATTGTAGAAATAACACACTTTGAACTAAAATGTTACCCTTGAAAATGTCTTTAAAATAATTAATTGAAAATATGTTATGAGCTTTAATAGTAAATTTTTTTTCACAATTATTTAATTCAACATTGAGGGAAATGTTTGGTATTTAATGTGGGGGATAGGGTCTTCATAATTTTTTATCTTATATTTTCATTAATATAATCCCATGAAATCCATATTCTGTTTTAAACATCTGTTTTTAGACAAATGGAAAAAATTAGAATTTTTTTTTCAATCATAGGTTCATTAGGATTTATTCTATATTTAAAATCAGTCCTGTCTAAGGAAAATTATTATCTAGTTTTTTAGAGTTTCTTTGAATATTTAATTTTTTAGGATGAATGACGGCATAACGAATGTGCTTCTGGATTCTATGAACATTCTATTAATGAACTATTCTTGAGTGTAAAATAGGATACTTTTTGAGGAGTTATGATCATAACCTTATGAAATTGGATGTCTGAACTTCGTCCTTGGGGACTCACTTTTTAATTATAAAAAAATCCATCACTTTATTAAACCAATTTAAATGGTATTTATATTTCCTTTTTAAAATGCTGTAAAATTTGCATTTGGGAACCCACAGTGAACCTATGAGACACTACACACTAAGTGTGTATGATTCAACCATCTATAATATTCTATTAAGTGCATATGGAAATTTCTTACCACATGTTACATGGATAGGAAAAATTCAAAAAATTCAATGAAGTGTCTAGTTGTAAAAAACAAGTTCATTAAGGTGAAGGGAATTTCTAACACTATATGAAGAAGGGGATAATTGATTTATATGAATATAATTTAATTTTTTCCAAAAGGTGATTCAAAAAAATTAATTAAACATTAATTTTTTGGAATCTAAGAGGAAGTCAAAGTATAAGGTATCATTTTGATAAGTTCTTAATTCCACTTATATTTAACTTATAAACACTCTTAGATCTAGAACAAGGATTTGAATAGAAGTAATTCATTATGTAGCTTAACATTTGATGCATGACATCATCAAAAATGAATGATTATTCATTATTTTGATCTTCTATTAGGTATTTGAAATAAGTAAGTACCTCATTTGATTAATTCATTTCAAAATCATAAATCTATATCTTTATTACTCTGATTTTCAATACATTTAGTTTCTTCATTTTGAGTTGAATGTTCAAAATCACATATCTTTATTTTTCAAAATGTTAAAAACCATAGTATTGATTGAGGACAATCATTGACTATGTGTGTGGGGGATTAATGTGACCTTTAAATCACTTGATTTTCAACATCATTTTTTAATGTTTTTCATCATTTAATAGACTATTTTTTGTGTTTTTATTTAAAAAACGGACTTTAATAATTCCAGTGTTAAATTTATTAGTTAATCAATATTTATAATTAATATTGTATTTCAAGATTTTAAACTAATTAATTTTTTCTTTATTTAATTTTCTTTTTAATAATTACATTTTAATCATCCATGACATTATAATTTTAAATTTTATTTAATTTTAATAAATAAATTAAATATAAATCTTATAAGTTATATGTTTTATTTCAATCTGACAATTTAATATTAAATTATTTAAATATTCTGCTATATAAGCTTATTTTGTCTTTAATTTTTTATTTTATGTTGTTAAATTAATTAATTATTCAATTATATTAATTTTTTATTAATTCAAATATTTTTTTTATTTTCGTGAAATTAAATATTCAATTTTTATTTTGTTATAGATCAATTACAGACTACCAGTGAGACACCACCAACCCAACGGTGTCTCGACACACCGTCAGGTTTTCTTATAAGTCTTCACAACGCCATTATATTACTTACCTCCACAAATGAGGCACCACCACATAGTGAACTCTACTCCTCCAGTGATATATCTCCAACAGCTTCACATGAGTCACTCCCATCACATTGCTATGAAACACTGTAAAACACCTTATTGTGAGACACCTCCAACTCCTTTCTATGAGACACCACCAGAGAGTCCCTTCTTATGTTATATCGACACACCGATTGTAAATCCCTGGTTCCAGAATCCACCTAGAGGCGCCCCGTACTCGGTTGGTCACATGGCCTCAAACGCATTTTACTAAACGCCAGAGGCTTCCAACTAGTAGCGAGGGCCTTGGATGTGATAGTGGGGAAACTATGACCTCATTGGCATAGTACATAGTGGAAGAGATAAATAATAAACAATAGTGGAAGCAGTAAAAAATCCATACACAAGTGTACAGTGGAAGACTAAATGTGAGAAACAGCAGGAGCACATATCTATATGATGCATGATACATATTTCTAGTAATGTAGCCAGATAAGTCACAATGCTGAATATAGTACTAAACCAAAGTACAAAATGAAAACAAATAAACAACTCCTCAGCATCGCAAGCCACATCTTGGTCCCATGCTCTCCAGCTCCAATGCAAGTCAAGTACCTAAAGTATAAGGGCTCTTTCCCTTGTCTATACCTGCAAGAATATAGTCTATTTGGGCCCAAAAGCATGACCCAAACAAGGTGTGAGACTAATCCTAGTAGGCAACCACCCAAAGATCTGTGCCTAATAGTCAGTGAATATATGTCAGGTAAAAGTACAGAAAACAGTAAATAGGAACATGCTGAACAATAAATCATCCACAGTTCCAAAGTCAAGCAACATTTAACATGCAGCATAGCACAACAAGTAACCCTATGGGAAGTACTCACATGCATCCCCTCTGGTCCTACCTAACAAGTACCAACAACCCTCTGGGTAGTGAAATCAGCTGAATCCATCTGGTTTGGTCATATGGAATTATAAAGACTCTCTGAGGAAGAAAACACAGTCAATTCCCCTTATAGTCTATGGTAGTCAGGAACTCTCTGAGGAAGCTCACACAGCCAGTTCCCCTTATTTCCCCAAGGTCAAGGACTCTCTGAGGAAGCACGCTCGGTCAATTCCCCTTATAGACCAAGTCATTCATAGACTCTCTGAGGAATATCACATAGTCAATCCATCCTATAGCCTATCGTAATCAGGTGATTCGAACAAGTAAAATAGATACTCTCTGAGGAAGCTCACAAGTTCTATCCCCGTATATTCTAAAACAGTCAAGGAATCTCTGAGGAAGCTCTCACGGTCTATCCCCTTATATCCCAACGTAATCCTATTTTCTATAAGGATGCTCACTCAGTCAATCCCCATATAGCCTAAAGCTCAAAGACTCTCTGAGGAAGATCTCACAGTCTATCCCATTATATTCAATAGCACCAGGTTCTCACGGCCTTGGGTAGTTAAATGCATAAAAATGATATATGGACAATGTAAACCTAAAAAACTACTTGCCTAACTAGTCTACAACATCTCAAGCATGTCAGAAAAACAACACTCCATCCTATGATCACAAGGCATGGGAAATAGGTAAACGACCAAATAGGCTAAATAGGACCAAACGACCGTAAATAGAAAAAAGCATGAACAGAGAAACCAAGGTATAACAATCAACACAAAACATGTCCAATTTTCCTCTACACAGGCATACAAGCATGGAAGGCATACAATAGGGGTAAAATAGGTAATCACACAATACCCCGTTCAAGGGTATTGGTAGAATTTGCACATAATATTCAAGGAATTTCAATGTAAAGGAACAAAACACCTACCTCAGTGTTAAGAGATAAAAATAATTGAACCACGAGGCTTGAATCTCATTAGAACATCATATATCTACGAAAACACGTAAAACGTTCAACCCATGATAACATGGAAAAGAGGAGGAATTGGAAAACGATGCTCTAGAAGAACGAAGAACTCACCGATGCGATTCCAACGCAATTAACGGCGGTCGATTGGGAGAATAGACCGAGGCTCGGAGGCTTGGAGTAGATCTGCGGTCGTACCCTCACTCTCGGACAAACCAAAGCTAAAAGAAGGGTGTTCTGTCTGTCAGACGTGACCCCGATGAGTTTAATGAAAAAAATAAAGTACACGATTTGTCCTCACCTTTTCCGTACTTCTCCTTAAACGGCATCCACATCACCCCACATAACCGTGTGTGTGTCCCATACACGGCCAGCACACGGTCTCACGCGACAACAAATTACACAGTGTGTACTCATAAAGTACATGACGTGTACTTGAAAAATCTCCAAAAACTCCTCTTTTCTCAAAAACTCTAGAAAAGGAAAAACATACCCTAAAAGAAAGTCCAGGTTCTTAAAAACTTCCCCCTTAAAGAAATTAGTCCCCAAATTTCCCTAGTGAGGTGTAGAAGAAAAGACCCCGAACATCACCAGCCGCAACGATTGTACATCGGCCTCCCTCTCCCAAGTCTCATCATGTACTCACCTGTGCTGCCATAGCACCTGTAGCAGAGGAACAGGTTGGCCATGGAGAACCTTCATACTGCAATCGACAATCCGGATAGGATGCTCCTCAAACTATGAATCCACTTCGAGCTCAACCTCATCAGGTTGAAAGACATAAGATGGGTCAAAAAAGTAACGTCGGAGCTAAGAAATGTGGAATAAATCGTGCATAGTCTGGTACCACTTAGGTAACTGCAACCGATTGGCAACCGACCCAACTCTCTCCAACACCTCAAATGGCCCGACGTACCTTAGTGAAAATTTACCCCGTCTCCGAATCATTTTGTGTCCCAACCTTAGTGTGACACAGAGGAAAACATGATCCTCAACCTCAAACTCTAGAGGTCGTCTCCACTTATCAGCATAAGACTTCTGGCAACACTGTGCAGTTTTCATCCTCTTCCGAATCAACTCTATCTGCTCTGTGGTCTCCTGGACAAGACGATGACCTAGCAAAGCTGCCTCTCCTACCTCCATCCAACATAAGGGTGATCAACATGGACTACTGTACAAAGCCTCATAAGGTGCCATATGAATAGTCACCTGAAAACTGTTGTTGTAGGCAAACTCTACAAGAGGTATATGCTTCTCCCAAGAAACGCCAAAATTCATAATGCATGCTCGGAGCATGTCCTCAAGAACCTGAATCATACACTCGTACTGACCATCCATCTGGGGATTGTAAGATGTACTCAAAAATACCTTTGTACCCAAAGCATTATAAATACCCTTCCAGAACAGAGAAGTAAAATGTGCATCCTTGTCTGAAACAATGGAGTGTGGAGCCCCATGCGGATGTAAAATCTCTCGGATGTAAAATCATCCCAGATCATCAACATTGAAGGTCTCCTTGATTAGAAAGAAGTGAGAAACCTTCATGAAGACTGTCAATGACAACCCAAACAACATCATTCCCTCGAGGCGTCCTCTATAAACTGATCACGAAGTCCATTGCGATATCATTCCACTTCCACTCAAGAATGGGTAACTGCTAAAAAGACCTTCTAGTCACTAATACTTCGCTTTCACTTGCTGACAAGTGGAACACCTCATGACCAAACCAGCAATATCTCTCTTCATACCTGGCCACCAATACTTGCGGTGTAGATCATGATACATCTTGGTAACTCTAGGATGAACTTCCCATACTGAGGAATGAAAATTCAACATCATCTCCTCACGTATACTTGCTGGCACCCATACATGTCCTTGGAAATGAAAGATCTCATCCTCACCTACGGTCCATCCAGAAATAGGGTCCCCTCCTAACACACTCTCCCTTAGGACTAGGCCTTATAAATCTGATAGCTTCCTAATTTTTACTCGATAAAGAAGAGTAGAGGTAACAACTACAGAAGATAGAAAAGTATTCCCATATCTGTCGTGTACCTCCAAATGCATCTCAGAGAACATATCCATAAGTTTTCACTCACTGCTGGCCTCCCAAACTGCCTGTATTTGAGTCCTCCTGCTCAGTGCATTATCCACAACATTGCCTTTCCCAAGCGTATAGGTAGGCACAGAGTCAAAATACTGAAGGTACTCAACCCACCTTCCCTGTCTCAAATTTAGATCACGCTGAGTGAAGATGTACTTGAGACTCTTGTGGTCGGTGAATACCGAAGAGTGATCTCCTAGAAGATAATGTCTCCAACAACGTAGTGCTTGAACAACAGCTCCCACCTCCAGATCGTGCATCAGGTGATTCCTCTCATGCGGCCTTAACTACCAAGACTTGTAAGCAACAACTCCATCTCCCTGCATAAGCACAACTCCCAGCACGATTCCTGATGCATCGCAGTAAATAGTGTAGCTCCAGCCTGGCTTGGGAAAGGCTAGTATCAGTGCTGAAGTCAACCTCCCTTTCAATTACTAAATGGCTGACTCATAAGAATCTGACCATAAGAACTTCACACCCTTCTTAGTCAGATACATCAGCGGTGCTGCTAAGCGTGAAAAGTCTTGTTTGAAGTGTCTGTAGTATCCAGCCAGCCCTAGGAAACTCCGTACCTCAAAGACGTTCTTCGAATACTCCCAGAAAACTACTTCCCTCACATTCTTTGAGTCTACTGATACTTCTGTCTCTAAGATAAAAATACCCAAGAAGTGAATCTGATCCATCCAAAAGTGGCATTTTGAGAGCTTATCATATAATTGATGCTCTCTCAGTATACTCAAAATGATCTCAAGATGGTTAGCATGGTAGTGTCGAGTGTGAGAGTACACTAAGACGTCATCCACGAAAACCACCATGAAGGAATCTAATTATGGTTGGAACACTCGGTGAATCAGTACCATGAAAACTGTAGGCACATTCGTGATTCGGAACGGCATAAACGTGTACTCGTATAGGCCATACCTGCTCCTGAAAGCTATGAGAGGTATATCATATGGTCTAACACAAAACTGACGGTAACCAGACATCAAGTCGATCTTTCAGAACACCCGGGCTCCTCAAAGCTGATCAAAGAGATCATCAATACTCGACAAGGGATATCGGTTCTTGACCATCAACTTATTTAGCATCCTATAATCCACACAAAGCCTGAGGGTTCCGTCTTCCTTCTTCAAAAACAGGACAGGCAAACCCAAAGGAGAAGTACTGGGACAGATGAAACCCTTGGAATGCAACTCCTCCAACTGAATCTTGAGCTTCTTCAACTAAGTTGTAGCCATACTATAAGGAGGAATATACACTGGTGATGCCCCTAGAATAAGATCAATCTAAAATTCAACCTCTCTCTCTGAGGGAAAACCTAAAAAGTCTTCTGGAAAGACCTCCCTGAAATAATCCACCAACGGTGGAAAGTCTAACTGTGAAGTCCCCTGGTCATCCAGATATAGACTGGAAATATGGGCTGTAACTCCTCCTATCCCATGATGCTTGGGTCCTTCTCAGCTTTCCTGGATATCTCACTCTCCTTGATAAAGAAAAGATCTACCCTCTGGTGATATGAAGCTCACCCTACGGTGATAGCAATCAATGACAGCCTGGAAGGGAACTAACCAGTCCATTCCGAGAATGACATCATAGCTCTTCATCTATAGTACATATAGGCCCCATAAGAAGTGACACCCTGAAACCTCAAGAGGGAACTCTCTGCACTGGCATAAACTAACCACTCTAGTCCCCAATGGTGTGTCTAGTGTCAATATGTCGGTAGAAGAAAAGATGCAGAGACCAAGACCCTTCACAACAGCGATAGATATAAAGCTATGGGAAGCCCCTGTATCGAAATGAGCTGAAGATAAAACTGAAGCTACTAAGATATCACCTCGAATGGTGGAAGGTTCAGGATCCTTCTCTTGATGGATATTCTCAATTGCAAATGTCTGGCCTGCTCCACGACCCTGTGTCCCTACCTTACCGCTCTAAGCTGATTCGCCCTGCTGTCGCTGATAGACCAACAACTGACCACCCTGACCATGACCTCCACCTCATCCTGAACGGCCGTAAGAACTCCAGTTCTCAGACTAGTGGGAAACTGGTGGTTATTATCCTGAACCCGGAGTCATAGAAGAACTCCTATCTCTGGCTTCTGGAGGGAAAAATTGAAAGAAACGCTGGAGATGGCCCATCCTACTGCAAGATCGGCACTCCATCGGGTCTCTTGGGAAATCTTGTATCGTATGCCCGCTCCTCCAGCACTGGTAGCACACCATGTGGCTATTAGAAGGTGCATTGTGAATACTATGATCTCTTTAGGAGATCTCTCTATGGACCTTCCTGCTATCAGTAGGGGGACTACTTACTCTGGATGTCGGACCGCCCTAGTTCACTACTCCAGAATCCCTCAGATTGTGATCTGTGATCAGCGCCTGGTTGACGATAGTGGATATAAAAGTCAACCTGAAGATATTCACCTAGGAATGGATCTCCTGCCTAAGACCATCCTCAAACTTCCTAGCCAGGAGAAACTCATCACCTGCTTGGATAGGTGTGAAATGATGCAGCTCCATGAAACGAGAGGAATACTCCATCACAGAAAGAGTACCCTGCTCTAAGCTCATGAACTACAAGGCTTGGTCGTCCCTCAATGTCTCTGGGTAGAAGTAATCGTAGAAGATACGCTGAAAGTCCTCCCAAATCATATTCTGGTGGCGTCCCGCCTAAGAGATGACATCCCACCACCTCTTGGTGGTGTCTCGGAGCATGTAGGTTGTGAGATTCACCCTCCTCTCTGGTGGTACCTCGAGATGCCCGAAGATCATCAGTGTGGCTTCGAGCCATTACTCTGCAGCCTGAGGTCCTCCTTCCCCTGAGATGGTTGGAGGATGTTGCTACTAGAAAACCCACGTCAAATGATTCATCGACGGGGCAGGAAGCTGCGCTCCCTAGAAGGTCTGCATCATCCTCACAAAACCCTCACTAAATTGCGCATCAGCACCTACAAATAGTATAACCGTTGGTGCTAAGGCTGGCACAATAGGAGGATCTACAAGAAGTCCCTGATCAGCTATATCGGGCGTCTATGCACTACCCTGTAGCTGGCGGTCAACAGAAGGACATCTCGGTGGCATGACTCTTCAAGGTCAAACACAAACCTTATATTCAAGATTATCAAGGACCAAAAACAAGGAGTGTAAGAATAAAACAAGAGGAAGAAAAAATTCAATTTTACAAAACATGACTACACGGTGTGTATACTACCTACACGACATGTTCCTTGAGAACATTCACACGGGCGTGTACTTCAGTTTAAACTGGTCATGTAACACCCCAAACACACGACGTGTTCTCAAAACCCATGGCATGTACTTGAATCCTATTCCCCTCCCCGAGTCCTTCTACACAGTCAAGCCACACGGCTCTCCTAAGACAAGACTACACGGCGTGTTCGACGCTAACAAGGTGTGTACACAACAAGCTTCACCGGACCGTGTTGTTAGTGACATGGCCTGGGTACCTAGGGTACACTACACGGCATGTTACAGATGAACATGATGTGTACACCGAAGTCCCAACCGACCTGTGTTGTTAGTTACACGGCTGGATACCCGGTTCATTCTACACGGCGTGCTCCATGTGCACACAGGGTGTACATGAAGTATTTCTCTGACCAGTGTTGTTTGTGACATAGCTGGGTACCTAGGTTACACAGCATGGTGTGTGGAATTTGGACATGGCGTATGTAGTTAATGTTTCATCCATCCGTGTCATTAGTCACACGAGTAGACACACGGTCACTACAACACGGCGTGTACGTACTGTACACGGCATGTTCTTGAAAGATTTTTCATAACCCCGTGTCCATGCCCACACAGTTAGTGAAATGGTTAAAAAAATTACACAGAATTTATTCATAAAGTACATGCCGTGTATTCTAGGTGTTTCCAGGAGGTAGCCTCAGAAACTGCTCCAGAGCACAGAAAACACAGAAAACAAACGTTAAGGTGCCAAATTATGATCCTTGAGGGCTCATACTCCCTGCGAATCAAAGCTTGGCATCTTATACAAGTTATAACAATACAACTAGGCATTGATCCAACAAATTCCAGTCCATGAGGGCTCATAACACCTCAAGGACCAAAGTTTGGCATCCATTTAAGAAAATTACTATACAAAAAAATCCCCTATCAAATAGTATGGATTCTATCAAAGCATCTATCACAACTGCATGCATAATATACACAACGTCTATTACAAAACATGAAATCACTAATGCATCCTATATGGAATGACAAGAATGCATGGCATGTGATTTCTAACAAGTGCCTTTATGATTCCTGAGATGGAATACCCTCATCTCATCGTGTTGCGACAAAAATAGAACCACAATAATATCAACAGTAATAGCACAAAACATGTGAGTCACCAAATGGTGAAATCAAATCAACTGTAAAATTGCAAAGAGGTAAAATTGCAATAAACGAGGTAGAATGGAGTTTCCCTGTACACGGGTTAGCTACTCCTGGGCACAAAATATTACCAAGTACCCATTCCATCTTATCCCTGGTTATAGGATCCAAATAGTAATTCAAGAGAAAAGAAACCCTCTGATACCACATTGTAACGCCCCGGATCTGGAAGCCACCTAGAGGTGCCCTATACCGGGTTTGTCACATGGCCTCAAGCACATTTCCCTAAATGTTAGAGGCTACTGACTAGCAGTAAGGGCCTTGGTTGTTATAGTGGGGAAACTATGCCCTCATTGGAAGAGTACACAATGGAAAAGAGAAACAATAAACAATAGCGGAATTAGTAAACAATCTATACACAAGTGCACAATGGAAGACTAAATATGAGAAACAAAAGGAGAAAATATCTATGTGATGCATGATACATGAGTCTAGTAAAGTAGCCAAAAAGACCCAATACTGAATATAGTACTAAAACCAAGTACAAAAGGAAAATAGATAAACAACTCCTCAGTATCGCAAGCCTTATCTTGGTCCCATGCACTCCAACTCCAATGCAAGTCAACTACCTGAAGTAGAAGGGTGCTTTCCATTGTCTATACCTACAAAAATATAGTCTGTTTGGGCCCAAAAGCATGACCCAAATAGGGTGTGAGACTAATCCCAGTAGGCAACCACCCGAAGATCTGTGCCTAATAGTCAGTGAATATATGGAAAGTAAAAGTACAGAAAATAGTAAATAGAAAAATGCTGAACAATAAATCATCCACAGTTCCAAAGTCAAGCAATAGCTAACATGAATCATAGAACAACAAGTAACCATCTGGGAAGTACTCACATACATCCCCTATGGTCATACCTAACAAGTACCAACAACCCTCTGGGTAGTGCACTCAGCCTAACCACTTTGGTTTGGTCATACATAATTATAAATACTCTTTGAGGAAGCACACTTGGTTAACTTCCATTATAGTCTAGGGTAGTTAGGAACTCTCTGAGGAAGCTCGCATAGTCAATTCCCCTTATAGCCCCATGGTCAAGTACTCTCTGAGGAAGCACGCTCGGTCAATTCCCCTTATAGCTCAGGTCATTCATAGACTCTCTGAGGAAGCTCAGACAGTCAATCTCTCATGTAGCCTATGGTAATCAGGTGATTCAAACAAGAAAAACAGAGACTCTCTGAGGAAGCTTACACGGTCTATACCCGTATAGTCTAAAATAGTCAAGGACTCTCCGAGGAAGCTCTCGCATTCTATCCCCTTATATCCCAATGTAATCCTAGGCTCTTTGAGGATGCTCACTCGGTCAATCCTCGTATAGCCTAAATGTCAAAGACTCTCCGAGAAAGCTCTCATGGTTTATCCCCATATAGTATATAGAACTAGATTCTCACAACCCCGGGTAGGTCAACACATAATAATGCTATATGGACAAAGTAAACCTACATAACTACATAGATAACCAGTCTACAACATCTCAAGCATGTTAGAAAAATAACACTTCATCCTACTATTACAAGGAATGGGAAATAGGTAAATGACCAGATAGGCTAAATAGGACCAAACGGTCCTAAACAGAACAAATCATGAGTAGAGCAACAAAGGTATAACAATCAACCCAAAATATTTTCAATTTACCACTACACAGGCATACAAGCATGGAAGGCATAAAATAGGGGTAAAACAGGTAAACATGCAATACCCCGTTCAAGGGTATTGGAGGAATTTGCATATAATATTCAAGGACATTCAACGAAAAGGCACAAACAACCTACCTCATTGTTAAGAGATCATAATACATGAAACATAAGGATTGAATATTTTTAGAACATCGTAGATCTACGAAAACATGTAAAACATTCCACCCATGATAACATATAAAAGAGAATGAATTGGAACACGATGCTCTAGAATAGGGAAGAACTCACCGATGTGATTCCAACGCAATTGACGGTGGTCAATTCGGAGAACAGAGAGAGGATCAGAGGCTTGGAGTAGATCTACGGTTGTACCCTCTATCTCGGACGATCCAAAGCTAAAAGAAGGGTGTCCTGTCCGTCCGACGCAACCCCAGTGCGTTTAATGAAAAAAAAATAAAGTACATTGCGTGTACTTTTGGAGTACACGGGGTCTACTCGCCTTTTCCATACTACGCTTTAAGTAGCCTCCACATCACCCCACATGACCGTGTGTGTGGCCCTTACACGGCCAACACATAGCCTCGCACGACAACAAAGTTCACGGCCTGTACTCATAAAGTACACAGCGTGTACTTAAAAAATTCCCAGAAACTCCACTTTTCCCAAATACATTAGAAAAAGGAAAAACATACCTGAATAGAATGTTCGGGTTCTTACACCGATACTACCTCTCTCTCATGACACACTGCCACACTTCTATCTTCAGACACTGCTAGCTTCTTCCATTCTTCACCCGACACTATTTCTATCTTCTAACATCAATAACAAAGCACTACTGCCTTAATCAAGGTTCCGTTACATCCTCACACTGTAAGATCTGTAATCCACCACCTACAATCGAACCACTTTCTTCACCAAAAACTTATCATATCTTGTGATCCCTATTCTAAGAAGGTTGTTATCACTGAATCCAACATTTTTTGGGCATGATTATACTTCTGAGATTCACATGTAGAAATTTAATCCATGTCTGTCTATTGGGGGAAGACAAGGAGCTCCCATGAGCCGATCATCTAACATTTGTGTCGAAGCCATGTCACTATTATCCCTTTTCCATTTGATATCCATCATGAGTCCTTGCCACATGTTGATTTTGAATATTTCATCAGCCTCCATCGATTAAAACCAAATCCAAGCTGAGGATGGATCCGTGAATGGAGGAGAGCAGCCACTTCTTTGAAGAACTTAGTGTTGTTGTGGAGGAGCACTTCCAGAGGTCAAAGCCACAGTTGCACTGTTGGATGTTGAAGGCAGTGTTGCTGGAGGAGAGTCAAAGCTGAGATCCATATCTTGAAGAATAATAACCCCCAAGTGTTCCTAGATAAGGGGGGAGACAGAAGTCAAATAAATAAAAATAAAATCAAAAGTAATTAAATATTAAATCTATAATAATAATAATAATAACGACTAAAATATAATAATTAATAAATAATAAATTTTATTATGAAAATTAAAAAGTTTAAAATAATAAATAAATTAATAACATTATTGAATAAAATAAATAATAAAATAAATTACATAATAAATTAATGACAATTATTAATCACTAAATACAATTAAATTAATTTTATAATTATAAAGATATAAAATATTGAAATTATTAATGTTAATAAAATAAAATAATTAATAATAATTAATATTTTTTTTATAAAATAAGTAAATTAAAATAATCAATTAATATAATTGTATTAACATAAACAAATATTAATAATTTAATATTTTCTTCAATTTATTAATTGTATTCATAATTAATTAAATAATTAAATATTTATTATATATTTTTATGTATTAATTACTCTATATTTATACTTTTTGGATACACACCAAGCCTCGAGTCATATCTTGGTACATCACAACCATTTGACAGGTATTCAATTAAAGATGTTTTGATAATGTCACAAGTGATACAAAATAAAAGTGCAATGTGTTTGGTGATTTTAAGCACAAATAGATAAGTTGGTGTTGGAATGGGTGAGTTATAGAAAGATGAAAAAAATATTTAAATGGGAGCATAAAACAAATAGGAGAGGAGCAGATTCATCTATGACATTCATTCCCTCTGATACCTTCAACACATCTTGAAGTGTAAGATAGAGTAGGAGAATTTTTCAACTTCTTCGAGACCCAAAGGTAAAGACAATGCAAAATCTCAGGAGAAAAAGTGTATATCTTTTTAATCTTAATTCTCTTCCTTTCATTAAGTTTTTAGTTTTAATTTATTTTCAGGAATAGAATATTATTTTGTGGGTAAATTTTTTTCTTGTGGAAATCTCTTATTCTTTTTTTATTTCACTTATTTACATCAATTTTATATGAAATTGGAATCTATTACTGAGATGGGTCCTGATCATTTCAAAATTTGTTTTCACAAATCTTTTTTCCAAATTCATTTCTTCAATATCACTTGGTGATATTTATCTTGAATGTTTTCCTTCTATTTTAGTTTTAAAAAATTTAGACAATAATTAGTTATATTGTTTCTGATTATTTTTTTTAAATTTCCTTTTCTTACTAATTTATCATAAAGTGGAAAATTTGATGATTTGTTAGTATGTATGATTAATATCCTAGTGAGGGTGTATAATCCATCATTTTTTAAGAATTTTTATTTAATAAATTTTTAGTAAATAAGATATTAATTTAACTAGTAGCTTTAGTTTTTTCTTATGTATCTTTGTTGATAAGTTTCTTCCCAATCCTAGTTCCGTGTTTTCTTTTTATACTTCATCTTTTCTCCTATTTTTACTTATTTTCTTAGAGAAATAAATGTATCAACATTATAGTATTTCATCAGAAAAATAAAAAGTAAAAAAATTAAATAAAATACTCTACCCACTATTTTTAATAGTGGGGTATTTTTAAAATTTTGGTCACCCAAATTTTTTTCCCTTCCCTTGGGTTCGACCGTATTTACTTCTATATAGTAGTTAGTAGGAAAAATAAATAAATGAACATTGATATCAGTTTAATGATGATTGATCCAAATATAATCCTTTCGAAACTCCCTAATATTTTCATTCATCCATAAAATTCATGTACCACAATAATTCTTCCAAATTTTATTACTTTTAATATTTTTAAAATAATTTTTTATATTTTTTATTAATTGAATAAATACAATGATGGAATTGTCTAAACATTTAATATAATAATTTAATCACAAAATTTTAAAAATAAAATATCCTGATAAAAAATTAAATAATATTTAAATGATAATTTATAAGTAAATTATGCCCTCTTTATCCTTATGTAATAATATTAGAGAAATTAAACTCAAGAGAGTGACATTTTGTATTAATTATTATCATAGGTTAATATATAGTTCATAAAAAAATGGAACCAATTGACCATATATTCAAGAATAGAATGGTCATGATCAAACTCCACTCATCCAATAGGATCAATTAATGTGTTTTAGAATTTCAATGATTTATCCCAATGTTTGGACCCTATTTTACCAATTTTACCCATTCAAAGGTGCACAAATTTACTATGGATACTAAACATATTCATGAAAAAATAAAATGAGCCTACTTAGAAAATTTTTCCAGATAATTATAAGTATGCGATCCATTTCTCATGATCAAATTTATATAAGTTAAAGAAACTCATAATAAAATAAGTGTGTAAAATAAGATGAAAACTATTTTTTTAGAAAAAATCATTTTAATTATAAAACTGAATATGTATTCTTATTTCATATGTTTAGAAACAAGGGATGAATTTTTTAGAAAAATAATATAATTTATATTATATAATTTTTTAAAAATCATTCACTATTGGTGATTAATTTAATTTATTGATATTAAAATACATTGTGTGCATAAAAATAATTATTTTAGAAAAACATATCTTTTACTTTCAAATTATTTTATTTTTATTTATATAAAATTTATAACTATAGAATTTTTTATTAACCATAAATTCTTCAAAATTTAGTTCTTATTATTCTTATCTAGAAATTTAGAAGCTAGGTTATAACATTATATGATATTATAGTTCAATAATTTTTAGGGTTTTTTGTATTTCAAGGTATAGAAGATATTTTATTAAAGGGAAATATATCCTAAAATCATAGGGTGTTACACATTTTTCTATCTCTTTATTTTACTTAAAATAGTTTTGTGGTCATACCTCCCTAATCAACTCATAGGGAAGAAATATAGAAAGAGTGTAATTGTGGTATTCTCCAATGAAGATTATTCATTTTCAATATGATAATATCATACAATGGGGATGATGTTGGGAAAATATAAATGTTATAAAATTATATAGTCTATATTTATGAGGTCCTTCAAGAGATGTGTGTTAGAGGATTTGGGTTTGATTGAGGTGTCATGTTTCTCTAATTTTGTGATAGATGATTCATTTTTGCACATTTGGGTTCTCCTGTGTATGATTATGGTGAGTTCAGTGGACATGTTTTTAGAGGTGGTAGTTTTTATATTTCATTTGGTTTAGTGGGGTTGTTCTATGTGACATCCAATATTTTTTCATGTTTGGTTATCTTTCATGATTCTATTCAATAAGGATCTATTTTCTTGTGGGTTAAAGTTTCTCGCAGTTATGGTGGGTAGGAAGAAATGATAGGTATACTAAGGAAGAACATCAGTTTTAGGTGTAAATGGGTCATTCCAAAGATGGGAAGAATGGGTTAACTTGATCTTAAGGTGATGTTGATGTGCCGTATGGGGTGGTGGATGATCTGTGTTTATGATTTGATGAAAATACCTATAATTCACATTTCTATATTAATTTAATTATTTCAAAATATATCTTCAATGAGGATATAATATTCTTATCCAATAAACAAGGGATGGGTTAGATGGAGGGGCTACTTGGTATTTTTTTACTCTCGTTATAATATACTAAAACCCACACTCTTGGATCTGGCAACTAGCACCAAGGCGTAATTCCCGGAAAAAGGGAAGGCATTGCCTTTGAAAAGTAAACAAGCACAACAGAGTAAGAAAGTGTAAAAGTAAACAGTAAGTAGAAACTGTAACAAGCTGTACTGAAAGTAAAAGGGGTTGGAAATACAAGCCCAACTGTAAAGTACAACTGAAAGGGAAAAACAACAACTGAAAGGAAAACCCACAGCGTCGATCCGTCCTCTGGAAGTCCCACCTGAAGGGTGGGTACAGATATCCTCCACTGCTCCTCGGGTCCACCTGACCGCTCCGAGTACGTCCCACCCAGTGGTCCACCTCCAGGTACCGTCCTGCTCCGCAAGCCTCCACCACGACCAGCGTTGTCCGTCGTCTGCAACCAACACAACGTAGTGCGGGCATAGCCCGTGCAGGGGTGAGTATAAGCTACTCAGTAGGGACCCCGAGACCCCCGAAGGTCTCCCGAAATCCACAAAGGATAAACTACAAGGAAAGATACCATCACAAAGTAACATCCGACATTTCTTAGGTATATGCCCATACATATACCTAATTCATCAATTTCCGTTCGGCTCCAACACCCGAGCCCAATCACAACCCAGCCCACACAGGAAAGAAAAACATAACCCACACAGGATAGTACAACACAATCCACAAAGGAGAGAAAAAGTAATCCACATAGGATAGCTCAACACAATTCACAAAGGAGAGTAAATAGTAAATCCACACAGGATAGCTCAGCACAATCCACAAAGGAGAGTAACACAGGATTCAGATCACACAGGTATACTTCTTTGGATGACGATAAAGATGATCACTAATCAATCTAAGTCGTCGGACCCACAAAGGATCGATAGGTACTAACCCCCACCATGACCCACACAGGATCAGACCCACACAGGATCAATAGGTAACTAACCGCCGCAAAGACCCACACAGGATCCGACCCACACAGCACCTGTAGGTGCTGGCTCACACAGAACCGCTGAGCGCTGACCCACACAAGATCGGATCCACACAGGATATGTAGCACTGATCCACGTAGGATCGCTGAGTGCAGTAGTCGTCGCAGTCCACTGAGGATCTCTGCACAGTCGTCGTCGCAGTCCACTGAGAATCTCTGCACAGTCATCGGAGTCGCAGCCAGCACTAGGGTTCCCGCACATAGCAAGCTCGTTCGGGAGGGTCCGCTCCACAAGACGAGATGGTGATACATCAACTGACACAAAGTCCGAAGTTGATGTATCCAAAAGTTCCGTATCGTCAACAGGAACTCAACGTCGCAGACGGCGCGTCAATCGGACGCCTGGTCTAAGAGTTATTGGCTTTTTCGTCCCAGGGGCCCGGTTGGTTTTTAAGGAAAACCCAACCCGACTGTACTCCACCTGCGTCCAAACCTCGGCCGAGGTATGCCAAAAGATCGGTCTCACTTAGAGGAAAACAACAAAGTCGACGGCACATCGATCGGACGTCTGAAGCTCAAGATATGAGTGTTTCTGCTCCGAGGGCCCGGTTAGTTTCGTGTACGAACCAACCCGGCCGAACTCAAAGTATTCCTAAACCTTGAGTGCAATATATCGAAAAGACCATCTCGATCCAAGGATCGCGTTGCCGCTGACGGCGAGTCATTTGGAGGCTCGTAGCTCATGTTACGGGCAAAAGACCGAAACGGTCCGAAGACGGGGGGGTCTGGGCCCGGGCTGACCCGGACCGACCCCCCCTGGGTCGGCCGAACCGGGTCGACCCGAACCGGGTCGACCCAACCCGTTCCAACCCGGCCGGACCCGGTTCGGCCTGGCCAGGGCACGGCCTGGCTCGGCCGGCCGGTCCGGCTTGGCTCGGCCGAGCGGCCGAGCAGCGCGGGGGGCTCGCTGCCCCCGCGTGATAGCACCGCGGCCCCTGTGGGGGGCCACCCTGGTCAACGGACACGGCAAAGGCCGCATCCCGCGTGTGCGCTGGACCCGCGCGGCCGCGGGTCCGCTGGCGCCGCCACCGGTGGCTTTCACGGGCCACCGGAGTTGCTCCGGGGGTCCGTTTTCCTTCCCGTCTGCGCCGCTGTTCCTCCCGGGTTCCGTTCTTCACTACGGGATCATCAAATCGCCCTTGCGTCACGTTTTGTCATCACCTGCCAAATCCGCACGACAACGAATAACTGTGGAGGGTTGTCGGGCCGAGTTTATTTGGCCCTCACCCTCCGCGTTAGGTGATAACAATTGGGAGGATTAAACAACACATCAAACATCAATTTTAATAAATTAAAATTGTTTTTATGAAACAGGTTCTTTAATTTAAAAGAAATGTTCATGGAATATAAAATATTTCACAACAACCCCTACCTCGTCAAGTCGTCGCACGCGCGTTCTTCTCTGAATTGATCGGCGTGGAAGGTGGGGATCTTCGCGTCGTCGCGGTATCCGGCGTTGCATCGACGAACTCAACGGATGATCGAAGGTTTTTATCGTGGAAGAAGGAACGTCGCAGAAGAACGTCACGGGAGAGGAAACGTCGGCGTTGCGGCACACGGCGTCGCGTCGTCGATCTTCGAGGGTTCGGCGTTCTTCGTCAGAGGCCGGCGTTCTTCGCGTTCTTCGCGAAGGAGGATGAAGAACTCTTGGTTTCTGTCAAATCCTATCAACGAACATTTTTCCAGAAGTCGTGCGTTGGTCTTATTTTATTATTACGCCAACAGATTTAAAACAGGTTAAGAAACAAATGAAATTAATTCATAGAATTAATTAAATGAAGAAAACCACCAAATTAATTCAACGAATAAAACCGCCCAATTAATTTGTGCGTTAAGAAATTAAGAAAACGCGTCAGTTGACTTTCATAATAACGGGTTTTCGCGGGTGCGTTACTTAGTAGAAAAGAAACGGTGGGGCTCGTGCAGGCCCCACCTCACAAATATCCTACCAAGAGGGTAGAATATTTTTGGATAGCACCCTATCCGCAACAACTCAGCTTATGTAGCTTTAAGTGGCTTCAAGTGGCTTCCAAGTGGCTTAAGTGAAATAAAATAAAGTTTGTCGCACAACTTTATTTTATTTCATAACTTTCAACCCAAAAATTAAAAACCACACCCGAGAAAACGCAACTCCGGAAGAGGCGTTTCTAAGCAATTACCGGCGCTCCGATTCCATCGGTGCCCTCAGAATTTGATTCCGAGCACTGGTTCAAAAGTTAGAAAAACCCGCTCGTCCGTTCACTGAACGTACCCGAGCCAAACTTCGGAAAATGATTACGGGCACACCAGGCCTCAGAATCAGGTGCCGTCAGAAACTGCGTTCTTGTAAAAATCCAAAGAAAATTAAGAAAAAAATTTCCTTGAATTTTTCGGGTCTTTAAATCACTCCCACCTCGGGGCTTTACGTCCCTGTAAAGATAAATCATAAACTAGGGAAACAAATGTGGGTACTGAGAACGCATCTGAGCCTCCTGCTCCCAAGTGCTCTCCTGGAGGTTCCTGTGCTTCCATCTGATGCGCACAAGAGGAATCGATCGTCCACGTAGGACCCACTCCTGTCGATCCTTGATCCCCACCGGGACCTCCACAAAAGTCGCCACATCATCCACGTCTAGCTCCCCATAGTCAATGATGTGTGTTGGGTCGTGCACGTATCTCCTCAGCTGAGATACGTGGAAGGCGTCGTGCACCCAGTGCAACTGAGGTGGTAGATCCAGGCGATAAGCCACCTCGCCAATCCTACTGATGACCTGGAAAGGTCCGATGAAGCGTGGAGACAACTTGTCGCCTCGGCCAAATCTCTGTAATCCACGTCGAGGTGAGACACGCAAGAAGATGTGGTCACCATCCCCGAACTCTAGTGGCCTCCGCCTCCTATCAGCATAAGACTTCTGCCAGCTCTGAGATGTCCTCATCCGCTCTTGGATGACCTGGACCTTCTCTGTCGTGGCATGGACCATCTCTGGTCCCACAAGTGCTGACTCCCCAGGGTCTATCTAGCACAAAGGAGATCTGCAAGGTCTGCCGTACAACGGCTCGTATGGTTCCATCCCGATGGTGGAGTGGTAGCTGTTGTTGTACGCGAACTCCACCAAGGGTAGGTGGTCCTCCCAGCTGCGACCAAAGTTGAGGACACATGCGCGGAGCATGTCCTCAAGAGTCTGAATGGTCCTCTCTCTCTGACCATCCGTCTGAGGGTGAAAGGCGGTGCTCAGACGTAGACGCGTCCTAAACGCCTCCTGCAACCCCTTCCAAAGTTGGGAAGTAAAGCAAGGGTCTCGATCGGAGACGATAGATGATGGCACTCCGTGAAGCCGTACAATCTCTTGAACGTAGAGACGCCCCAAGCTCTCCACTGAGCCCTACTCTCTGATGGGTAAGAAGTGTTCCGACTTGGTGAGTCGTTCAACAATCAGCCAAATGGAGTCATGACCTCTGGAAGTGCGTGGAAGTCCAGTCACGAAGTCCATGGATATGCTGTCCCACTTCCACTCCGAGACCTCCAAGGGCTGTACCAAGCCTGCTGGTACCTGATGCTCTGCCTTCACCTGCTGGCAAGTGAGGCATCGAGAAACGAACTCTGCCACAACCTTCTTCATGCCCAGCCACCAGTACTGTCGTCTGAGGTCCTGTTACATCTTTGCCACTCCAGGATGTACCGCCAAACGAGAAGTGTGAAACTCTCTCAGTACCTCCTCATTTAAAGCAACTAGTACTAAGGTACGTCCTCTGAAAAGGACGTCGTGCTCTGCTCTAAGGGAGAAACCATCAGGTGCCTATCCCGAGGATATCTGTGCACGCCGTGTCTCATAGTCAGCGTCCCCACGCTGTGCCTCTCTGACCTGCTGTAGAAGTGTAGGAGAGACTGTGAGAGACTGAAGTAAGGCTGCTCCGTCCCTATCCACAAAGGATATCTTCAAGGTGGCTAGCTGCTCTATCGCCTCCTCAAGTAGCTGAATTCCTGTCCTCCTGTTGAGATCATCGGCTACTATGATCCCCTTCCCAGGAGTATAGAATATCTCAAAGACATAGTCCTGGAAGAACTCGAGCCATCGCCGCTGTCTCAGGTTTAGGACCTTCTGAGAGAAGATGTACCTGAGACTCTGGTGGTCAGAAAAGACTATAAAGCACTCGCCCATCAGATAGTGCCACCATGTCTTCAGTGCAAAGACCACTGCTTCTAACTCCAGGTCATGCGTGGTGTAGTTCTGCCCATGCGGCCTCAACTGACGTGATCCATAGGCAATCACGGCCCACTCCTTCATTAGTACACATCCATGTCCGGTCCCTGGTGCATCGCAGTAGACTACGTATCCAACTCCCTCCTCAGGCAACCTCAAGATAGGTGCGCTGGTCAATCTCTGTCTCAGCTCCTGGAAGCTCTGCTGACATCTTTCTGACCACAAAAAGGGTTTCCCATTCTTGGTCAAAGCTGAGAGTGGCACCGCAACTTTGGAGAAGTCCGGCACAAATCTCCGATAGTATCCGGATAGACCCAAGAAACTCCGCACCTCCGTCACGCTCCTGGGTGGCTCCCACGCTAGCACTGCCTCAATCCTCACGGGATCCACTGCAACTCCCGCCTCAGAAATGACGTTCCCCAAGAAGTGGACCTCACGTAACCAGAACTGGAACTTCGAGAGCTTTCCATAAAGCTGGTGCTCTCGGAGTGTGTCTAGTACAACCAAAAAGTGGTAGGCATGCTCCTCCTCCGTGGTCGAGTACACCAAAATGTCGTTGATGAAGACCACGACAAATCGATCGAGGTACGGCTAGAATATCCTGTTCATGAGGCTCATGAACACTGCTGGATCATTGGTTACGCCGAATGGCATAACCAAGAACTCATAGTGGCCATACCGACACCTGAAGGCCATCTTCTGCACGTCCTCATCTCGAACTCTGAGCTGATGATAGCCTGACCTAAGGTCTATCTTCGAGAACCACCGCGCTCCATTGAGCTGATCGAAGAGGTCATCAATCCTCGGTAGCAGATACTTGTTCCTCACTATCTCCTGGTTCAAGCGACGATAGTCGACACATAGTCTCAAGCTCACGTCCTCCTTCTTGGAGAACAATATCGGGGAAGCCCAGGGTGAAACATTGGGTCGGATGAACCCCTTGCCCTGCAAGTCCTCCAACTGTACCTGCAGCTCTCGAAGCTCAGCGGGGGCCATCCGATATGCTGGAGTGGATATCGGGGTTTTCCCGGGGTACAGATTAATAGAAAAGTCTACCTCTCTGCGAGGAGGTAGACCTGGAACGTCATCGGGAAAGACGTCCGCGTACTGATCCACCACTGCAGGAAAACTAGGACTCCGCACGTCAACTGCTCCAAGGATGAGGCTAGCCAACTGATGAGTGATGGGCTATCCCCTCCTCTGCGAGAGTCCCTACTGTGTTGCAAAGTCTCCCTTCTCACCGGTGAAGGTGAACCTGCTCCTGTCGGTGCACACACATCGCACCTTGTGCCTAAAATAGTCAATCTACGCATGGACTGTAGATAACCAATCCATGCCCAAGATGACGTCGTAAGGCCTCGACGCCGCTACAAGAAGATCCCAGCCAAATATCTCGCCTCCTAGAGTAAGCTTACACTGCCGGAACCAGTGCGTAATCGTCGAGTCTTCTCCCGTAGGGGTCTCTAGCCATAATTATCGAGCCAACGGCTCTGTCGGAATCTCGGAGCTCCGAACAAGGGCAGTGGATATGAAAGAGTGACTCGCTCCTGTGTCTATAAGAACTGCAACAAGGGTGGAATAGACACAGATCGTACCTCGAATAATCTCTGGCGTGCCGTGGTCATGGGCCTCCGCTACCTAGAGCTGTACATGTCTCTGCCCGCCAGCTCCCGGTGGTCGAGGTGGCCCTCCTGGTGGTGGTGGAGGTAGAGCCTCAAAGCGTCGCCCACCACCCGCTGCTCGGCCAGCTCCTCTGCCTCGTCTGCCTCCTCCCTGTGGACTTCCACGGTCGACCCTCTACCTCTGCTTGGGTGGCCCCTCCATCGTATGCTGCTCCTCGGCACGGCGGGTCGGGCAGTCACGAGCCATGTGGCCCTGCCCGCCGCATGCGTACCACTGCCTGCCTCTCGAAAGACTGGCTCCGTGCTGTGTGCCCCACACTCATGAGCCAGTGTCCTGAGGTCGTCTACGAGAGGGTCTGGTCTGCCTGGAAACCTGAGTCATCCATCAGCTACCTGCTGCCAAAGACTCCGCTACCTGCCGCCCTGCGGTAGGTCTCGCAGCTGAAGTAGACTCAGCAAGAAAGCTCTCGATCAGAAGGGCTCGCTCCAGTACTCCATCCTGGGTCAGGATGCTGAGGGAGATCAGTGATGCCCTGATCTCTTGTATCAAACCCTTCTCAAAGGTCTGGGCCTGGAAGAAGGGGTCTCGTACCATGTCGGTCGAGTAGCAAGAAAGATCGGTAAACCTCTCCGCGGACTGGGCGACCGTCAAGCTGCCCTGCTGCAGCTGAAGAAGCTCCTGGATGTGAACTGCACGGAGGTTGTCCGGGACGAACTCTGAGCGGAAGAGGCTCTCGAAGTCCGTCTAGAGAAGAGATGCCTCATTGTGCACCTAGAGCATCAAGCTCCACCATCGGCCCGCTGCTGCCTGCAGTAGGCTCGTCGCGAGGATCACCATGAGGTCTGCTAGTGTCCTAACTAGCCTGAAAACTCGAACGACCGCCTCCATCCAGTCCTTGGCTACCTGGGGATCCGTCTCCCCATGAAACCGGGGTGGTCACTGGCACTGGAACTCGTGCAGAGCTCCGAGGCGATGTGCATCGTCAGCGGTCGGTGCTGGAAGCATCGGGGGCTCGGCGGGTAAAGGTACCGCCGGTGCCTCTGCTGTCAACGGGCCCTGTACTGAGGCCCCGTCGCTCGGTGGGCTGTCGTCGCGCTCTACTCTCAGAACCCTAGATGGATTCCGTCGTGGGGCCATCCTGATAAAAAAACAAGTGCGCCTGGTTAGAACAGTATACCTGGTGAGCTGACACAAGTAATCACGAAGAAAACTTGAAAACACACATGCAATCAATGTTTTCATGCATTATGTTGGAAATCAGAAGTCAGGGTCCTGGTGTACGGATACGTCGGCCTCCACACCAGCACTGGACTCCCTGGACTGATAACCGCATTGGACTCGCTGGACTGATAATTATGACCCATTATTTTCTATCCAAACATTAGAACATTAAAAGGAAAAATTATATCACTTAAATTCTTGAAGACCTATTTGGTCTATAATTTTAGATAATTAGGATAAAATCCTACATAATCAATACCCATGTCATAAAATTAACATTTATCCCACTTAAACCAATGTTTCTTTTTCCACATTAAATCATCATATTCCCCCATATGAAATATATTCTAAAAATAATTCATTCAACCACATTCCTTATAACCTAGAAAAAGGAAACATAATAAAGAATACCTCAAATTCTCAATAAGGGTATACGTAAACAATAGCAATTGAAATTCATCAATGACTATAAAAATTGTATAATGGTAGGATGACATAATCAGTGTCCACGATAGAACCATAAATGAACATATACACCACAATATCATGATCAAGAAATATAAAAACATGGAAAAGGAAAGTATTCTCCAAATTAATAATCATGATCCATGTGTTATCAATATTGATACTAAGAAACAATATAAATCCATAAATACATCACATAAATGTGTTGGTATATTGAAACATTTTTCTATATATCCTATGTTAAACCATGTCATAAAAAATGGATCTATTTAAATCCATAGGAGAAACGCCTAGGTAACACCCTACTTATTACCTATCAAGAAAAGTACATTACCCAATGCATTATAAGGCTATCTGGGTACACCCATATTTCATGCTATAATGGGCTCAACCAATGCTACCTAGGATCCACCATCATAAAAGCTATGATGGGCTCACCCGGTACTATCTGGGCCGCCACATCATATAAGTTGTAATTATATCTCCATGTGTTATCTATTCCACCCCACTGTATAAGATTTCCAGTAACTGCAAATAAAGTACATGTAGATTTTTTCATCATAATTCTCATATAAAAAATCATTATTCCTTTTTAAAACCTGATTAAACAATGGAAAATAAATGGGTTTCATTTCAATCTCTTTTAAACATGACTAACCCCTGGAAAAGAAATAGGATCCATAACAATCTTCATCGAACAATCTTAATTCATCTAAAAAAATAATTAGGATGGTATCAATACACCCCATTGGAGAAAAGGTAAAAAATGTTTTAGTGAAATTCATTAAAGGAAATTCCATTAAAATATCATGAAAAATATAATGGATGAAAATATTGTTTTTCATTTTTAAAATGACTTTTTAATACATTAAATATTATGAAAAAAAAATCACTAAAAATAAATTTTAAAATCAACGATTTTACAAAATATTAAGAATTATTTTTTTCAAAAATAGCCATGTAAAATTTTAATAGAAGCTTCAATGAAATGATGGTCCTGATGGTTAAAAATCCTTATATATAATACATGTTAAATGAACATTCCATTAGAAATGAAAAATGTTTTGAAAAGTTATTTGAAGAGAAAACAATAATAAGATTACATTGAAAAGAAAATTTAAAAAAAATTAAAATGGATAAAAATTAATTCAACAATTAATTTTGACAATGTTTAAAACATTTTGTGGAAAAATTTACAAAACATGGTTCTGGAAGAAAACCAATTTCTGAATGAAGAGAGAAATGATGTTCAATTTTTTAAAATACACTTTATTAAAAATTTCAAGTACCAAAGTGTAGAAAATATTAAAATAACTTGAAAATATTAATAATAACCATATGAGAAGATAATTCATGAGAATTATAAGATTTAAAATTGAGTGACTTAATCATACAAAATCTTGATAAATGATGATATTGTATCAAAAGACTCTTACCTATTTTTTAAAATTTAATAATAATCCCTATTAAAGAATGAAATTAAATGAAACAAAAAATATAAATACAATAATTTGATTCATGATATAAAATTTAAAAGGGGTAGTATATACACCTCCTAAAAGAACATATTTGTGCAACATAACCGACATCTCAAAGAATGTAAATTGAGAAAAAAAAACCCTACTACATTAGTAATATTCAAACCATAAACCAAATGATAGAGATATATTCAAATGGATATTTCAATCAAAATAAATTTAAGTATATCAATAATAAAAATACATTCATGGTAATTATATACACCACACAAAAAATAAATTGGTTAGTATAGCATATATCTCACAGAAATAAAAGTGAGATGAGAAAACCCTTACCTTGAGTTTCTCTTGTCACGTGTGTCTATACCTTACTGAATAATAAATTTATTTCAACTATTTACTTGATTGAGATATTATTTTAAATTTTATTCTCACTATTATTTCACTTATTAACATGTTACATACAATTATTAAATTGATTAAGTTTACATTGTATGTTTTGACCATATACGATTTGTGTGTAGAAAACAACTTATGTAGCTTGACTATGGTCAAAGTGGTAATTATTTGAACATATACATAATAATAATAACGAAATAATTATAATATTAATACTTTAATTATAATATTAAAATCAATCATTAAATATGGTTATGAAAAATGAACTAATGTTCTGATCAAGGTGACGGGAGGCCGTACAAACACAAGAGTAACATTTCAATTTTTTAATGATCCGTATAGAAAGAAGGGAAGATAAATTTTATTTTTAAATAATTATCATAATATATAAAATACTATATTATTTAATTATATATACTTATATATTTTATTTTTTGAGGTGGTGGTGAAAAAAATCACATCTCTTCGAGGAGGCGAATGTCCACATGTCCCTAAATGACATTGTCATATTTTTAGTGAGTGAAAAGGTAAAAAGAAAATAATATATTATATTTAAATAATTATAAATATGTCGTAAATATAATAAATATCTCATTTATATCACATATAGGTTTTTATCATTATCCTCATTTCCTTCCATGTAACACATTAGTGAAAAACGAGTCGCATCGCTTCGCGAGGCAGTAGTCCACCATAAACATTAGCGGCGATATCATATCCTGTAGAAAATGGTATATAAGAGGGAATATTTTTCATAATGAATACATGGGTATATTTATGTTATTAATATCATATATAAACTTTAAATTTATCATTACACCCCACCTAGTGAGGTGGTAATGAAAAAAATGAATGACATCATTTTGCGAGGCAGTATGATGTCGTACAGATGAATGATGATTTCATAACCAATTTAAAATAAGTTTATGTTTTTTAGGTCATAAACATGACATAAAAAAGTCTCAATTTATGTATGATTATTATTTTATTATTTAATCATGGCATAATAAAAATTTAAGCATGTGGAGAAAGAAATAAAATAAAAATGTGCATTGAAGAACGTCGCCTCCTCTTTGGGTATCCCCTTAGCTTTACACAACATCCCATCATATGTTAGATTTACTCAAAAAATAAGGATTATAGGATTAGCGGAGGTAATTTAGGATTTTATTTGGGTAATTATTGTAAGAACCCAATAGTTTTGATTGTGTGAATAATGGAGGGGAGGGTGGAATTTAATATGTGGGGTGAATGCCACACTTATAATGTTTTTTGAATGAGTGAATTCCACACACATTTGTTTCACATCCCCATGACCCAATAATTATATACACTCTAGAATATAATTTTTAAGGTATAAATATTTCTAAAAACGGTTTTTGGACATGTTTTGGGTCATTTTTATACATTATATTCTATGTTTAACCACTAGTTAAACTCATTTTACATTGATTATCATAATTAATTTTAACTATTTTCACAAATTAAAATGTTAAAAAACTAATTTGACATTATTAGATAATATAAATTGTTCTGATTCAAAATTTTTATTACATTTTTAGAAATACAACTCATATATTGGTAGAATTTAATTTAAAATTAATCCTACTGACATAATGATACTGTTGGATTTTAAGAAGAGTATTTATTGGGAAAAGGGTTGATTCTATAAAAAATCTTCAACTAACAATAATAATTTAATGAAAATAGACTAATATTTTCTCAAATATATTATATATATTTCATTAAAAACATTTTCAATTATAAATTATTATAATTAATTAAAATAGATAAATATTATGCATTTTAAAACATTTTCGAGAAAACCCATTTTTAAACCCAAAAATAGTCTTCAACTTAAAAAATATATAAATTTTATTGAAAAGTAATTAAATGGGTTAAATATAACTAAATAATACATATTTTAATTGAAATCTTATTCAAAACATACTATGACTTTTATATTACTTAATTTATTGGAAAGAAAAACATCTTACAAAAATTAGTATTTTTTCACTATTCATCCAAAAATGAACCTTTCCATAAAAATACCAAAAATTCATATAAGAACCTGATTCTTACTTTTGAGGTACTATTTTCTTCCTTTCTCTTTTCCTTAAGTGTTTTTGAGAAAATATGGAAAAAGGGGGAAAATCGCAAATTTTGGAAGTACACACCGTGTACTTTTCCGCATGCCGTGTAATTTTGGCCGTGTGGGATGAGTACACGGGGCATGTGGCCATGTCGGCAATGAAGGGTGTAGGAACCGACTACACGTCGTGTAGTGGTTCCTTACACGCCGTGTAGTTAGTCGACAGTTGAATAGTAAGGCGGTGGCCAGTTGTGTCACAGAACACGTCGTGTGCTCAATAAGACACGTCGTGTAGTCATGTCAGCAGATGAACAGTGCCACGCTGGCGAGAAGCCGCCAGAGGAACAATTTAAAAATGGGAAGTACACGTCATGTACTTGGAATTACACGTTGTGTACTTTGTTTCTTTTCCTCTTAAAATAGGCAGTATTTTCCCTTGTTCACAGGGAAGTCTTAGAACAGGAAGAGGGTTCGGGAGAGGAAGGCCGGAGCTTTGGAGATCCACTGAGTGCACATCAGTAATCAGTTTCCTCCTCGGACGATCTCGTTAGAACTGCACGGGTAAGAGCTTCCTTATCCTGGAATGTCTCTTTCCAATTCTTCTTCTAATGGAAGTTATTTGCATTAAGGCGAGAATTCTTTTACCTCAGATCTATGACGTCTTTGGGCATTTCGGGAATCGACATTCACGTATATCATTCGTTGGTATTAAAGGTAGGTGGATTGGTGTTTATTTTTCCAACTTTCATGTGTTTTGTGTGTTTTTGAGCTACGAACCCATATTTGGGGTGTCGTGTGGCTGAGGCCGTGGCTATTTTGATACCTAGAATTGTATAGGTGATTAAATAAAGTTGTAAAACTGCTACTTGGGATCGTTGTTTGGATCCAGGACCTCCCCAGGGTGTGTTCCTCTGTTTAACTGTTTGGCCAGGATACCTGAGGGTATGCCTTGTTTATATTATGCTTTTAAAGGGATGATTGTTGAATTTCCTTGAGAGGAATTGCTTGTATATTGTTGTTTACATGTTGGGCTTGGCCCGGTTACCTATTTAGCATGAGGTAAGTGTTGTGATTATCATGTGGGAATTATACTACTTAGCCTATGGGCAACTTCTTCCATGCCTGTGGGAAGCTAATTCTGTTCCTATGGGCGACACTTCTTACACTTGTGGGCAATATCCGTATGCCTATGGGCAGATTCTTGTGTTTGGATTTCTCTTTACCTGAGGGTAGGATTTTATGTGTCTGAGGACATTGGCTATTTACTTATAATAATCAATGTGGTGATATTTTAAATTAAATGATTAAATAGATATTAAAATGGCAATATAACTGGTTAAGTTTGATACTTTCTGTACTACTTACTTTATTGCATTTTATTACTAAACACTGTTGTTGCATGCTTTCACAAAGTTGGGAACGGGCCATGGGTGGGTTCCTACTGGGAAATTATTTCTCACACCTTGTTTGGGTCATGCTTTTCGACCCGAACAAATTACATTTCTACAAGTGTAGATAAGGGCAAGGGTCCCTATATAGGTACTTGATTGCTGCTGGGGTGTATGAGAGCATGGGACCAAGAATTGGCTCACGATGCCGTTGGCTGTTCTGTTTTACTTTTCTGTACTTTTACTTCAGTTTTATTGTATTTTATTGCAATGTAACATGTTATGGCTGTTTTATAGAATAGTGACATGCTACATCTTCATATATATATGACTACTAATTTCCCTTTTTTTTATCAGTTCTTCATTTTCAGTTATATGTACTGTTACTGCTTCCGTTGTTGTTGTATGTTTAAATTATATTCCACTGCACTACAATTTGAAAAATGAGGGCATAGTTTCCCCACTATCAGACCTGGGCCCTTTCTGCTAGTCAGCAACCTCTGGCGTTTGGGGAGATGTGCTTGAGGTCACGTGGTGAACCGGGTTCGGGGAACCCATTGAGTGGCACCCGGATCCGGGACGTTACAAAGTGTTATCAGATGAGTTCTTTTCTTTGACTTACTATTTGGAGCCTTAGTCAGTGATATGACGGGAATGGTAGTTGGTAATAGGTTATGCCTGGGAGTAGCTAACCTATGTATAGGGAAAATCCAATTTACCTCGTGTTGCAATTTTCTGATTTTGCAATTTGCAGTTGATATGATTTCACCATTGGGTGACACACTTGTGATTGTGCTGTTATATTTTATCCTTGGATCTATTTAGTTGTAACCAGATGAGATGAGGATATGCCATCTCATGCATCATTTAGGAAAATTATAGAAATCACATGCCATGCATTGTTCCATGCCATGTAGGTGAATTAGAAATTTCATGTTGTTGTGATAGTTATTGTGCTAGTAAAGCATGCTGTTGTGATAGCTACTTGATAAATACCTGCTATGTGATAGGGTATTTTTGTATAAGCATGTTTATAGAATGGACGCCAAACTTTGGTTTTTAGGGAGTATGGGCCCTCATTGTCTGGAATTTGGTGGATTGTTGGGTGTTTACCGTATTTCATAACACAGATAAAATGGAAAACTTTGATTCGTGGGGAGTATGGGCCCTCACGGATTGGAATTTGGAACTTAGGTGTTGTTTTTCAGTGTTTTCTTCACACAGGAGTAGTTTTTGAGGCATACTGTCTGGAATTCCCAGTATACATGCCATGTAGTACCTTCAACACAATGTGTATGTTCTTCTATTCGAGAAGAAAAATAAACTTTGAGTACATTCCATGTACCCAGATTACACGTCGTGTAGTCTCTTCCCATGTCATAAACTGTGTGGACAGTGACACAGGGAAGGGAAGAGCATGGAGAGAACATGCTATGTAGCTTCTGTACATGCCGTGTAGTGTTGACCCGGAGTCTGCCCGTGTGACTAACAAACACGGACGGAGGAGACCTTAAGACATACATGTCGTGTCCACTATGGAACATGCCGTGTAGTCTGACCTGGGAACCCGGCCTTGTAACTTACAACACGGCTCGGTGTAATCTTTTCGAGTACACGCCGTGTGTATATTGAACACGTCGTGTAGTGTGAGTCATGTGCCCGACCGTGTAACTAACAACGCGGGTCAGCGAAGCTCGTCTAGAACACGCCGTGTACCTGTGGGAACACGCCGTGTGTATATTGAACACGCCGTGTAGTGTGAACCGTGTGCCCGACCGTGTAACTAAGAACAAGGGTCAGCGAAGCTCGTCTAGAACACGCCGTGTACCTGTGGGAACACGTCGTGTAGTCTTGTCTGAAGAAAGACCATGTGGAGTTAGCCGTGTGGCTGGGGAAATGGGGTTGTTGACACGCCGTGTGCGGGTGTAACACGCCATGTAGTGTCAAGATGAGTAGTTGGTCGTGTCACAGACGACACGGGCAGTTGAAAAAGTACACCATACACACCGTGTAGATTATGTACATGCTGTATAGTTTTGTTCAATGGGAGCCATGTGGCTTAGCCGTGTAGAAGGACCCGGACAGGGAAGGGAAGTCAAGTACATTCTTTGAAGTTAGTGTAAACACCGTGTAGTCATGTATTGCAAATTTTGACTGACTTCTTCCTCATGTTCCCTTTTGGGTTTCTTCATTTTCATCCATTGATAATCTTGAATCTAAGGCGTGTTTTTGACTATATTGTATCATGCCGCCTAGACGACTGCGCATTGTTCTCCAGGAGAGAAGCGATGACTATACTCTAGAGGTGGTGGGCCATGGGCTACCAGTGGATCCTACAGCAGAGCCAGATGCGGATCCAACCATTATACCAGACATAGGCACGGAGGCGCAGTTCTGTGAGGGCTTTATGCGGTTTATGAAGACCTTTCAGGGAGCACCGTAGGCTGCCACATCTATGGATGAGGTGACATGTATCTTCTAGCAGCATCATCAGCCTATATTTTCAAGGGATGGAGGACCACAGGCTGCGGAGTCTTGGATAGGATCGATGCATATTATTTTTGAGCATCTTGAGACGCCTCTAGGGCGGAGGGTCAAGCTCACGACGTGTATGCCGCGTGATTCCGCCAAGAGGTGGTGGGATGTTACCACCCAGCCAGATCATCACAGAGAAATGGAATCAGAATATTTTTACGTAGTATTCTTTGACTTCTTCTTCCCAGAGACACTGAGGCCATATAGAGCTTGAGAGTTCATGAATCTGCAGGAGGGAACTATGTCGGTGATGGACTATTCTTCTCTTTTTAGCGAGCTTCAGCACTTTGCACCCGTGTTGGTAGGTGATGAGACGTTGAGAGTCAGGCGTTTTGAGGATGGTCTTCGGTATGACATCTGAGCACTGGTGAATGTTTTCAGGTTTCCTTAAGTAAATGATATTGTGAATCAGGCGCAGATTACAGAGAGGTACTTGCGGGAATCTAGTGGTGTGGGCCTGGGTGGTTTAGCACCAGTTACTGGTACTATTTCTGCTGGAAAGAGGAAGAGAAAAATGGACTTATCTCAGGGTGGCAGTACCAGTCAGAAGAATACTTCAGGTGGCCAGGTCATGTGCTACCAGTGTGGTAGATAGGGGAAAAAGAGGCCACAGTGTCCACGAGACCCAGTGGAGTGCCGAGCTTGCGGTAGGATTGGTCATCTGTAAAGATTTTGCAGGGAATTTCTACCAATGGATAGTGAGATGGGTTCTATGCAGACTCCATGTGTGGGAGCAGGAACAACATCTTCTTACCAGTCAGGGAACTGGAATACGTCTGGGCGTGTAGGTATAGATGGTGGTCGTGGCCATGGAATCCAGACACCAGGATCTCAGAGGCAGCAGGGCGGGACAACTTAGGGTAGTCAGGCTGTGTCGCAGGGCTGCTGCACTGGGCAGGCATTTGCAGTGCAACAGACCCAGCAGGAGTAGGATCCCGAACCTTCTACTATCAGAGGTACTATTCTAGTAGATTATGTCTTGTCTTCAGTACTTTTCGATACAGGTGCTACACATAGTTTCATATCTGTAACCGTTGTGGAGAGCCTTGGGCTCTGTGTTTCTAATTCTTCTGGTATCATGACATTAGAAACTTTTTTTGTGACTAGAACGGCATGTGTGCGTCAGTGCAAGGAGTGCCCCCTTGAGTTTGTTGGGTGTCACTTCCCTTGGTACCTCTATGTCTTAGAGATGACAGCTTATGACGTTATTCTCGGTATGGACTAGTTGGTTCCCTTTCGAGCCATTGTAGACAGCTATCGTCACAGGGTGTGTTTCACGTCACCAGAGGGTGGAGAGTTTCTATACAATGGTGAATGGGATGTTCAGGCGAGTTGAGCTGGACCAGAGCATCATGGTTGAGGTGGAGTCACAGCCCAGATTACGATTTTATATCTGGACGACCAGGGGTCTTGTCAAAAGGATTTACATCCAGTGGTTGATCATTTCAGGGATGTCTTCCTGGACGAATTTTCAGGTCTACCTCCAGAGCGAGAGGTGGATTTCTCTATTGATCTTGAGCCAGGGGCAGCACTGGTGTCCATTCCTCCTTATAGGATGGCTATGCCTGAGCTTCAAGAGCTCAAGAGGCAGTTAGAGGAGTTATATGAAAAGGGTTTCATCCAACCCAGTACTTCTCCATGGGGTTCTCCGGTTCTCTTTGAGAAGAAGGCGGACGATACCCTTAGACTATGTGTGGATTATCGGAAGGTGAACCAGTTGATGGTTAAGAACGGATATCCCTTCTCAAGGATTGATTATATTTTTGATCAACATAGGGGGGAACGAGTGTTCTCGGAGATTGACTTGAGGTCGGGATATCATCAGCTACGCGTGAGACCATCATATATACCGCTTACAACTTTTCAAAGAAGATATGGCATGTACAAGTACTTGGTTATGCCGTTCAGACTCACAAATTCGCCAACAGTTTCCATGGCTTTGATGAATCATGTGTTCCATATTTATCTGGACTCTTTCGGGGTAGTATTCATGGACGACATCTTGGTGTACTATCACACTCGACAAGACCATGCCACCCATCTTGAGATCATATTGAGTACACTTAGAGAGCATCATCTATATGGTAATCTCTCAATGTTCCACTTTTGGATGGATCAGATTCACTTCCTAGGTCATATCATCTCAGAGTCAGGAGTTGTAGTAGACCCAGAGAAGGTAAGAGAAGTAGTTTCCTGGGAGCGGCCTAAGAACGTGTTTGAGATACGGAGTTTCTTGGGGCTGACAGGTTACTACAGACGCTTCATACAGGACTTCCCCCACTTATCAGTTCCATTGATGGGTTGGACTAAGAAGGGTGTGAAGTTTGTTTGGATGGAAGCTTGTGATATAGCCTTTCACGACCTAAAGGGAAGGTTGACATCAACACCGATTCTGATACTCCCAGAGCAGGGAAATAGGTATATAGTTTACTGTGATGCATTCGGTATTGGGCTGGGAGTAGTGTTGATGCAAGGAGATCGAGTTGTTGCGTACGGGTCTCAGCGGTTGAGGCCACATGAGAGGAATTACCCGACGCATGATCTCGAGTTGGCTGCATTTGTTCATCCATTGCACTATTGGAGACATTACCTATTAGGAGAAAGTTTTGTGGTTTTCACCAACCACAAAAGTCTCAAGTATATCTTTACTCAGTGTGACTTGAATCTGAGACAGCGAAGGTGGGTTCAATACCTTCAGTCCTTTGATTTTGAGCTTGCCTATACACCTGGTAAAGGTAATGCAGTAGCTGATGCACTGAGCAGGAAGACTCAGATACAGGAAGTGCATGAGGCCAGTGGTGAATGGCAGTTGATGGATTTGTTCTCTGAGATGCATCTAATAATACAGTCAATGCTAAGGTACCGTCGGGTGGAACCCTAGCTACGGCGCTCGACCCTCGAGCGGTGATGATGGCCGCCCCGCCCTCCCCTCGCCTCCTGCCGGCCTTCTCCCCTTTCACCTCCTCGGACTCCCTTCCTTATTTCACTCATATCTATGTCTCCCCTTAAGTCCCTGATCTTTTCCATGACGCTCCTTCACTCCCGCTTTCTCTCCAGGAATTTTAGGAGGCCTCATCGCTCCTCGAGCTGTCCCTCGTCGCCCGTTTTGGACGTCGAAGACCGTCCCTTGACATCTTCGATCGGTTTGTTAACAGTGTCTGGCCCCTGAAGTCCCACGTCGTGGTTAGGCTGTTGGATTCTCATAACTCTCTTCTCTGCTTCGACGACGTTGATGAGTTGGACTTTTCATGGTCCAAAGGTTTGCATGCCTGTGATGGTTCCCACTGCTTTCTATTCAGATGGGGATACATGTTCCACTGGAATCGTGACCCACCAACTACTATGATCTGAGTTAGTTTCCCAAATATCCCCCTTCTTTTCCAAAATCCAGCTATTCTGGTGATGTTGGGTAACCTCGTCAGGAGGTTCCTTACTTTCGATGATCATTATCGGTCCTTTGGCCACTCGATTGCTCCTCGGATCTGCGTGGAAGTTGATTTCTCAAAGTCTCCCATGGACTCATTCTGGATTGAGGTAGGTGTTGAGTTCATATACAATCAAACTATGTTTTTTGAAAGCTGGACAGAATTTTGTTGTTCTTGTTCTCATCTAGGACACCTTCATCATGTCTGACGTTCGAAAATATTTTTCTCCCGAGGTTCGACATTCTACGGGTAGTGTCCCCTCCAGCAATGGTGTTCCTCTTCGATTGGAGGCTCATCTGTATATCCCCGACTCAATGGCGGACGGTACAGAGGCGAGGGAAGGGGGAGTCCGTATTCCCCATGCTATTACAGCCACCATTTCAGAGTATGATGTAGTGCCTCATATGAATGGACAAATTACAAATCCCCCCACTGCAAAGATTAAGTTGGTTCACTCTGATATTAGGGAGTCCCAGGGGTCTTATGATCCTAGTAAGGGAAGGAGAATGAATGAAAATCCAAAGGTGGCTGATGTTCCTGATCGACTAAAACAGAACCTGGGTTTACAGTTGCAGGAACCGGGAGCTAATGAGGAATAACAGACTGCACTGGTCCTGAGCAGCCATCTTCTATCGGGTCTATAGTAGAGATTAAGAAACTCACTCAAAGTAAGCATGAATGTGCTGAAATTGAGGCTAGAAAGGAGGCCGAACATTCTGGGAATGCAAAGGAGGTTCCCCTGCTTTATACTGAGGTGCCCTCTCCTAACAAAGGGAGGCCTGAGGAGGGCATGGTGGATGAGCCTACTAGGATATAGAAAGTGCCAAGGGCTGCTGATGTAGTAGCTATCATAGGGAGTCTGGAGGAGGGGAGTGTGTTGGGTCCCTTGGACCCAAACATTCTCCAACCCCCATCCTCTCTAAAGGATGCATATGCAGGAGAAAACAAGCAGTTCCCCACTAAGCTAAGCAAGTAGTTTGGGCTGTAGGCCCCCACTGAAGGCCCGAGGGTTGAGTTAAAGAACCGATTTGATTGTCTGGTGGATCAAGATCAAGTAATGTTACATGAGGAGGATGATTCAGGTGCTGATAGCATTTGCCAAATATTATTGGATAGTTGGGATCATTTCCAAGGGAAGGGTCCGCACAACCCTAGAAGGAAGAAGGGGCTCAAACAAAAGCGAGACTCTAGAAAATGCATTGTGGTTCAGGGGAAAAACCAAAGGGGCATAAAGACTATTCTTACCTACAAAAACCAATGGAAACGAGGTCGGCCAAGAAGGGTGGAAGCAAGGAAAGAAAGGCCCCGCAAGACATTGATAACGGTGGTCTAAGCAGAGAACTGAAGGAAATAGAATAAGAGTTAGGGGAATGATTGAAACTCATTTTTCACTCCAAGGAAGAAATGATTGAGAAAGAAAAGAGGCCCAATGACTCAATTGAGGAAATTTCTAGAATTTATGAAAGAAGGCTGAAGTTGAGGCCACTGAGGAACAGGAAGCATGGATCGAAAAGCAAGATCGTGTAATTTCTCGGGGTTTCAATCAAGGCAAAATATCTCTGGAAGAATTCATTCATACAATGGACAGGATGATCTCACATCTCTAAGAACTTCTCAGGGAGGATCTAAACACACAATTTAGCACTTTGCATTGGGAATTATATAGAGTGGCTGATTCAATTAACCTTAGTCTGGTGTTTAACAATTTTGTGAGCTCCTTTAGCACGTAGTGGTTTTGGCTCCTCAAACGATGGTTTACCACTTGTCCTTAATGTGGATTTTTAATCAAAATTTATTTTTTGGTGACTGAGATGCATCTAGAGGTGCACGAAAGTCAGGGGAAGACTTATCTTTCCTCTTTAGTTGTGACTTCTACCCTCCTTGATATAGTGAGGATGAGACAACTATTTGATTCAGAAGGCCTAGTTCTACAGGAGTCGGTGGCAAGTGAAGACCCTCATCCTGGATGGACGATAGGCGATGATGAAGTTATGCATTTCCATGGACGAGTATGGATTCCGGGGGATATACAAGAGGATCTGATGCGAGATTTTAATGCTTCAGCTTGGGCAGTTCATCCCAGGGATACCAAGATGTACCGAGACTTGAGACGTCAGTACTGGTGGCTGGGTATGAAGAGAGATGTAGCTGGTTTGGTTGCAAGGTGTTCCACCTGTCAGCAGGTGAAGGTGGAGCATCAGAGCCTAGACGGACTGTTACAACAATTACCCATCCCTAATTGGATAAGGGATGATGTCATGATGGATTTCATGAAGGGGTTTCCGAGGTCACCTCGAGGCAATGATGTCGTGTGGGTTTTTGTGGAAAGACTCACAAAGGTAGCTCACTTTTTTCCGACCAAGGATACCTTCAGTGTTGACATGCTTGGAAGGTTGTATATCTGAGAGATTGTACATCTTCATGGGGTCCCTCATTCTATCATTTCAAATAGGGTCGCCCGTTTTACATCTCATTTCTGGCAGAGTTTTCAAAGGGCACTTGGTACACAGGTGCTTCTGAGCACGGCTTACCACCCTCAGACTGATGGCCAGTCAGAGCGTATGATACAGGTGCTTGAGGACATGATGCGTGCATGCGTCCTAGACTTTTGGGGCTCTTGGTAGAAGCATATACCCATAACAATGTTTTCCTATAATAATAGTTTCCAGGAAACTATTGAGATGGAACCTTACGGGGCTCTATATGGTAGGCCATGGAGATCACCCTTGTGCTAGTTAGAGGCAGGGGCAGCAGCTTTACTGGGACCATGTCTCATGCAGGAGACTTCTAAGCTGTCCAGTTGATTCAGAAGCGGATGGGTAATGTACAGTCTCATCAAAAATATTTTGCTGATTGACGCAGATGACCTTTGGAGTTCGTGGTCGGGGATCAGGTTTTCTTATGTGTTTCGCCGAGGCTGGGACACAACCGGATCAGGAGACAAGTTAAACTTTCACCGAGGTAAGTGGGGCCATTTGAGATTCTGGAGAGAGTCAGACCGGTTGCCTATTGGTTGTAGTTATCTTAGAGGTACCGGGCCATGCACGACGTCTTCCATGTATCTTAGTTGTGCCACTATCGTTCAGACTCATCTCACGTCTTTCAGCCTGAGGAGGTTGAGCTTTAGGCAGATCCGTCCTTTGAGGAGCATTCTATTTGTACCTTTGATTAGAGCACGAAGGTTTTCTAAGGCCGGTCGGTTCCTCTCATACGGGTGCTATGGCAGCATGGCCGAGTGCAAGATGAAACCTGGGAGCGGGAAATCGATGTACGTGCTCAGTGGCTAGAGTTTTTCACTGCTTTATCTTCTCCACCCTTGGAAGGGAAATTCAAGGACGAATTTTTTTAATGGGGGAAGTTTGTAAGAACTCAGTTCTTACTTTTGAGGTACGGGTTTCTTCCTTTCTCTTTTCCTTAAATATTTTTGAGAAAATATTGAAAAAGGTGGAAAATCCCAAATTTTGGAAGTACATGTCGTGTACTTTTCCACACGCCATGTACTTTTATCCATGTGGGATGAGTACACGGGGCGTGTGGCCATGTCGGCAATGAAGGGTGTAGGAACCGACGAAATGCCGTGTAGTGGTCCCTTACACGTCGTGTAGTCAGTCGGCGGGCGAATAATAAGGCGGTGGCTAGTTGTGCGCACAACATGCCATGTACTCAAGACGACACGCCGTGTAGTCATGTCGGCATATGAATAGTGCCACGATGGTGGGAAGCCTCCAGAGGAACAGTTTAAAAATGGGAAGTACATACCGTGTACTCGGAAGTACACGCTGTGTACTATGTTTTTTTCACATAAAATGGGTAGTAGCCTCCCCTATTCACATGGAAGGCTTAGAACAGGAAGAGGGCACAGGCGAGGAAGGTCAGAGCTTTGGAGATCTGCCGAGCGCAAGTCAGGAATCCGTTTCTGCCTCAGACGATCTCTTTGGAATCGCACGGGTAAGAGATTCCTTCTCCTGGAGTGTCTCTTGCCAATTATTACTCTAATGGAAGTTATTCTCATTTAAGAGAGAATTATTTTACCTCAGATCTACGACGTCTTTGCGCATTTCTAGAATCGACGTTCGTGTATATCGTTCGTTGGTGTTAAAGGTAGGTGGCTTGGTGTTTATTTTTCCAAATGTCATGTGTTTTGTGTGTTTTTGAGGTATGAACCCATATTTGGGGTGTCGTGTGGCTGAGGATATGGATATTTTGTTACCTATAATTTCATAGGTGATTAAATAAAGTTGTAAAAATGCTGCTTGGGATTGATGCTTGGATCCAGGACCACCCTGGGGGTGTGTTCCTCTGTTTAGCCATTTGTCCTGGATACCCAAGGGCATGCCTTGTTCATATTATTCCTTTAAAGTGATGATTGTAGAATTGAATTGAGAGGAATTGCTTGTATATTTCAGTTTACATGTTGGGCTTGGCCCAATTACATGTTTATCCTGAGGGCAGTGTTGTGATTAGCCTGTTGGCATTGTACTACTTAGCCTGTGGGAAACTTCTTCCTTGTCAGTGGGTAGCTGATTATGTGCCTATGGGCGACACTTCTTTCGCCTGTGGTCAATATCTGTATGCCTATGGGAAGATTCTTGTGATTGGATTTCTCTTTACATGAGGTTAGGAGTTTACGTGACTGAGGACATTGGATATTTACTTAGAATAATCACTGTGGTGATATTTTAAATTAAATGATTAAATGGATATTAAAATGGCAATATAACTGGTTAAGTTAGTTACTTTCTGTACTTATTACTTTATTTCATTTTATTACTGAACACTGTTGTTGCATGATTTCACACATTTGGGCACAGACCTTGGGTGGGTGCCTACTGGGAATTTATTTCTCACACCCTGTTTGGGTCATGCTTTTTGGACCAAACAGATTACATTTCTGCAGGTGTAGATAAGGGCAAGGGTCCCCATATAGGTACTTGATTGCTACTGGGGTGTAGGAGAGCATGGGACCGAGCATTGGATCGTGATGCCGCTGGCTATTCTATTTTACTTTTCTTTACTTTTAATTTAGATGTATTGTATTTTATTGCAGTGTAACATGTTCTGGATATTTTATAGAATAGTGACATGTCGCATCTTCATATATATATGACTGCTAGTGTCCCTTTTTGTTATCAGTTCTTCATTTTCAGTTATATGTACTGTTACTACTTCCACTATTGTTGTATATTTAAATTATATTTAATTGCGTTACACTTTGACAAATGAGGGCATAGCTTCCCCACTATCAGACCTGGGCCCTCGCTGCTAGTCAGCAGCCTCTGGCATTTGGGGAAATGCGCTTGAGGTCACGTGGCGAACCGGGTTCTGGGAACCCGTTGAGTGTCACCCGGATCCGGGACGTTACAATTCACCCTAATATAATTTTAGTTTTTTAATTTTAAAGATGAATTTAATTTTATCAAATTCATTTTATTAAATCACAAGAAACGTATTATAAATTTTTCATGAAAATTAATAAAAATAATTTTTTAATAAAACGTTTTTTGAAAAATAAAATCACATAACTAAAAATTGATTGATTATTTACTAAAAATTAATCAATAATTTATATTGAGTAAGAATTATATATATTTATATATTTTATAATATTATTCATACCCACTAAATTAATGGTAGAGTTATAATGTTAATATATATCGTGGGTCTTTTAAGTTTGGTGTTGTGTTTTGAATATGATATCAAACGTAAAAATAGGGTTGCATGTAATGTAATATAAATTGAGTATTTCATGTAACGAAAGATGAAAATATTTTTTCACAATATAAACTCAAAGTAAAATTTCTTTTACTCTATCAAATATAATTTTCTTCTTTCTAATCTTGGGGTGTTACATCTCCCCCATAACAAATTCCATCCTCATAATTTTACATTAACATGGTAATCAAAGGCTGGACATTTGAAATTACTTTTTTTATAAACCCACAAAGAAAAAGTATTAAAAGGTATCCACAAAATAATATAGAGAATGAAATTAAAATGTTCATATATAATGACAGATAACTAGGTTTTCTAAATAGGAGAACATTGGTGAGAATAGAAGAAAAGCATAAATAATTATAGAGTGTGATTGAGGTCAATGATAAAAATAAAGTGAATGATTAATGGAACTTTATGAACCTCAAAACCATAAATCTTGGATGCTAAAAATGACCATTTGCCCATTAGAATTTAGTTATTATGAATTCTTTTTTCAAGTCCATTTTCCTAGATTTAATTAATTCTTTCACCATATATACTAAAAACATAGTGAAATATACTTCTCATGTCATATTTCACCCTTTGTCCAATTTCCACCTGAATCTAATCATTTTCTCCAAATGATGAGTATTCAAGATGAATGTTTTTAACACATGAAGAACTAAAATCACATTTTAAAGACCACATAACCCTAAAAGGGATACTAAATTTATTCCACCTATATTTATACATTAAAAACAAAATTGGTTATCACATGTTAATATAAATCCCAAAATTAATAATCCTTCATATGATACAATAATCATCAATATTCAATAGTAATGCCAAAATTTGAAGTTAAATCATTCCATAAACCTATATCCCAAAAAACCTGAATAATCTAAAAATTAATTTGTGTTTTAAACTCAAAGGTTATCTCATAACATTAATATTTCAAGCCCAAAAAATATGGTGATCTTATTTTGAAGTAAAATTAATAACTTAGTCACCCAATCAATTTTCAATCATGTGGTTATCTATATGATAATTGTTTTTCACAATATCTAATAATATATCAATTTTAAAGGTTATACAAAAATTAAATATCATTTAAAAAAATTTAAATGTGTACATTAAGTTAAACTATAGATTTAAAATACTTCAACCATTTTAAATTTTTCTGAAAATTTTATTAATCACTCTAAGATATCATCACTTAAAACCACAAAGGGATTCCTAAATCTTTGAACATATGATAATATTTAAGATTATAGACCTATAAAGGTATTCATAACTCTTAACATAACCTCACATTAGAAATTCATAATCTACAATGTTATCTAAAACGTTTCTCTGATACCAATTATAATACCACAGAACCTGTATTCCCAAATCCAGTGTTAAAATCATAAAATTCATATTTATAGATTTTGTGCCAATAATTGTGGCCCATTTTCTCCATAGAAACCTTACAACATCTAAAGTAAAAGTTGGATCAATTTAATTCTCTAAGACCATTTAGGATAAGATTTTTTATATAATTAGGCCAAACTCCTAAATAATCAATACCAATGTCATCAAATGAGTATTTCTCCCAATTAACAGATGTTTTCTTATTCCACATTAATTCGTCATCATAGTACATTTGAAATAACTTCTAGACATAATTATATCAAACACTTTTTTTATAACTTGGGGGAAAGGAAACATGAGAAGGATGAACTCAAATACTCAGCAAGGGTAGACATAATAATTGGATATTGAATGTCACAAATGATCATAATAATTCCATAAGGTTGTGATGAATTAATTAGATTGAATTATAAAATAATAAAATAACTTATACCCCCAATACTAGAATCAAGAAATATGATAACAATGAAAATACCAGACTCATATGAATCAATAATCTTGAGCCATTTGATATCATTTTTTTCATAAGAAACATTACAATCTCATAACAAGAATCAGATAAATGTTTTGGCATCTTGGAAAATTTTTCTTCATAACCCATGTTAAACTTGTGTCATATATGACTGGAGATAGTCAAATTCATAGTAAAAACCCTCAAGTAACTCCCTCCATATTTTCTCTCAAGAGAATTTATATTTCCCAATACATTGGAGTTCTATCTAGTAGCACTAATATTTTAAGCAACAATAGGCTCACCTTGCGCTACCTGGTTTTTCCCATTGTATGTTCTATGATGGGATCAACTAGTATTACCTATGTCACCCCATAATATAAGCTGTAACAGGGTCCCTCAATTATATATGGGTTGCCCCCTCATGTAAGATATCCAAGAATCACATGTAAAGTATTAATATCATTCATTTAATAATAAAACTCATAGAAATAATCATTATTATTTTTATAACATGATCACCCATGTAAAAAATGGGTATCTAGTCAATTTCAATTAAACATTATTATCCCATGTAAATGAAATGGGTCGACGCCCCTCCCTACGGCCGGAACGCCGCCCCATGACCGGACCGCCACCCTCTGTCGAGTCGCCCCGTGGCCGGACCGCCGCCCCGCGGCCAAACCACCGCCCTCGGTTGAGCCGCCCCGCGACCTCACGCCCTCGCGGCACTCTCTGTGACCCCTCATGACACTCTCCGTGGCCCCTTGTGGCCTACTGGGATGGGCCGAACCCAATGGGCTGGGCCGCACTGTGGGTTGTGCCGGGTCGGTCCGACCGGGTCGGACCGGACCCGAGCCCACTACGACCCATTTACTTTCTTTTGTCCATAACTTTGGCACCGGACGTCTGTTTGACGAACCGTTAGTGGTGCAGAAAATCTTGGAGTGAGACGGTCCCTTTGAGTATACCCCACTGGTGTTTTGTATTGAGATGGGGTGCGGTTAGGTTGGATCGAGCATGAATCCAACCGGGACCCTGGGACAAAAAGGATAATAACTCACAGATCGGGCCTCCGATTGACGCATTGTCTGTTATGTTGTGACCCCTATGACGTGGCAGACCTTTGACATACTTTTTTTGAGACTTCATAGAAGTTGGAGTATCAACCAGTAGCTTTTGGAGCAGATCCTCCCAGAGACGAGCGAGCATAGTGCAAGAACCTAGTGGTTGGCTGAGACTTGACGACGGGTGACCGTTTCAATTTAGAGTGACTTGATAGGCCCAGTGGGGAGCACCTTGGTGGAACGGCAGACCCACGGTGGGGAGCGTCTTGGTGACACGGCATACCCACTGTACTCGACATGAGGATTACCTCAACAAGCCACGAGGGGGATCACCTTGGTGAGGCGGAAGACCCACGGTGGGGATCACCTTGGTGACCTGGCAGACCCACGATACTCAATAGGAGGAGTACCTCAGTAGTCCAAGGTTAGTGGAAAGTGTATCTGTGTGATGTGGTAGGCCCACTGTACTCGATATAGGAGGAGTTCTCCAGCAGCCGAGGTGTTCGACATTGTGACTGGGAAAGTTACTTGATACTACCCTAGAATAAATCATGGTGTGAGCTGAGTCAGTACCTCTGTGTTTTTCCTCATGATTGAGATGAATTACTTGATAACTAAGGTATATGTATGGTTATATACCTAAGTAATGTTATCTGTTGATTTCATACTTTGTGCTTTATCCTTGAAGGATTTTTTGAGACCTAGAGGGTCTGGGGGACCTACTGAGTATCGTTATACTCACCCCTGCACGGGCTATACCCACACCTTGTTGTGCTGGATGTAGAAGACAGACAGTGTTGACTGAGGCTGAAAGTACCAGGATTAGATGGTACCTTGAGGTGGACCATATGGTGTGTCGGTACGTAGGGGAGATGGGTGGACGTGGAGGGATGTAGAGGAGATCTATAGCTACCCTTCAGGTAGGAACCTCAGTGGACGATCCAGTAGTTGTCTCTTCTCTTTCTTCAGTTCTATTGTATTTCAGTTGTACTTGTACCTTTACTATTGGTCTTGTATTTTGGACCCCATTTTACTTTCAACACTCTTTTGGTTATACAGTTTGATTGTGTTCGTATCTTTCTGTGTTATTGGTTACGTGAGTTTGCAGGTTATAAAGGCAATGCCTTCTTAGTTTTAGGGAATACGCCTTTGGTGCTAGTCGCTTTCCCCTAGTCTATGGAAGTTGAGCTTGGGGTTTTTCACGACATGGACCCTGAGGGATGGGTCGTGACAATATATCATTATTGTAATTTGGTGGTGAAACAATGAATCACATCACTTCGAGGAGGTGGTAGTCCACACATCCACTAAAAATGTTATCATTTTTTAAGTGAGTTAAAAGGTAAAAAATGATATATTATATTTATAAAATGATAAATGTGTCTTAAAAATCATACATATTTTATTTATATCACATATATTTATTATATATACTCTTATTACCTTCCATGTATTGTGTTCTGGAAAAAATAATCATATCGCTTCACGAGGTGGCGGTCCACTTTACACACGCGCAAAGTTATCATATCCATTATAGAATGGAATATAAATATAAATATATTATATAATGATTAAAAAGGTATAATTATTTTATAAATATAATATTTTAAATTTATATCCATCATTATACCCAACCATGAGAGGTGGAAATGGAAAACTGAATGACATTATTTCATGATGTCATAGTCTGTCGTACACACATATGATGATTTTATAACACATTGAGGTGTTTTTAGTTTTAAGTAATAACATAAATATAAAAAATATATAATTATTTGGAAGATACCAATGTTACTTAATCCTCATTTTATAATAATATTTTAAGTAAGAAGATAAATAAAAAATAAATAAAAACACTCGTTGTTGATTGTTACCTCTTCTTTGGGTATCCTCCTTAAGTTTCCAACAAAGGGATTCCTAGGTTAGATTTTGGTCCAAAATAAGGTTTATAGCAAGAATTTAGAGTATTTTTTATATAATTTAGATATATAATGGATGAACCCTAGAGTATTTTAAGGTGTCAATAATGGAGGAAAGTGGTTGGCCATTTATAAGTGGGGTGATTAGCACACTTGTAACTGTTTTGAAAGAGTAAATTCCACCACTGATTTTTTCATGTAATTAGGTCCAAATAATGGTCCATTCTATATAATATAAGTAATAAGGTCTAAATATGTCCAAATAATAGGTTTTTGACATTTTAGGTCATTTTTACACATTATATTCAATGTATAAACACTATGTAAACTCATTTTTGCCATAATCAATCCAATTAATTTTAAATACTTTCACTCATAATTATGGTCCAAATTAAGTATAAATTTTTTTAAAATATAAATTATTATGATCCAAATTATGGATTATTTTATTATAAATTCAACTCAGATAAGTATAATAATTTAATTTAATCTTAATAGTGCAAACATGACAAGATAGTAGGTTTTTAATAAAAGAAGTTTCTTTGGGAAAAGGGTGATTCCATAATAACTATATGACTAATAATAATAATTATTTTCAAATAAAAAAATATTTAATTAAATATAATTTATATATTTAATTTAAAATATTCACCATTATAAATTATTTTAATTAATTAAAATGGAAAAACATTAAGTATTTTAAAATAGTTGTTTGAAAAATCTATTTTTAAACCTAAAAAACATTTATACTAAAAACAATATAATCTTGATTCAAAATTCATTAAATGGATTAAATATAACTAAATTGTTAATTATTTACTTGAAAACATTTTCAAAACATATAGTGACTTTTATAATACTTAATTTATTGAAACGAAATTACCTTTAACAAAAAACATTCTTTTCTCCATTAATCAAAAAATTGAAACTTTTTTGAAAAAATCCAACAAATTCACCCTAAGATAATTTTTGGATTTATATTTTAAAAAGATAAATTCATTTTAACTAATAAATTTTCAAAAAATTTCAATAATTGATTATAATATTTTTTTCAAGAAAAGTAATAAACTTCCATGTTGAAGAAAACATGTTTATGAAAAATAAAATCAATTTACTAAAATTGATCACTACTTTACTAATAATTTATCAATGATTTATATTGAGTAATACATGTATATATATAATAATTAAATTCATTCCCTCCAATTTAATAGCGAGTTTATAACAATAATATATATCAGGGTTCGTTTATGTTTGGTGTTTCATGTTGAATACGCTATCAAACATAAAAATATTAGGGTTATATATATGGTCAAATAAACTGACTGTTTCATGTAACACATGTTGAACATAGTGATGCAAAATATAAACAAAGTATTGTTTGACCTTTATTCTATCAATTTTAATTTTATACTTAAAAAACCTCTAGGTTTTACACTCACCCTATTGGTAATCTTTATTTTTTTCAACTATAATATTAAATTTTGGGTGGTGTCAAGAATCATTAGTTCAAGCATGTAGAGAAATAGAAAGGAGTAGGTGTAGTCACTTGTTATTTTTTCCTTTTTTAGATGTAAATTTTTGTTCTTTAATATTTTTTTACTCATTAATGTGTTATTAATTTTCTCAGAATTTTGTTGATGTAATTGATTTGATTTTCATCTATTTGGGATGATTACTTTACACCTAAATAGGTAATTACTCCCACATATCAAGTTATATATATATAGTTCTAGTGGAAACACCATCGTATAATGGATGTGGGATTTTATGAATAATATTTATCTCATTTATTCTTTGGGTGGAGACCTACAGGGGTCGAGCCATGAAAAAAATCATATATAGTATTCTAGGGTAGTCATTGGTGTAGCAATTGGTTAGCATTTCATGGGTTGGTAAGGTTTTCATACTACAAAAACCTAGTAAATGAAATATAAAATATTGGATAGGGATATAAATGGTCCTTTTGGTTGTAATTATTTAATTCTATTATCCATCAATAATTTCTTATAGAAGATTATATTTCTATCAAGTTAGTTATATATATTGGGGTCTACAAATCATATATTAGCAGGTGACAATGGTTATGTATGATGTTTATTGAACTATTATTTTTATTGACTTGAAGGATTGTTGGAATGAACATACACATTTTCCTTATCTAAATTTACTTATTTTATTATAGTTATATGGCTTGTACTTCATAATCAAGTGGTAGAGGTAGGGAGTGTATAGATGAACCAACAGTAGATTATCTATGGGTGGACCCATTTGTTCCAATAACATAGAGATTTACCATATAGAAGTTCCAACAGTATAACTTCTGAGTATATGAGGTTTCTATTTTAGATAATTAATAGGGAAACAGATAAAATAAGAAAAAATTTCATTTCATCTTATTTATAATGTTGAGTAATATTAGATTTCCTTAGTATTTGTTTTATTCCATAGAGAAACATAGTAAGGGTGGACCATGTATCTATGTGATTGTGATGTATATGTAGTCATGTGTGGGGTAGTTTTGGAATCCATTAAAATATGGGCTCTTAAATGATACCCTTTTATTGGAATGTTATCATGAGATATTATCTATTCAATGGGGTGTCTTTAGTGTTTGGATATTGGGTTATGTTCATGAGCTTGTTGTAACATTCTATAACATTTTTAGTAGACGATGATTAAAGAGATATAAATTTTATTATAGTATTTTGGAATGAAATTCATTAATAATTATATCCTTTAACCTTAAATATATATATTAAAGGAATCCAAAATTAAGAAATTATTCATAAAACTCTACTACATATCGGTGGAGTAGTAAATGAGAGAAGATAAAAAATTATGGTTTTTGATAGAGGTAAATGGATAGAATCAATGATTTCAGTTATATTAGATTACTAACTAGGACCATTTATCTGTGATTCTTAGGAGTTATTAGTTCACTCCCATTATGTGTGTCCAATGGAATGGGTTTTTTATGTGTGGATGTGAAGAAAATCAATATTTATTTTTTACACCTTATCAGCTAGGTCAGCATAAACCAACATACATTATGATAGTGAATGGACCTCCCCATTATGTATATAATCCACCTTTATAGTTTTTGGAGAAACATCATCATTAAAAACTAGATAGACCCCTAATATATGATGGTGGTAGAGATAAACTTAGGAATATTGATCATTAACAAGGATATGGGAATGATGATGGATTAAGAGCATGTGGATTAGTAAGATGCCAGGGTAATGTAGTTGGGCATGGTCATGGTTAAATTCATGTTGTAAAAATTAATAATCATTTAGGATCTAAGGTGGTGAGAGATAAAATATGTATTTTATATAATCTTGTGTCTTTTTTATTTTATTAATGTAAGTTACATTCTTTTATTGTGCATGGATTTGTGAAACGATTAGGTTAATCCATGGAGTGGCTTCATCAATAACTTGATTTATCTAATCCTATGGGGGACTGATCAAAGTTGGTTTGTGAGGTCTAATGGTGTGAGTTGGTGTTTGCAGAAAGTCAGAAGAAATGGGACTTGGTTTTGATAAACTTTCATCCATATGATTTCATGGTTGACCTAGACTAACAAAATGCAATGTGATATTGTATTTATTTTTATCAAAGGAGGGTGGTGTATATTAGTATGTATGGAGATCATGTGGTGTTCAGTGGGGAGAGAGATCAAAGAAATGGGTTTGGGTATATTAAAACTCAAGGAATTACTTAACTTTTGGGGATATTAATTTTTTTCATCTGTGGTGGAGGTGAATGTGTTTCCCTCAGGGTTTAGAATTTTACTGATGTATTTCATAAATATATTATGAGTTTTCAACCAAAGTGATAGTTCATGTTTGGGATAGATTATTACAATTGTATATATAAAATTTTAATGGATGTAAATAAAATGTCACATGTGTAGCACTAAAAAATTTAATATTCTGATTCATTATATGTTATTAAGGGGTTTTATACACCATATTATGTCTATGTTAGGTGATATGATGCTATTATCTAAGAAATATAATGTAAGTATAAGATTTTGTATTAATAATCAATAGTTTAATAAAGTGATTATAGAGAATTTGTTCCAAATTCCCTTGACAGAAAATTTATTTGATCAATTAAAAAAATCTATATTGCTTTCAAAGATAGAATTATGGTTAGCGTATCTCCAAATGAGGATAAAGGAGTTAAATTTATAGAATATTTCTTTTTAACATAGTTATAAATATATTGAGTTCATCATAATTCTCATTTAATACACCAATAAACTAGAGGTATCTATGCGAATAATATAATGGATGTTTGAGACCTATATTACTCACTTCATAATGGTATTTGTTGAGGATATTTAGGTTTATCCAAAAATTGAGGAGTACAATTTCTAGATGTTTTGGGAACTCATTTATAAACACTATTTATATTGAAATATATCAAAGTGTAAATTCCTGAAATGGGAAGTTAATTTCATTGGACATGTTATTTCTCATCCTTTAATAGTCTCGTGTTTTCCAAAGATTTTGTTAGTAGATTCATAAGAGGTTGACAACTAACTTTGAGGTACATAGATTTATTAGCATAGTTTTATATTTCAAGAGGCCTATATCATATTTCTCTTAGATTTTAGAACTATTGTAATATTTGAATAATAAGGGTAAATAATTACTTTGTATATCTTAGTATAAGTCAACATTTGAGTTATTAAGGGAGTATTTGAGTATAACACACATCCCTCACTTACCAAAGGATGTGTTCTTCCATGATTTTTTTTACATAAAATTGTTTCATATGTTTTTTATAAATAAAGATTTTTCTTATCCTATGAGTATAAATAGTTATGAAATCAAGAATTAATCTATGTGACTCATGATATTGAGTTATTATTGGTGGTGTTTGTGTTGAATCTATATAGATATTGTATTATTGGGGATTTCTTTACATTTTACATTATCAATTTCCACATTGGTATTTTAAACATCCTTGATGAATATTGTTATATATCCTTCATGATATTTTTTTTAAATTTCCTATACTCTAGGTAATGAATATTTTCATCCTATGCCTACAGCATAAAGACTTATTGTGATTTAATTTAGTAAGTAGGTGATGAATCGAAAATAATTCAATAACTCATGTCTTTAAATTTGGATTTGTATTACGTTGGTGATGGGATTATTTATAAAAAATGTTTCTTGATTTTTCCTAGTTCTATTAAGTAGTGGTTTGTTACTTGAGGGATTCCAAGGTAGAAGTTTAGGGGGGTTATAGTGATCCTCTTAACATATGGTCAAAGAATTGGGACTATTGGGTATTATTCCATTGTTTTTTTATTAAACATGATATTCTATAAAATGTTGTATATAAGTATCATAAATCATCACTAGTATTTTATCATGTAGTTTTAATGATTTCTAATTCATTGGGAAATATTTCTAGTGTGATGGTGTAAAGTGGTTAGTAGAAAATCTTGTATCTCATTGCCTTGTCTATTAGAGAGTTACTTTCACAACTATTAAATTGGATCCCTGATACAGTTCATTCTATTTTTGATAATTTCAATAATTATAATTTTTCGTATTCTGACTGTGAGTAATGATTTGGAAATTTATGGAAGTGAAATTGAATATAGACCATGAGTGAAACTTAGAAAATGTCTTGAAGAGATCTTGAGTATTGACCGTGAGTGAAACTTTTATATGAAAGTGACCTTCAATAATGATCATGAGTGAAAATTGGCCATATTCTAGAAGTCACATTGAGTACTGACTAAGAGTGAAAATTTGGTAATGTCTAGAAGTCACCTTGAGTACCAACCTTGAGTAAAAATTCAGCTACGTTTGTACCTACCACATATACAAAAATCAACCTACTATATGAAAAAATGTACCTACTATATGAAAAAAAATGTTCCTACAACATGAATAAAAATATACCTACCACTAGAATAAAAAAGTACCAATCTACTGAAAAAAATATGTTGATTGCATGAACAAAGATGTACCAGTTGCATAAAAAAATATAATGAACGCATGAAAAAAATGTACCTTGTGCATGAAGAAAAATGAAGTGACCATAATTTTTAATTTAAAAAATTGTTGAGCCTAACTTATTATCTATGTAAGATTGCTTATTTTGTTTATTATATTTTAGGTCAAAACATTATCTATTTTATTTTCACATTTATATTTGAAACTAAAACATGTTTTTTCACATGTTTTTCTTGATTTAATTATTCATTAAATAATTATAAATTAATTTGATAAAAATGAATTTTATTTGGTGTAATTTTATGAAGGTGTAAAATACCATCACATGAGATTAAGATTCATGATATTTTCATTAGAAAATGTTTGTTCGAAATTAAATGTGGTTGGAATGGGAAAATTTTATCTCACATTATTTATAGTAATTTTACATAGGGCTTTAATGTTGATTGTAATTATTTATTGGTATTGTACTAATTATTGTAATATGTTATCACTGTAAAAAATGTTTTTACTATTATATATTATCAATTTCACCCATGTGGGTATTTTTCCCATGAATATTAAATGAATAGATATTTTTCTTTATTGGGAAAGATAAAATACAATTGGATTTAACATTAAATAGATTGTGCATAAAAGAACTCAAGATAAGGAGTTCATATATCCAAATCATAGACATGGTTGAGGATATTTTTGAACTGTACTGGTGTGATATACTTGTTCATTCTCTTAATAATTTTAGCTGAACTATAATTGTTTAATCTATTGTATCTATATACAGACTTTCTTCCTTGATACTCGGATTGTTAATCATTCTTCGAGGCCTATGATTTTTTTATTTCTATTCAATTTTTGTATTACTATTTGTAATGGTTTATAATTCCCATTATAAGGTAGTTAATTAGGTTGGGACTTCTAAATTAAATTCAAGAATTTGGTTGTGCCTCTAGGTGAAGAAAGATAGATATTTTTGGTTGCTCCTCCAGGAATAAAAATTTAGTATTGGTTTCGGTTTAGAACATGATGGGAAAATATATTTCTATTTGTGTAATGAGTCTAGGTGGGAAACATTCATTGAATAGTTCCATTATATTGTCTATAGTGGGTACCATCTCTGTTAGTTTGTGAGAGGGTTTAAGATTATAATTGGATCATTTAAATTCAGATCACTAAAAAAATATATTATCATCATTTTATTTCAATTTCCACCTCATTTAATTTAAAAATCTTTTATAGATTTAAATTCATTATATAAAATTCCTAATCACCCCCAACTTGGTTATTTATTAATTTTAAAATCGGACCAACAATGGGTATTAGAGAATCTTTCATTGATTTATATATATTTTATTTGTGCTCAAAATTTTCTAAATTTTCCATCAAGGGGAAAATAAATTATTAAGATGGCAGAAGGAATATCAATGGATGGATACATAAAAAAGAACCTCATTTTATAGATACAGGATATCCCTAATGGAATCTTTCTTAATGCAACACAGCAATGATCATTATACAAACATAGAAAATCCATACAAGCTTCTTGGTTGTGAACCTAAATCATTGGAGAGAAATTATAATATAAAGTAATTTATAAACTATAAGTTGATGACTATTTTATAATATGTAATAAATCATAATTTTTATATTCATCTTTCAGCATGAAAAATATACTCCTAACATCAAGAAAATTCGGCATGTTACATATCTTATATTTGATAAACTTAATTGAACTATTTTTGGCATGTTATGAGAAGAATATCAATAATTTAAAATCAGTGAGGATAAAACTATCAATAAAATGTTTCATTGATTTATTATTATTTATATAAAATGGGTTCTTTAGGATAGAATCTAAAAAATAATATTCCTTTTGAAAGAGTACTTAGAGAACTTCATAAGAACTAGAATGCTAAAAATTTAGAAATATATGAATGTAGGAAATTCAAGTAATATACACTTGATGATATTATCACATAATTATTACAATATGAGTTAGAACATAGAAATATTGTTGGTGAAGATATTTCATTGAATAATGGTATTGTTTTTTAATATAATGTATCTAATTTAGCTTATGACTTTGTGTTATATAGTAGTTATGGGAATGATACTTCTTATGTTACAAATTTTTCATATATTATTAAAGATTTTTTCACATTTAGATCTCAAAAATACTATGTTGTGGTTTCTAACAAGTAGAAGAATAAAAGTACATTCATTTATATTTATTCGCAAGATGTAATTTTTACTATGTATAGGAAAATGGGGAACATCAAGACTTATTTCTAATGAGTAATGAGGGAAAAAATTGGAAATAATATAAGAAATAAAATAAGTCCATGTCTTCCGGATATAGATTTAATGGGGATTCAAATACTGATGAAGAATATGAATCTTAAAAGGTTATTGCAAACTTGTTCTTTATGGATTCATAAAATCAAGAAATATGACATGGGAGAATCAAAATGGATTTTTGGTAAATAGATAGAGGATTGTCATGACACATGACTAGTGATGTATCATTTTTTACTTCATTTAATAAATGTAATAGGGGGAATGTTACTTTTAGTGATAAATAAAAAAAGGAAAGGTAAAAGGATTTGGTGAGGTTATAATTTCTATGTATTTTATTATTTCTAAATTATTATATGTTAAGGGTTTTAAATATAATTTAATTATAATTTCTCAATTATGTGATGATAGAATATTTTTTTTAATTTCCAATTATTAAATATATAATTTTCAATAATAAATATATTATGTTTTATAGAAATTGAAATTAAAATACTTATTCAATTAATTTTTCTGAATTTACTGATCAAAATGTATAATTTTTAAATACTATACAATATATTGAATTTTTTTTGGAATTGGAGTTAGTAAATTATAATTTTAAGTATTTGTATAACTTTTATAAGAAACAAATAGTTTTATAGTGGTATGAAGTTAAAGTGTATAAGAACTTTTATGTGAATATTTCTTGAAATGTAAACAAAATATAAATAGTTTCAAGTCAATAAAATTGGTGAAAAATGTAGTTCCTCTTGATCTAATTCATTTGTATTTATCTGGTCCTATCAAACATACTATTTTAGTGGAAAACAATATTTTTTTTATTATTTTCAATTTTACTAGATACACTAGGGAGTATAATATTACTCTTAAATATAAACCATAATCAAAATGTTCACATTTTGTTTATTAGTTTGAAATGAGAATGTGTAGTTAAATAATTCAATTATAAGTGACTATAGAGGTTCATTATATAATCTATATTTTCTCCCATTTATTGAAATAATATACATTTTCTCAAATTTCTAGCCCATGTAACACTACAATAAAGTGGAGTAGTATAGAGAAAAAATAGAACACCTCAAGATATAACTAGGACCATGAAAAATGAGTTTAATTTTCCGAAATATATCAAGATAGAAATTGTAAATAATTTATATTGTGTTAAAAATAGAGTTACTTTAAGATAGTTGTTTAAAAAGACACATTATGAGCCTTGGAAATAGAGAAAACATTTTTTTATGTAAGATTGTTTTGATGTTTGGTTTTTATTAAGAACACTAAATATGTTTTTGATAAAATTTAGGAAAAACCTTATGAAGTTATTTTATTAGGATATTCTAATAATGGTTAGGAATATTGACTATAAAATAAAAGAACCATGGTTATTCAAGAATATATTCATGTAATTTTTAATGAAAATTCATCAAATAAATGATATAATGACATTGATAAAAATTGGAGAAGAATTTAAAGATTTTCATTTTGAAGAAGAAGTGCCTTTAGATAAAAATGTACAAATAAAGGGTCGATATTTATTCTTAATATAAAACTATTCATGAAAAATCAAGGAAGTATCATATATATAATGATATAGATAATGTGATTTTAAGGTTTAATAAAATTTTGAAACTATAAAATTTGTCAGGAATATTTTGGTTTATCATACTTTTATTTATGATATTTATCCAAATAAAATTAATGTAGATTTAGATGATATTAATGGGTTATTTTCTATTAAATATTAATTAAATAGGTTTTCTGTGAATATTTTATGTACTATAGTTTCTCCATTAATTGATTCACATATTATTAGAACAAAGTGAATCTTTAGAAGTAAACATGATGAATCTATAAATGTAGTAAAAAATAAATCTTGATTGGTTTCTCAATTTTATTCTTAGGAAGTAGGTATTTCTTTTAATTAATCCTTTTTAGATGTTTCTAGGTTATAAGTAGTTTGAATATTATTTTTTTATACTTCTTTTCGTGGTTCTTAATTATTTACAATGGGTGTCAAAACTAGTTTTCAAAATGATTATACTTCAGGATATTTTTATTTCGAAAAACCCCTAGTTTTGAAAATGTAAGACTGACTAATCATGTGTTTTTATTTTATAGGCATTATATGGTTCGAAAAAATCTCCTCGATCATTGTATGAAAGGATTACTAAATTTCGTTCAGAAAAAAATTTAGGAGGGGGAAGTTGATCCTACTTTATTTATTAAGAAAATATGTGATGATATCTTGATTGTGAATATTTATATTGATGGTATTGTTTTTGGATCATTATTTGAAAATATTAGAAATGAATTTTATTAATTAATGATTTATAAATTTTATATGAGTATGATGGTGGAATTTAAATTCTTCCTTGGTTTACAAATATTTCCATAAAATGAGAATATTTTTCTAAATCAATTGATGCGTACTAAATATATTATTAAAAGTTTTTGTTTGGAAAATTATAAAAGAAACAAATTATCCCATGAATACTGTATAAAAATTAAATTTATATAATTCTAGAAAGTATATTAATGTTAAATCTTATAGATTCATGATTGGATGTTTATTATATTTAACTTCTTCTAGGCCTGATTTAATTTTACCAGTTTGTATTATAGATATCTAATTGAAACTATGTAAAGTCATAGTAAATATAAAAGAATAATTATTTGATATATTAAAGTTTCATTGAATCATGGTTGATATCATCCCTCTAAAATTAAATTTACCTTTATAATCTATTCAGATTCCCGTTTTAGTGCATGGAAGATAAATAAGAAAAAATCTACGTGTATATGACATATTCTTGGTAAATCCTTAATATCATGGAATTTAATTAAAAAAAATTATGTTTCTCTTTCAATTTATAAATATGAATATATAGTTTATACAAATTTTTGTGATTAATATTTATGAATTAAGAAAACAAATTCTGTTTTTGGTTTTATTTTGATATAATTTCTATTCTCTCTAATAATAATTCTACAATTTCTATTTCTAAAAATCCCTTATAATAGTCTAGGAAAAAAATTGATGTTAAATATCATTTTGTTAGGGATAATGATCAAAAAGGGAATTTAAATTTAGCATTTATTTATTTATAAAAATAGTAAACATATATTTTAACTAAAACATTAGATTAATGTAATTTTGATAAAATCAAATTTGAAAAGGTGATAATTGATAAAATTTAATGTAGTAAATATTTTAGCGGTTTTACATCCAATTTTGAGCTAAGACTAGAAATTTGTTCCATTATCTAGTGTATATATTGATTTTTTTTTATTCTATTATCTTAGTAAAATATAGTTAAAATTTGAATATTGTTAAATTTATTTCAAGTCATTAAAAAATACAAGGTTAATCCTCGTTTTCTATTCATTTTAACATTAGAAGGGTTAGTCTCTCTCCAAATAATCATTTAGGGGGAGCATTCTATGTTCAACTTTTAAATAGAAATGTTAGTTTATTTTCCATTAATAACTATTCTTATTAGGTGAAAAATATTTAAATCATAAATCTATTTGATCAATTTCCAAAGGAGGAAAATTTTTAAAAATGAAATTTATTTGGAAATTATCAAATGAGGGTAGAATGTCGAATTAGATCCTTGGTCAAATTTATTTTAATTTTTTTAATTTCCATATTTCTAATTTCTCATATGCTGACCGTAATTGAAAATTTAAAAAACCTTAGAAGTGACCTTGAGTGTTGTCCATGAGTGAAAATTTTGAATGTTATAGAAGTGACCTTGAGAACTAACCATGAGTTAATATTTAGAAATGTATGGATGTGACCTTGAGTATGGATCATGAGTGAAAATTTGAGAAATTATGGAAGTGGCCTTGAGTGTGGAACATGATTTAAAATTTAGTAACGTCTGAAAGTGACCTTGAGTAATAATCATGAGTTAAAATTTGCTTAATTAGTACCTACAGGAAGAACAAAAAATTACCTACCAGAAGAAGAAAAATTTACCTACCACATGATCAAAAATGTTCCTACCACATGAAAAAATGTACTTAACCCAAGAAAAAAATTCTTATTAGATAGAAAAAAAATTACTGACCACATAAATAAAACTATATCTACCACATAAAAAAATGTATTCACTACATGAAAAAAAATATACCTACCTCATGAACAGAAATGTACCTATCGCATAAAGAAAAATTCTTTAACCACATGAACAAAAATTGACCTTCTAAATAAAGAAAAATGATGTGACCGTATGTTGAAATTTGTAAAATTGTGGATCCTAACTTATGACCTATCTTCAATATCTTATTTTCTTTTTCATATTTTGTTTCCAAACATGCATTGATTTATTTATACTTTTATATATTTGAATTGCTTCATTTTCACAAGATTTTCTTTATTAAATTAAACCATAAGTAATTATTCATCAATTTATTAATAAGTAATTTTATTTGGAAGAATTTTATATAGGATTATATTCTAATCACATGGTTTGAAGATTCATTCTGGTTTCTTAAAAAAATGTAAGTTCTTAATTGAATGTGGTTGGAATGTGAATAGTTTATCTCATACTCTTTAAGGGAATCTTACAAGGAACTTTAATGTTGATTATAATTATTTATTGGTAATATATAAATTATTCTACAATTTTATCACTATAAAAAATTTCCTCAATGTTACATATTATCAAAGTAACCCATGGGGTATGTTTTTCATGCATGTTCAATATAGAAATATCATGCATCATTGGGAAATATAAACTCCAATGGGATTCTATATTTAAATTGATTATGAAAAATGAAACCCAATATAAGGATTAGAAATGATTCAAATTGAACACGATGTTGAGGATATTCATGAATTATAAAAGGGTGATATAGTTTGTCATTTAACTAATACTATTAGCCATACTAAAATAATTTAATCCCATATTGTTAGAGAGTGACTTGATGCCATGAAACTCAGACAGTGAAACATTCATCTAGTTCTACGATTACACTTCTTTTTATTATTTATGTGTGTAAATAATTGTAATGGTTTATACTACCCATTAAATGGTAGGTAAATAGGTTTTGAATCCAACATAAAATAATGGAATTGAGTTATTCCTCCTAGGGGAAAAGGCATATGGATTAGGTTGTCCCTCAAGGTAGAAAAAGTCAGTATTGGTTTGGGATTAAAACTCTATGGGGAAAAATGAATTTTAATTTATATGTGTCTCTACGTGGGATAATTTCATTTTAATATAACACTATATAGGTTATAGTGGGTGTCATAACTCTCAGTTTAAAAGAGGGGTAAATAGTGGACTATGATCATTTAGATATGAACCACTAAGAAATATCATGAGTAGCTTTTCTTATTATTTAACTTTTAAATTTACTTTAAAACTATGATATACCTAAAAATTAATTTTATAAAGGAAAAATATTCCCCACTATCTTGGATATTTTCCCTTCTTAACTCAAGACCAAAAATGACTTGATCCCACTTAGTTTCAACAAGTTTATGTGATGATACTGATGGTGACCTCCAAATACATCCTTCAATAATAAATTTTTTCTACTAGAACCAAGGGTATGATATAATAATATGGGATAAATTACTCATATTAAAACTAAGAAAGATAAACCATAAACCAAAAATCAACTCCATTAATTCAATAAAGTAAACAACTTATATAACCTAAATGTCAATAAATTTATATATATAAAAAATACACTCACACAAATAAAAACCACCAAAGAATATAATATTATCCACAAATATCCTCCCTAACTACACAAATAGAAACTCTGAGTATTTATTTCACAAACCTATAAATTAATATTTACGCAATTGTTGAGGGGTGATCACTTTGGAGTACTCAGTGGGATCCTATTCCAAATAAATATACATCAGTGTTAATAAATATATAATTATATACCTGCAAGAAATAAAAAATGTAATAAATATTTAGAAAAAAGAACAAAAACATCATAGAATCTAATTCCCTATGATTTCATGTAATACTATAATCAATAAACCCATGCAATAATTTCTTTTTGATGTAAATTACAAACACATTGTTGGTCAGAGTGGATAACTCTAGAGGGGGGGGAATTTTGTTCCTAGTGAAATTTATAATTTAAAATGATTTTAAAACTAAATCCCCAAATTTATAAAACATCGTAGTTAATTAAAATAGAATTATTACATAATTTTTTATTTTTATAGAGTTTCTTAAATGATCGATCCCAACTTAGTTAAACTAATATTTTTAACCTTTTAAACTTTTGAAACCAATTTAATATTATCAGATAGATTATATAAATAACTTGTAAAAGAAAACAATTAAAGTTAATATTTTTTATATAATTTTAAAAAATAAACCTTGTATTTTCCAAATAGAAGAGTAAAATAAAACATGAAGTGCACATAGTGAATTTGAACAAGACATTTAGTCTCATGGTGAGAAGTATTCCTCTCTACATAGAAATCAATTTATTCTATGTAACTATTAACAAATAAACAAAACCAAAACTTAGATCTAGATTTTTACAAAGAACCAAACTTAACATAGTCCGGGGTACACCCAGCCTCTTCCATATTTCTATGTGGGATCACAAAAAAAGGAATAATAAAGGAGAGATTTTCCTTTTCTATCTAGTACAATATATTACAATTTGTTAACAAATAAAAAGAGTAATAGTAAATGTATCTAGAAATATAAGTTAAAATATATATTTAAAGAGATGAAATATTTGAAGATTTAATTCATATCAATCTGATTGTATTTGGTAGATTAAAGGTCCTTGAATTTTTCCTTGAAAACTTTTAACTAAGTTTAGACTAAAATTTTAGGAAAACAAGGAATCATAGAAGCACTATGTTCAGATTTTTTAGTCTATCACTTTCTTCTCCAGGATTATATAAATTTGATTGTATCTCCTCCCCCAATTTTCCGCAAGAGGTTATTCATATTAAATAGATATTTTCTCTAAACTATTCACTAGGAATATTTTTTCTTTATCCTCAAACTCACTAGTGATTTAATGATCTATTTTTCAGTAAATTCTCTAAAATATAGACATTAGTGACTTTAAAATACTCCACTAAAAAAGTTATACATGGTCACTTGGTCATCACTTAGGTATGGTCACCTTGGTATAGAAAGTAGGTATAGAAACTATACATAAGAACTAGGCACACCAACATCATTCATTTCTGTGGTAACTAAATTTTTTCATATGGTAAGTTCATGAATTATTGAGATAGGTTTCTCTCTTTATATTATAGGAACTCATCTTCTCATAGTCACTTGACTTGTTCTTATGGTAACATTATTTCTTCTCACAATCACCTCAATAGTTCATGAAATTAGTACATCTCTTTATATGGTCACTACAATAACACACTCATTCAATACACCAAATAAATAAACTTTTTTTACCTTCACAGAATAACTAGGAATATTCATGTGGTCAGTAGTTTCCTTCATGAAGCTAACAATTTCCTTTATTTTCTTAGATGAGTTAAAATTAGGGTAGGTTCATTACACACATGATCACTTGACCTTCAACAGATGATCAGTTCATTGGATATAATTTATGAAATATAGGTATATTTTTCATGTGTTAACTACAACATGTTCAGTTGATCTTCATAGTTAGTAGGTTTCTTCATAAAATCGGTAGGCATACTCACTTCTAGACATATCCATTTTATCATTTTGGGTAGAAAAATATTTGATTAACATAAATAGTCTAATTTATTAATATCATTATAAACACAATTTTTGATCATTAAAATAAGTATGTGCTAGTTTAAGATAACTTTATCACCCTTTTAATGATTATAAATCATGAGTCGTATGTAGAATGAATTAAACGGAAGATATATGAAATGAATTGAATATAAATTGGTGGTTTTACCAATTTAATTAAAATCAATTTTTTTTTCTCATATTTATTGGTTTATTTCCTTCATTCATATCATCTATTGTATTTCCTTTATTCATATCAGCTAGTCTGGTTCCTTCATTAATATAATATTTTCTCTCCCTTTTAGGATTATCAAAAATTGAATAAAATGAAGAACAAAATAAAATAATCTAAAAATAATTGGAAGATAAATAAATGAAAAGTATTTAATTGATATTTAAAAATGAGTAAAAATGATTATAAGATTAAACTGTCATAAATTCTAATCAGAATATAAATATAACGCATATTTAATCTCATCAAGGAGTATATGAACCTTTTCCTTGGATTTATAGCATGTGGGTGGTTTCCTAGGTTGAGTATGTCATTATAAAAAATATTTATTAGGGTATTTATTTACCACACACCTGGAAACTAGTTCGAGATGCTAGAATGATTGTATAGAAGAAAGAGAAAAAGGTTTAATGGTAGAGTATAAAGTAATAAGAAGGGTAGAAGTAAAAGGTATAGCTGGAGGGACAAGTATGGTAGTGTGGGAAATTTACAAGTAGGGTTCCATCATGCATTATAAAATCCATGACAGCTCTAGCCTATTCTCTATTACTTGAAAGTAATCCTCTATATTTTCCATAAAATCCACTATAACTGGAGTTAGAATTTTTTGATTTTCAAACTAATAACGAAAATCATTGTTTAAAGGATGAATTCCCAAGGCATCAAACAAGGATTTTAAAATAACTATGAGGTATGACTTTTTGAAGATTCTACTGATGTAGTGTTTAATGGCATTCTTGCTAGTCTCACAATCTTTTCAAGATTTTGTAACATAATTCCTAACAAAATCCAAGGTCTTGGAGGCCCAGTTCTGAAAGACATAAAAAACAACTTCCCTTATCTACTTAAACTCATCAATAAATTTTTTTAACTAATATATTAAGATTTTACTAATTCTTTATTCATTAATAGTTGATTACATAGGTGGAAGTGGTGGTGAATAAGTAGAATCCCGAAATACTAAACTTATATAACTTTGGTCTAGCTTCAATGTCATATCATAATAATATTCTTGAAAGTAATATACTTGTTCCATAAAAAATTATTTCTCATTCTACATCAATTCCATTGTAAGATTAAATATAGGATAAAATGTCATATTACTGAAGAAACATCCTTAGATAAATCTACCTCTCTGGTTAGTTACATAGAATTCCAAAAAACAAGTAACAATTAATTTAACAAACCCATAAAGTCTAGATTGAAATCATTCATAACATCTTTAGTGACATATGATGTGGATGGGATACAAGGAGGTATATAAAGAGATGGATCATAAGTTAATATCCTACTATCATCCTCAATCATAATAGATATAGATCTTATAGACTGATATTTTGTTTTATCAACATCATCAACTTCTTATTAAGATTCAAGAGGAGAAGTATGAAGATATTAAATATGATTTGTTGACTTTTCATCCTCAGGTTCCTCAACACCATTTTAATGAGTAGGAATGAAAATGGCATCCAAGACCTTATCCACATATGGCCTTATAGAAGACACATCCAACCTATTCTGGCAATCTTTCTCATATATTAATGTGTATGGTTGCACTGTTTGAGTAGAAGTAATGTTAGGCCTACCCTATTCATGTGGATTCCCTCTAAGGTCATTCTAATCACCATTATACATAAAATAGTTAAATTAAATCATAACTGATACTTTTAAATTCCCCCCATATTATTTTCATCCAGTATTAGAATAATTGGAGTGCTTCCTATCATATGTGATTTATTAAAACTATCTATATCTTCTTTAGAGACACTGGTTTAATCCCATTCTGGTTTTTCCAAAACATCATGGATAGACACCTCAGTGTCAATAAGGTCCTTTAATTTTAACTCTATTCATGGGATGGTAATAGAATCTGAGATGTTTTAGGTTCAAATGATATAGAAAGAGATTATTATTTGTAATCCTCATGAGATTCTCTAGCTTCCTCATCATGATCAATTAGATCATATTCGTCTTCTTCTTGAACCTCCTCAACATCAACTTATTCCACAGTAATAGCCACTTCATTTTCAAAATACTCAACAACTTCATCTGGTTTAGGACATTGATCTACTAGATCCCTTGATCTAATATGATATTTAATAAGGTCAAAATTTTCATGCATCTTTTGTATTTCATCCAAAATTTCTGTCATATAGGGATTCCAATTAAATTATATGCTCCAATAAATTATCTATGCTAGGAAAATACCATCTGATAATGTTTTTCATTCCACTCCCTTGGGTGAAAACCCCTTATAAAACAAAAGGGGTGAATTAAATTTTGGATATGGAAGGTAATTAAATTTAGAATAGGGATAACATAACTCATTCATGTACCATATAACATACCATTCCATGTAGATTTGGATCCAATTTTTCATTTATATCAAAGAAAGGGTATTGGTGACTTGGGAGATCGAAGTCCCCTTTTTGGGACATATTTGATGTTGTGTGAACTTAGCTAATAGCCTGAACTCACCATTGAGATCTAAATATGTTTGTCTTCTAGGTTTTTATTTCCTCATCAGCATATCCATAGAACCTTGAAAATATATGTGAGTATTATTTACAAGAAAAGAACGTTGGTAGTCCTCATGCTCACCCTTGTGTGGCACGCCTAATCTTTTCCCTAGTGTTTTGAAATAAAATATAAAATATTCCCTATTCAGCATTCACATAATCATGTCTCACTTCATTTCAGAAGTAAATTCCATATTCTCATAGAATTCCATAACCAACCTTAAATAAAATGGTTCAATAATTTCCAAAAACTAAGAATATTAGCCTGGGTTCTAAATTTCTTTCCACACAATCTATTTTTCTAACACAATCCATTGAGTTTCCACTTTGTTTTCCACACATTTTAGATGATCCATTAGATTCGGATTGTGTGGATTCACTATGGCACTTGATATTCCTTTCCCATTATTCGATTTATTCAAATTAGGTGATTCAACAGGAGATAATTCATTAGGATCACATTTCATACATATCATACATTTTTTATATTTGGTTTCTCAAACGGTTCAAATTCACAAGAGCATTTTAAGATAAGATTGTTTCAAAAGAATGTAATGTTTCAAAAATAAGAAATGGATTTTTCGTACAGGGAGACACATAAATTCATATTAAATTTATAATTTTAAATGTAATAATTAGGAATAAAATAATAGTAACGTGTAGAAAATTCCTTCCAAAACAAATTAATAAAAAATTTACATACAAAGAGATATAGTTGGTATACTAGCAATGTGACAATGGTAGCTAGATATGGCACTGTAGGTATAATTAAAGTACACTCACGATATGCATACTAAACATAGACATAAATTTTCATAATAATTATAGTGGCTATGTGAGTTAAGATATATGGTAGGAATAGTGATGATATAAACATCTCTTAGTTGTTTGTATACTGACCATGTGAAAAATAACTCATGGTTACTTAACAGGCCTTAGGGGATAAAATTCATGGCTTACTTATTAAAACAAGTTAAATATATTATAAATAAATATATGTAAATTTTGAGTAATAAAACATAAATAATAACACTTTTAAACAAACTAAGGTGTCTAAAAATGAATGATTTAGGAAAATTAAATCATTTCAAACTCATGTTTGATACACTTTATTCTCTCAATATACAATGGATTTGTAAATATTTCAAAAATATGATCTTAGTACCAATGAATTCTAGAGTTATATCACTATTTTTAAGATGATATATCAGAAATTGATATATTATATCAATATAATTTATCCTAGAGTAACACATAGGATTACTAAAAAAATTATAGCACGTTTATTGTCACAATTTATAGGGACACATATTAATTGATTTCCATAGTCTCATTAAATTGTGTTTCTTTTAAAAAATTTATCCACAACTACTATATGTAGTTATGTAATCAACCTCTATAATAGATGATTTAACAAAAAATAATTTCATACAAAACTAGAAAATAGTATGGTTTCCAAAACAATGACATATTCCATAGGTTCCCTTTATATCTAACATAAAACCACTAAAATTAGCATCTAAATACATAAATAATTCAAATGCATTCCCTTTTTCATAAACAATCCAAAATTGGCTGCATTATTGAGGTATTTAAAAATCCTTTTAATAATATTTAAATGAGATTGTTTAGTGTTGTCTTGGAAATGTGTACACATGTACACATAAAATGTAATAAGAGGTGTATAATAAACATCCAATCATACCTCTATAATTACTTTAATATAATGGATTTCTAGCTTCATCAATATACTTCTTAAAACGTTAAATTGTGTGAGTATCGTTACATTTAGTGTTATCCAACCAAAAATACTTTAAAATATCTTTTTTTTACCTGCTCTAATTTAATACAACTCCATCATTATTTTAAAAAATTGAAATCTAAGAATGTATTTTAACTCACACATTAAACTCATTTCAAATTCATTTTTCATCATTTTTGAAAATTCAGTATGCAAGTAGTTTTTGAATGATCCAAAAATAATATCATCAACATATATTTGAACTATTCAAGAATGGTTAGGAAATTTTTTAATAAATAAATTAGGATTAGAAATAGTAATTTTTAAACCTATTTTAAATAATAGAAATTATGTGCCTATCATAAGAAGCTATAAGAGCTTGTTTTATACTATACACAGATTTTTTAATTTTAATACATTGTTTAAAAATGAGGATTTTTAAATCTAGTAGTTTTTTCCACAAATACATCCTCAATAATATATCTATTTATAAATTCAAAAATGACATTTATTTTATATTGTTTGAAATTAATATATAAAACATATTAGTGTATAGGGACCAATGTTTTTCATAGCTTGAAACTTTTTTGTTTTGTGTTTATAGTTAATCCACACTAGGTTCATCAGAGAGCTTGAAATCCAAGTGATCTAATAGTGCATGAGGATATAGCGTTGAATGTGGCATTATTTTCATGTGTTTACTAAATTGTTTAGCTAAAAATCAATAAGAATATAAAATATTCATGAAAAGTGGATTTATAGGATTAAATCATCAAAATTATTGAAAAGGCATGGATTTAGAAATGGTTTCATTTTTTTGAAGGTATGGAGTTTTGTGAAGGCATTCTGTGTCATGAAGGTTTTATGGTTCAAAAATTTGTGATGGGGTGATAGTATATACTCAACTATGAGAAGCTCTGTAATTGGGTAAAACTTTTCTAGAGCTTCCTGAAGAAAAAGATATTCATGAATAATAAAATAGAGGTTCTCAAAAATTTTGTGGTGAGATCAAAATATTAAGAAAAAGAAAAGTCTATAAATAAGTGGGAAAATGTTTTATTTAAAGATAGAGAGAATTTGAGAAAATCATGAATCACTCTAAATTCATGAAGGCTGGAAGGTTTATAAATTTTTAACTCTTCTTGAGAATAAGAATTTGTAAAATATTGGTTATTAGCTAACTGATTCTAAGGAGTTTATGAAAAGGATGTTTCATGAAGACAGATGGTTTTTGAGGACATAGATTTCCATGAAGACTAAGTGATTCATGAAGGTTTGTAGCTTCATGAAAGTGTTTGGGTTCATGATGTTAGAAGAATCATTGAATTAATAAGGAGTTTTTTTAAAGTTTAGGAGCATCATGAAAATCCGTTTTGATCATATGGTTTTAGTGAATGAAGGTTCCAAGTGAATCAATTCAAGACCATGGTTCATGTAGAGTCTCATTCTAATCATCGACAAAGTCATAAATTCTAAAACTATTGAATATAAATTTAAGTCGATAAACTAAATAAGACTTCACCCATTATAGTGAGCAATGGGGGGTCGATGGAATTGATCTGAGGGACGAATTTTACTATCCCAAAATGTCTTATAATGGTAGTGTTCCGAGAATGAAGTAACCATGTCCAAAAAATTATAATCCCCAAAACCTAACGAATCTTAGAGGATTAATTTATGACTAACTAAATTTCTTTGTATACTATATGAACTAGCCCTTAGTGGTGAAAAATGAAAAAATGTTGCGTTGTATTTCTATTTCCATATATGGTGGTTTGATAATGCATGATTCCATCAAACCGGTTTAACACGATCCATCTAATGTGGTTACATGATCTGAATCACTAGAGGAAATATTTTTCATTCTCATTCACCCCTCCACTCTCAGGGTGTTATAGGGTCCTAAAATTGATATCACTAAGAATTTGTTATTGGTGTAAAATTTTACCTCTGTGGTTATCAAGAATTTAGTGAATGTTATGGGTGTTCAAATTTTTGATGGAAGAACTTTTATATTTGTAAGAATAAAATTATATCTCATCTTCGATCCCTTGGGATGGATTTTTACACTGCCACAACTCATGGGATTAAAGGTAGTGATGTGAAAGGTCTCTATATAACTGAAATTGATTGGAAAATTCATGATGTCGATGCCAAAGATCAAAATTCTATTACTAGAGAACTATATTATAAAATCTATTTGAAGGTGGTGATGTTGTCTATACCCAAGCTTTTATGGGATTAACTATAAAATATATACAAAAGAGACAAAAAATGTAAAGGAATTTAAACATCAAGTCTTGTATAATCAGTTCAATGATCTAAAAATTCATCCAAATGAAAATGAAGATAGTTTCTTTAATCACAGAACAGAAGTTATTAGAGTCATTCAATAACTAAGAAAAACATTAAGGATATTGAAATTGTGAATAAAATACTAAGAAGGATCCCACATCTATAAAATAAAAAAGTATCATCCCTTAATGAAGTATATCTCTCAATGTATTCTCTTGATTTTCTGTGAAGAAATCTGGTGGATTATGAAATGAGAGTTAAACCAGATGATAAAACAGCTCATGTGATCAAGGAAATGGAATTCAAATCCATGTAAAAACACGAGATTCCCAGATTTAGTGATGATGAGAAAGAAGAACTTATTCCCTGTTTTGAAATTAATTCAAGACATAAAAATGGATTTTTCAAGGCTTGCTTCCATTGGATTCTTTTAAGGGTGGTAAAGTATGATACATTTTGGCTCAGTGCTCAATGAGTTTTGATGGTATGAAAAGTGATGAAAAATTCATATAGAGGTCTCATGTGAGGTTCCATCAAAATGGAGACTTAAAATTTTGAATGAAAATAAAAATAAAGATCTTTTTTTGTAAATAGGAATAAGATAATAAGGAATTTTTGAAAGATGTATGTTTAGAGTTTAAATCTAATTTTGGAGGATCCATGATGTATACAATAGAAAAGGTAAAACCTTAAAAAGGTGAAGATAATTAGTTGAATAGTATTTTATATCTTAAGGTATATATTAATGGTTATCTTGATGAGATTTAAATTAAATGAAATAAAAATAGAAACACTAGATATTTGATAAAAGATTCATGGGATTATGTGGATCAACTTAGAGTAATGGTTGATCGACTATAAGGCAATGCATAAGAAAAAGTGAGAAATCTTGAAATCATGGAAGTTGTTATGGATTTTAAACTCAAGATTAAAGAGAATGAAAATTTCATCTATGAACTTACATAAAGATCAGAGAAAAAGGATATGATAGTCAATGTCACTGAATAATAAGTTATTAATTTAAGGGGTAAATGGGGAACTGAATCACGATCAAGGTAAATGAAGATGTAGTTATAGTTTGGATGATTTTATGATACGTAGATTTTAGAAAGAGATAAACATGGTTATAAAGGAGTATATAAATAATTTAATGATAAAATATCTACATTTATTATAAAAACTAGACTTTTTTGCAATGTAGAAATATAAAAGGTTTTAAATAGGATGATACAAATAAAAGTAAAGTATAAAGTTAGGCATATCATAAAGTCACCAGATCTCTTAACGTTAAAAGCTTCAAACCAATTAGAGAAGAGATATATAAATAATCTCAAGTACCCATAGAGGATCACCAGTCAGAGAAAATTAAAAAATAAGGTTATATGTTGAGTAATAGACGTGGGAAGATATTTACTCTTACAAAATGTCAATTTTATGGATTTTGGGCTATACTTTTTCATACTGTAAAGAGTCAAGGAGCTATCAGAACAGAGAATAACCTATAATTCAACAATGTAAAATGATACTGTATCCTTCACATTATTTCTATCAATGTTTTTTCACTATTATAACCTTAGGGATAATGCTATTCATTGTAAGAAGAGGAAATGTGGGAAAAATAACTACCGAACTCTGAGATAAGTCAATACTAGTCATCCAAGAATAATTGCCCTTGAAAATAGGTTTTATCCTATGGATGAGGAATATGAGTATTATGACCCCATAAATGTTAAAAATATAATGGATAGGTAATCATTTTTCTCCACTCAATCAAGTACCCAATGGAAGTAAAAGAATAATATTGATATATCCAACCTATCGAAAATCTCTCCCAAAGCTAAAAAGGATAGTAGCACATGGATTCTTGATAGAGGATTCTCATCACACATAATAAGAAATGTAGATTTATTTAAAAGTATAATTAAAATGGTTAATTTAATAATGATATTCTACAACAATGGTGGTTGAAAAATAAAAGTAAGTGGAAACATAGAATTATAAAATGATGGCATAATGAAGAAAGAAGATCTCAACATGGATAGTTTCTAAGAGAATATCTTGAGTGTGAGTCAAATCTATTACTCATGATTCGTAGTGACATTTAGTTATAATTTTGTCACTATCAATGGATTAATAAGGGGTTATCTTATGAAAATTTACATGGCAATGAAAATTTATACGAGGTTGATAGTAAATAAAACAATTTGTTCTTGACAATTAATGGGGAAAACAGCTTGTTTAATTGTAATTTGGATCAAAATAATCAGTGTAGTATGGAGAAAACATATAGGATAAAGGATATTTTTTATATTCCCAATCTCAAGAGTGATCAAGATAAGACATGTGATTATTTCATGTGATAGAAGATCATTTAGAATTCATATTGTCTGAAGAAAAAAAGGCCATCTAATCTTCTTGATCTCATCCAAAGAGATGTGAGTGGTCTAATGAATTAAGATGGAACATATGGTGGTATTTAATAAATAATTTTTATTGATTATTATATTTTAATTGGATGTGTACTCTTTATGGAGATCAAATGAAAATTTTCTGACTACGTGAAGAATTATCTCTGAAGAGTTAAGAATGAAATAGTCGCACAATCAATATTTTATGATATGACAATTAAATAGAGTACACATCCATTTAATTTGAAACATTCCTAAAAACATGGGATCAATAATGAAGTTTCCTCAGTGATAACACCATAGAAAATGGAGAAATTTAACATAGAAATAGATAAGAGGATAATAAGGAAATAACTATTCTAATTGAGTGTGGTATTTTTTTCATTACAAAAAATTGGCTGTTCAAGTTGTAGTGTACACTCAAAATAGAATAGGAATATTTATTGGAGAGGAAAGGACACTTACAATATACAATAACATTCATTTTATATATACTTTTTATATTAACATATATATAGTATAACTATAATAACATATAATATAATATAATATTTCATAATACATTATATAGATAACATGTGTTATAACACATAATATAGTATATATATATACCAATTATAATACAATAATAATTATAGTTATATTAATAATTATATATAATTATATATATGTTATTAGTATATCATATTAATAATTATAATTATAATTACATATTTTTGAATTAATATTAAGTATTATATATATATAAATATTAATAAGTATGCTTATTAAAAAATCTAAGTAATAATATTAATATATAGTTTAGTTTCATTTTTTTTGTTTAACTTGTTTTGTTTTGTTTTTCTTTTGTTGTCGGGGGAGTCACGTGTACTTGTGGGGATTAAAAGAAGTTGTTCGTTTCAAGGGAGGGATGCACTCACTTGGATCTCAGCTAAAATAGGGTGACGTGCACATCAAAGCATGCCACGTGGACTTGCTGATTTGCAGAGGGTTGTGACTCTTCACATGTGCATATCATTTTCATTCAGTTAGGAGAAATTGCTCCAGTGACAAGCGTGGGAGGAGAAACACAGTGAAGGATCCACGTGGAGGCTAGGGAACTCACCGGGAGAGATTCCAGAGGTTTCAGTTGGGTGATGAATGCACGAGAGGTGGTAGAAGCATAAATCAATCGAGCTAAGCAGGGGCGGACGACATCAAGTCGGGATACACTTCCATCGGGAGAGACGAGGAGACATAAGAGAAGAACATAAGGAGCAAGGCAGGAAGAACTTTCACTATCTTCCTCAGAAAATATTGGAGTATGAGATCAGTACATTTCACACCTTGATTCCCAGGGCGGGACATCGAGCGGAGTTCCAACATTGCATCCATCATCAAGAGGCAGGATTTAGAGCTTTCGAGAGCTCAAGCAGGGATACGAACATTCTTATTTGACTTCTGCTATATTTTTCTACAATTTAATTTAACATGAACTACATTGATTCTTATTTAACTGTTTCATTGAAACCAACCACGATGTCTGGCTAATTCACTTTGGGGGGAATAAGCTGGTTGATTCAATCTGTTTAATCTCATTCATGCACTATATCCTTGCTCTGGATTGTCTCTATAACTTTTTATAGATGCTTATTTTCAAAACAACAGGATCGAGTGAAAATCGATCTTGTTTGAACTTTAATTTAAACTATTTAATTCTAAGTAATTCACTGATAAGTGAATTGCTCTCAAAAGAGAGAGACACACCAAACTCAACTAATAAGTTGAGCTCGGTGACTACTGACTTGATTTCACCATTTGATAGAATGACTCTTACATTCAAGGGACTGTAAGAGCTATTACATCACAAGATGACCAGCCGACAACTCTGGCCATTTACTCTTCGTCAGATTCATGCTCTTCGATTTTAGTGTATGCATAGGGTTAAGAAACATCAAATCAACCAGTGGACTTCCCCTCTTTCTCATCTATTGGTTGTTTTCACCATAATTCCTCTTGCTGCTCTGTTTCTATCTACTCACATTGAGTTCACCATTCCACCCCTTCTTCTTAGCACACTAAATATCTTTCACTTCACTTCACCACCACCATTTGTCTTTGTTACCACTATTGGGTCTATACGAGTGGAGAGGGAGAGGTAAGGGACTCAGAGTCGGGATGACATGATGGTGGCATGGCTGCAGGAAAATGAGAACAGGGTGTGGCGGCTGTGCTGTGTCATCGGGTTCAAGCGGAATGGAAGTGAGTCAGGGAGTGCAGCGGGTTTCAGCAGAGGAGAAAGGGTTTGATTTGGGGTTTTCAATTTGCTAAGACCAGGTTGTGTGATTATTCTTCACATTTAGAGTTTTCTGGTATGTGTTGATTTTTTTTATTCGAATTCATTGTTGAATTGTTGATTGATGGTGTTGAAGATTTTTAATTCTTTATTGTTCTGTTGATTGGTGATTGTGGTGGTGGTGTTGTGGCGTAGTTGCGGTGATGAGGAGGGAGTATAGGTGAAATGGGGGGTCCATTAATGGATATGGAGGTTCCACCGTGAGTGTCGTGGGAAAGAATGGACCGTGGAAGAAAGGGTCGGTGCCACCGTGAGTGTCACGGTCTCACCGTAAGATAGTGAAATGGGGTTGAAATTGGTGTGTGGGATGGGGATTACGGTGAGACAATGAAGAGTTAAAATAGTGGTAACGGAACTGGTAGCACCATGAGTGAAGGTCACGGTTAGACCGTGAAGTGGGGAATACGGTGGCACTGGACCGGAAGCACTATGATGGAAACAGTGTGACGTGCCACCATGAGTACCTGCAATTTAAAAAGAACAAATTAAACAAATTAATAATTTAAATAAAAATAAAAATCGATTAGAAAATTGAATTGAATTAAAAACTAAATAAATAAAACAAACTTAAATAATTAAATTAATTGTGTTCTATTTAAAAGAATGAATTTATTTATATTAAAAATTATAAAAAGACTTAATTTAAAAACACACATGCAAATATCGAGCAAAGACAAATGGTGGTGGTGAAGTGAAGTGAAATAGATTTAGTGCGTGAAGAAGAAGGGGTGAAATGGTGAACACAAAGTGAGTATATAGAAATAGAGCAGCAAGAGGAATTATGGTGCAAACAACCAATAGATGAGAAATAGGGGAAGTCCACTAGTAGATTTGATGTTGCTTAATGCTATTCATGCACTGCAATCGAAGAGCATGGATCTGACTAAGAGTAAACGGTCAAAGTTGTCGACTGGTCCGCTTGTGATGTAATAGCTCTTACAGTCCCTCGACTGTAAGAGTCATTTCGTACAATGGTGAAATAAAGTCAGTAGTCACCGAGCTCAACTTGTCAGTTGAGTTTGGTGTGTCTCTCTCTTTCGAGAGAAATTCACTTGTCAGTGAATTACTTATATTGAAACAGTTTAAATTAAAGTGCGAACAAGATCTATTTTCACTCGATCCTGTTGTTTTGAAAATAAGAATCTATAAAAAGTGAGAGAGACAATCCAGAGCAAGGATGTAGTGCATGAATGAGATTAAACAGATTGAATCAACCAGCTTATTCCCCCCAAAAGGAAATTACCCGGACATCATGGTTGGTTTTATTGCAACAGTGAAATAAGAATCAATGTAGTTCATGTTCAATTAAATTGCAGAAAAACAGAGCACAAGTCAAAATAAGAATGTTCGTCTCCCTGCTCGAGCTCTCGGAAGCTCTAACTCCTGCCGCTTCATGATGGATGCAATGTTGGAACTCCGTTCAATGTCCCGCCCTGGGAATCGAGGTGTGAAATGTACTGATCTCGTACTCCAACATGCTCTTAGGAAGATAGTGAAAGTTCTTCCTGCCTTTCTCCTTGTGTTCTTCTCTGATGTTTGCTCATCTCTCCCGATGGAAGTGTATCCTGACTTGATGTCCTCTGACCCTGCTTAGCTCGATTGATCTATGCTTCTCCCGCCTCTCGTGCATTCATCACCCAACCGAAACCTCTGGAATCTCCCCTGGTGAGTTACCTGGCCTCCACGTGGGTCCTTCACTGTGTTTCTCCTCCCGCGCTTGTCATCGGAACAATTGCTCCTAACTGAATGAAAATGATATGCGTGCGTGGTGAGTCAAAACCCTATGCAAATCAGAAAGTCCACGTGGCATGCTTTGATGTTCACATCACCCTCTTTTAAGTGAGCTCCAAGTGAGTGCATCTCTCCCTTCCAACGAACAACTTCTTTTAATCCCCGCAAGTACACGTGACTCCCCCTGCAACAAAAGAAAAAAAAACAAGTTAAAAAAATGAAACTAAACTATATATTAATATTATTACTTAGATTTGTTAATAAACATACTTATTAATATATATATAATACTCAATATTATTTCTAAAATATGTAATTATAATTATTATTATTATTATGATATACTAATAACATATATAAACTTATATATAATTATTAATATAACTATAATTATTATTGTATTATAATTGGTATATATATATATACTATATTATGTGTTATATCACATGTTATATATATAATGTATTATGAAATATTATGTTATATTATATGTTATTATAGTTATAATATATATATGTTAATATAAAAAGTATATATGAAATGAATTCTATTGTATATTGTAATATATATATATAAAAAGAAGGAAATGAAGAGGGGAGAAGGGGTTTTGGCGTGGATGAAAAGGGGGAAAAGAGGGGGGGTTCATGTTCTGCGGGGACAGCTAGGGTGCTTCGGTGAAGGAGGAATCGCGGCGGAGCGAGGTGTTGGAGTCGCGGCTAGAAAGAGGAGGCGCGGCGTGTGTTTCAGGTGGCACGACGGCTCCGGGCGGTGCCGGATCTGTGGGGAGATTTGGTCGCGGCTAGCGGTGAGGTCCGAGCAGGACGGGGAAGTCGACGGCCCGAGCTGGCGGAATCGGGGGTCCTCAGGCAAGCTCGGCCAACTGTTTGCACGAACCAGGAGGAAGAGGCAGGGGACGTCAGGTGTTGCATGTAACACGCCGAGATTTTATGAAAAATATTCTTTTTAATTTCATTAATGTATTGTGTTGTACGCTACACCAAAAGAAGCTTTCACAACACGCATCCTTGACTTTCCTTCCATTACACGCAATCGCGACCTTCCATGATAGCGTGTGTTGTACGCAACACCAAGTTTCGCTAAACAACGATATCCTATTAAGATATTATTAAAACTAGCCGTTATGAATAGTAATAACCACTTTTTGAAATTTTGTAAATTTTATTTTTCAAAATGGACATCATTTATGGATTCGGAATATCGAAATTAGCTTAGGATGAAATTTGGTGATTTTCGGATAACTTTCATATTTTGATGAATAGTGAAAATTACTAAATTTTAATTAAAAACAACTTTTTCAATCGAAAAAATTAATAGTGATAAATTATTAATTTGAGTGGTTTTAAAGTATATTTAGAATATATTTTTACAATTTAATACAATGTTGGTCATTGGATGTAATTTGACAATTAAACCAGTTATAAACGAGTGTCAATCTTTTGATAGTTATTATCTCTTAAAAACACGCCTTTTGTTTAGACGATGGGAGTTAATTTTTAAATTAATTAATGCAACTGATATTTTTTGAATTTGGTAAAATAGAAATCATTTTTGAGTTCATAATATCAAATATAGCTTAGGCCTAATATTTGGTACTTTTCTGAAAACATTCAATTTTTGATGAATAGTGAAACCACTAAGTGGTAGGTTAAAAACTGAATTTTGCATAACACTTAATTTTACCGCTTCTGTGAATGGAATTTCGAAAATCCGACAGACACGGTTAGTATCAAGGACTAAAATGTGGTTCAATGAGATGAAAATAATTTTTGGTGAATATTAACTTTTTACTTTTTTTACCACGGTTAAAAGTAAATAGGGTAATTAAGGGTAAAAATGATATTATGTCCTAATTCTATTGGACAAGTGTCATTCGACCAAAAACAACATTAGGAATAAAATATGACCATTTAAGCCCACTTGGATTAGATTAGGACATTTATTATTATTTAATTCAAAGAAGGGTTAAAAGAGTTAAAATCAAAGTTTATTTACTAAAACATTTTTAATATGGGGTTATACATAAGATAAATTCAACTATAAATATTCATTAGAAATATAAAAGGATTTCCTACATAATTATATTTTATTTTTAATTTTTAGACATTAAATAATTTAATTTATTTATGACACAATGATGATGCAGTAATTATCTTATTAATGAAATATTGACATAATTGATGTTATAAACAACAAAATAAATGTAATTTGAGACTTTTTATGAATTCCACTAATTTTATAGGTTACTATGATATATTATTGTTGATTTAATCAACTTGTTTCGAACATATAATTCTTTTATGACTTTCACAAAAATCATATATCAAATAGTGTCAAAATTGACACAAAATAGTTTTTAAATCAAATATTATATTATTAATTGTTATTTTATTCCTAAAAATATAAGGTTCGGCCAAATGACTTATATAAGGATATATATATTAATAATAAACAATTTTGGGTTCGTTTGGCATGTTATAGTAAGTGTATTAACCATATAGTGTAAGAAAACAAAAAGACACGGTAAAAGTTAAATTATTTAACTTAGAGTTAAATCTAATTGATAAGGTTAAAATAATAACCTAAACTTGTCTAAATCCTATTGGTTGATAGGATTTCGACCCATACCCACTTTAGCTTCGAAATAAGACCCTTTGGAACCATTATAAACCGATTTTTACTTTAATATAAAATAATATTTTGAGATATTCCTAAGGTGCCCCTCTCCTCCCTTATAAAAGGGCATCTCCTCCCCCTCCTCCTCACACCAATTTGAGCACTCAAGCTCGGCCAACCCCTGCCAAAATCCCTTCTCCACTTCCCTAGAATAATCTTAGAGGTCCTGGTCTTCTTCAAAGACCAATCTTAGTTCCCTAAGTGGAGGATTCAAAGAGGCGTTTCAAAGAAGAGGTAATATCCATTACTGATCTTTTCAATTTCTTTCTTATTCAACTTCTTCTTCTTTAGTTGTTTCATGATAACTTAATAACATCAGTATTACTTAAATACTGATATGTTATTATAAATATGAAACAACACTAATTCACCTTCTATCCATCCTATGGAAAAATGAAATCACCGCACGTGCGTACGTACGGAATACCGTCTCCACGCCGTGGTGTAATCTATTTTCAATCATAACCTTACAAGGATGGGTATAATGGTGTAATGAGTAACTATATATGATTATTATAAAGTGATATTGATACTGAAATAGTCTACATACACTTCAACATAATTCCATGACCATGGGAATGATATCATCGCTCGTGCGTACGTACGGACTACCGTCTCCACGACGCGATGAGATTCATTCTCAATGATTAACCATTCATGAATGATTATAAAGTATATATAATAAGTACTAATGAAATATATGACATAATAATGATACTGGATTTATGTAAATTTATATGTATGTCATCTACTTAATTCCATTCACTTCAATAAGGAAACGAAAAACAACGTTCATGCGTACGTACGGACTACCGTCTCCATGAACGGTGTATTTCATTCCATTTATCGATATTATATATATATATATATATATATATATATTATGAATATATATTGTTTTACATTATGGATATAAGTAATCATGGTCCAAGTAATCATATTAATAATTACAAGTTAAAAACACGAACGACAAATGAGACGATTTTACACAAAACGCTACTTTAACATGAATTTACAAAAGAACAGGTAATATAAAGTCATAATTGGACCATATATGATATAATAACAATGAATATGATTCTGGAATAAGTCAATAACATGATTTAAATCATTATACAGGAGGTTCGGACACTTACAAAGCAAGTCGGACCTAAGGTAAGGGAAATATCACAATCTCACTTTTATCCGAGATTGTTTTTACTTTGGTAATTAATGGGGTGTATTTTATCATCCACATCCATGTTCCCTCAATATGTAATATTATTTCCTTCCTTCTACAATATTTTATATCCAATTTTACCCTTCGGTAAGTTTTTTGTAAAAGATATGAAAGGAATCTTTTGTCGTTTTTCGTACGAGGTACTTTTTTACTTTTCCGAAAAAAGTACGAAGAATGTTTTTTTAACTTATACGGCATGAATGGATTTTTAAAACATTATTTCCAAGAAACTTACTTTACAAGTTTTCAAGTTTCTTTTTAATCAACCTCTTTTATTTTAAAGTCTTATGACATGTTATGAAAGGAAAAATGTTTTTGAAGTTGAAAGGATATTTTCCTCAAGAATGGAGTTCAAGTATTTTATCAAAATTATTTTCCATCTAAGATAATAATAGGGTTCTGTTTTTATCCCTATTATTACATTGGTTTGATTATGTTGTGATGGAAATATTTTTATGAATTACTTTATCTTATATGAATTGTTTTATGATGTCATGTTGTTTAAGAATCCCATTTTTATTACATGGGTTACGCTATGATGTATGGTTTATGATTATGTGGCACACATAAGAAAGGATTCATTATAAGATGGGTGGGACCTATATCTCCCTCCAATGCATTAGGTAAAGATTTTATATCTCATGAGATAGACATGGATGGAATGGTAGGTTATACCGGTTCAGTGAAACAGGACTGAAACGAGGGTTACTCGATTCAGAAAGGGACTTTGTCCACTAAGATAGTCTTGGCAATGAGTCTTGACTAACAAGAAATGATTCTAAATGATTATGTGTGAATGCCACAAAGTTTCGTTTTTTAAGTTCTGATTATTGTGATTACATTTCACTGCCATGATTTATCCCATGTTATGAAATTATGCTCTCTTTTTTGCAGGTTAAGATTTCCAAAAGCTATGTTCTTATGTATATGATGTGATTGATATTTCTTTTGTTTACCCTTACTGAGCATTTGAGCTCACCATTTTATGTTTTCTTTTCCCCAGGATATAAAGAAAGGTTTTAGGTATAAAAAAAGGAAGATCTTTATGGGAGATGTTGAAGATCTTTCACCATGATTAGAAGATTATATTCCGAGTTTCCAAAGACACTAAACTATTACGGTCCTTGTGTGTGTGTTTTTGTAATGTACTAAGTATTCCGCAAAAGTAATGTAATGTACATGTACGTCAGGCTCCGGGTCTCTACAGTTGGTATCAGAGGAAAGTTTTAGTCAACCTTTGGAAACTAGGATGCGAGAACTTTAGTGAGATCCCTAGAGATATTTATAAGGTTTGTCTTGGGATGTCCCTAAGGATAAGTATACGTATAGGATACAGTCCTATAACTATGGTAACGATCTTAGAATTTAACCTAAGAAGTTAGATATTGAGGATACTCCCCCTTTATAAGGTTGTTTTCCCTAGCATGATTTCTGCCTCTCACACTATTCTTTTTGGGTTTTAGAAAATGGCTGGAAACAAGGTGATTCACGATAATGGAGGATATGCTGGACAATGGAATTATATTTTTCATGAGCAACCAAATGAAATGGGATTTGGAAGTCCAAACATCATTATTATGCCGAATAAGAAATCTCATAATATGATTAATAAAGTAAAATTTGGTAAGTTTCCTGACTCGGCTAATAAGAGAAAGATGGAGTTTCATGATGATCATAGAGGAAAGAAAGTTCAATTTCCCCTATGTAAATCATGTGGGAAGAGGCATCAAGGAGAATGTTTCAAAGGAACTGGAAGATGCTTTGGGTGTGGAAAAGAAGGACACAAAGCCAGTAAGTGCAAAGGAAAAGGTTCAGTTAACACCAGGGATGTGGATAATGGTATTGCTACGACATCAACAATGGTTAAATGTTTTAAATGTGGAATGTACGGGCATTATGAAAACCAATGCCCTAAGGGAAAGTATCATGAAGAGAATCAGTATGGTAGTATGGGTAGTATTTATGTGGATGATGATGAAGAGACTACAAATGATATGTGAGATGAAAGAATTGTTGAAGCTCGGTCAATGGTTTAAGAATGTAGTGGAATGATTACATGTTTATCATGTGTAATGTTGTATAAGTAATCTCATGGTACTATGGAATAAAGAGACATCTAAGGATTGTTACAATGTTGTCTTTCCTTAAGATTTGAAAGTTTATGATTAATGGTACCAGTAACCATGAAAGGTTATTCAGATATTTTTGGAAAGAAGATGATATGCGCATATTGAAGGGATAAGGAGAAAATGAAATGTTAGACAGTATTCATGAGTTCATGATTTATATAAGGACTAAGTGATATCATGGTTTGAGTATATAGAATTTTGAGGATTTTGGTATTTGGAATGTGTTAACTTTTAACTGCATTCATGTTTTCACTAAGGTTCAATGGGCATTCAAGAGAATACATGATTAAGGACTTTGAATTTTTGGAATGTGACCAACAAAACATATCTTATGATATATTGGGATCAACGATAGTATTAAATCTCTGGCAATCTTTTTCACTATGTTATGAGAGTGTACTAAAGTGTTATGGATGAGCCTAAATATTGTAATGGATTATGTTGGACATAAGTTAGGATAAAATGTTTTTCGATATTATTGGTGGGATGTTATAGTAATATAGCTTTAGAAAAAGGACAACCTGCAGGACGGGCGACAGCCCATCGCGTCGGACAAGGCTGTGGGAATCGAACCCACAACCGAAATGCGACTGGCCTTTATCGCCTACCACTGGCCTACAGGAAGTCCCTGTTTAGTAGAAACTAGTTTTATTTTATTAAGAGGTATGATATATGAAGTATAAGTTCATTTTAGGAACCATATATGATTAGTCTCACTATAGATCGACTTATGTATATAATTTTGCTAACCTTTTGTTTGAGACAGATGGAATGACCCGTCATTCTATCACATGATCTGCTAACACTTCACGAATAACAAATTCAACTTCATTTATTTAAGAGATGAAGTGGAAATTGTTCAAGGCACGAACAACAGTGAGATTGTACCAAAATAAAGTAAGTATTTATTCTAAGCAAATTTTCAACTTTAGGGAAATGATCTTGAAAACCAAAAATGTTGTCCTAGTGATCTTATACCTGATGAATCAGATGGTACCTTATATCATCACAAATCTATGGATTTGTGATTACTGGATTTTCCATAGCCATGTTCTCTACCACTCTCCATCAGAACATGATGGTTAGATTTTTCTTCCATATCCATATTTTCACCTATGTGGAAACCCAGTGATTAGTTTATTTGGGTAATCGTTACATTTCATACTTTAGTTTTTAAAGCCATGTTTTGGTATTCCTTTTTACGATGTGGGTTTCTATCAAAGAAAATTTCGAATAGTAAACCATTTATAACCCCGACGAATTTCGAGGGAAAAATTCATTTTAAGAGGGGGTAGAATGTAACACCCCGAGATTTTATGAAAAATATTATTTTTAATTTCATTAATGTCTTGTGTTGTACGCTACACCAAAAGAAGCTTTCACAACACGCATCCTTGACTTTCCTTCCATTACACGCAATCGCGACCTTCCACGATAGCGTGTGTTGTACGCAACACCAAGTTTCGCTAAACAACGATATGCTATTAAGATATTATTAAAACTAGCCGTTATGAATAGTAATAACCACTTTTTGAAATTTTGTAAATTTTATTTTTCAAAATGGACATCATTTATGGATTCGGAATATCGAAATTAGCTTAGGTTGAAATTTGGTGATTTTCGGATAACTTTCATATTTTGATGAATAGTGAAAATTACTAAATTTTAATTAAAAACAACTTTTTCAATCGAAAAAATTAATAGTGATAAATTATTAATTTGAGTGGTTTTAATGTATATTTAGAATATATTTTTACAATTTAATACAATGTTGGTCATTGGATGTAATTTGACATTTAAACCAGTTATAAACAAGTGTCAATCTTTTGATAGTTATTATCTCTTAAAAACACGCCTTTTGTTTAGACGATGGGAGTTAATTTTTAAATTAATTAATGCAACTGATATGTTTTAAATTTGGTAAAATAGAAATCATTTTTGAGTTCATAATATAAAATATAGCTTAGGCCTAATTTTTGGTACTTTTATGAAAACTTTCAATTTTTGATGAATAGTGAAACCACTAAGTGGTAGGTTAAAAACTGAATTTTGCATAAAACTAATTTTTACCGCTTCTGTGAATGGAATTTCGAAAATCCGATAGACACGGTTAGTATCAAGGACTAAAATGTGGTTCAATGAGATGAAAATAATTTTTGGTGAATAGTAACTTTTTACTTTTTTTTACCACGGTTAAAAGTAAATAGGGTAATTAAGGGTAAAAATGATATTATGTCCTAATTCTATTGGACAAGTGTAATTCGACCAAAAACAACCTTAGGAATAAAATATGACCATTTAAGCCCACTTGGATTAGATTAGGACATATATTATTATTTAATTCAAAGAAGGGTTAAAAGAGTTAAAATCAAAGTTTATTTACTAAAACATTTTTAATATGGGGTTATAAATAAGATAAATTCGACTATAAATATTCATTAGAAAGATAAAAGGATTTCATACATAATTATATTTTTTTTGTAATTTTTAGATATTAAATAATTTAATTTATTTATGACACAATGATGATGCAGTAATTATCTTATTAATGAAATATTGACATAATTGATGTTATAAACACCAAAATAAATGTAATTTGAGACTTTTTATGAATTAAACTAATTTTATAGGTTACTATGATATATTAGTGTTGATTTAATCAACTTGGTTTGAACATATAATTCTGTTATGACTTTCACAAAAATCATATATCAAATAGTGTCAAAATTGACACAAAATAGTTTTTAAATCAAATATTATATTATTAATTGTTATTTTATTCCTAAAAATCTAAGGTTCGGCCAAATGACTTAGATAAGGATATATATATTAATAATAAACAATTTGGGGTTCGTATGGCATGTTATAGTAAGTGTATTAACCATATAGTGTAAGAAAACAAAAAAGACACGGTAAAAGTTAAATTATTTAACTTAGAGTTAAATCTAATTGATAAGGTTAAAATAATAACCTAAACTTGTCTAAATCCTATTGGTTGATAGGATTTCGACCCATACCCACTTTAGCTTCGAAATAAGATCCTTTGGAACCATTATAAACCGATTTTGACTTTAATATAAAATAATATTTTGAGATATTCCTAAGGTGCCCCTCTCCTCCCTTATAAAAGGGCACCTCCTCCCCCTCCTCCTCACACCAATTTGAGCACTCAAGCTCGGCCAACCCCTGCCAAAATCCCTTCTCCACTTCCCTATAATAATCCTAGAGGTCCTGGTCTTATTCAAAGACCAATCTTAGTTCCCTAAGTGGAGGATTCAAAGAGGCGTTTCAAAGAAGAGGTTATATCCATTACCGATCTTTTCAATTTCTTTCTTATTCAACTTCTTCTTCTTTAGTTGTTTCATGATAAAGTAATAACATAAGTTTTACTTACATACTGATATGTTATTATAAATATGAAACAACCCTAATTCACCTTCTATCCATCCTATGGAAAAATGAAATCACCGTGCGTGCGTACGTACGGAATACCGTCTCCACGCCGTGGTGTAATCTATTTTCCATAATAACATTACAAGGATGGGTATAATGGTGTAATGAGTAACTATATATGATTATTATAAAGTTATATTGATACTTAAATAGTCTACATACACTTCAACATAATTCCATGACCATGGGAACGATATCATCACTCGTGCGCACGTACGGACTACCGTCTCCACGACGCGATGAGATTCATTCTCAATGATTAACCATTCATGAATGATTATAAAGTATATATAATAAGTACTAATGAAATATATGACATAATAATGATACTGGATTTATTTAAATTTATATGTATGTCATCTACTTAATTCCATTCACTTCAATAAGGAAATGAAAACAGCGTTCATGCGTACGTACGGACTACCGTCTCCATGAACGGTGTATTTCATTCCATTTATCGATATTATATATATATATAGATTCTGAATATATATTGTTTTACATTCTGGATATAAGTAATCATGGTCCAAGTAATCATATTAATAATTACAAGTTAAAAACACGAACGACAAATGAGACGATTTTACCCAAAACGCTACTTTAACATGAATTTACAAAAGAACAGGTAATATAAAGTCATAATTGGACCATATATGATATAATAACAATGAATATGATTCTGGAATAAGTCAATAACATGATTTAAATCATTATACAAGAGGTTCGGACACTTACAAAGCAAGTCGGACCTAAGGTAAGGGAAATATCACAATCTCACTTTTATCCGAGATTGTTTTTACTTTGGTAATTACTGGGGTGTATTTTATCATCCACATCCATGTTCCCTCAATATGTAATATTATTTCCTTCCTTCTACAATATTTTATATCCAATTTTACCCTTCGGTATGTTTTTTGTAAAAGATATGAAAGGAATCTTTTTTTGTTTTTCGTACGAGGTACTTTTTTACTTTTCTGACAAAAGTACGAAGAATGTTTTTTTAAATTATACGGCATGAATGGATTTTTAAAACATTATTTCCAAGAAACTTACTTTACAAGTTTTCAAGTTTCTTTTTAATCAACCTCTTTTATTTTAAAGCCGTATGACATGTTATGAAAGGAAAAATGTTTTTGAAGTTGAAAGGATATTTTCCTCAAGAATGGAGTTCAAGTATTTTATCAAAATTATTTTCCATCTAAGATAATAATAGGCTTCTGTTTTTATCCCTATTATTACATTGGTTTGATTATGTTGTGATGGAAATATTTTTATGAATTACTTTATCTTATATGAATTGTTTTATGATGTCATGTTGTTTAAGAATCCCATTTTTATTACATGGGTTACGCTATGAGGTATGGTTTATGATTATGTGGCACACATAAGAAAGGATTCATTATAAGATGGGTGGGACCTATATCTCCCTCCAATACATTGGGTAAAGATTTTATATCTCATGAGATAGACATGGCTGGAATGGTAGGTTATACCGGTTCAGTGAAACAGGACTGAAACGAGGGTTACTCGATTTAGAAAGGGACTTTGTCCACTAAGATAGTCTTGGCAATGAGTCTTGACTAACAAGAAATGATTCTCTATGATTATGTTTGAATGCCACAAAGTTTCATGTTTTATGTTATGATTATTGTGATTACATTTCACTGCCATGATTTATCCCATGTTATGAAATTATGCTCTCTTTTTTGCAGGTTAAGATTTCCAAAAGCTATGTTCTTATGTATATGATGTGATTTATATTTCTTTTGTTTACCCTTACTGAGCATTTGAGATCACCCTTTTATGTTTTCTTTTCCCCAGGATATAAAGAAAGGTTTTAGGTATAAAAAAAAGGAAGATCTTTATGGGAGATGTTGAAGATCTTTCACCATGATTAGAAGAGTATATTCCGAGTTTCCAAAGACACTAAACTATTACGGTCCTTGTGTGTGTGTTTTTGTAATGTACTAAGTATTCCGCAAAAGTAATGTAATGTACATGTACGTCAGGCTCCGGGTCTCTACATTGCAGATGAAGGCGGCGGCGGTTCAGGTACTGTTGCGGGATTCAGGTGTTTCAGCAGGGGGTTCGTGTGGCGCAAAAGATGCGGCGGTCGCAACGAGGGGTGGATGGCAGGGAGGTCTCAGTGGATCAGGGGTTTGATCGGCAAGGTGCATGGATCAAGAAGAGGATATTGGATCGGGATGCAGTGAGAAGGGTTGTGTGGCACTGAGAGAAGGGCGACGCGGTGCTGTGCTGTGTGAATTGCGTGGCTTGGGTTTGGTCCAGCGAAGCAGGAAGGGGGATGGGTCGCGGCTAAGGAAGTGTGACGGCTCGGCAAGGAGGCAAGGTATTTAGTGGTGGCTAGTGGTGCGAAGCATTAGCAAGGTGGGGCCAGGTTTGGGTTGCTCATGGGGAAGCGCGAATGGAACAGCCGCGACAGGGATGGCTCTGTTTGAATCCGACAGTAGGTTCGCTATGAATCTCTGCTGTGGGTTTGATTTTCAATTGTTGTTTGGTGAATTTGACTGCTGGGGTGCGGCTGGGTGGTTCCATGGAGATGAGGAATCAGCGAGGCAGATCAGTGGACATGGGAGAAGAGGGTTCGTGCAGCGGCAAGGGGAAAAACAGGGGGATGAAGGAGGCCGTTCGTAGGGAAAACACATCAGTGAGGTTGAGCGGGGCTGTATCGGTGAGGAAATGAGGGAGAGATGCATCAGTGAGGTAAAGTGATAGCTACTGGTAGGGTGTGATGAAAAAGGGTAGGGTGTATCGGTGAGGAAATAAAAAAGTAATGGTGATGTGGTAAAGGGGTTTATCGGTGAGGTAATAATAAAAAATGGGAAGCGGTGTGGTAATGAAGGGACTAACGGTGGGGTTAAGCAGTGAGGTATCGGTGAGAAAAATTTAATCGATGATGATAACTGCATCGGTGAGGTTTTGTGCATCGCTGAGGATTTTAGGTATTGGTAGGTGGAAGTTTATCGGTAAGTGGAAGTGTATCGGCGAGGTTTAGTGGAAGAGCAGTAGCGGTGAGGATTGTTTATCGGTGGGGAAGGTCACCGATAATGACGAGTTAACGTGCGTCCGCAACACCTGTGAATCAAACAAAACAAAGAAAATAAAATAAATAAAATAATTTAATAAAAATAAAAAAATAAATAAAAAAATAAATTAAATAGAATGTAATTAAAGACGAAAAACAACAAAGTTAAATAATAAAATTAGTGAAACTTTATTTAAACAAATGAATTAATTTGGTTTAAAATTTATAAACATACGTAATTAAAGAACAAATTAAACTATTTACAATTACTTCTAAAATTAATTAATTAATTAAAGAACTAATTAAATTAAAGAATAAAAATATAAAATGAATAAAACTAAATTTTTAAAACTAATTAAATTATTAAAAGATTAAAAAAAGGAGTTATTTATTCATGATTTAAAGAATAAAGAATTAATTAATTTAATAAATGAATTAATCAACTAACTAGAATAAAAATAAAAGAATAAATAAACAAATGCCTAATTCGAACGACTATGTTAATTTTAGAATTGATTAAAATGATGCTAAAGCACATTAAAACACATGTTTTAAACAAAAATTGATTATTTTACACAGCAAAGTGAAAAAACACAACAACTATCAATTATTTAATAAAATAACATTTTAATATAAAAAAATCAATAAAATATACACAAAAGATGTGGCAAAGAGTGCAAAAACACTTCCACATCAGAAACCAAATAAGAAATTTCATGGAAGGAAGCCCTCTCAGAATTATTTTTGTGTTTTGGGAAGTAAAATTTTCATCTTAAGCAAGTAATGAAATATAGTCAAGTATGGTGATGATGTAGATCATGGAAGGTAGCATGGATATTCAAGAAAGAGTAAATCCTTAAAATTCTATAATAATCATATTAGAAATATTTTAGAGTGTAATGATGTCAAATTCAATGAGGATAAAACCATAAATAACTTTAGGAACTCATATGTTGATATTATTATAGATGAAGAAGAAACTAGAGAAGGGATATATTCAAATACAAAAATTATGGATGGATCTCCAAACATTAAGGGATATCCAAATAATTATGATTCAAAATCTGAATCAGAATTGGAAAATATTGTAGAAGAAACTCACCCAGGACATCATTGAAGAAATAGAAGAGAAGAAATTTATCAACCTAATATCATTGGGGATTGGACTACTCCTTCATAAATGAGTAGAATGAGGAAATAACAAAATTTTCCCTCTGATGAGTTGTGGACCGAGCCTCATTTTATGAAAAAATATAGGATGAATCAATCGTTAAATCCACGAATATTAAGCTATATCATATTGATAAAAACCAGACTAGGGGTCTAGTTATGAGACCAAAAAACATAATGTGATTGAAACAAAGTGGATCTTCAAAAATATTTATGAGTTGGGAAATGTTTCCAAAAAATATATTCTCCTGATATGTAAAGGCTATGCACAGAATGAAGGTATTGATGTTAAAGAAAAAATTTCTCTTGTTTCTCAGCTAGACTCTATTAGGGTATTCCTAGATAGGGAAATTCAACTTGGGTGCAAAGTTTATCAGATTTCTTTCAAAAAAAAAATAATTAAATGGAGATATTTAAGAAGTTGTCTGCATTGAAAAATTATTGTAATTTCTGATTTAAATTATGAAAAAATGGTTTTTAGATTAAAGAAAAATCGCTATGGTCTAAATATGGAACCATGAGTATGCTATTCTCATTTGGATGCTTATCTAAAGAAGTTAAAATTCAAAATATGAGGTGTTGACCATAATACCTATTTGAATAATTCAAATTAAGATCAATTTTGGTGCTTGTGTATGTGGATGATATTACATTTTATAGAATAAAGTATGGATTAGTGGAAGAATTTTCTAATCACCAGAATTTAGAATTTGAAATTTCCATTATTTGTGATCTTGCATAATTTTTGAGGGTGTCGATGATTTAAAATAAGTAATACACCTTGATTTCTTGGGAAAAGTATGTTAGAGATATTTTTAATAAATTCAATATGAATGAATCCAAAACAATTTCAAATATGATTACATTTGGAAAAAACATGGAAATAACAAGTATGTAAAATATACGGATCACATCTTTTACAGAGAACCATTGGAGGATGATTATATTTGAATTCCACATGGCTAGATATTGTATATTCAACATGTTTAGAGGATCATTTTCAATGTAATCTAAAGGAAGATCATTTTATTATAGTTAAAATAATCATGATGTATATTTATGGTACACTCAACATTGGATTATACATTTCGGTAGGAATAGATAATGAATTATAAGAATTTTATGATGTGGACTAGGAAGGAGATGCAGTGGATCAAAAGTCTAAAGTTGGTGGTGTATTCTTCATTCGAAACAAATGTGTGGGTGGGTTGAGAAAGAAATGAAAAATCACTTATCTTACTATGCATTAAGTAGTATATATCTCTATTCTAAAGTCATGCATATACTATTGTGGATAAAGTTACAACTAACTAATATTGGTGATGAGGAAAAACTGATGGGGATACATTGTGGTAATAAGAGCATGGTCTATATTATAAAAAATATAGTCCATCCCACTCATAGAAAACATATTGTTTCAGATATCATTTCATCAAAGAAAAATTTGAAGAAGGTTTTATTCAAATATAACATGTTTCAACTACTGGTCAAGGGATGAAAATATTACTAAGCCATTAACATCATATATGTTCAAGAAACATTGGTTAGACATCAGTATTCATCCTATTCCTACTTCATGAGGAGGTTATTGTTGGTTCCCTCTCCCCATTCATGTTTACAATTTCAATTTTTTTATGGATTTGATGCATGTTTTTGGAGTTGATTTAGGATACGGGAGTTTTTTTAGAACAAAATGTTCAAATATGAGTTCTTTGGTCATATTTATAAAGGGGCAGAAAAGTGAGATTTAATTTGATTTGGTCGGTTGTATCTCAAGGCATGAAATTATATTTTTCACTCTTTTTTTTCAACATTGAGCTTTATTTATGTAGACTTAGAGTGATGGTTGAGTTATTTCACATCTATAAATTTTTTTTCTGACATTGGTGCTTTATTGAATTTTTCTGCTGATTTAAAATAGACCCAAGGGTGAGATTTTTGGAACCAAGGTTCTTCTCATTGGGAAATGGTTTGTTTGTTGTTTTTTTTCATCTACACTGGGTTGATTAAGGATCTTTCAACCTAACTAATCTTATGGGGAATGAGTCTATAGTGCTTAATGTGGAATCATTTCCTAGTGTTTTTTATATTTTTGTGAAAAAAATCTATCTTTGTTTCCAATGATTGTCCTAGACTCATCAAACATCTTCCTATATGGAAATTTAGTTCCAATAGTAAGCTATCATTTAGGTATATCTATAATTTCCCAGACTATATTTCTTTTAAAATAGTTCAATTCTTCCTACATTTCCATGACCCAATATCGATCATTTATTAGTTCATTTATCTTCTTAGGTTCATTCTATGACATGAAATTTTGATGTTCAACCTTGTTTCTTAGTGCACCTCTAGTTTGAGTTCTTTTTTAAAAGTCACCTACAATTTCATATAGGGTGTAATGACCCAACCCATCGGGGCCTCTTAGCCAATATAAGGATGAGTTGTGACAAATACAATCCTACCTCTAATAGTCCAGGGGATGGAAATAAGTGGGGAGAAGGTATAATATAAAATCGGGGCACTTCCAAATGTACCTAAATGCACACACCTATACGTCTCCATGAAATAGTACAAAGGAATATTAAAAGGAAGTAACATCATGAGTAACACATTCTTGAAATAACTGCTAGGTAATAAATTAGATTATAATAGAATAAAACCAATGTGTAAAGGGTAAAGTACACACCCGACAAATAAAGAGGTCCCAACCTAAAAAATACTAGAAAAAGAATAAATCTAAGAGATGTTGTCTCATGATCTCCATGCCCTAGCCACCATATGCGGTTAATGCACCCAAGTATCCCCAAGCTCCACCAAATTCACAATCAATATTTCCATTATCTACAGAATACATTACACATGCAAGAAAAGACCATGCAGTGGTGAATATATACATACACAGTAGGACAACATAAAAACCAAAAAAATAATGACATAGATGTACAAAAAATTAGTCATTTCAACCCAAAGTAAGAGAGAAATGAAAACCCACTGTATAAACATATATATATTCTCATAAAGAAACATAGATGAGTGAGAAATAATTTATCCATCTCTATATCTTATCAAAATTCAATGAGTATTCCCACAGCTCCAAAATTACATGACTGATTTCTAGAATAAAATGCAACATCTCCATAATATGTGTGGAGGGGTCCACTCCATGCTACGTTTTAACAAGTCTGAGGGAGCCACAACTCATATGGAGGACCCCCACCCTATAATTTCTTAACGATGGGGATTTATTTCTCTGTAGATAGAGAACTCAGGTCTAGTGTGTGGGAGTACTGTATCTATCAATATAAAGAGTATGGGAACTCACTCCCAGATGCAATAGGGGAGTACCAACCCTAGCATCTCTTTGAGGATCCACCCATAATCACACTATTTTTTGAGTACTAACTAAATAAGATTAATTCTCATAACATCTATCTTTATATATAATATTGCATAACTAGATCCACCATCATATTATACATGAAAAAATTATCTGGATAGTTTACCCATGGGAAGAAATATGAGTCCAAATAAAGAAAATACAAAAGAAGTCAAAGGTAAAAAATTCAAGAATGTATGGGGGCCCACATGGTGTGTGACCCCACCATGTCTGTCCGAAAAGTTACCCTCTAGACACGGTTTGGAATCCATGTCATAGTACATGGAATGTATGTGTGATATATAGCATGTCGCCACCACTCTGGGTCTTCTTATTTTCTCCTAGTCATTCCTATGTACTTCAGACTGTGACTGTGAACCTGGACATGCACCTATTCATGCTTGTGTATCAGTTTTTGATCATGTAATCCTAGAATAAATTGTCTTTCCCACCAAATGGGTTTCGGTTGTGTGCTTGTTGGAATAAATCTTTCCCACACAAGGGGGGTCACATGGCGTGTTGGTCTAGAAACACATTGTGTGATCTTTACCTCCACACTAAACCCAATCCACCAGAGAATAGGAGGTACATGGCATCCTTATTTTATTTTTTATAATAATTTCATAAATCTATTTGAGCTCATATAAATACCTGGGATAACCTAGGTAATATATGAAGGAAGTGGGTGAGATTAAAATCATAATAATTAAATTAAATTAAGAAGTAAGTATAATATGTGAATCAATAGTATAACATGATTTCATAAAAAAGAAGGTACATGATAAATCAAGTGGAATCATAAAATAAAGTGAAAGGTATCATAATAAGATAAAAACATGGGATGTTGTAAATGATATAAAACATGAAATAAACTTAATTCAAGGATAACTACCAAGACAATATCATATGGTGTATAGATTCCCATAATGTATTTGGTTCACTCCCTAATACCATACATGAAATCTCATGAGACTAAAACACTACCCAATGCGTTGGAGGGATATATAATTTTAGGCTCACATATCAAATTCATTTCATGTAAATTCATATTCAGACCATGTATGAATATCAATAATAAGGCACAAACATAAAAATTACCCATGGAAATAAATGGGTTGCAAGATTTTGTCTCATAACATAATAAATACGGATTCCCTAAAGAGTTAATTTGAGTGATGGACATAATGAATTTATTAACCCATTAAATTAAGTTATTGTAGTATGAGTATGAATGTTAGAGACATATATACATAATTTAGAATCATTAATTAACTTTAAAGAGAGAAAAGGTTAGTTTGATAGAGAATGGTCATAATAAAAAGAAAAGGGTGGGTTAGAAATATCCCTTACCTTAAGCATGGTTCATCATTTTTGTTCTTCATTTCAATTTATAATAATCATAACTTATTTTTTTAATTTTATAGGAACATTTTCAAGCTCATTGTTCTTTTATTTTATTAATAATCATTTGATATTAAATTACTTAGCCAATTAATTTCAAATGTGATTTTTTAATTATACATGATTAATATTTCAAAATGACAAATGAATAAAAATATAAATATTGTAATGAAAAATGAATTATGTTACTGTCATTGAGATGGTTGGTCATACATACTCATGAAAAACATTTAGTTTTTTTGATGAAAATTATGGAAAAGAAATAAGTTTTATTTTATCTTAAAAATATTAGAAGTATATCATAAATATCATTTTTTTTCTTTAAATACCCTTACACATACCATTCATGTGATTCTGTAACAAAATGAATTACATCGCTTCATGAGATGGGAGTCTGTTGTACACATGAACAATGTTATCATTTATTTAATGAATGATAGGGTAAGAATTTATATGATATAATTATTTTACATAATCATTAATATGTCATTTAAAATATATATTTACATAAAAATAATCCTTAATACCTTATGTTTAAAGAATAATTGAAAAATGAATCACATCGCATCGTAAGGTGGTGATCCACCGTACACAGGATTGATTATATATTTTTCTATAAGGAATGGAAACAATTAAGGAATAAATGATATTATAATTAGAAAATGATAATTATTTCATAAATATAATATATAAAATATATAAACATAATTTTATCCATCCATGAGAAGTGGTCGTGGAAAACAAATTAGGTTTTTTTGCGAGGTGGTAGTTCGTCATACACATGATCAATAGATTTATTTCACATTAAATGGTGGAGGAGATGGTCATAGGTCATTCCACTAATAAAGAAACATATAATTATATATAATATAATAATTTTATTATATCATAATTTTTTTTAATATTTTAAGGATGTGGTAGAATAAATAAAATAAAATTCTTTGTTAAGGACATGACCTCTTCTTCAGACAACATCTTTTGGTTTACACCTAAAGCATTCCTAGGTCGGATTTATAAAAGAAAAAGGATTCTAAGATGATTTTTGGGATGTAGGTAAGTTATTTTATTATATATTTTTATAAATAATGAGATATTTAAGTGTGTAATGGAGAGGATAGTGGGTTTCCTTTAATAAGTGGTAGAGAGGACCCGCTTAGAATTTTTGAAAAGAAATAATCCCACCCACGTTTTTATCTTAAAAAATGATAAAAATAGACCATTATAGAACCTTATAATATATAAGGTCTAAATATAGCCATAAAATATAAACTATAAAAGGTTTGAAATATTTTAAAACATTATATTTTTATTTTATAACCCGAGTAAACCCATTTTTACCTTGTCCATGGAAAATTATGTTGAATATCTTCAATATTCATTATGGACAAAAATTAAGTTTAACTAATTAGATAATATAAATTTTTATTATTCCAAATATGGAATCCATTTTTTCAAATTCAATTGAAATATTTGGAATAATTTAATTTAAAATTAAACTCATATACATGTTAGAAAAAAGGTTTTCCTACAGAAAAACATTCAAATGTAGAAAAAGTTTTTATACCAAAATTAAATTTTCAATTGATTATAATGACATATTTTGTATTAATTAATTTTTAATTTATCTAATTTTACTTTTAATCCACATTAAAATTAAATGTTTCTTATAAATTATTTTAAATGAAATGGTAGTTTTTAATAAAAATCATTATTTTTCACAATTCATTGAAGAATAAAACTTTCTAGAAAAATTAAAAATATTAAACCTAATATAATTTTGATATAATGATTCAAAAAAATTTCATTTTCAAAAATATATTTTCCAAAATAAAAATAAAAATTAATAATAAATTATATGTTCAAATCATGACTAAACAACCATTTAGTACTATTTTTTTGAAAAAAAAATATTTTTATTCAAATGGTGATTATATTAAATATAATAATTATATAACCATTGAATTTATTTAATACATATGTAAACCATATAGTTTTTTATAATTTAATTATCTTATTTATACCCTAAAACTTAACGTCTAGGTTATAATTTCCATGTTTAAATAATAGAGTGTTGTGTTTCATTTAAAACCAATGTTGCATGCATCGTAAACTATCTAAGGGATTGAATTTATTTTAAAATAAATATATCTTAAACTCATGGGGTGTTACATTATTCCCGCCTTGAATAATTTTACCCTTTAATTTTAATATTACATACTATGTTGAAAATAGGTGAGGGTACTTATACTTCATCACCTCTTCTGATTCCCAAGTTACTTCTTAAACTTCTAGTTTCTCCAATGAAATTTGACCTGATGAGTTATCTTGTTTCATAAAACTTGGTCTCTATGTTCCAAGATCTTCACCTGAAACTCCTCCACCTCATCATTATATATTTATTTACTAAAAAATTTAATGATACAATGCAAGCCAAGGGACAAGAGGAGCATAAGGAGAACTAAAATAGTGCAGACTGAGGGAATACCCTATAACTAGATTAACCCCCTCAGGCTTCAAACATTTCATATTATAGAAGAAGGTAACATCATATTCTTGGACATCTTGTGAATCAAGGTGGTCCGCAACTTTATTTCCCTCACACCAAGTGTGGACCACTTTAATATTGTTGTTATTCATACCTTAGAATTTTCTAATAGTGTAAGATATCGACCATGGAATAGAACTCGTTCCATGAAAAGAGATGTGTAGGATTATAGAGTTGGTTTCCTCTTCCATGATATCAATATTTCCCAGGCATCATAAGATTAAACCATTGAGCATAGCCTTATCCTCTGCCTGTATATGGGAACTGTAGCCAAGCCGAGCTATAAATTCCATGATGGCAGAGCCTCTGGATTCATAAACAACCTCTCCTTGCCACATGACTCCAAAATTTCAAGAAGCATCAGTGTTATCTTTTATCCCCATGGTGGTGGATTCCATTGGACCCATTGATTTCATAAGCCACTTCTACCGGTATGGGTGGCTTGGGTATGAGATTAAATTAGTTGATGGGATGGATCCTCAATCCATTAGTTGATGAGTCTGACCATGTAGAGGACTAGGTTCCTTATTCATACAATTATGTACCTCTATATTGTTTGAAACTCCCCATGTCTCACTTTTTTCTTTTCCTTCCATATACACTTGTATCAAGCATGCAATGCAATGGTCTGGACAATTTTCTCTAGGCCCCTATCTCTCAAACCACGGAACCATCAATCTGGGAAAGAGGTATCAAGAGGGTTTTTTGTATACAAATCAATAAACTTACCAAAAAAGCTCCATACATCATGCACCAATTCACTCTCAAAGATTAGATTGTCCCCACTCTCCTCCAAATCGATTAAGTACAAGTGAGGGGTCTATTATATAATTCTTCAAGAGGGGTACATGGAACAAATCATGTACTTGATATAGGTTGGGTGGGATTTCTAGTCAATCGGCCACCACTCTGATGCGATCAAGGATATCAAAGGGGATTATGCATCTAGAACTAATATTTCTCTTCATAACAAACCTCTTGAATTTCTTCCCTGTTGAAATATAGAGAAACACCTTATCTGTAACCTCAAACATCAGGTCTTATTGATGATTGTTTCATTGATTTTATTTCTAGATGGAAAGATATCAAGTGAAGATGAATGGTTTATACATTCTCTATCATCTATAGGAAAATATATTATCCTTTTAGCTTCCTCTCTCTAACTTTATCACAACATATCTGAGTCTGAAATTTCATCCCATATTGATCCTCCTAAGGTTCCAATTCATTGCTAGAATGAAATTTGTTGTTATATGATTATTATACTACAGGAAGGTGATGATCTCAAAAATCCTGGGATGTCCATTGAAGAAGACCTCAAATTATACTCTAGAGTTTTGATGGTTCTCTCAAACTGACCATATATTTTAGGGTGACAATAAGTACTGAAATTGAGTTCTGTAACCAACACCTTTTTAGGGCTTCGCAATAACCTTGAGGTGAACCCTGGATCTCAATCAGATATAATAGAGATTTGAACTCCATGAAATATTACTAATTCCATTATTTATATCATATTTATTTTTTAGATGATATATTCTTCTTGATAGTAATGAAATGTTCATACTTTGTAAGATAATCAACTGCCACCCAGATGGTGTTGTTTCCTTTAGGTGTCTTGAGAAGTCCTGTAAGAAAATACATGGTTAGTTTTTCCCATTTCTAGATTTTTTTGGGTAATATTTGCATTATTCTCTTACACTTCCATTTTTTATCCTTGATTTTATGGAATACCAATCATTGAGATACAAATTCTTCAGTCTCTCACTTCATGTTATCTCACCAGAAGTTTTTCTTTAGATCTCTATAAATCTTAGTGCTTCTTGGATTAATAGGTAATCACGATCTATGTGAATCATCAAGAATATCCCACTTCAAATACGCCTAAATATTAGATTCCTTTTTCTGTAGAACCTCATAATCTTTCAGGCCCTTTTTGATCCTCTTAATAATGGATTGTTCGGTAATTATTTGAGTAAGGAAGGATAAATATCCATTTACTATTCCCATATCAATCCTTTTCAAATTTAATAATATTTTATCCTTCTCAATTATCATCATTAATAAAATCATTGGATCCATTATACGTATATAATCACCAACTTTTTTTTCTTTAAAAGGATGGTAAGGGATTGAGCATTAATAGTCCTTGATCAGCTCTAACTATCTTTGATGGTTCATGTTAATCTTCTTCTATGTCAATATATATTTTAGGATCTTGTTATTTTAATATATTTCACTCTTTTACCCATATAGATAAGATTTCAATTTCATTAAAGAAAATATCATTGTAAAGAACTCCTAATCATTTTTTGGATAGGTATTCTCATAAAAATTCATCTTCCATTAGGAATAGGATATAAATTTATCACTCTAAATTAATAAGCATCCCAAATTCTTTTTTGAAGCATCACTAAATACCATAAAAATATCCCCTTTTCAGGTAAGCTTCCATTTTATGTTATCGTGGTTTTTGGGTTTAAGAAATGTGATTTTTTCCACAAACCATCAATAATACCTAGATAGTCAAATTAAAATGGATCATCATTATAAATTTTGTTCTAGGTCATCCCTAAAATTAATTTTACTATGATGGGTCAAAATATATAAATTTTTTGGGGATAATATACCACTATAATGAACTTACTTCATTCAAAACTCACATTTACAGTGTATTTTATATTTCTAATCCTTTATCAATGACTTTAGCACAATATTCAAGTGATACTCATTCTCTTACTTACCCTTGAAATATATCAAAATATCATTAATATAAACTACCACAAATTTGTTTATATGAAACCAAAATAATATATATATTAAGTATGTAAATATTTTTTTTAGAATTAGTCATTATGAAAGGAATCACTATAAACACATAATGTATATACCTTTTTCAAAAGGCAGTTTTGGGAATATATTCCTTTTTCACCATTAATTGGTGATGTCATGATTGAAGGTCCACCTTAGATAAATAATTAGCCCTACATAGTTGATCAAACATGTCACCTATCTATGGTAGGGGATACTTTTTTATTGTTATGATTTTATTGAGATCACGATAATCAATAAATAAGAACATTAACCCATATGTATTCTTTATGAAGAGGACTAGTACACCAAATGGTGAAGCACTTGGGTGTATTAATCATTTATCCAAATTCTTCTATAGCTTCTTCTCCAGCCCTTAAATTCGAACAATGACCATTCAATGTGGGGTCTTAGTTATTGGAAAATATTTAGTTATAATCAAGAATTAAAATTAAACCTCTCGGCTAGGAGAAAGTCCAGAAAACTCTTTAGGAAATACATTAATAAAGTCCCTCTCAATGGGAATTTCTCCAAGCATGATAATTTTCTTAGTCTCAATCATTTGAGAGATATATGATTTATCATAAAGAAAAAAATATATCCATTATTTATATGATGATACCAAATGAGATTCATCCCCCCTCTTTTCACATGTATAGAACCAGAGGTCAATTCATGATTTAGAGGGTGATTTTATTCTCTCAACATTTTTTGTGGGATATATATAATAAAAGACAATTCATGCCCAAAATTGAATCAAATTGTATTAAATAAAGTTTCGTAAGGTTTTCTAAGAAGTTAATATCACACATATGTGTAGGATCGAATATATAAAAATGAGATGCTCAAATATAAGGGGGGGGGGGTTAATTGTATACTTTAAAAATTCCTTTGGAACCTTTAATGTTATGTTTAACAAGGTTAAACAATCATTCACAAGACCTATTAAAGAAACCTTTTCTATTTTCGTAAAATAATGATTCTACCTTAAAGAATATAGAATCTGTAATATAATCAGAGTAATAGAATTACAAAGTATAAGAATTTTATACTTCTTAACTTTAAAAAAGTTAACATACAACAACAAAATTTAAACAACTTGTAATAGTAAATATGTAACAATAAGATTCTTTTAACCCAAAGAGAAGGGTATCTAACAACCTTGGATAAAGGTTACTTGATTTATACTTTCAAGAAATAATATCTTACCCAAACCCAGGTAATCATTCAATCCAAAGATCGGTATCTATCTTGCTATCCACACAATCCCTCGATTTTGAAGGAAATCAGAACCTCTATCTTCCAAACTCGGAATCCCATGATCAGCATGATCTGAGTCTACACAAAGAAATTCTGATGATTTTTTTCACACCATAACAAGTTGTTCATGACATCTGCATAAAGCACTAAGACTTGTAAGAGCCCCTCTCTCTAGAAATCACTTCACCGCTTTATTTTTTAATATTCAGTTGTTGAAGTTGAAGTACTTTGCTCGTTCAAATGGGCTTGTATTTATAGGAAACATTTCCCAATGGTCTGCTCTACTCCAATGGTTATATTTTCCTTAAATTTCAGAGGGACCAAAACATGTGTCAAACCTACAATGGTAAATTTATAATAGATTGTACAAAATCATTTCAAGTAACATAAATGATGTTAAGTTAAAGATAAATGTTAATTATAAGAGAAATTAGAATATGATATCATTGGAAAGATACATTTAAACAACTCTAACATTATCAAGAAAATTTAATCTTAAGAAATCAGGAAAATAAATTCTTAAGAATAACATTATCAAGAAAACATAATCTTAAGAAAAATTAAATCAGATTGTGAAACATGTATCTCATTTGATCTGGAATCAGAATCACTTATACACCAGAATCAGAATCATAAAAACTGAATCACATATACACTGGATTTGGAATCATAAAAAACTGAATCACATATACACTGGAATCGGAATCATAAAAACTGAATCACATATACACCAGAATCATAATCCTAAAAATTGAATCACATATACACCAGAATCAGAATCATAAAAACAAAATCATATATACACCAGAATCAGAATCATAAAAATTGAATCCTATATACACCGGAATCAGAATCCTAAAAACTGAATCAAATATACATCGGATTTGGAATCATAAAAATGAATCATATATACATCATAATCTGAATCATAAAACAGAATGAAAAATCATAATGACAGATCTGTAAGTATAACAGAATAGAAATCGGAATGACAGATCTATAAGTCTAATAGAATTACAAAATGTAATGATATATATGTAAGCATAAAAAATTAAAATTCAGGATCTTAAAAAAATAAAAAACTTAAAAAATATTCAGAACATAGAAAAAGTATTTGTGATTTTCAAAACATAAAACCATAACGAATGGAGAAGTCACAAGATATCCTTATTGACTCAACAATATCCACCTTTTTGGAAAGCTCAAACAACTTTTCTAAGAAAGAATATGTTGACTTAGATAAACAAGTATGGAAAAAACTTATCTTCTCTTTTGAATTAGATTTTGGATGAATACGACTAACGCCCCCTTACGTTATGTTTCCCAAGTATCGTATTTTTGATCTTTGATGTCAGGTTTTCTTAAGGGAATATCTCCCCCTTAGATAAATATTTCTTCCTAAAAGAAAACTTCCCCTTACTTAGACATTATCCTTTCTTTCCATACTCCCCCTTACTAGATTATCCTTATCAGAGATTAGATTATTCCTTTAAATAAATTCTCCCCCTTTGTGATTTTCAAAAAGAGCGAAGGGAATGGAGAAGTATAAGATGTACCTGTATGGTTAAGAAAGAATACATTAGAAAACAAAAGAAAGATATGCAAGAAATTTCTTAAGAAAATTTTATAAATAAGGTTTATATTACAAAAAAACATCATAATGTAAATAATGGTCATCCATTCTTCTTCTGCTCAGACAGCATCTTATTTATCAGGGCTTTGAGTTTCTTCACTTCCTTATGAACTTCTTCAAACATTTTCAAAAGGATCTCCTGATTCTGATTATTCTTATCTAAATACAAGATCCTTTCTTCTGGAGTAGTAACCTTTATGTCTAATTTGGCTCTGACTTCCATATCATTACTAACAGATTGAGCAACATAATTGAGTTGACTAGCTTTCTCAGATATTGATGACTTGACCTTATTGAACTCAGTTTCACAAGTATTAAAAGCTCCTTTTTTTGAATCCATGAAGTCACTAAACTGTCTTAGCTCTTCATTGATAGTTTTGGAATGGTTAAAGACTTTCTTAGAAGTCACCTTCTGAGTTTTGTAATTAATCAAAAGATTACTGAAGTCTAATTTTTTCTTGACAACCATGTCCATAAGCATATTGGTTGATTCCATCTTTTGATTAAGTGTTTCTTGCATCATTTGAATCCAAGAATCTATGTTTTCAAGAACCATAATGATGCTGACCAACTTTATTAAAGATATCTTACCAAAATCATTTTTGACAGATGAAGAGGAATCGGATCCTGAAACATCTTTTCCTTTCTCTACTCCTCTTGGAGTTAAGGAAGCTTGTCTCTATATTCTCTTAGAGGACTTATGAGGTGTTTTCTTATCAGATGAAGTAAGCAAAACATCCTTACCTTTAACAGGGTCTCGAATTGGAGATTTTTCATCAAAAACCTAGAAAACATTTAGATCTCTCAGTTCATCGTCTTCATTTCCAAACTCATGATGTTGAGATCCTCCTTGTCCCTATTCTCCTTGAAATTCTCCATCTTCTTCACCTTGTTGTTCAACCTATTCTTTCTCTACTTTTCTTCAGCTCCATCTTAAACCTCTTCCTCTAATTCTATATCTTCCTCAAGTTCTTATTCAACTTGTTCTTCGACTTGTTCCCCTGGAACAGATTTAGAAACTGAACTCAAAGGAGTTCTGACATAATCCTCTACTTTCCTTAAAACATCATTATCATAATCATCTAGGATTATCTGATCTTCCATTTCTTGATCTGGTTTTGATAAGGTGGGAAATTTCTTATATTTTTGGATTTCCTAAGTGACCACTAGTTTCTTATAAACATCTTGAGATTCGGCTACTTCCTGAGATTTCTTTTCTACATATTTTAGAGGAGACTGAAAAACTTGATCTACCAAATATTTCTTCTTTAACTTCTTCTCCTTCTTTTCTTTCTAAAGATTTTCAACTTCCTTGATTTTTAGAGCCTTTGTCCTTGAAGGATTTAGAACAAAAGAAGGGTCTTCTTCCTTTATAGTAGTTGTAATTTCTCTCCACTTTGAAACTGTTGCATCTGAATAAGCTTTTGGTTTCTTTGCAGGAGGAGGTGCTGAAACCAGAACAACAAGAACTGGTACTGGAAAGCTCGGTTGATGAAGTTTCCTTTTCATAGGACCTAACTTTCATGATTCCTGAACATCACCCTTATTCTGGATAACCATTTATTCAATGTTTTTGGATTCTAGAATAAACTCTAGTTTCATCCTCCTTAGAGTGTCGTCACATAGCAACAAAATATTGAAAGGATTCAAGACTGATCGACATGGAAAATTATGTTCTTGAAGACACATAACAATTATCCTAGAAACAATTTCTGGATACATAAGAATCTGATATATGATGGTTCTTTTTTTTATAGCCTGAATGGTGAGAAAGATGTACTTCACCAAGTTGATCTTCCTTAAGTTGACAAAAAAATCTAAATGAAATATATCACATATCTTTAGTGAATCCTTATCTCCCTTTCTTGGAATAAGAAATCTTTGCATCCAGAGAGACACCATCTTGTGGTTTGTTGTATGATTTGTAATATTCATATTCTTAACATACTTAAGACCGAGAAAATCCAAAGCCTTGAATTTTTCAAAAGAGCCTTATTTCTCAGGGTGTTTCTAAGAGCAAAGAATAGACTCCCCTTCATACAATATGTTAAGAACATTTGCTGCCTTCTTGTTGGGGATTATATATGATTTATCATAGAATTTAAACTTAAATAGATCATTACTGTTATTTTGAAAAAACGTAATATATTCATAGAATTGAATAAGGAGGTTAGGATAAACCGGATCCTGAAATTTCTCCTTAGCCACATAGACACGTTCCCATCCATTAGATATTATCACCTTAGAAATAAGGGAGTCATATTTTTCAAAGAACATAGGGCACACTAACCTTTCCATAAAGATTGACCAGTCCTTAATCTCCTTACTAACCGATATCTGATCTGCTAAGGATTCCAGAGTCATTCAGGGTGATAGAGAACATAGAAACTAAATCTTTGACGACAATAGAACTTCGGAACTGAGATCAGTAAAGATGGTGCGATACTTGAAAATGAGGCACCCCTTATATAGACATATCTATGACTTTTCAACATCCACAAGATAATCAGACGGGTGATAAAAATATGATCTGATCTGATGGTTGAGAATGGATATAGAAAATATGAATTCTAATCTTTTGATGTAAAGTAAAGCAGAATTTAATATATTTGTAAATACCCACAACTAAATCTTAAGAAAAAGAAAATAAAGAGTAATAATGATTACTTTTTAGAATACATTGAGAGATTTATTGGTATTATAAGAATTATTCTTGGGAGTTTTAAAATCCGAAATTTTCAAATCCGAAATTTTCAAATTAGAAATTTTCAAATCCAAAATTTTTAAATCCAAAATTTTCAAATCTGAAATTTTCAAATCTGAAATTTTGAAATCTGAAATTTTCAAATCTGAAATTTTCAAATTTGAAAAATTTCCCAAGGATATAAAAACAAGTTAAAAAATAAAACATATGTAATCCCCCTGAAATAAAGAGTAGTTTAATGCTAGTAAATGATTTAAACAAGAAGTAGATATGAATGACTACCTTACAGAAATCATTCCTAGCTTCTATTTAATGTATTCAAATCAATCGGAAGGTAGAGGTTTTGTAAAAATATCAACAAATTGATCTTGTGTTTCGATGAATTGAAAAATAATATATCATTTAAATAGTATTTGTTACCAGTCATGTTCTAGGAACATCCACTATCCATGTACCATAGGTTGCTGGTACTTCCTTCATTTTCCTGAAAAAGAAAGAGTTAGGCTTTTGGAGTCCAAACTTGCTTGGATACAGAACTATTTGATAATAAAACCTCGGGTAACCATATTTGTTTAGAAATATAAGCTTTATGAAAACTAAGAGATTAAAATTTATTTAAAGAATAGTTTTTCTTCCAATACACACCACTTTGGCATTTAGTACAAAAATAGACTCTATAAGGAACAAAATAATTATTTTGAAAAATAGGTTTTTTATGAGAATAACCTAATTCCTGATTATTACCATGAGGTCAGATCTAAGAATAAATTTTGTGAAAATTTCCTTAAGAGAAGTAAAATTTTCAAGAAGTTTTTTCAAGGAAAATATTTCAGATTTTATTCTCAGGACTAAATCCTTATCCTCATGAAAAATAGATTTAGAGTAAAGTTTATCCTCTAAATAATCTTTTTCTAAAAAAAGATTTTTACGATACTTAGAAAGTTTATCCTTCTCAGAATTAACTTCCTCAAGTTTCATTGAAATATTTTTTTAAAAAATATTTTTCTCATCAAGATATTTGGAAAGATCAAAAATTTCTTTTGTTAAAATTGATTCTCTAGTATTTTCTTTATCAAGTATCTTATAAAATTTTCAATTTCCCTCTTCTAAAAACATAGAGAATCTAGAAACATCCTCATAGGAAGGAAAATAATTATCATTATCTGATGAAAAGATTATTCATCTGAAGAAAAACCTCTATCTAGAAAATTTTCACTTAAATACATATTGGTTAAGGATTCAGTAGTTTGTACCTTATCTATAATAAAATTATTTTGAAATAGAGCTTTGGATATTAGACCGATATTCATTTTCCCTGAAGACTCATGTTCTAAAGTTTCATCAGAAGAATCTCCGCCACTGGCACTCCAAGTGTCATTGGCTTTCAATAATTTCTTATGATTTGATCTGTAGAACTTCTTCTTGTTTCTTTCATAATTCTTGTATTTCTTGTCTCTCTTCTTAAGCAAGGGACAATCAGGTATAATATAACCAATTCTTCTACATTCATAGCATGTCACATCTCCATCTTTATTATCTTTTTCATATTTATTCTTGTATCTATATTGAATGTTCTTCTCCCCAACAATCTTGTTCATCCTACGAGAAAGATTGGATAACTCATTTTCTGAAGTTTCACTTTCAGTAGATTCAGATTGAACAACAACCTTATTAGCTTTAGATCTTGTAATTATCTCAAGAGTCTTGGATTTCATATGATTTGAAGTAGTGGTAAAAGAAACACCTCAATTTATATTCTTCTTATTAATATTATCATAAACTCTCCTCATTCTGTTTTTATGTTGAAGAAGAGTTCCAAACAGTTCATCAAGAGAAATCTGAGTAACTTTTCTATTATCATCTATAGATTTTCTCCTGGATTCCCATTCGTTTGGAATGATGTCAATAATATTTTCTACAAGTGATTCGTCATCTAAACCTTTCTCACCCATGGATTGTAAGCTGTTGAAAATAGTCATGAATCTTTGTTTTACCTTACATACATGTTCTCCATAAGGAAAGCAGAAACCATGATACTTAGCCCTGAGCAGTGCTCTTCTAGTTTCAATAACTTTGTAAGTTCCAAAGTGAGTTACTTCAAGCTTCTTCCAAATAATATTTTCAGCTTCACAAGATAAAATATGGCTATAAATATCTCTAGTCATGGAACATAGAAAAGTATTACATACCATAAATTTCAGCTGGTATTCCACCTTTTCTAGATTAGTAAAGTTTCTAAGTTCCTTATCAGGAATCTTATAATCTCCAGTTAACATAATGTAGTTGTCTACACCTGTGTTTATCACAAAGGTCTTCATTCTATCTCTCCAGTACTCATAGTCATTTTCATTTAAGATTTGTGGTCTATTAATATTGAGATTTTCTAAGGATCCAACATGAATTCCTGCCATACTAAAAAGATATTTATTTCCACAAAACATATTAGTAGTAAAAAAATATATGAAGAACTTAAGAAAAGTAAAACTTGAGTAATAAAACTTATATGTGGATTTAAGTATTTCATAAACCTCCTCTGATACCAATTGTGATATTGGTTCAGAGTATGAGGTAGCCTTCATTTGATACCAATTGTAGGATCAAATATGTAAAAATGAGATGCTCAAATATAAGAGTGGGTGAATTGTATACTTTAAAAATTCCATTAGAACCTTTAAATTTTAGTTTAACAAGGTTAAACAAACATTCAAAAGACCTCTTAAAGAAACCTTTTCTATTTTATTAAAAGAAAGATTCTATCTTAAAGAATATAGAATCTGTAATATAATCAGAGTAATGGAATTACAAAGAATAATAAGTTTATACTTCCGAACATTAACAAAGTTAACATACAACAGCAGAATTTAAACAACTTGTAATAGTAAACAAGTAACAATAATATTCTTTTAACCCAAAGAAAAGGGTATCCAACAACCATATATAAAGGTTCCTAGATTTATACTTTCAAGAAAGTCTATATTACCCAAACCATGGTAAGCCCTCAATCGGATGATCAGTATCTGTCTGGATATCCCTGCAAGCCCTCGATTTAGACGGAAATTGGAACCTCTATCTACCATACCTGGAATCCCATGATCAGCACGATCAGAGTCTACAGAAAACAATTCTGAACAAGTTGTTCACGACATATGCATGAAGAACTTAGAGTTATAAGAGCCTCTCTCTATAGAAATCACTTCACAACTTTAATTTTCAATTTCAGTTGTCGAAGTTGAAGTACTTTGCTCGTTCAAATGGGCTTGTATTTATAATAAAAATTTCCTAACGGTCGGCTTCACTCCAACTGTCATATTTTCCTTAAATTTCGAAGGGACCTAGAAATGTTTCAAATATACAACGGTTAGTTTATAACTAATTGTACGACATCATTTCAAGTAACATAAACGATGTTAAGTTAAAGATAAATGTTAAGTATAAGAGAAATTAGAATCTGATATCATTGGAATGATACATTTAAACAACTCTAACATTATCAAGAAGATGTAATATTAAGAAATCAAGAAAACAGATTATTAAGAATAACATCATCAAGAAAACGGAATCATAAGAAAAATTTAATTGGATTGTGTAACAGGTATCTCATTTGTTCCAGAATCGGAATCATAAAATCAGAATCACTTATACATCAGAATCAAGATCATAAAAAATGAATCACATATACACTAGATTCAGAATCATAAAAACTGAATCACATATACACCAGAATCATAATCATAAAAACTGGATCACATATACACCATAATTGGAATCATAAAAATAGAATCACCAATACACCGAAATCGAAATCATAAAAACTGAATCACATATACACCAGAATTAGAATCATAAAAACAAAATCACATATAAATGGGAATCAGAACAATAAAAGCTGATTCATATATACATCGGATTCAGAATCATAAAACTGAATCATATATACACCAGATTCGAAATCATAAAACTGAATGAAAAATCGTAATGACAGATCTATAAGTATAAAAGAATGTAAAATCAGAATGAAAGTTCTGTAAGTCTAAAAGAATTACAAAACGTAATGATATATTGGTAAGAAAAATAGAATAATAATTCTGGATCTTAAGAAAAATATAGAACTTAAAAAATATTCAGAACATAGAAAAAAGTGTTTCTGATTTTCAAAACATAAAACCATAAGGAATGGATAAGTCATAAGATATCCTTATTGACTCAACAATATACACAGGGGATGAGTTATATTATTTGGATACAATAATTGACCCATTTTCCATCTTTACTGATAACTCATCTTCCATGTTTTGAGGTGCTGTTTGAATAGTTCTACTAAACATTTGTGATACGAAATAATGTATAGAACCATAATAAAAAACTAGGTTCACTATTCTTGAATGAATAACTTATGAACCTATCACAACTTCATTATCAAAATCCACTTCCATAGTTGTGATGGAATAATATTTCCCCTGACCTCTTAGTCTTGTAGGTTGTTGTAATTTCTTTTCATAAATATCCCTTTGCTTAGTGATTTTTTCCATATAGTGTCCTTATTATTTATTGTTGAAACATTTTACAATAGGGATGAGGTTTGTTGTGTCATTGCTTTATTCCATCACATTGGTGGGTTTCTTCCATTAAAAATCACAATATAGGGTCCCTTTTCACACCTAAATCACCTCCTGGTCCCCTTTAGAAAATTCATAAGATGTTTCTTCCTGCACATTTGAAAATCAGTAGGTTGGAATTTTATTCCATTGTTATATTTATTTACCATAAATCTATATATAAACTTCATTTTCTTCTTCTTATCCCCATGAGAGGCTTCAGATTAACTAATATTCATCTTGATGTTGAGGGAACATCATAAAATTTTCTCGTAGATGTCAATATCTCAAATTTCTAAAGATTTTTACATACATAGCTTTATCCGACCAAAGAAGTAGTCAACTTCACTTTATGGGGAGATAAAAAATCCATAGGCATATCATTCAAGTCATTTAAAGTTTTATTCATACACCCTAATGGATTTTTCATCCTTTTCTTTGAGATTAAATAAATACCTACCAATTTTAAATTAAAGAGTCTGAGGAAAATATTTTTTGAAAAACATTTTTTGAAATTTCTTTCTTTCCATCTCTTTGATATCTTCTGCATGCTTCTTTTTTTATCAACATCCACCATTTATCATCTTCTCTCTCTATATGATAAAAATCATGTGCAACCTCCTCTCATGAAAATCGATGAAGGATAAATAGTATATTTTCAATGGATTTGATCCATTTTTATGAAATTATGGGATTATTATTTTCACAAATTGTTTTAAACCACTGTCATGTAAATGTTTCAACTACAACTTTCCCATTCTTGGGGTGATTTAGGTGTTCCCTATGGTTCCATTTTCGTTTCAAAACATGTGATAAATGATATATTATTACTATAAATTTATTTAATCCTACTTCTATCAATATGGGAACCTCATTTGGGAATACCTCACATTACCCCTCATAATGGTTATTGACCCAGCTTCTCTATTTTCATTCCATTTGAGTGAAATAAAACGAGAATAATGATGATTATTTTTAAAGTGTTAAACATAGATATTGGAAACTATGAACATTAATGTGATAAAATATAAATATAACATATTCTTTAACTTATGAATTTATAGGTTTCAACCTAAGTGGTCCGTTATCTATTTCTTAATAAAAAATATTATATGTATTATTATTCCCATCATAATGGTTCATAAAGAGTTTTTTAATTTTTAAAAAATATCTCTTGATAGTTTCCACTAGTTACATATTAAATCCCATTGTTATGTACCCAATAATCTAGTGGTGAACTATATCAATGTATTTGGATGTATCATATATGTTCATATCGATGCTAAAGATACGTATATGTTGGAAGATAAATTCATGGTTTTTTTATTATTAGATATGGTGAAGATAAATTTGGATGTATCATGTGGGATGATTAAAATAAACAAGTAATCTAAATCATATATATTGTTTTCAATTAAGAACTTTTATGAAAATACAAGAACATGGCTGTGACGAAATTTGTGTATATATAAAATATCTAATTTCAAGGTGGTCAGATAGAGGTTACCAGATAGAGTCAATTTGTATACTTAAGTGGAAAATTCAGAGGATGTCATTATGATAGTAAGACTACTTGAGAGTGGATGATCAACAAATTCACTACTATATGAATAGAAAGAAGACAGACCTCTAGCGAATAGATAAAGTTTGAGCAAATGTATTTCAGAAAAAGTGGTTCAAATGGATGAATACTAGATAGAGAGGTTCGAATTAATGAACCTGAGGTTTTTCTACGAAGGAAAACTTATAAGAAAACTATTTCAAAGATTTAGAGTTGACATGAACTTTCTACATCTAACAGATACAGGGGAACCAGATTGTTTTGAAGAGGTATATACTCTTGCTGACTTGAAATAGTGGGATTCAACCATGGAAGTGTAAATTAACTCAAAAATCTCAACAATATATGGGAGTTATTTTAACTATAATAAGTGAAATTATATCTTTAAATAAATTTAGTTTGTATTAAAAATAGGAAGCTAATGGAAGTAATATGTACGAATCAAGGCTATTTGTGAATGGATTTCGAAAAAAGTGATCAAATTTTCTAAAATTTTATCCCATGGAGAAAAGAACACAAAACATTTGATAGTTTGTAGTTTTATTATGTCTGATGATCTACACATGGAGTAGATATATGTAAAGGTAGATCTTCTACAATGGGATTATGAAGAATAATTTTAAATTTTATAGCCTAAGGGTTATAAAGATCATTGAAGGGTGGATTTTGTTTTTTTTTTGTTGAAATGAAGAATTTATGTCTTGATGTTTTTTTCAAGGTTGTGGAATCAAAATTTAAACATTTCCAATATTGAATAAATTTTCAGTAAATGTGATTCCAGACATTGTTTTAACAATAATCAATTAGATTATGGAACATATATCATAATTTTTTATGTGGATGATATGTTAATTTTTGGAATAAGGTTTCATCGTATTAAGGATATGAAGATTAATATATCAAGAAAGATTGTTAAAAAACCACAGAGAATCTAAGAATATTTTGGGAATTTTAATTGAGAGGAATAAGAAAGTTTTTTACTTCATTTTATCCCAGAATGAATACATAAGAAAGGTTATAGAAACATTCAAACGGACCAGTTGTAAACCTCTATCAATACCCTTCACTGGACACTTCAAACATTCTAAATCCCAGTAACCATCAACAAAAAGGGAAGTTTATTACATGGGGAATGTTTCATTGTATTCAAATGTAGGAATTTTTATGTATATAATGGTTTATAATCAACCAAAAATCATTTTTACAATGGTAGTTATTAGTCGTTACATTTCAAAAAAAACATTAGAAAGCTTCGAAATGGATCATTATATACTTTAAGGGGTCATAGCGTGATACTTTATGTCACATAGATGATGATTAGTTGAAATTTTGTTAAAATATATATTTTATTATACAGATGGACTCACAAAAAAATCCAATATGACTTTTATTTATATTTAGTGGAACAATGGTTTGCAGGATGTCTCAGTTATATCTATTTTTTATTTTATCCACAACAAAATTAAAGTATTTTTCTTTTACAAAAGTAGAGAAAGGTTTTATATGGATGATATTATTTCTAAAAAAACTCAAAAAGATTTTAGATATAGAAATTTTATTCTTTCATAGTCATATTGAAATCCATCTTACTCGGTATCTAGTGTTTCATGAAAGAACAAACCACATTGACCAGAAATATCACTATATTTGAATTCTAATGAAAGATAATGTTTTGTAAGTATAAAATATTACTAGTAAGAATAATCCTTTTAATATGTATACAAAGTTGATATTCCAAGATAGTATGAGGTAACAATATGCTTCAATAGGACTCATCTGATCATATAGAGTAGAAAAAACTGTATGCATTAGATAGAGGATGAGCTCAGGTGGATAGTTGATGGAGTATTAAATACCAATGAAATTTTTATGTGGTATATTATTTGGTTTATGGAATATATTTATTTTCAATGGATACAATTTTTTTGATGGGGGCATCAGATATAAATGATTTTATAGAGATAATCAAACATAGACTATATGATAGATGTTTCGTACTATATTGTTTTAGATAAATCAAGAAGAAATGTTTTTCTAGATAGACTTCCATTAGAAAGTGATCATATGAAAAATATAATTTGATATGGAAATCATGTTGTATGGTTTCAATTATAAAATAGATTTATAAGATGTTCTTATCCTCAATGGTTTTCACTTAGGTGGTGACTCGTTGTATAAGTGGTGTGCAAAGTGACCATATTTTTTAGTTTTGTCGGATTGTTTAATAGTGTATTGGATGTTTCTAATTTTAATGGGGGTCACCATGGATCCTGGAGGAAGATGCAACTAGTTTACTAGATAGATTATTCTTTAAATATGGGTGGTGTCATAGTTCTCTTATGTATTGTAGTGTGTTTCCTATATTGAGTAAAAGAGATTTTCTACTATAACTCTCTTATATATCCTTGAATGAAAATGTTTACAATATTCTCAAATGGATGTAAAATTTATGTATGAACTATGTAAATATTGTTTTTATGTTTTTTTGGTTGTGTGTAATGTTTTTTCATGGAGTTTTGTGTGGTTATTAGGTAAGATCTCATCGTAATTATAGCTAATAATATTGTTGTAGGTTATTTTTGAAAAAACCTATATATGGAATGATTTTAGAGAATTCCACTATGTTGGATGAGGAATATTATATAAAAATCTTTATAGTGTACAATATACTTGTTGAGATCATATGATGGATCAAATGGATAGACTACAACTCCAAGTTCCTTCATCCTAAAAAATATGCCTATTGGGAATTATGACCATTGGGAATTATGGCTCTTGATAATGTAATCGTCATAATGTTACTATTATAATCAGTGGTATTAAGGGTACATAAGATAACTACTTGATGTAAAAGGAGAAATGATGGAATCAGATATAAGAATGATGTCTTATGAAGCTCAATTATTAGATATTGGGTGGTAGGTAGATTAATTGGGGTTCACACTTGACTAATCTAATGTAAATATTAAATAGTTGTGGCTCAAGAAGATCTTCATATGGAAAAATTTCATGTAATGAGAGATCACCCAAAGATCAATGTTTGTTGATACAACCCATGAATGTACCAAAATCATAAAACTTACCCATAAGGAATATGTGGGTGTAATCAAGGGTTATGCTTCTAGATATTATTATTATAAATGTGTAATTTTATTTTTATAAATGAAAGAGTGGTTTCTTCAGCACCATTTTACTTATTATTTATTTAATAAAATACACATGAAAATAAGATGAGCATGATAAATATATATTTTTTACAATTAAAACATAATTATATTTTAAAAAAATATATAGAATGTTAGATAATATATATTTTCATAAAATAATATTATAAAACACTATTTATTAAAATATAAAGTATTATATAATGGTATAATGTTCTGAGTTATTTTTCTAATGGTTGAAAGTTTATTATATAATAAAAACTATCGTTTTTCATTAAATAAGTATTTTTATTTAAAATTTAAAGTCATTATATTTTGAAAATTATTTTGATAAAATAAATATCAATTTTTAAATTGGCATGTCAAAATTTTCTAATGGTGACATTTTCATGATCATCTCAGACAGTCACGTTTTAGGATAAAAATTAAATATGATATGAATATATCATAATTATTATGAAAACATAAATAGAATTTAATAAATTATATAAATGGTATTCTCGACCAAAATAGTTTTTTAATTAAAATAGGTTATTTTAATGTCATAATATTATTTTTCCAAACCCACAATAACCTTCCAAAACAGAAAGGATATTTTATGATTTAAAAAATGTATATTTTTAAACAAGATTCACTTCCACCTAATGTATGAAGTTATTTTTAAGAATTCAATTCTTAAGCTAATAAAATGTTAAGAAATAATCCACTTAGAAAACACTATGAGAAAATACCATGGTATGGATAATAGTTTTTAATTTTTTTTAATTAGGATTCTGAGGCCTGAATTTTGAAATTAATAAACAATACATTCTCTTTTACTACAAATACACACCCATTCTATCATTTCTATTCTCTCAAAATCCTTGATGTATGAAGTTTGAAATTCCCCCATCCCCAATCACCAATAGCTGGTAGGTTATTTATTAGATATAAAATAGAGTAAAAGATATTTAAATCCAAGGACCAAGGTTTAGTAGTCCTCAACAGACTATAAACATTATATAACAACAATACAACATAAAAGTACAAGTATTTATTCCACAATTATATCTTTTTAAAATCATACTATTACAATTCATTACCTAAGGAAATGCAAAAATAATATAGATTTAATGATCCTAAATTATTAGTAAGGGAAAAATGTATAGTGGAAGCAAAAAAAGGATAAATATGGAATACGAAATATTGTGAGTATAATTGAATCCATAAAAATTGATTTGTTTTGGTAATACATAGAAGGAAGAGAAATTCATAATAACATGGATTACAAAAATAATAAAAAAGATTTAATTGCATAATTTTGGGCATGTTAAACAAATCATTGAGGCCTTCTTTTAAGATGTTATACATAAAGGGTAAGGACTTTCACATACCCTATCTTACTTTTCCCGTGAGACCCACCTTTACATTGAGGGGCTATAAAATTTTTGGCCCCACCCCTTACATAAAATTCCAATTCATCCAATTCATATTCCAAATGATTTTGGGCTATACATGGCATAATGATCAAGGATGAGAAATTTAGAAATACATGGAATATTAGCTCAATGAAATATAGAGTACATGATCTTCCCATATGGAACAAAGAATTATATTGGTCATTAACATATTTACCCAGTGAATTAATTAATAATAATTTCTAATTAAATTCCTCCAATACAAATAAGTAATAATTAGGGATTCACGGTTGTCAAAATTCACCCAAAATAATTAATTTATATGGAGTTGTAATTAATGGGCACTTATCAAGATTAACAATTGTAAATGTGTTTAGGAGATTGATTTTTCAAAATTAGAAGACTAATGAAACAAATAAATTAAACATGAAAAAATAAATTTTGGGTTTTGGGTTATAAAAAGTATGATAATTATCCATAGAATATTCTCCAAGTGGCTCAAACTATGTATTCAGTAAGGTACCATTAACCAAGAACTGGGATGATGAAAGAGATATATTCAGCCAACACATTTTAGGGTTATTAACCCATGATTCATCTAAGACAAAACCATATCCACTTGTAGTATCAAGATAGGTATGTATCTTTTTTGAAAATAACACACTTTTTACTTAACCAAATTATAGGATTTCTATGGATATGATAAGGATTAATCATAGAAACGACATATGAATTGGACATAATGTGAGTGAAAGTGAAGTTCAAAATGATCGAATAACAACTGACAAGGGGGTTAATCAATTGTTACCTTTTAATAAGTTTCTATATTTTTAAAAACTTAACCCCTATAACATATTAAATTTCATATCCTTATAATATTTTATAAAATAATCATTCCTGAAATAATTGGAATGAAAGTTAGGAACATGATATTTACAAGGTTTGGCCTTAGTGTGAGAACCTACATCCTTCCCATATAAAATCATGTGGTTCTATGGAAATAACTATATTAATGAAATAAATACAACTTTTCTCAACTCCTATTAGAAAACTTTTATCTCTCCATAGTAATTATTATACTAACTCCCATATGTTTACAAATCATTCTTATAAAAAATTGTGCCACAATAAAAATAATAAAGACATTGCTAAAATTTCCCACAAAAGTTCCGAGGTCCGATGAACCTAAGTCAAATGTCCATCAGTTCAATGAACACAATATGATTGAATTAGTCAAATATACTCAATAATATGTTCCCATTATCAATATTCACTTTTCAAACTTTTCTCAGATGCTTTGTCTAATCTTCCTCAGTCTAATCGACTTAATCTGATCTTTTCAATATGACTTCTCTCAATCTGGTAAACAAAACAACTGATGTCCAGCCTTCTATGTTGAATCTCTGTCTAGAAATAAATATTACTAAAATTATTCAACACTCTACCTTTTCCACTCTCATAAAAGATATGGAGTTTTAATGTTCTAAGAAACTATTTATAGGAATCCCAGAATGGAAAAGGCAATAAACCTTAAAACATTCCCCTCTCATTAAAATTCAAATACACTAGGATCTATGAATATTTGAATTTAAATTTTTACCACTTAAACTCTTCATAAATATTCTGGAATATTTTTGAGTCTTTTATTTAGTTATCCTTCTTTAACTTCTTTACTTTTTAGACTAATTAGTGGATCTGATTATATCTTCTTTCTTGGCTATGATATTCCTTCCCGCCCCAGCTTCAGTCTGATGAAACATTTTCAAAACATTTTGATTTAACTTCCTCATATCAGTATGATCTTAGTTTCCTCCACTTCTCATTAATATCTTACTATATTCATCTCATTATGATCTAACTAAAATTCACTTCTCATTACGATCTAACTATCTTGCATTGCTCATTATGATCTGACTATCCTCTTCAGAGTTAGTCTAATTGAATTTTCTTATTAGAGTCAGTCTGATCATATTTTCTTCTAAGAGTCAGTCTAACGATAATTTATTCTCATAGTAAGTCTAATTTAATCTTCATAATGATTGAATTTTCTTTAATATGTAATTCTCATATCTATGGAAAATCCTCTATTTAACATTAGAATTCTTACAAATTCATCCGATTTACACATTCCAAATTTTGATGACTTCTATGACTGGTACTTCTAGATCTAATGAAAAAATTTCATTGATTCGTGGAATAGATACAGTATTTACAATTCCTCAACTTCATAAAAATATTTTATCATGAGTGCTTTCATTATTTATGAGAACATCATAACAAGAGGAGCATCATATGACTTAGGTTAGAATATATGAAGACTTTCTAACTTCGGACTTCAAGTATCTTCTATCATAACAATTCATCAACATTTAAATATCTTCACTCCGAAACATCGGACTTTATAACAAACAAAATTTCTGGTGAATCTAAACATCATGTTGATAGATCTAAGATTGATGCATTGTCCTATGAACTACACCATATTTCTGATGAATCTAATGATCAGTTCTTCTCTAATCAAACATTAAGAGTCTGATGCTTCTCATTCCAATATTCTTTATCCTAAAACTATGTTTGTAATACAACTTTTACAATGATAAAACATTTATCCCTTTTATGTTTGGGTTTGAACATTCATATTTATAAAAAAATCTCATTTTGATGTTCTGGGTCCCATCCTGAAGAATAAAAAAATTCTTTTACAAAAAAAATTTGTTTTCAAAAATTGAAAAACATTGTTAAAAATAAAAATGTTACAATGGTTCTTCAATATCTCTCTTTGGATTTGTTGAAAACACTCATTAACAAATTTTTCAACATTCATAAATTTTTAAAAACTCATCTTTTGTAAACAACTCATGCTTTTTTTAATTTTACAAAAATAGATCATTTTTTGAAAGACAATGTCTTGAAACCAAACTACTGCAATAAATAATTTCTTTGAAGTAATTTCATCCCAATGTGATAAGAAAATTATATGGCTATATTAATATAAAATTTCTTCACTTTTCATTATCTCAAACTTTTCTTTTTCTCTCCACCATTTGACGATAACCATGGCTTCATATTCATAAAAGAAATATAAATAAAAACTTCTTACAAATTACAAAGTTGTTCCATTATCTCCCCTACCCATTTTAATATAATCTAAATCATGGTGGGGGAATTCCTTATGAGACTTAGGAATTCATTTGAGGATGTTGAATATGAATTTATAGCCTCACCTCAACAAACCATTATTTTTCACTACCTTTGTGAAGATATCAGAAATTTGATACGTTATTGAGATATATTCCAAAAAAACATCTCCAAAAGAATATTTCTCATTTATAACCAATGTTTTTTGATCTTCAATATTTGATAGGATTCTTAGAAATATAAATTGTACACTTATTATCACAATGTATCTTCAATTGTTTAGAAACTTTTACATTAAAATATTATAGCTAAACTTTCATTGACAAAATTTCCATACAAGCCTGAGAAGGTGTAACATATTCTGATTCCACCATGCCTAGTGTTACTGAAAATTGTTTCTTTTGAATCCAAATCAAACAAAAGTCATGAAAAAAAAAATTTCCTCCTCAGGTTTATTTTCTATCATTACAATCTCCAACTCAATCAGCATCAGTATAACCACGAATCATTATTTCACAATTTCTTTTGTATAATAACCCATATGATGTTGTTCCTTTTTAATATCATATAATAATCTTTCCTACCAACATATATGATTTTTTTTTATTACTTTGATACCTAAAACACAAAGTCACATCACAAACAATATCATTCCTTGAGGTTTTACGGTAAATTATACTTCCTGTCAGCTTCTCAAAGTCTTTCTGATTCATACTTTTTACAAACTCATATTTACTCAACTATATTCTCAAGGAAATTGGATTAGAAACATTTTTCAATCCTTCTATACCAAATTTCCTTAAAATTTTCTTTCAATAATTTTTTGGAGATAAGAAAATGTACTTTTAGTTTTATAAAACTTGTTATCCATGGAAGAATATAAATTATCCAAACGATGAAATTTTAAATTTATTCTTCTTTTTCTTATAAAACTATTTAAAATATTTTTCTTCCTCCATAGAAAAAACAATATCATAAACCTAAAAAATTAAAATTATAGTTCCATATTCAACAAATTTTACTTATAAGTTTCTATCAACTTTTCTTTTAGAAAAATTCAACATTCTCAAACAGCTATCATGTTTTCAATATTGGGAACTTGGGGATTATTTCAAACCATAAATGGATTTATTCAATCTAAAAACCTTGTTTTTGAATTTTACTGTTGAACACAAGTCTTATAAAATTATATTTCTTCTTCAATATAACAATTTAGTAAATTTTAATTTAAATTCATCTAATAAAATTTTTACTTTTTTTGTATGGTCGTGGATAGAAACATTCTAATAGATACTAATATTTCAACTGGTGAAACATTTTTTTAAAAAATCCACAACTTCCACCAATTCATAGCTTTGAAAAACAAGTCTTTATTTGTATCTTGAAACTTATTAATTATCATTCAAATTATTTTTACAAACCTAATTTTTTTATGATAACATTTTTATTTTATGGACATGGAACAAGTACTCATGTTTCAATTTTCTCAATCTGATCCATCTCTTCCTTTATAGCATCCACCCATTATTTTTTTGAAAATATTTTGAAAATAATTTTTATTCAGCATTTGAGATAATTGATATTTATTTTATTAATCTAAACTTTATTCTAGTCTTAACTAGAGTCTTCTAATTTCCAATAATGTTTTTGGACTCAACATGTTTGTATAATGTAGGAAATTTCCAAGTATCTATTCCATATAAACATTCCTCACCACGCAATTCTCATGAATATTGGTAAGGATGTTTTGTCTTACTTTCACTATCATTGGAAATATCTAGTTTATCCTCCTCATCATTCTCAAAAAAATTTGTTAAACAATTTTTATTTTAAATTTCTTTCACATAATATAAGTTCACCAACCTTTGTAATAATTTTTTCCAACCTTTTTAACATATTATATTGGACGAATAACTCATAAAAATTCATTCTTCAACTTTCTCATCAAACATTACCAGATACAGATTTTTTATTTTAATTAAACATGTAATTCAAAAATCAATGAAGTACTTCAATGAAGGTTTTTTAGACCACAATTCCTAAGAATTCATGTTCATCTTTAGTATCAAAAATCATCTTTTTGGAACATGTAAAATAGTACTAATAGCTTCTCTTCAATATAACATTAAAAGATTGTATTATGATAACATACTTCTTCCCATTTCCACTAAACTTATATTCTCTCTTTGGGTTACTCTATTTTATTATGGAGTATTGGGATCACTATATTAATTTTTGATAAAATTATTTCTTAGATAAGTTTTAAAAGTATTTATTTTTAATTAGGTACCATTATCAATTATTAACTCTTTATATAAACCCCCATTTCTTTCTCAAATTATTTTCTGAAAATATGAAAATTTCCACATCCACTGTCCAATGATTCATAAATATGTTGTTTTTTATCCCAGAAAAGTCATAAATAAAATTGATAAAGTATAAATCTATTTTTAAATAATTTTTCCTAGGCCCAAAAAAATCACAATTAATAAGTCCAAGAGGTCTCGTAGAATGAATATAAAATCTCTTATAATTTTTTTTAGTCATCTTACCTTTCTAAAAAGTTTCACAAACATATTCTTCACTCATTTCAGTTATAGAATGTTTTGAATAGAATCAACCTTAGAATGTTGTTTCATGTTTTTCTGCCTAAGATGGACAAGTATTTGGTTTCACAACTTGTTTTCAACTTCAACACTTAAATAAATCTAGTTGTTAAGTTCTTAAACTTGAAAAAATATTTCCACTTGTTCTTTATCCTTTTCCATAAATTTTAAATCTTTCACACTTTTGTTAACACATGATTTTTTTTGAAAATAACTTCTTTTCTATTATAAAAAATTTAACTTATATTAAGAAATTAATGTTTCTTCTCATCATCAAATAAAAATTTCTTAGATTTAAACTTTTCTGTTTCAATATCAGTCATTCTGATTCCTCTAATTTTTAAGGAACGATCATTATCAATAGTAACCGCACCTCCATATTGATTTTAACATGTTTTAATATTTTTAAATCACCTATCATATTTTATGAACTACCACTATCAAGTATCCATGGTTTGTTATTTTTTTACTTTATTTCAAGGAAGTTTCAACAAAAAAATCCATTTCCTCATTTTCTTCATTCTAGTTCCATTTTCTTTTCTAACATAAGAAACTTATTCTAGAAGACGTTTCTCACAAATTTCGGAACAACGACCATCCTGGTCCCATATTCCATAAACTTATTAAGACATTCAAATGAATTTTTTTTTCAAAAGATTCAAATATCATGAGTTTTTTCTTTCCTAACTTCATGTGGGTTAGGAATGTTACTCATCCTTCTGCAATTATTTATTTCACTTTGTTCAAATCTTCTTCTAGGAAGTGAGAAGTTATGCCAAAAATTATAAACCATGTGTTTGTATATTACACAAGAACATAAATAAACATTATATATTGGTTTTCTACTTATGGAAGATCATTCCCTAAAGAAACTTTGTTGATTTTGATAACATCCTTTTGTTCTATCATACTCAGTATGTGGACCATCTTTCCAATTGATTAAGTTTTCAAATTTTTTAAATGTGATGGGTTTCTCACATCCCTTCTCAATTAAAAATTTCATAGCACTTTTATTATTACCTTAAATGTTAGAAATATCAGATGAAACATTATTTTTTAGGCGTGATATTTTAACCTGATTCTTGATTTATGTTTTCTTAGTAACTGTAGAAGTATCATCTTTTAATTCCAAGGATTTTTTGAAGTTTTAATTCATCTTCCTCAAGATCACTTCAGACTCAAGAAGTTTTTATTGAAACTTATTAACATATTCTGCCTTAGTTTCATTCTTATTAATAAGATTTATAACCAAATTTATTTATTCATAAATTTTATGTTTGTAACTTAATATATCCTGAATGTGTTTTTATTCTTTCTTGTCAACATATTTGTCACCCTCAGTAATTTTTCTACCACCCTTCTTTATCATTCTGATGTATTTCTTGAGATATTATTCTCTTAAGAAATTCAATATGTTCTATTCTAATCTGATACTCTCAATAAGATTCTTAACCTCTTTATCCTTCCCTATTTTTATGTCTTCAATTTTATCAAATTTGCAATAATGGTTATTAATTTTTCTGAATTATCATCTTCTGAAGAATTGTTCTCAGTTGAGTCTGATACATCATTCTTACTCAGCATACTTTTTTTGACTCTAGTGAACTTCCCCTTATATTTGTTATATGAATTTTATTCTTTATAACATTTATTCCACTTATTCTATCAAGGTTGTTTATAAAACTTTCCTTGTTATTCACCAACTTTATTCTTGAGGAAATTCATAGAAATGTCTCTAATTCTACACCACTCAAAATATTTTATATGAAGTTTGCCACTATAATTTTATCTTCCACTTCAATAGTTTATATATATATAAGAGACATAATTTTATCATTAAAATCATGATCCTATTTATATTTAGATTCAAAATGATTAACATGCTAAAAATATTGTATTTTCAGTTTTCTAATGGATTAAAAATATATTTCATCTTTTGTCTTCTTTTTAAACATTGGGGTTTTTCTCATTTCATATGAAATAAGATTATTATGAAACTCATCAGGATATAAATCGTCTTTATCTTCTAAATTAAAAGTATTATAATCAAAATTTTCTAGAATTCTTTTCATAAGTTTATTCACAATTATAGAATCTTATAAGATATCTTTGAACCCTCTAATGTTGCAAACAATTTCATTTACTTAAGTTAATTATTCATAAATAGTTTCTCCATCTCCCATTATGATGTATTTATAATTACTATGATATATTTTTATCTTTTCTTCACTAACTTTAGTATCCCTTCAAATATAGTTTCCTTATTATATCACATACTCTTTAATGTTTTCAAACCCATCACCTTCATATAAACATTTTATGATAAGGATATAAGGGTTTAATTTCTAGCCTTTCCACCAACTTCTATATTTCTATTATCAATAAAAGATATTAGGGAATCCTTCTCAATGTGTGGAAAACTAGTTGTAGAAGCATCAAAATCTACCAATCCATGAGTTAAGACATAAGGGGTCATCCTATTTTTGCATCCATAAAATTTTTTTCAATAAAATATTGAAATTCATCTACTATTGATAGAATTTATATTATCCACGATAAGGATTATACAAGGGAACCTTGGATTTAATACCAATTGAAGCTCTAGAGGATCGAATAAAAATGAGAAGGGGGTTTAATCAGTTCTTAACTTTTTATATGTTCTAATACTTTTAAAAATTTAACCCCAACAATGTATTATTGTTCATATCCTTATCATATTCAAGTAAATACTCACGCATGAAAAAGTAGGAAATCAAGTAAATCAGACAAGATCTATAGGGTGCAACCACAGTGTGAGAACTTACATCATTTCTATAGTCACTCCCATGGGTCTACTGAAATTCACTATAATAAATAAATGAATAAAAAATGTTCCAAATCCATTACACACCATTTATCTCTAAATATGAATGATTATACAGACTCCTGTGAATTTAAAAAGTATTATTATAAAGAATTGAATGAAAAAAAAAGAATAAACACTTATTTCAAACTACTTCACAAACTTTCATGGGTCCAATAAATATAATCATGATTGACTTTAGTCATAAGAACACAATCTTATTGACTCAGTCTGATCAAATCAATAAAATTATTCCTTTCTCAATCTACACATATCAAACTCTGCTCAGATGCTCAGTATAATCATCTTCAGTTTGATCAACTCAATACAATCTTCTCAATATGATTTTTCTCATTCAGGTAAACAAAACAATACATGTAAGACCTTCTTTGTGAGATCTCTATCCAGAAATAACTCTTACTCAAATTCCTTAGTGATCTACCATTTTTTATCTCATAAAAGTTACAGTGTTCGAATGTACTAAGAGACTATATATAGGAAACCTAGAAAGGCAGAGGTGGGAAACTTGAAATCTTTCATCACTCTTTCAAATTAAAAAAATACAAGATCTATACATATTTGAATTTAATGTTTGAAAACCTAAACTATTCATAAATATTTGGTAATATCCTTGAAACTTTTCCATAATCATCCCTCTTGAACTTCCTTACCTTTATTTAGTTCTATTTAGTGAATTTGGTTATATCTTCTTCTTTGGCCCTGATCTTCTTTCCTACCTCATCTTTAATATTATGGAAATTTCTTTTCTCATTACAATGAAACATCCTAATCTCATTAAAATATGACATTTATACTAGATTCATTACGATATAACTAAATTCATCTCATTAATATATAACTAACATAAACTTCTCATTATGATCTGATTATCTTGTATTTCTCATTATGATCTGACTATCCTCTTTAGAGTTAGTCAGATTGAATTTCCTTATCAGAGTGAGTCTGATCATCTTTCCTTCTCAGAGTCAGTCTGATGATCTTTCCTTCTCATATTCAGTCTAATAGAATCCTCATAATGATGGAATTTCTATTAATATGGAATTAATAATACAATGGGACTTTGTTCAACCACTTTGAAATTCATCAAACTTTATCATCTTTAAAAATTTTGACTTCTGACAACTTCTATGTCCTATAATTTTGGATCAAGTGAAAACTTTTTCTTAATTATTTGAACCAATATAGTCTTTATGAAGCCTCCATTTATTCAAAATATGTTATCATGATATTTTTCATGATTTATGAGATATTCATGACCATCAAAGAATCATCTAGACTAGGATTGAAAGTATGAAAACATTATAACTCGTGATTTTGGTATCTTCTTTAAAAAATATTTAATAATATTACAACTTCTTCACTCAAAAACTTTTTCCTTTACAAAAAACACTGATTTTGATGAATCTTACCTTCATGTTGATGTATCTGAGACCAATGTTTTATCTAGTCAACTATTTCCTCCTCTTAGTGACTCATGTTACTAGTGCTTCTCATTCATACATTTTCATTTTAGTGCTTCTCAACCTGATATTCTATGTCTAGAAACCTATATCAATAAAAAAAATTCACAAAGACCAAAATTCCCCTACCCCTATTTATGTTTGGGTTCTAATATTTAGAAACATTATTATTTCATAAAAAACACATTTTGATGGACATGGTTCGATCCTGATGAACAAATACTTTATTTTAAAAATGGTTAGTTTTATAAAAAAACAAAACTTTGTTAAAAACAAAAACATCACAAAGGTTCTTTGGAAAGAAATGCTCACATGGGTTATATGCCATATAAATGGAACATAAAATGACATCAAAATAATAATGGGATAATAACTTGTGGATTAAAAAGGATACAACAATGATTATGTAAATAGTAATTGTAATGAGAGGGAAAATTAACTCTTACTTCAGTATGGTAACAAATTTTCCTAAAGGGTATAATGTGATCGGTATGGGTAATATGACATTGATTATTGATTAAATGGAATATAATAATGTTGTTACATAGTGAGGAAAATCAAAATTGATCATTAAATGATATTAAAAATAAGGGAAAGTAAATAGGAATTTAAGGGATATAAATAGGAACCCATACTTCTCTTGAGCTTCATAGATTGGAACCTGATATTAGATAAAAGAAAACTCTCCATGAATAAAGAGAGAGATAGGGGTTAGAATCCATGAGAGATAAATGTAGAGGTAAATTCAAATATTGTGTGTAATAATGAAAGGATGGGTGAGTATTTATAGATGTGGTGAGTGGAGTTTCATGGAATAATTTTTTAATTATTTTATTATTCCATTTTCCTTTAGTGGACCATTATAACCGTTATGCACTAAGACAACCATTAATTCCTCATTAGAGTCTTTAGTGCCATAAATAGTGAAATAGAACTTCCTTGGCCAAAATGAGTCATTATTATAAAATTATGATTTCATATATACTGAATTTACTATATATTTTCAAATTCCACCATTTTCCCATATTTTGACTATTTTAATAAAAAATTACTAAATTTAACCCCATGGCTGATTTCAATATCCAGAATTTAAATATGTAACCCATTTTATAATATTAATTTTCTAATTAACTAAATTGGACCTTTTATTTCGTGTTAATATATTCACTAAAGATAAATATAAGATTAACACCCTTTTAAATTATTAAAGTATATACGTTATAACACAACTCGTACACTAGATACATAATATATAATTACACCAGAATATACCCTAAGGGTGTTATATAAAATATGGGAACTAACATGGGGTGGATCAGCCAATATTGACTAGGTAGTGGTCTCCACTAACTTTAACTTCTCTCATAGATGGTTCATGTCCAACTTCACTTGTTAGAGTTCGGCTTTGGTTTGGTCAACCGTTCACCCCAATGATGTTACCTCCCTCCCAAAGTCTAATAAATGAACTTCATAAGGTATATTTCTACTATTTGAATCCATATTTCCTCCCATATATTATATTTAAAATTCATCATTACCCATAATATAGACAAATCCTAAAGGTATATTCTTAATCATTTTACATTCAATAGTCATAATTCCCAATGGTTAAATTGACCAATGGTAATATTGAACAATGGTTAAAATAAACAATGGTCAAATTGAGTAATGTTATTTAATCCCCAATGATCATATTAATCCTTATATATACATGCCAAAATATTGGTCTACTCTTATCATTCTCTATGTTCATATACCATGTCAATTTAAATGTTTATTTTTTTATTATTAAAAAATCATATATCATATATTTATTATTATTTTTCAAGTATAATCCACAATATTATAATATTCTAGTATTTATGCACATTATTACACTTTTTTTGGTACTGGTTTGATCTTATGTTCTACATCTATTTACTTTGTGTTTTTTAGTATCAATATGTGTTGTAGTATTGGGATGAAATAATAGAGTGATAATTTTGTAAAAATATTATGATTAAATGTTTATTTATTATTAAAAAATATCAGGTATTACATTCTACCCCTTACAAAATTTCATCCTCAAAATTTTAAATCAACCTTTAAAGAGATGTGGACAATACATTCTCATAGAATTCTCTTGTTCCCATGTTGCCTCTTCCAAAAGATGATTCATCAAAATAACATTCACTATCTGAGTAGTTCTATTTCATAGTACTTGTTCCCTTATATCAAGAATATACATTATCTCTTCTTTATATGATAATGTTTCTTCAAATTGAACACGGTCATCTTTTAGAACATGGGCATTATTTGGATTATACTTCCATAGAAGTGATATATGGAAGACATGACGAACATGGGATAGGTTCGGTGGAATGGCCAAATATAATTCCATTACTCATATATAATCCAATATTCCAAATGACCTAATATATCTTGGACTTAACATACCTTTCATTAAAAATCTCAAAATTTTATTTCTACATTGGACTACCGTGATATTTTTTGGATGGATCATAACTTCTCAATTGTTTATTCCAAAAATTTTGGACCCAAAAGTTTTCATTCACTAACTTCATCCCAACAGGCTGGAGTTCCAAATACCTTTTTGTAAAAGGCTTCATATGGTTCCATCTTAATGACAGAGAGGAAATTTTTTACTTTAGGAAAACTCCAAAAGAGGTAAATATCTATCCAAACATCCTTGTATGCCAAGAGATAATAACCTTATCATGTACATGAATTTCTAGATTGTTCTTTTACACTACCCAACTATTTGATCATGATAATCCATATTAATATTGAACTCAATATTTAAATCCTTCTTGAGACTCCTCTAAAATTTTTATTTGAACCTTGGGTCGTGATCAGAGACAATCAATAGGGGTATTCAATTAAGTATCACAACATAATTTATATAAAACATTTCAATAAAATCTAGATATAAATCATCTTGAATTGAAAATAAATGTTATTAAAGTGAGAGAAAATCATCAATGATCTGAAAAGAATTATTACCCTTAATTTTCTTAGGAATTAAATTGATGAAAACCAAAGTTATATTATCCCACATCCATTCTGGTTTAGGTAGAGGCTACATTCTTATTTTGCGATGTCTCTATTTTCCCTTCACCATCTGGAATATTAAGAACCTGATAGTATAATATACTATTTCAATCTTCATATTTTCTCACCAATATTTATCTTGGATACCCATATACCTCTTGGTACTAGAAATATGCATAATCTTTTTTAGTTACATGCCTCATACAATAGATCCTTCTTCCACTATGGTATAGATGGAATACCTAAAATCATACCAAACCATAAAACTATGTCGAAAACAATGTTGAACTCTAGTAATATATTATTCATCACATATTTCATTTTCTTTTGTGTGGATTTACCACCATGTTTTGATTTCGTAGTCCTCTATAATAAATATGGTTGGGTGATTACACTGAATAAGAATGATTCCTCCCCATCCATTATATTACCCAATTCTATCCTTAATAGTACATTTAAAATTGGATTGTTCTTTACACTTAACATGGAAAATGTACCATAGTCTTTTCTACTCAAAACATCTGCAAACTTCTTTGTATTCCCATGATGATAATTGATAGTATAGTTATAATCATTTTTTACTTGTAACCATCATATTTTCCCTATATTATGATCATTTTATGTAAATATATATTTAAAACAAGTGTGTTATGTGTATATATCACATATCTCTCCATATATATAATATCTTCATATATTTAGAGAAAATTATAATGTTTTCAATTCTAAATCAAGATTCATATATTTAATCACATGGGGTTTTAGTTTTCTTGTTGTATAGGCTACAAATCTATGATTTTTCATTAGAAAAAATCTAATACCTTTCCGTGTATAATAAATTTAAATAAAAAATACTTTTATACCATATAAGAAAGTCAAAATATGTGCATTCACCAATATCCTCATTAATTCTTTACAACTATCTTAACATTCCATTTTCCATGTGAAATTTACCAGCTTATATATTATCTTGGTTAACAAATTGTCCAAACAAGAATATTTTCAAAAAAACCATTTATATTTTCTTACTAACCTAAGAAAACTTTGTATTTCTATTATGTGGATGGGTCTTGGCTATTCTTCTGCATCATTTGTTTTTTGAATGGTCAACAAATACACCATCCTTGGACACAATCTGACTGAAGAAAGAGGTAACACCCAAGCTTAAATTATAGTAAGTGAACATTATATTTTAATAAAACTATAATAAAATTAATTATTTGATTTTTTAGTTAATAAATATTATAATTTTATAGTATGAATATTGATTTTGAACTTACATCGTCAACATAATCCTAGAAAGACTTTTTAAATCTTTCACTTAGAAATAAGATTTTATGAATAATCCAAATTATAGTATTTAACTATTCCTCCTTAAATTTATAATAATGTGTTATGATATTTATATTTAACCATATATTTAAAATTAATTTAAAATAAATAAATATAATATCATTTGGAGGTAAAAAGTAATATTTTTCATAAAACTATTTTTTAAAATGCATAATATATTTCCATTTTAACTAATTAAATTAATATCTAAAATTGAGTGATTTAAATTAAATTTATTTATTATTTTTCTAATAAAATTAATTCAAATACATATAATTATTATTACTAATAATATATTTTATGTAATATCATTTTATGCTTGGAAAATGAATTTATTGAAAAACTATTTTTTGGGACATTTGGTATGTATATTTTTAAACTAAATTCTCCCACTTTTGTGATTTAAATATAATAAAAAGTATTAAATATTTAAAATGATACTAATTAATATTAGGTAATAATTACAACTTAATTTTTGTCCTAATAAAAAGTAAAAATAGTAAAAATTAATTTCTACGGTTAAGGTTAAAATGGGTTTATCTCGTGTAGACCGAAAATGATAAGGATTAAAATAAGATAAAAACCTTATGAAATCCCATTGGTTGGTTGTATTTCTAACTTGACCTTATCACTATATAATATGAGCTATTTTGGTTCCATTTTTTCTATAATATGACTTGACATTAATTTAAAACGGTTAAAACTTACATGTGTGCCACTCACCTCAATTATATAAGGGCACCCCCTCCCCTCACTTCTTCACACATCATGAGTCATTTATCTCAACCAAAATCTTCCAAAATTTCTCCAGGAAATACATATAAATTATATATATTTTCTAGTCTTCCCAAAATATCAACCCTGTTTCCCTTAATATGATATCAAAAGGATGTTTTTCTAAAAAAGGTAATTTTCTTCATCGAAATCTTTCTTTTTTTACTTCTTCTTTTAACACCTTCAATTATATATTAAATATTTCAATATAATAACAATAAAATATCCCTTATAATAATATTTTAGTACATTTATGGAATAATAATTATCTGTCTCCTTCTCTATTAAATGGTAAAAAAACCATCGCTGGTGTGTAAGTCATACTATTGTCTCGTAAAGCAATGAAAATTTGTCTTCCATCACGAACTCATATAGGTAGTCATAATTATGGAAATAATTAATATATATGATAATTATGAAATATTATTTATTATATAGCATTAATATCTCATATAATTCATTACCCTTTCACCCAATATGGAAATGATAATGTCGCTCGTGTGTACTTATGGTCTACCTCTCCACAAAGCGATGTGATTCATTTTCCATACCAAAATTTCAAGAATTACTATAATGAGGTATCTAAGGAAAAATGTGATAGTTATAACAATAATATAATTTTAAATATTATGGAATTATATCCTATTCATAAAAAAATGAACTTCCAAGACATAACATGCATGAAAAAACAAAGCAGTTAACACCCAAAACACTGGTAATAATTACATATTAATAACAAATAGGTGATAAGATCTAATAATAGGATCATATATGAGGTTAAAAATATGAATATGGTTCTGGTATATTGTTTTTGCATGTTTAAAAAAATTATATATTATTTGAAGGAATGTTCAACTATAGGGAATCATGAGGTAATGGTTTTTTTCTCAATTTCCATTACATTGGGACATATTTTATATTATCCACCTATTTAATTTAATGGGGTGTATATACTTCCAAATTTATATATTAAAAATGAATAAATATTTATTAATGATTATTAATGTTTCAATTCAAGTTTATTCATTCAAGAGGTTTCATTTTAAATGTTACCAAAGAGGTAAGTATTTTTTTTAAATATCATTTTTTTGAATTCCCTTAATATTAATTGAAGGAATTCTATAATCTATCTTTCATAAAATACATATATTTTCTTATCCTTTGGATATTTAAGGAACTTTCATATTTTCTTCTGAATTTTTCACCCTTTGTAACTTGAATCATGTAAATAAATTTTTAAATTAAAAGCCAATTTTATTTCTCTTTTAGTGAGATATATTTTTATTCCATGATCATATTTCAAAAAATTAGTTTACAAAAGTACTTCTCATTTACTCAAAAAAAAAATTATGTTATCCTTTATTTTTTCAAAGTTTCAAAGGTAATATTGGTAATGTTTTTGAGAAGTTTATTTTTCACTATTGTTTATAAAAATCTAAAAGGGATGTTCTTTTTATCATATACAGTGTTAACAGACTTCCCCACCACCTTAACCATTTTATTATATTTTACATCTACTACAAATTTTAAATTATTTTACAAAGAAAAATATTTAATGAAATATTATTTTAATATTTCAATTCTATTTTGTAAAGATCCGAAAAATCAAGGAAAGTTTTTTCTTAATTTTCTTGGGAATTTTACAGGAACGCAGTTTCTGACAGAACCTAATTCCGAGGCCCGGTGTGCCCGGAATATTTTTCCGAAGTTTAGCTCAGGTACGTTCAGTGAACGAACGAGCGGGTTTTTCTAACTTTTGAACCAGTGCTCGGAATCAGATTCCGAGGGCACCGTTGGAATTGCAGTGTCGATAATTGCTTAGAAACACCTTTTCCGGAGTTGCGTTTGCTCGTGTGTGGTTTTTTAAATTTTTGGGTTAAGTAAATGAATAAAATAAATTAGTCGCACCATTTATTTTATTTAAGTTGTTTAACCTATGTTAAGGGGTTAAAGTGGGACCCACAATATCCTACACCACTAGGTAGGATATTTTTGGGGTGGGGCCCACACGAGCCCCGCTTTTTTTTTCAACCCCCCTCCTTATATTGAGAAATGCACCCGTACCCCCTTTTTAATGAAGTCAACCCATGCGTTTCATCTGGTTAATAAACGCCTCATTAATTTGGGCGGTTAAATTGTTGCAATTAATTCATTGAATTTATTGTTTCTTTTTGAAATTCAAATGTTGGATTGTGAGTTAATAAAATAAGACAACTCTTATATTATTAGGGGTTGGTTGTGCAAGAGGGTTTGGGGAGAATTCTCTCAAGTCGTGAAGTTCTTCCTCCTTGACGAAGAATGCGAATAACGCAAAGAACGCGAAGAATGTGAAGAACTCGAAGAACACGAAGAACGCGAAGAACACGAAGAATGCCGGATCCTCGGAGATCGATGATGCGATGCTTCTTCCATGACGTTCCTTCTCCGCGACGCGACGATCCTCCTTCTGTGATGCCTTCTTTCGTGATGGTTAATTCTGCGACGAATCCTCGCTCATCGAATTTGACGAGGTAGGGATTTATTCTAATTGTTGTTCGTGAATTCTTCCATTGCCCTTATTCATTTCTATTAGAGCCGCCTGATACCGAAATAATGGGAGGGGGTCCGACCGAACGAACACGGATGACCCTCTTCTCCCCTTTGGTTGTTTGATGTTGTTTGCGGCACGAACAAGGCAACACGGTGTCGAAGCACAGCGCGGAAATATTAAAGAAAGGGGGTGAAGCGGCATCGTTGAAGATGAACCAAAGATGCGGCACGGTCGCTCCACGCTGGAGAACTACGAAAGCGCCGCGGCCGGAGCGGGGCTGCGGCGGAGGGGCATGGCGTCGTCGCGTCACGCCGGATGGACCAAGGCCGCGGCTGAGGCCGCGGTGGAGCGGGAAGACCGGTGGCCGGTTCCAGGCCACCAGCGTCAGAGTAGGGGGACCGGCCAGCGCCGGTCCCGTGTTGGCAGCAGTCGGCCAGCCAGAGTGGACCGGCCGGTCAGGGTAAAATCGGGGGTTCGTAACCCCCGGTCGGCCAGCAGGTGCGGCCCCCCACATGGGGGCCGCGGGTTCTCAACGCGGGGGGCAGCGCCCCCCCCCCCCCCCCCTTCACCGCTCGGCCGCTGGCCGGGCCGGGCTGCCCAGGCCCAGCCTGGCCGCGCCAGCCGGGCCGGTCAACGTCCAAGCGGGCCGGACCCGGACCCGGTTCGGGCCGACCCTGGGGGTATCAGGCCGGGTCGGACCGGGCCCAAACCCCCTAATACTGAACCTCTTTCGGTCTTCTTCCCATAACTTGGGCTGCCAACCTCCGATCGACACACCGTCAGCTGCAATGCGATCCTTGGATCGAAATGGTCATTTCGGTATATTACCTTCAAGGTTTCGGAGTACTTTGGGTTCGGCCGGGTTGGTTCGTACACGAAACCAACCTGGCCCTCGGAGCAGAAACACTTATAACTTGAGCTCCAGATTTCCAATTGGCGTGCCGTCGACCTTGTTGGATTCCTCTTAGTAAGATGGACCTTTTGGATTACTCCGCTCGAGGTTTGGACGTAGGTGGAGTACGATCAGGTTGGTTTTGACTTAAAAACCAACCGGGCCCCTGGGACGAAAAGGCTATTAACTCTCAGACCGGGTGTCCGATTGATGCGCTGTCTGTGACGTTGAGTTCCTGTTGACGATACAGAACTTTTGGATACATCAACTCTGGACTATGTGTCAGTTGATGTATCAGCCTCTCGGCTCGTGGAGCGGACCCTCCCGAATGAGCTTGCTGTGTGCGGGAATCTTAGAGTTGGCTGCGACGGCGACGACGTTGACGACTGTGCAGAAATACTCCGTGGATTCGACAGCGACGACTACAACACTCATCGATCCTACGTGGATCAGTGCTACCGATCCCGTGTGGGTCAGATACTGTGTGGGTCCGCCCTCAGCGGTCCTGTGTGGGCCAGCGCCTACAGATCCTATGTGGGTCCGATCATGTGTTGGTCATTGCGGGGGTTAGTTACCTATCGATAATGTGTGGGTCAGATCATTTTTGGGTCATTACGGGGGTTAGTACCTATCGATCTTGTGTGGGTCTGACGGCTTAGATAAATCGGTGGAAATATCCGATCATCTCTATCATCTTACGAAGAACTATACTTGTGTGAGATGTATCTTGACATTCAATCCTTATCTTCCAAATGATAGACCTGATATCCTGTGTGGAATACGTTATGCTTTCCTGTGCGGATTGGGTTGTGGTTTCCAGTGTGAACTGGGTTGTACTTGAACTCGGATGTTGGAGCCGAACGAGAATTGATGACTCAGGTATATGTATGGGCATATACCTAAGTAGTGTCGGATGTTACTTCGTGTTTGTATCTTTCCTTTGTGGATTATCCTTTGTGGATTCTGGGGGACCTTCGGGGGTCTCGGGATCCCTACTGAGTAGCTTATACTCACCCCTGCACGGGCTATGCCTCCACTACGTTGTGTTGGTTGCAGATGACAGACAGCAACGATCGTGGTTGAGGCATGAGGAGAAGGTCGGTACCTGGAGGTGGATCACTGGGCGGGGCGTACTCGGAGCAGACGGCTGGACCTAAGGAGCTGTGGAGGCTATCTATACCCACCCTTCAGGTGGAACTTCTAGTGGACGGCTCGAGACTGCGACTTTACTTTTAGTTGTTGTTTTCCCTTTCCAGTTGTACTTTACTTTCAGATTGGGTTTTATTCTAGCACACTTACTTTTTCCACACTTACTGTTGTACCCAGTTTTTACTTAGTGTTTAATTCTGCTTGCTTGCTCTGTGGTGTTGGTTTACTTTACAAAGGCAATTCCTTCCCCTTTTATCGGGAATTATGCCTTGGTGCTAATCGCCAGCCCCTGGCCTATGGAAGGCGGGCTTGGGGTAGTCACGGCACGGGCCCCGAGGATGGGTCATGACATATTTAATTTATTTTCCAAAACAAATTATTTTATTACAAAACCTAAATTTATGATCAACCAATGGTCATCTCTTATCACTTATTAAATTTGTGGTCATTAATTTTCTGTTGAAACATTTACTTTATTATGATAATTAGAAATTAAATTTATCACTAATACCCACATTATTCTTATCATATATAATGTTATTTCCTAACCCATATTCCATTATTACATATGATGTTTTTCAATGAAATTTATTTGATAGTGGTGAAAATCCCGATAAATCTACAGTTTTTACTCAATATGGATATTTATTGATAAGAATATTGTTTTTGAATTCAATTGGTCCTTCAATATTGGCAGAATGAAATATACATGAAATGATGGGAGGGGCCCAGAATTATATATCACATTGATGCATCAAACAGATCTTATGAGATAAATTAGTAGGCCAAATTAAATTTATTTTTACGGTATACCCACCCATTAATTAAATTAGTATAGAAAAAGGTATTGGGTGTATAGATATCATGATATATGATATCATGATTTTCAATATTATAAATTTCCTTTATTGAGAATTTAGATATTATTATCCATTATATTTTTTCATTTATATTATCTATGAATTCATTTATTATAAAATGAAAATATATTTACATTTTGATTCCATTTTGTTAAGGATTATCCATGTTTTTACTCGATAATACACTGATTATGTGTTTTTTATTAAAAGAAATAGGTTTCCAAGGTTTCAAAGGAAAATATATAGAAACTAACCAAAAACAACCATTACACATCACGAAACTACAATAAACGACATGTTTTCCACTTTCACAGGATGTGAAAAGTAGCGAGCAGAGTCGTCAATGAATTTCAAGACATAAAGAAATTACATGACATGATTTAACAATACAAATACTATATCTTTAAAACTGAATTAATTATTTCTATATGAATGCCAAAGGAATAAACACATTGTAAAACTTAGTTACACATCGTGGAAGAGACAATTCCCAAAACTCAATGATTTTAGATGAGATTCACACGACATTCACACTGATTCAAAATTTATGGATGAAACCCAATATTGGAATTACATAAAGTGAATACCCATTACACTTTATGTAATATCCCATCTATGTTCTCCAGTAAGTTCTCCCCATATAGATAGTGAAATAATTTTGGAATTTATCTCATTTTCTCTCATTCGTATCCCTTAATTTTATTCCACCCCTTCCCCCTAAACTCATTTTGTATAATATATCTTCTTTATTTTATGTTAATCCAAGAATATTGGATTGATTTTAGAAGATATATTCATCCTTATTTTATCTTCATCAATGATCTACGTGCATTCTTTATCTCAATCATAAATCTATGATGAATCCTTTATGTGTTTGTTATTGTTCTTATTTGAGGTAAGTTGTTGATTAGAAATGTTATTGACTATATAATTACATTTATTATTCTTGAATGCGTGTTTTCTAATTGGTTAATCTCATTCCTTGAATGTGTGATAATTTTTTAATAGTACTTTGTGTTGGAATGTTAATTGTGTTTTCAATTATTTATCTATTTTTAATCGATTCTACCATTAGCAACTAAACTGATTAGGGTAGGGATAGAGAGTAGGGGTGTTTGAATTTAATTAATCATTAATTATAAACATGGTAACCCTAAGGATAGTAATCAAGACAAAATAATGTTTATATAATTCTTTTATGTTTCCTTTTCCATGAGACATTTGAATGAATGACCCTGAAAATATTGGAGTAGAATAGGTTATGACCAACATTCTATGACACTTTCTTCTTTAGAAGATAGGATTAATGCATCCAGGTCAAAACTATCTCTATACCAAAGAATATATGACTTTGGATAGATCTAGTTGTATTGACCATATCCATATAGTGATTTTATCTTACTTCTCATCCGAAAATATAGAACCATACCAATTTAGAATTAATATATTTTTTTTTCTAAACCTTGAAATTGATCTCGACCCCTTCTTTATCTATGATCTTAATTCACAAATATCTTTGCTTTACTAATTTTCCAAGTTCAATTCCCTTGTGATGACTCTTACCCAAAGGGTTCTAAGACTTAGTTCATGCCATCAAATCCAAATCCTAATGGAACCATCACAACAACACCACATTACTATACCCAAGTAGCAAAGATAATTTGGGGAAAATAATCAAATTTAACTATAGCCTGCGTGAATTAAACGACACGTGTGGGCGTGTAAAATTTTGGCATCATTTCCATGGATAAAAAAGGTAATTCTAAGTCGTGGAAACCTATAGAATGAACTTATAATTACCTCATCTAATGACCCTTTCAATTTTCCATTTTATTTTATTTTGAATGCCATTGCATCTGTCTTATTTTTGAGGATTAATGCAAACATCAGGGCTATTTGACTCATTCAAAGAGCCTTGATGCATGAGAAAAAATTTCCATCAAACCTGAAATCAAATGGTTTAAGTATGAATGCCTACATATAATGATTGCAGACCATGGAAATAATGCAGGTCAAAAATTTCCAAACATGAAAAACATGAAACCCACAATACATGGAGAGAATCCAATGTAGAAAGAGAGAACCATCATGGATTATGTATTTCCTTCAATCAATGGTGCTACACAAAGTATTGTACACCCTCTTATATAAGAACATTCATTTGAAACTAAAATTTGACTCATTCATAAGATCCATAATATGGGCCAATTCAATGGACTTCAATGTGAAGACCCCATGAGAATATATCAAAATTCATTGAAGTATGTGATACCTTTCACAAAAAGGGAGTATCTTATGAAGACATAAGGATTATAGTCTTTCCATTTTCCCTGAAAGATAGTGCCAAGGGTTGGATCAAAATTCAAGCACCTGAGTCCATCACAACATGGGATGATTTATCCAAAAAATTCCTAGATAAGTACTTCCCACATATTCAAACTTCAAAATTACTAACAGAAACATTTTAAGGACCTTAAAGTGTCTGTATCATGGAATCGATATGTGGATCCAACTCAAAAAAAATTATAAAGGCCTCCAACCAGCTACTTGCACTATCAATGATGTAGCCACTGATATAGGGTTAATGTTTAACACACCCGAGGTTGTCTTAGAAATTCAATATGAAGTATCAAATAATGTAAGTCTATGGAAGAGCGATCATGGAGCAACCTATCATGGGATACACAATATTTAAGAGCATACTCGACTATATATACAAGTCAAGGATTTGAATAATAATTCGGAATCATTTAAAATATCAGTTGCAATACCTCCACTTCCTAGTCCAGTCATGGAAATTTAGGCATGAGAAATGTGTGGTGGCCCACACCTTTATCAACAATGCACAACAACTGTTGACAAATAACCAATAAAATATTGTAATTACATTAATTACAATCAGTAAGATCAATAATTTCAGTAGCTGCAACAATACTTTCAACAAAGGCTTGTGCAATAACAGAAACAAAATAATCAAGTATACTAGAGGATAGAAGTGGTCAAGCTCCATTTAGAAATCAAGGACCACCAGGATATCCACTAATGAATCCTTTTCTGAGACCACCCTAATAAGAAACACAACAATATCTCCCTCTAAAGGCACAAAATAAATTTCAACCAACTCCACTAAGACCTCTGCAATAAGTTATTACTCTTAAAAAAATTATGGAAAATCTAATATCAACCTTTATTCAAAAGGCATATCAGAGTATGAACACCTAAGAGACTGAAATGAAAAGATAAAGGCCAACAATATGTAACCTCAACCATCAAATTGGTTAGATCTCAATGATATGTTAGAGATATTTTCAGGTACTCTACATGATAATACAAAGACATACCCGAGGGAAGAGTCAAAGGTAGTAGTTTTGAGGAGTGGAAAAGTGTTTTACCTTCAGAAACCATGCAGGGGTTAAGGAATAAAAGTTGAGGAAACAAAAAATCAAACCAAAATCATATAATAAATAGATGATGAAAAATTAAATGGAACCACTTTATAGAAATCTCAAGAAACAATACCATCTTTGAAATCTCCAATTCCAGAACATCCTAAAGAAGATTCCTACATTGGTCCACCACATTATAAGACACTTATTACTTTTTTAGGAAGATTGAGTCAAGCTATAATTGAAGGGAAATACAAGGATATTTTTTGATATTTTTATGTAATTACACATCAAGATTCTATTTGATGAGGAAATCTATCAAATTCTTCCCTATAAGAAATTTCGTGAGGGACTACATTCTACCAAAACAAAATGGAAGACCTAAGAGTCAAGTTGATAAATGAAAAATTATCTAATATCATTCAGTGTAAATTTCCAGAAAAAATGAGAGATCCTATAAGTAACACAATGCCATGTACAATATGAGAATGTAAATTCGGGGGATCCCTATGTGATTTATGATCCAACATTAACCTCATTCTAATGAGTGTATTCCCCAAGCTAGGAATCATGTAACTAAAACCCAATAGAGTATCACCCCAACTAGATGATTGATCAACAAAGTATCCACGAGGCCTTCTTAAGGAATTTTAGTCAAAGTCAAAAGTTCTGTTTTCCAGTATAAATCCTCAATGTAGAGATGGAAGATGAAGGGGACATTCCAATAATCTTTGTCTGGCCATTCCTAGCCACCAGAAAGGCACTAATTGATGTAAATAAAGGAATAATTATATTTTGAGTAGGTGAATAAGAAGTTTTGTTTGACCTATAAAAATTATCAAAACAAATAAATGATTATTTTTACTTCTAAGAAATCTTTCTCATAGATGATAGAGAGATCTACTTAAACATTGAATAAGAGAGTGACCCTAATTGTGATGAGGGATATGAAATTGAGGATGTAAGCTACATATAACCAATTACAAGGGATATCATCCCACCTTTCATACCCCCAGTCATTCATCCACCAAATCTAGAACTAAAACCCCTCCCTAGTACACTCATGATTTTTTATAGAGACTGCTGCAGCAATACCAGTCTTCATAAACTAAAAACATACTCAGTCACCAGAGGAAAAATCAATTTTAGTTCTACAAATAAATAAATAGTCAATTTCATGTGGGTGGATGACATTAAAGTAATCGATCTTTTTTTATGAATTCATAATATTTTTTTATAAGAAGGTGAAAAACCTAAACGCCAACCACATAGGTGACTCATTGAACCAATGAAATAAGTAGTTAAGAAAAAAGTAGTGAAACTTTTGGATGATAGAATAATATTTTAATTCTAAGATAGAGAATAGGTGAGACCACTGTATGGTATACCAAATAAAGGTGGAATCACATTTGAAAAATATAATTAATATGAATTAACTCAACTCGCACAATCACTGTATGGAAAGTCTATGTAGATTATAAAATATGAATATGGAAACCTTGAAAGACCATTTTACATTTCCCTTCCTGGATCAAATTCTGGAGCGACTCTCAAGACATGAATTATATTGTTTCCTAGATAGATATTTGGGATACAGTCAAATTACATCAAACCCATAAGATTACTCTAAAACAACAATCACATGTCCATTTGGTACCTTGGCCTATATGTTCATGTCCTCTGTTATGTTTAATTCACTGGAGACTTTTCAAAGATGCATGAAACATATATTACATGATATAGAATATGAATTATTAGAAACTTTTATGGATGACTTTTTATTTTGTCAAAGATTATTCTAGGTCTATCTAAGCAATTTTGAGTTATTTCTGCAATGCTGTGAAGATAATTGTATGGTTTTAAAATAGAAAAAAATTCAATTTATTCTCTAAGGAGGAATAGTTATTGGAAACAAAAGTTCCAAATATAGTATGGAAGTGTTCCTTGTTAAAATAAATGTGATCAAAGACTTACATGAACCGTCAATAGTTAAAAGAATTAGGATCTTTCTAGGCCATGTTATATTCTGTCGGCGATTCATGAAAGATTTTCTGAAATTTTCCATCCCTATGAAACACCTATTATCAATGGAAACTCTTTTGGAATTCACTAATGAATGTCTGAGGGAATTCGACACATTAAATAAAATCTTTTTAGATTCTCTTGTATTAATTTTACAAGATTGGGAAATTAATTTGAATGGATGTGTGATGTCAGGGACTTTTCTATTAGTTATATTTTAATAAGGTGAGTTGGTCATATATTATACACTATATACTATTCTATACACACAATGAATTAAGATCATGTAAACTATACAACAATATAAAAAGATCTCTTAGCTGTAGTTTTTTATTTCAAGAAATTTCTCTCCTATCTAATTTTTTCAAAAGTAATTATGAACACTAATCATGATTCCCTAAAGTTTTTTATGAAAAAAAATATTCCAATCCAAGATAGATATGCTGGATCCATTTACTATAATAAATTTACATTTCAATCAAAGATACCAATGGAATAGACCATGTTTTCACTAATCATCTATCATGAATTCCACTTCCCCTTATAAAAGATGACAATGATTTTGATATTGAAGTGGATTTACCCAATGAAACACTATTCAGAAAAAAAATACAAGGGAACAACCATTATTTTCTGACATTGAAATCTATCTCTTTGTAGGATATCTATACCTAGACCTCTCCTACCAGCAGAGGAGAATATTTTTTGTTCAAGATTCATAGTACAACTAGGACGGAAAACTCATTTTTAAGTGTTTTGTTGATGGCTTGTTACGTCACTGCATTCTAGATAATATAATCAAAAGAAAAATAGACATGTGTCATATGTTACCAAATAGAGGACAACATGCCTAAATGGCCCGAAGGACAAATTTTTTATTGATTTTTGATAACCCACATTTTACTGTTTAAATTGACTACATTTCCATGTGGGTAGAAGCTGAATCTACAGATCATGTCACTGCAAAGGTGATCTTGAATTTCCTAAAGAATTTGTTTTCATGATTCATATTTCTTAGACTAGTCATTAGGTATTGGGGAACGTATTTCTCTAATAAATTTTTCAAAGGATTTTTTACAAAAAAACAGTTTCTAGTACAACACAGGAACTCCCTACCAACCCCAGACAAGTGGGATAGTTGAATTTTCTAATAGAGAAATCAAAAAAATCATTGAATTTTTTTTGAATACAAGTAGAAAGGATTAGAGTTTGAAATTATATGATTCATTATGGTGGTAATAAACTATTTATAAAACATATATTGGTACTATACTATTCTGATAGAAAATTGGGAATCCATGTCATTTTCCATTAGAACATGAGCATCACTCATATTGGGAAATTAAAAATCTCAATCTAGATTTTTAAAAATATCTAGGAAGATAAGATGATACAACTAGATGAATTAAAAGATATCAAAAATGATACTTATTAAAATGCCAAGATCTATAAAGAAAACCCCATAAAATGGAATGATAAACACATTTCAATGAACAATTTTTTCCTGGGGAATAATGTTTCCTTATTCAACTCACATTTGTAATTATTCCCTTGAAAGAAAAAAATCTAGATGGTTCGGACCAATTGTGGTCATTTAAGTATTTTCTTATGAGATGATCGAGATTCAGAAAGAAAGAACACCCCCATTCAAAGTTAATGGTCAATGTTTAAAAATAGTTCAATAACCCTTCCAGGAAGGGTGTTTCATCAGATTGAGATTCATTTGAGCATCAAATAATCAATCTCTCAATGATAAACAAAGAACTAACAGGGATGAAACCCATTTTAGGTAACTATTGGCTAAATTGGGTACAATAATACTTAGTATATCTTGGGAAATTATATGTGCAATAGACTAGGTTTTGATCAAAATATGAGAAAAAAGAACCAATTACACATTGTGTAAACATAACTTGTGATGTGCATTTTCATGGAATAAAATTTTGACAAAACTCACAATTACATGATATGAAACCAAATTACATGTTTTTTAATTCCCTAATTCTATTTTTTTAAAATAGTTTATGGACCTAGGGTTCATGACCCTACTACCACCTCCTCCCCCATTAGTCCTGCTCGCACCCCACCCTCCATCCCTTCCCCTTCCCTGAGCCTCCCCCTCCTCCAATTTATTCTCATCTCTGAATCCAAACTTTTGACCGAAATGGATCAATGGTCGACCATATGAACTCTTTATACCAATATTATACCTGAATAGTAAGATTTAACATCATTCAAATGATGGTGAGGATCTGCAGCCCCAACACCTTAGGAAGATTCCCCATCAACCTCTACTGCAATCTTTGTACAACCCGCTAACCTAGAGGAGGTCCACTCTAGCTCCAATGGATTATATGAAGAAGAACACCCCCATATGCACCCCATAATACACTTCTCAAACCCCAAACACCATGAAGCACTCAACTATTTTTAGACTAAGCCAATTAGGACCAAAAAAACTATCAATATGGCTGACCTCGCTCACCTGAATATCAGGTAAGAGGTCCTCGAATTCTTTAAAGCACCTATTTATTTAATCTATTTTGAGGTACGTGAGGAGAGATACTAAGAGATATTTCTGGAGTATCATTCCACCTTAGAGTTCCCAGTTGATAGCCCTTGATTCAGACTTGGTGGAAATACTCACAATATTTTTTTCATAGAGTTCAGCATACGCCTCCGGATCTGTATGGAGGACTTCGTCACTATAGAGGTATTCCCTACCCTGCTGCTTGATCCATCAAAGTAAGATTAAAAGAGACTCTAATGGATTATTTCCCAATATTCCCACAATAAACCCGATCCCATGGTCATGAATTCCACCCAATATTGAGTTCCATCAGTTTATATCTTTCATAGGGTGTTAACACATTCCTGGTAAGCTTGTGTTGAGTCTCACGAAGCGTTATCCATATTGACGTTATCATCCTCATTGAATCCTTGGGTAGCCCTATCGTCAACATGGCCTCTCAGTTCACATTTTACTATAGAGATCATACATAGAGATATGCTGATTGGGGAATATTTCAACACACATTTGGCCCGTCATCTTGGCATTTTTGACACCTCCCTCCCACTCACCTCCCTCAATCCAATGGAATCCATTGACTTTCTTTTGTTCCATAATATAAAATCGCTTACAAAGGATGGTGACCTCTACCAGTGGGCCCTGGTAGTTGAGGTTGTTGATGAAACCCTAGGAGATGATGAAACAAAACCTAGACCACCAGTAGAACCCACCTTTATCATAGGACCAACATCGTCTATACCCACACCCAACCCCATCCATGTCCCTACATCTTCCAACACCACCTACCCTAATACTCCTCCCACCCCATCATATCCAGCAGATCTCTAGGATTTTCCCCACTTCTCCCTTGATAATATGCAATGGATTTCAAAACACCTCAATATCCCCTTCATTGAGTTCTCTCAAATTATTACCCTTTCACCACCACAACTATCCTAGCTAGCATATTAGCCACCACCCGACCCTTATCAGACCTTCCTCATCTACCTCTCTGACTGACATACCATTGTAGATGATAGACCCTAATACCCAGCATGACAAACTGGTAGAGTAGTCTTGGAGGGGAAAGTGATCAACATCCACCCCATCCACTGAGGAACCTTTCATTAATCTAGTTTCAAAACCCATGACCACACTCCATATTGGTACCTCCCCACCATACACCATTGTGATAGCTAGTAGTATCCTGAAACCACCATAAGAAGCTAACCACCCAAACCATTTTACCATTACATCCATTGACCAAGCGGGGCAGTTTCATCCTAACACTATTTGAGAGAGGACTATATATGATGTCATTACTAACATTGATATTTCTTAGTAAACCTATATCCCCCCTGATTTTTGAATCCCTCGGGTTTCCCATTTATTATGATACTTGTATTCCCATTCATGAGGTATCTTTTAACTTCATTTATATACATGGTTACAATTTTTTATTTATTTAAATGGCTTATTTTTTAATTCATTACATTGTTATAGTATCCATGTCTATCTAATATGTTTCTTTTATGGTCATCAGTGCATCTTGTCCAATATATTCCCTTGTTCTATGAGTGACTCAGTACCTAGATGATGTTGAGCACCAACTTCGAGAGCTATCACATGAGATATGTGCTCAGTATCCACCACCACAAGTAGAGATAAATTTCCTACCACGTCAGATCCATACATAGTATTCTCCTAAAGTGATAAATCCTGAAAAATTACCATGAGAGATAGAGGACACTACCACAAGTTGTTATAGAAGATAGAAGAGTGTTTGGCTGATTGATGATACAGACTGATACTTGGTTCATCTGTCTGGCTAAAGTTTTCATTATTAGTGCTTTATAGGGGGTAAACCATATTTCACCTTTTTTTCTCATGTTTTTATTTATGATTTTTCATAGTCATCATTTTACCACTTTTTTATTTTCATCATGTTTTACATTGATCCTTATTGTATACACATACCTAAATTTATATAAAACGTATTTAATTGTTATACATTGTTTTCACCTTCAAATTTTACTACTTATAAAATGATTAATACCCATGGAATAATGTTTTCCCTAGTATAGGATTTGTCATTCTCACTATTTTTTAGGTATCTGAATTCAAATTCAATACCACTCAAATTTACCCATGGAATTACACTCATTATAGGGAGCTCTCGAATACTAATTATTTCATTTTTCGATATCCATTTCAAAAATATATTATTTATCCATCATAATCCTCCCATATTACCTCCATGGAAAGTGTGGAAAATGTCTCATTATAAGTGTAGAGGAGTTTTGGTTGATTTTAAATTTTTATACACTTGATTGTTTTCTTTTTTTCTTTTATCAAAGGGACATTTTTCATTGAGAAACCTGATTTAAACCTCAAACTCATTCCAAAAATTTTCATAAAAGAAAAAATTAAGATGGAAATTGTTGTAATTCAATGTTTTTATCCTATTTAAATTTTTATAATGATTTCTGAGTATATTAATTTTATTCAAATTCAAAAAAATAAAATTAATTTTAATTGACTTATTAGTTGATTTTATACCTTTATTGATTTCTACTTTTACTATATTTACTCACATTCCTAGGAGGATTCTAAACCTAGTATTTTATATTCTTTACTGAGGATGTTTTTTGAGTAACAACTAAGATATATATACCTATAATAACCTTCATTGAGATATTATTTAGTATATAATTGAAAAAAAATTAATATTATTGAGGAAATATTTCTTGAGATATTTTTTGTGAGACCCACCGTACACATTTCCTTCATTAATCCACTAGTTTCTATGAAATTTATTAATATGATGCTTCTATTCCAAACTGATTATCCCTTCCTAGCTTTATTTTTGTATAATGCATGACATTACTTTGAGTAATTGTTGGGGGGAAGATTTTCAACTAGTAAACACAAGATAATTTTACTGAATAGATATATTGTGATTCCTATGAGACTATATTATTTTGTTCCATGTGTAATTTTTGATATTCTATACTATCATGTTTCTTTAGAAAATATAAAAATAAAAAATAAAAGACTTTGGTTTGTGTATTAGGATGGTCAAAAATCACCATTTCCAGACTGATGTATACCCCGAAGGATCATATGTGGTTATTGTATGTATTTGATATCTAACCTAAATATGACTTTTGAAAAATAAAATACAAAAGGAAAAGGGGAAAATTAAAGGAACATGATACCTTATGCACTTACTTGATTTATTCATTGATCCAACATGATTTGCTGGGAGCATGGACTTAATTATCTATCATAGATTCATTTCATTATATTTTTCAAAAAAATTGTGTATTATAATTTAGATATTAACCTCTATTTTGAGCCTGTTTATTTCACTTTTTACCTACCTACCATCAGCCTCAAAGTCATTTGAACCTAATTGATAAATCTCTCATGATTTATTGGTTATATCATACACACTTCGTAATTAGAAAATTCATTGTGTGGTAAATTTCAAAATGGGTTTATAATTTAACGAACCATTCTGAAATTTTAACTAAAATATTAATAAATTGTTTCAAGAAACTAAATTATAAGGCATGATTGATTTTATTTAAAGGGATGAATCTTGAGACTGATATTTTCTCCTTATACTTATTTTTATTTACTTGGATATAATGAATGTTTCATATTTTAAAAATTACATACCCTTTGGAATCCCTGTTGAGATATTTTTTCTTGAGGACAGAAAAATCTTCAATTGTGTGTGAATTTGAAAAGAAATATATATATATATATATATATTGTCATTTTGTTACAGATTATCCATATTTTTTACATGACAATGAACCTAGTATGTGTTTTTTATTATAGAGAATAGGTTTTCATGGTTTTAAAGGAAAATATAGAGAAATTGGCCAAAGAATCATTACATTTCGTGAAACTACAATACATAGCATATAGTCAACTTTCACTGTATATGACGAGTCGTGAAGCACGTCATGAATGAATTTCAAGATATAAAGAAATTGAATGATGTGATTTACCAATACAAACTGTGTAACATTAAAACTCAATTATTACTTTCAATATATAGATGAAGGGAAGATGCTCATCATAAAGCCTAGTTACACGTCGTGGAATGATCCAATTTTCAAAACACAAAAATTTTAGACAAGATTTTCATGATATTAACACATATTTAAAATTTGTAGATAAAAACATATATCAAAATTACATGATGTGAATAACTATTACATGTCATGTAATATACTGATTATGTACTCCAGTAAGTGCTCTGTGGATAGATAGTGACGATTTATCCTATTTTTTCCCATTATCCACCCTTGATTTTCTTCTACCCCTTCTTCCTAAACTCAGTTTGTATTAACTTTATTCATTATTTTACATTTATCTAAGCACTGTGGATTTATTTGAGAAGTTTTCATCATCCTTTTTTCATCACCATCATAGAGGTACATGTGTTCTTCATATCAATCATCAATCTATGATGAATCTTTTCTTCATTTATTCTTTTTCATATTTCAAGTAAGTATTTTATAATAATTTTGATCTATTTGAGGATTATATTTATTATTATTTATTGAATGTTCATTAATTGATTAATATCAATCAATTCATGTGTGATAATTTTTTAATATCAATTTGTGTTGGTATGTTAATTATGTTTTCAATTCATTATCTATTTTTAATTGATTCTACCATGAGCAGTTAAACTACTTAGGGTGTGGATCGAGAGTAGGGGTGTTTTAATTTAATAAATCATTAATTATCAACTTTGTAACCCTAAGGAAAATAATTAGGTTAAAAATAAAATATCTAATTCTTTTAATCAACCCTGACCATGGAAAGTTTGAATGAACATCCCTAACTTGATTGGAGTAGAATAGGTTATGGCCAATAGCTTATGACACTTTCTACCATAGAAGTTTGTTTTAATGCATCCAAGTTACAACTATCTACATACCAAGGAATAATTGTCTCTTGGACAGATCTAGTTGTCTTGATCATAGAAAACTTGTAACTTTTTCTTGCTTCTCAACCTACACCATAGAACCATAACAATTTATAATTAAGATCATATTTTTTCTTGAACCCCAATTTTTATCTCATCCCTTTCATTATCTCTGACCTTAATTCACAAATCTCACTTCTTAGTCATTTCCCAAGATCAATCCCCTTGTCAGGACTCCTATATAAAGGGTTATAATCCTTAGTTTCTTATAGACAATCCAAATCTTGAGGGTACTAACCCCACACTACCACTATACTATTCCTTAGTAGCATGTTTAGTTTTGGAAAAATAAATCTAATCTTATTTCATCCAATGTGAATTAAATGATGTGTAAGAGCACATCAATTTAGTTCTCATTTCATTGATTAAATGGAATGTGTTTTCATATATTTATCTTACTATATTGATTATAACTCATTTACTCATAATATATTCCATTGTACATTACCCTTGTGGAGAATTTCATATCACCATTGTATTGTTTTCTTTCCCTGATATATGAAGACAAATTCTTTAAATGCATTCAAGGATGCCTAATATTTTTTTTTACTACCTTTTATATTTTATTTAAAATGTTAAAATGGGAATAATTTTTCATCTATTACTTCAAAATAGTTAAACTATTTTTCCTTTTTTAATGTGATCATTTGTATGTTATTACATTATAATAATGTAGAAAATGACTCTAGGTTATTGGAGTTGAGGTTGTTAAAAAAGATACTTATTGAATCCAAAATTCACATTTGATGAATTTCCCATATAACGCTTTTTTCCTAAACACCTCAAGAATAATTCATTAATGAGTATCATGATCCTAATAAATCTTATAGTATTTAATAATTTCTTTAATAAATACCACCAAAAACTTGTCATGGTGGTCTTTTAAAACTTTATTTTTTAGATTCATAATCATAGAGGAATATTTTGTTAAAAAAATGGCATTATTTTGAAATCATAATGACTATACCTCATACAAAAAAAATTGTCTTTAGAATATCCTCTTTCATAAATTTTAACTAATGGTAGCGAAAACCAAGATCTATCTTTGGAAAAAAATTAATCCCCTTGAATTTGTTCAAAAATACCATCCATATGAGGCAATGGATACTTGACACGTATAGTAATTCCATTGATTTTACCATAATTGATACATAATCTCATTGTCTCGTCCTTCTTATTCCTGAAAAATGTTGGTTCTCTCCATGGTGAACAACTTGGAAGAAAATCCGTCATATTTCATAAGTCTTTTAGTTTCATTTTCAACTCATGTAATTCCACTGGAGCCATCCTATAAGGTGGCTTAGATACTATCTTCACATTAGGGATGAGATCAACAGATAATTCAACTTCATAGTCCAGTTTAATCTAGGTAATTCATTGAGAAATACATTAATATAATCTTCAAATACTAATACCTATTCTATTATCTAAAAACCATTACCCACCAAAGAGTTAATTCCATCCATATCCTCCCCAAAAATATCATTAAGTTTATCTATGGGGGATAGTTCAGGAAAAGATTTATGTAATGACATATCTCATAAAAAATAACTAATTCATTATATTCCTATCTAATTATATATTCTTTAGTTATATAACAAATTGACTCATTGTAATTCAAGATCCATTGCATCCCCAAGATTTCATCAAAATCTACCATATGTATTATGCTTATATTTTTAATGAGACAACAATAGTGCATCTTAACTTGACTACCTGGTGTACCTTTGTTGCAATCAATGTACCACTTGGTGTTCAAACTAATAAATCATTCCTTAGTGTATGAGGGGTGATTGAGTATTCTTTATAAATCTAAAATATATAAAGGAATTAATATATCCATAATCAAATAATATTTTAGATAAATTCGAATTTATGATAAAAGAATCATCCATCACATCATTTAGGAGATTTGAATTCATCTATTGTTAGGGAAAAGGAAATTCTATGATCTATTAGCATCCTCTATGGAAGATTCTCATAGTTATTAGAGAATTAATTAAAGTAATGTTCTATCTCCTTATAGTAAAATCATTTTACCATGTTGGCTTGTCTCTTTCCATTACACTCATAATATTGATGACCTTTCTCTCCATATTTGAAGCATACACCCAATCCCATTAAATAGGTTCCTTGGGGTTTTTCCCACATTTATTACATATAGGAAAATTGGATCTTCCTTTATTTTCTTTCACACCCACTCTTTCTGTATGGTGAATAGTTGTACTTTTCTTCTCAGGTTCCCATTTATAAAACAATATTTAGAGAACTCTTCTTAGTCTCGATAGTTCTTGTTACTATCTCCACATATATTGAGAAGTTTTGAGATACTAAGGATATTAAAATATTAGGATTTAAACCATCAAATAATATATCAATATTCATTTTAGGGTTTCATATATAATCCAAAAAATACTTTTATAGCCTTATAAAATTGGATCTATGCTCATCCACTACATCTTCTTATTTTTTTCCTAGGTTCAAGAATTTTCTTTCCATATCCATGAGTTTCTATTTAAGAAAATGTTTTTTCATAAAGTTAACCCTAAATGTATTCCATCCCATGTCATTAAAATCTTATTATTCCTTAATATTTTTAATTAAGTACAACTATTGGTCATCATCACCTATTAGAGGATACACGACCATAATAACCTTTTTCCTCTTTGATCGTCCTAAAGCCAAAATTATTTTTTCGATAAACTTATTCCATTATTTTCCCTTATTATTATTAGTGGTTCCATTAAATTATGGAGGTTTTTTCTAAATTAAAATATTTAGTGTTGTTTATCCCTATTGTGGGGAAACTGGGAGTTCTATGGGGGTAAGGTTATTTTTCATAACCTGGGTTAATTGTCCTAGAATAATCATAATTTTCTCAATAAGAATATCAACTCCATTATCCTAATTATTCATATTTTCTTCACATTGGGAATGGTTTTTTCCTAGTTTTTAAATCTCCAAGAATGTTATTTAATCTAAAAAATTAACAATTAATTAGTAAACTACTAAAATGAATTATCCAGAAAATTCTTGAATAATACCTCAATTTTTTAGTCATGAAACCTATGTACTATACCTATATTTTCCTATTTATAGTTAATAAATTTTCTACTAAAATACTCTCTGATACTAACTGTAATGACCCCTTCCCTGGTTTCATAGATCTAGTGGCTTATTTGATACATGTAAAACATATGAAAATATATTACAATCCAAGGATCATGGATTATTAATTCTCAACAGAAAATAATAATTCATTAAACATTAAAACATAAAAGTTCAAGTATTTATTCCACAATGTTATCCATTATCAATCATAGAACTCCACATTATTGTTTTGGGAAATGTGCAAAAAAAGTAATGGTGGTGAGATTAAATGCTCAGCAAGGGAAAAATGAATAGTGGATTCTAATAAAGGAAATATATATAATATGCAACAAAATGAGTACAATTGATTCCATAGTAATTAACACATAAGTGTAATCCATGGAAAGAAGAAAATGCATAATCACATGGATCAAAAAAATATAAAATATAAAATATCATGATTCCATATATCATAATAATATCATTGACTCCTTGTGCTAATAAAATAAACATAAAGTGTAAGGATACTCCCATTGACCTATCTTAGTGGGCTTATGAGACCTACAAATTCCCTGAGGGGTTATATAATTATGGACCCTAACCATAACTTAAAACTCTAATTCATTCCATAAAATACTAAATTATCTTAGGATATACATTAAATTATTCTTAATGATGATCAACTTTAAAATACAGGGAATATTATTCATATGAATCTTATCATACATGATCATCCTACATGGAATAATGAATCGTCTGGGTCACTAATAGATTAACCCAGTCAATGAATTAATAAGAATGTGTTATTTAATTCCCTCAGTATATATAATTATTGATGAGGGATTCATGGTTTTATACATTTACCACAAAAACTAAATTATACAAAGATGTAGTTAATAGGTACTTATCAAAATTAATGATTTCAATGTGTTTATGAAATTTTATTTTAAATGGAATAAAACCAAATAAATACATACATTATACACCACCATATAAATTTTATGTTTTGGTTTACAAAAATCATTATAATAATCCTTATCATATCACTAGAGAGTGTCAAACCAGTTGTGCAATAATGGAACATTCACTGTGTAGCAAGATGATGACTGATATATACCCAACCAACTCTTATTAGGGTTATAACACCTTGATTAATATAATCCAAAAAAATACACATGTATTTTCTAGAAAATTATATATCTTATTGGAAAATCACACACTATTTACCTAACTAATGTATGAGATTTATATTTCTACGTAGAGGTTTGAACATAGCAACGACTTATGAATTGGGAATAATGTGAGTTAAGGAAATGATCATGTCTGTGAGATTCCTTAATAATGGAACATAAAATGACATAAAAATATTAATGGATAATGTAATTTGGATAAAAAAGGTTAAAACCATGGTAATATAAATAGGAATTGTAAGGAGAGAGAAAATCAACCCTTACTTTGGCATAGTAACGACTTATAAAAAGGGTGTAATGTAAGCATTTTGGGTAATATAACATTGATAATATATAAAATGGGACATAATAACATGGATACATATAAATTAATAGAATAAAATAATATTTTAATGGATATGAAAAATAATGAAACTAACATAGGAAATGAAGAGAGAGAAATAGGAACCCTTACTTTTATTGTGCTTCTTATATCAGGAACTGGACATAGATCCAACCAAACTACTCGAGAAAGAAGATATAGATAGGGGAAAGAATACATTATAGATAAAGTAAGTGGTAACTTTTAATTCTTTGTTTAATGATGAGAGTATGATGGGTATTTATAGGTGTAGTGGGTGGATTTCATGGAATAATTTATTAGTTATTTTATTATTCGACTTTCCTTTAGTGAACCACTATGACAATTGTGCTCCACAACCACCCTTAATGCCCCGATATAGTTTTTAGTACCAAAAATATTGAGATTGAACTTACATGGATAAATTTAATCACCCTTACTTAATTATGATCTCATATATACTGTGGTTACCATATTTTACTATATTCCACCATTTTTACTGTATTTTACTATTTCAATAAAAAAATTCCTAAATTCACCCATTAGATAATTTAAACATCCTTATTCCAAATATATAATCCATTTTATCAAATTCATTATCTAATTATCTATATTATACATTTTATTTTATGTTGAATCATTCATCAAAATGGTTTATAAGAGTAATCATCCATTTAATTTCATAAAGGATTTTCATTATAACATAACTCAACCCCCAGATTCATAATCTATAATTACACCAGGCTATTCCCTAAGGGTAAGTCTTTAAATGGTGGTACTTTCATGGGGAGGTTCAACCAACATTGACTGGGGTTGATCATCAGTAACTTGAACTTTTCTCGTAGACAGTTCTACTCTAACTTCACTTATTGGAGTTCTCCTTGGGATTGGACATGGGAAAACACTAATTATTCTATATCCTTCAGAAGATATAATAAATTAACTTCATAAGGGATGTTACTAATTTTAGAATCTCTATTTCCTCCCATCTGTGATATTTAAAATTCATCATTCCCCTTAATATTTATGAATCCTAACTATCTATTCTTAATCTCTATACATCCAATAATCAAAATTCCCAATGGTAATATTGACCAGTGCTAATAATAAAAAATGGTAAAATTGACCGACAATCAATAATCCAAAATGATAATATTAATCATTATATATATACCCCAATATCTATTTCTATTTATATCATTTTCTATGTTCTAAAACCATGTCAATTTCAATATATATTTTATTCTTATTAACAGTAATATATCCCTTATATATGTTATTATTTTTTTATTATGATCCACTATATTATAAGATTTTAGTGTTTTCCCACATTTTTACATTCTTTGTTATATTTTTTTTAGATTATGTTACAAATTTAATTACTCAGTTTTTTTTGTATCAATATCTGTTGTATTATTATGATGAAATAAAAGGGAGTGTTTTGTGAAAATATATTTTGATGAAAGGTTTATTTATGATTACAAAAACTCAAGTTTTAAAAGGATCCTCCCATTTTCCCTCTATATATCCCCCAAATGAGTTTCTTAGGTTCTGTGGATCTCTTCCCTAGCATTAATAAGACACCTCTCAAGGTAAGCTACTCTCTACCTCCCCTTTTATATTCAAAAACATCCATTGTAATATATTTTTTTGGATTCTAACTTTATTATTTTTTCTTGTGATTATTACAATTGCTTTACTATCAAAATATTTCCAAACTAGTAATATACTACCTTCCTCTCTTATTTTTTCATTCTATATACTTTTACATACACTCTTTAAGCTTTTGAAATTACTGATTTCTTTTCTCTTCCATGAATTTGTGTTTTGAATACCCAACCCTATTTTCATTCACAAGTATTTACCTAGATATTACTACCCATAATTTATTAGGGAAAACCATTTATAAAACCCACATTCCTTAATTATGTTATTAATATGATGAAGTAATTTCATATATTATGTGATCGATGTGGAACACGTAAAGTTAGATATATGAAGAGTTTTCCATGATAGCTCTCTAATACATTTGGTATTGATTTCATCTCATGATATACCATGTATGGTGCATGGGTGGTTATCCTAATAACACTATGATATTATTTTATGGTGGTTAACCTCAATTTATTCTTATGATGACACATTTTATGTTTCTTCAACATCCCAATGATAATATGATTTTATGATGTTGTTTTTTCATGCCATTCCCCAATATGAGATTGTATGATTCTTACCACTTTATGTTTTCATAATATACCTCTTTAATTACATATATTATTTATCATCATGTTTTTCATTTATTATTCCATTACTATTATTTATAGCTTACTTATTACTTTTATATGTACCCATGTTATCCTTTAATGTATTAATATTTTAAAGGAAACTAAAAGCACGTTATAGAGTTTTAATTAATTTTATTGTATTTTATTATATGTTAATGTCTTCTGTATCGAATTTTTTAAAGATACTAGGACTCCAAATTTTCTATGAATGTATTATATTGATCCTTATGTTAAAAATAATGAAATAAAATGTATCGTAAATATTGTTATAAGTCACCCCCAGCAAGAACTGAATGTTTTCGAGGAACAATTGAAGGGATACCCAAATCATTATGAAGAAACCCAGATTGGGGAGAATAATACAGCTATCAAGATTTATAATCCCTATCTTGTGGACAAATCCAAATCAATAGAGTTGTATTATCTTTAATATGGAGTTGAAAAATCCAAAAAATAAATCAACATATTCTGAACCCCTATAGAAGGTATTTTTTATTATGCCCTTATCAAGAAGGGGGACTTCAATTTGTTGATGATCCTATTCCTATTTTACTATATGAATAGAAAACATATTCTATTATTTTTTTAATTTTCAATTTATTCACCCTTGTGTGACGATCATTTTATTATAATCTGTCAATCCATCAATGGGAAATATAAAGATAATGTGAATCCATATAAAGATTTAACATGAATGGATTAAACAAATCATAGTTGTCAAACAACTTGAGTTGGATATATTTACTCATGGGTGTATGGTCATGAATGGGTATAGGAATTTGTACCATCACTATAACACTAGAGTTAATCCATTCAAATATTAATGATGATTTCCTCCTCGCGTGAAATCATAAATGAGAATCGTAATATGTACCATCATCATAACACTAAATTTAGTCCATTTGGATAGGAATGGTGATTTCTTATTGGGTATGTGGTCATAGATGGGTATAGAAATAAGTACCAACACTATAACACTAGAGTTGATAAATTCATATATGAATGTTGAGTAACCCAATATGAAGAGGGTCTTAAATTGGGATTTTGGAATGTTGATTCCAATATTCAAGAGGGATTGAGCACCCCGATACTAAATCTTGATGTGTTTCACTTGGATTATCTAAACTGATTCATGAGGTGAATTGAAGTATTCTCTAACTTCTTCATAGGTAAATGGGTATAGTAATAATAGCACAAATATTATAGTATTAGTATAGGGAACCACATAGTTTTTGTTTCTCTTTTTTTCACCCTTAAATTTTCTTAAGTCTTGGATTGAGGAGACTTAACAGGTTGGAACATGGATTTTCCCAGGCCACCCTTTATGGGTTTTCAACCTAACATGTTTTATTCCTTTTCTATTTTTAAACACATAATTTTTTCTTGTTCAGGAGAACTATATTCCTTGAAATCAGAGACTTGAATTTTACTAATAACTCCCCTCATTTTTTCCCTCCTAGATAGTGTTATGTATTTTTCATTATGAATTTTTTCTAGTGTTAAAATACAAACAAATGTAGCTTGTATTTACGGTCATAAAACTTTAAATAATAAAATTATTCTCTATATAAAACAATATAGGTGATAAAAACCCAATATGAATTAAGAGATCATGTTTCACTAATATAGATACCCTTAAGGGGGAGGTGCATGTAGTTTTGGTTAGTTATTCTTGGATCTTAGAGATGATATTTAATGTGAGTAAGGTTTGACTAAAATATTGGATGATATATAAAGAAGGTTTAGGGTAACTACACGGTCTGAATGAAGTCCCAATACTAGTATATACCTCCCTGTAAATAGGGGACATGGTTTAAGTTCATGATTGTTAAGAAATTATTTCATGTGGTTTAGGGTTTGCGACAAGGAATAGGTAAAGACTCAGTAATAGGATGTTATACTCTTTATTTTAGAATGGGTATGATACATGAATATGTAACATAAATCGTATTTAAATCCCCTTGAGTAGTCAAATTTTATAATGTGTAAATCATAACATGAGATATTATAATAAAGAAATAGTGGTATAAAATAGGTACATGGGGTATGATCTATGATCACATTTTAATGATGGGTTCTGTTGTAAAAACCTCAGGGTGTATGGAGAATATATGTCCTTTTTCATAGGATGTAGATTCCTCTAGTTGGTAGTTATGAATATGGAGACACAAACATTACCAAGAAGAGGTTTCCCTTGAAGCTAAATTTACTTGTTATAAATATCCCTAAAAGGTTTGTGGTTATTAAAAAACCTTATGAATAATGTAATATTATAAACAAAATGGTATTTAAGAAGGGTTCATATACCATTAAGTTTATGCCAACATGAACCAAATACATATTCTAAATAGAGAAACAAGACATGAAATCACTCTTAGTTTTTTCTAGACTAGTGGGAAAAATAATTATATCTAGGATTTTGATTGGGATATATGGTGGGCCCAATAATATTTATACATTATTCTATTTCAGATTATTTTTTTTCTTTGTTTGGGAAAAGGGATTTCCTAATGAGTGGAAACTTCAATTTTTCTTAGAAATCCAATTGTGGGTTTTAAACATAGTAAGGTTTATATATTTATAATATGTATTTTAAGAGACATGAAATATGAACCATTGGGGGATAGATTCTAAGGTTTCATGGATTTAACCAAATGTTGTTGGGGTTTAAGGTTATAGAGATTTGACCAAAAAATTGACATATTCTATTTAATTATTTCATGGGGATTTGTTTTGAATTAAGACCCAAATTCTATTATAAACTATCTCAGTAGTGGATGAACATAGTTTAGGGTCATCAATCTTGAACCAATGTGGATTCAGTTTAGGTTTATGTAGCTTTAACCTAAAGGTGGACAACATATATATTAAGGGTGATATTTACCCAACGTGAATGATGTACCAACACTAGTATGGACTATTTCAAGGAGGAATGCATGCATTTTATGTTCAAATTCTCAAACCAAACATTGATATTTTTATCTAGAAAGGGAATGTAAAAGACCCATCATAAATAAGGATCATAATTATATTATAGATCATCCCATAGGTTATTATACACTAGTTAAGGTCATATTTCTTCAAATAAAAGTAAGGGTGTGATATGAAATCCCAGATGGGGTTTAAAGGGTAGTGGTTCTATAGAACCATTGAATGGGGAAAGGTGGAGATATAAATCATGAACCAAATTATTTAAATTTAGAATATAAGATGGAAATTTTAATTATATTGAGGATAACCACTAACCATAATTCAAATAATGGGTTATGCTTCAATCCTGTCATATGTATATGAAGATTAGAGGATCTTTTACTTAGTAAAAAATATACTTCTAGTTAGAATGCCCAAATATAGTAACACAAAAATTACAATCAATGTTGTCACATGGAGTAAAATAAACTCATTATCGATAGACACTAAATATTTATAGCGACTCAAATTTTTAGTGAACAAATTGTAATTGGTGGAAAATAAAAATTCAAAAGGTGGTATAGGAATTTTAGTCCTGAACCATGTTGGGCCTTAATGATCCAATGGAAATGAGTGTAAATGGACTGAGAATTGTGGTTGGAAAAAAATTATTCATTTTAACTATATATAATAAAATGATATAAATAAAACCAAGAATGGTTTTTATAAAGGATAATTCCTATATCGATCTAGATTAGATTTTCAAAACCCATCCAAATAAGGCTCATGACATGACACCCCAAGACCACCACAAATAGGCTAGGGGCTAGCAACTAGCATCAAGTAAGAATATCACTAACATGGGAGGCCTTAACCAAGGTACCTAGACACACACACACACACACACATGTACAATCCCATAAAATTATGAAAGGTAAAAACAACTAAACATCTATGAATTCATGCATCTAAATGCCACAACCAGAGTATGAAAAGAAGTAATGGGAAGTAAACCGATCCAAATACAAGACCAATACAAAGAGTTTGAAAAACATTCATACCTAAATGTACAGATGGAGACTACTATCAAGATACCAAAGGAACAGACCTCAGTACGTCTGGTCTCACTAAAAACTATATGGTCCTAGTCCCTCTGGGGCTCTGTCAAAAGTTAGATCATCTGTATAAAAAATGACATGTGTGGGAGAAGCCTGTATAGGGGTGAGTATAAAATTACTCATTCGGATACCCTGAAAACAAAAATCATATAGAAAAATAATAACAGTCGGCTCTATAATGGTATATGTATATAGAACATATAACAAGAATATCCAGATATACTCAACAAATACACAAAGTCTCAAGGTAAAGTCAAAACTGTAATTCCATATTAGGATTCCTAAATGAAGGTTCCAAATATCACTCATCTAGAATAATACACTCATTAAGTTAGATAGAACTTATTACATACATATGAGAAGTACTATATTTTCAGTCTCATCATTATAAGTATATGCTGGAAGTCTGAAAAGATACGATACACTGATGGGGATCACTCCCAAGGCCATATGGTATAATAACAAATCAATCTAGAATAACCCACTTAGTAGAGGATTGATTCCCATGGAGTGTTGGAAATGATGATTCCAAGAACTCCACCTAGGCCAAGAAGGTGATAGTATATCTCAATTCAGGTCTTAAGAATGGATTCCAACAACTCTATCCAAGTAGTCCTACAAAAGGGATCATTGTCCTTTGTGTAGGCATTGATTTGATGTTATCCCACATGGAAAAAATATAGGTAACTCAATCTTCTAATATAAATAGGATAAAGGGAACAAAACTAATGCTGGAGGAGTAAAAGGTTTGCACTATAAGTACACAACATGATCCTTTGGCTCTAGATCTGGTCCATGTAAACGGACCATGCCCGTGTCCATGTAGAAGTACAGGGTGTGCCTCTACCTATGTACTTCATTCTAGGTTCCAGTACAAGTCTATTCCCAAGTAGCCTTGTCCTATCCATGTCTATGTATGGGTGCACATCATTCCCATGGACATATACCTCAATCCATGTCTATGTATGCTCTGATGTACACACTGAGCTAACAAAGGGGACCATAATACGCATGATAAGTTCACACACCGTGTTATACATAACTCCATTCTGAAACCTTATCCACTAATGGAAGGTCCACACATGGTGTCTAGATCTATAGTACATTCTGTTTAGATCATAAATATATATAATTCTAGATCTATAATCACGAGTCTTCTATGTGGAAACCGATCCAACCACACCCAATTTCAGAACAAATGAGTGTCATCGGTCGGGTTTTTATTTTGCCAAATCATCAAAATCCAGTCATAAAATCTATTTGGAATACTCCTTTAAGGATTTTTCACCATCACACACAAAAGAACACAAAAATTGGGTATCTAAATCATCTAATTAGTTTTTGCCTCTATCTTCACATGATCACCATGTCTTGCTGATCCTAGATCTGTGATATTGAATTGTTTCACCATGAAATGGGTGTCAAATGATTGATTCCTTAGATATTTCAAACCATGTTAGAAGAGAATACCTAGTATAAACAAATAAATATGATATAAATGTGTAACTAACTACCAAAAGTAACAAACCTCATCCAATGTCTATGTTGTCCTCTATTTTTTTCGATTTGTATGATGAACGAAGAGATAACAGATAATCATGAATAAATTATACCAATTCCTAGATAATCTAACCTACACCCACAATACTCCCAATCCCTGAATAAATTCATTAATTTTTTTTATTCATATTCATCATTCGAATCATAAAATGAGAATAAGATCCTTCTTAGTGCTTGGTCTCAAAAATAATCCATACAATATATTAAAATAAAACATGTAAAATATGAGTCACTAAATTCTCTCCACTATGGAGATTTCCAACCTAAAAATCCAAAATAATAGGTGTTTCAAGGATATGTGAGTACTAAACATGAATTTAAGCCTCCTTCTCCATAGTTATCTCCTGAATATTCTTGTGTTTCCACCAGAAATCCAGTAACGGAATCTCTCACCCATGAAGGATCCATTCATATCTATCCTAGATCTCTATTGAGTACTCAAAAAAGGTATCCATATCCTTGATTTCATCATTCCTGATTTGATAATATTTTATGGATCATTCACATACCTCCTCAAGTACGACACATGGAATATGCAGTGTGCCCATTCAAACTATAGTGGTTGAGCAAAGAAATATGCCAACTATCCAACTCAACTAAGTATTTTGAAAGGTTTTATGGATGTTAGAGAGAGATTTCCACCCTAGATAAATCTCTGTAATCCACATCACAGTGAAACCCATACGAAAAAGTGGTCTCCCTCCTCAAATTAAAAAGGCATTTTTCTTATGTCCACATAAGACTTCTGATAGCTCTATGTAGTCCTCATCTGCGCTTTGATGATATGCACCTTCTCAGTCATGGATTGTACCAACTCTGGGCCCATGAGTGTCAACTCTCCTAGGTTAGTCCAAAAAAATGGTTACCTATAGGGTCACTTGTACAAGTCCTCAAATGGTTACATACCAATGGTGGAATGGTATATTTTTATACAAAAACATCACCAATAATAGGCGATCCTCCCAACTATGGAAAAATACCAACATGAAAGCCCGTAGTATGTCCTCTATAACATGAATGGTTCGTTCCATCTACCCGTTAGTCTGGGGTTGAAACATTATTCTCAAGAGTAAATGAGTCCTCAATGAATCTTGTAAATCATTTGATTACTGATATGTGAAGTGAGAGTCATTGTTAGAAATTATCATCAAGGGAACTCCATTGATTTAGACTATCTCCTTCATGTAGATTCATCCCAAGCTCTTTACTGAAATCTTCTCTCAGATATCTAGGAAGTGGGCCAACTTGGTGAGTCTGTCTATGATCACCCCGATGGCATCGTATCCCATGGACATATGTGGTAATATATTCACAAATTATATGGATATCCCATCCCACTTCTTCTATGAAACCTCAAGGGGTTGAGCTAAATCCACAGGATCTCAGTGCTCATACTTAACTTGTTGATATGTGTGACACGAGAGACAAATTGTGAAACTCCCTTCTTCATCTCTTGCCACAAAAACTGACATTGGAGGTCTTGATACATCTTTTCTAATACTACATTTACTTTCAATGGATATATATGAAACTGTCTTAAAAACTCCTCCCACAACATCACTGGTACCATCATGCATCCTCTAAAAAGAATGAAATTCTCCCCACTATTAGAAAATCCATCAAGAGCATATCTGGTAGGTATTTAAGTTTTTAGGGTCTCACAGTGTGTATCCCCAATCTGTAACTCCCTGTATCACTACAACAGAAGAGGGGTAATGACCATAAACTAGAGGTAATCTTGTCTATTATAATATACAAAGGATATATATAACAATGTCAAATGTTCTGATGCTTCATTTAGAAACTATGATAAAGATAACCAACAGAGAGTAACTCCTACCACATTCTCCTTCATAGGAGTATAGTCAATATCAAATTCATAATACTAGAGGAACTCTTCCCATCACCACTATCTCAAGTTGAGATCCTTTTGAAAGAAGATGTACTTAAGACTCTTATGGTCTGAATAGAAGATGAATTTCCCACTCATTAGGTAATTTTTTCATATCATTAGTGAGAAGATTATCACTATTAACTGAAGATCTTTGGAAATGTAGTTATTCTCATGTGGTATCAACCAGCATGAAATAGGAAATAATAGGATTCCTCTACATTATAAAACAACCAAGCCTGGTTCTAGATGTATCATAGAAAACTACATACTTGACACATATAATGTCTATACCTGGCTCACCGCTAAACTGTTAGCTGGTCCAGTGGGTCACATGGCCTCAAGTATGATTCCATGTATACCATAGGCTTCTGACTAGCATCGAGGGTCTCAAGAGGTGATAGTGGGGAGAATATACACACGTATCATAGTGGGATAGCGGTATAAAATAATAAATAATATTAAACAGTGAATGAAATAATAAATAAATGAAAAATTAGTGTAAGAAGAATATTATTATAACTAAATAAAAGTTTCCAATACCAGTTAAAAAAACAATCTTGTTAGATGATGATACATAAGCTTAAATGAGGAATATAAGGCATTATTTTCAATGCAGAACAGTAAAAGAATAAAGTAAAGAAAATAAAAAAAAATCCCAAAGGTGATATCCATGATCATCTTGAGCCCCATATCAATCTTTTTCTACTAACCCCCAGGTATAAGAAATACAACATAAGCTATCAACCTTGGTCCACAATCTGGCGAACAAGATAGTCTACTCAGGTAGCCCAGTGTAATGGTGGCCCGAGTAGGGTGTGAGATATAAATATCAGTAGTTTTACCACCATGGTGTCTATCAACATACAGATAGTGAAATATAAATTAAGTAGTGTGTAGGTATAGTAAGAATAATAAACAGAGCTGAATAAATATAAATCATGTCTAGGTTCCTAAGGGACACCTGACGGCTATACCTATTTTGGTCCATAGCTCGAATAAGAGTCTGATCATGTCACCATATATATATAATTGGATATATATATATATAGTGTAAATATATTTTTTATGTATTTGAACACAAATCCCAGATATCCAATACTAAGGGAAGCTCTCATGGTCTAACCCCTGGACCAACTCCAAGAGCTCTCACGGTCTCTTGGGAAACACATTATAGAAGTATTAGAACATAACCCAAAGAGATCCATCACTAGGGGATCTCTCAAGGTCAATTCCTTGGATCTATCTTGGAATCTCACATAGTCTTCCCTCTACAGGTCTCTCATGGTCCCTTTGATCTGCATGGAAATCTTGCATAGTCTTTCCGCCCAGGGGATCACATGGTCCCTTGGCTCCACTTGCTGCTAGGACCAGGACGTAACTCACAAATGTTTTTCACCAAGGGATCTCTCATGGTCAATCCTCTAGCGCATATGGGAAGCTCACACATCCTTCCTTACCAAGGCCTCTCATAGTCCCTTGGTTCCACATGCTTATATGGTGTAATCATTTATAATATATAATGAATGAGGCATTAACCTCTCATGCATCTCATTAGCTCATTTAATTAACTTATTAGTAGTAAGGTTCAAATTTATACTTACGGAAAACATCTTAATCATTTAAATTAAAACATTATCATATACTTGGTCACATTTACAATTTAGTTCAAGAGGCAAAGACCTCTCACACATGTCATTTATCAAACCCATATAAGGGTTTCGTCACATTCATAATGAAAGCCCTGAGGTAGTACCTCTCATGATCTTCATTTATGTACAACATTAAATCATAATTTAAATTAATATTATAATTAATAAGGAAGAAAATATTATATATTTTGATATCCATCCTCAATTTCAACAAAAATAATTACAGTCCATATAAATCATTTAACAAATCATAGATAAGGGGCGTGATCTAACCACCCCTAGGGTTATTTCATTTAAAACCATTTGATTCAATTTAATAGGGATGAAATTATCTATCTTAATCCATCCTATAAAACCCATTTACCCTAACCAATTCATTCTCTTTTACTAAACATGGAAAAATAATTTATAAGACTCAAAGGGGTTAAATGAAAAGCTTCATGGTAACAAGGAACACGCCAACTCAACAATGTCATTTAAACAAATTGTGCATGATAATTAAATTCGTATAATTCAAAGGAGGTAAAATATAAATTTACATATAACAAGAACCAATAGGAGTCATATGGAAAAATAAAACCAAAACTAAGCATGATATAAATAATTATCACTATTTTTTGGTTCAGATGAAAATGCACCTCCATTGGATGGGTTTTATTATAAAATCATGACTTAGTTTATCAAAAAATCATTTAGCATAATTTAAAATTTTATTTTAGAAATCAAGATACATTAATTCAATGCAAGGAAGGTGTGTAAAGTAATCAATAAATGATTTATTTCATTTAAAGGGAAAGGAAATAGATCCTACCTCATAAAGCTGACCAAGCCGAACACTTGGCACTTGATGATTTTAATGACGGAAACTCAAAACCGATACTTTCAATTACACACACAACAATTTATATATATACATATATATATATAATAACCCTAGATTTAATTCACATACCCCCCTCTCCATGAGAGAATTTGTACAAATATAGCATGTATATATATACCTTACCCATGTACATGTGTTTACGTCCTCCTCACAGAAGGAAGATCAAAACACACTAAAGAAAAGTACTAGTAACTTAGAAACAATAAAAACCCCAAAAAATTGAGCAACAACCATGAATGGATGAAAACCTTACCATAAATCAATGATGTCAGACTGAGATGATCTGAAGTAATTCACTTTTAGATATGGTTGTGAGAACACAAACAAGGGAGTCCTGAGAGATCCCCCACATGCCCTACCACCAGAAAAAACAGAAACTGATTAGAATCAAGCCCTAGGGTTCGACCGAATAAGATAGGGTGATATGGAGAGGATAAATCAGCTGTAAAAGGAAGAAGAAGGGATCTAAGGATCTTACCTCAAAGGATAGAAGAAAATATGAGAAGAAAATTGTGGATATTGATGTGAAATGTGGAGACGAGAAGGGGGTCACACGCTCACCTGGTTTTTAGAGAGGGGTTCCGCACTATTATTAAGGGTGAGTAAATAGGTAGGTTAGTTTAAATGTTTTAATTTTATATTAAATTTATTTTATTTCATTTTTTCAAAAGAGGAATTTTGCATGGTTTAGGGAACATGGATTAGAAAACTGTGCACCAACTGTGCACCCTCCACTGAGATCCTAGAGCACCCCACACGGGCTGGTCACATAGTTTTGAAAAACCATATGCTAGAAATGTGGTGAATAGTGATTACATACTACCTTTGCCACTAACTGTGCAGTTTAAGAGAAGAGTTTGGTAAAACAGTGTGTGGCCTATGCACACATCCTCTTTCTACTTACATAAGGACACATGGTTTTCTACAGGGGTGACATGGTTTCAGAAAAGTCATGCACCCTATGTGGACTTTTAAAACACTATTTTTACCAGTATCACACTAGATAAACTCATCAAGAATCCTAGGAAACTTCTCAGGCCTTCACTAATGTCCAAAAACATCACATTGAATCATTCCAACTCTCAGAATATTGTTTTTAATATCGATTATGAAAATGGCCCATCCAGTAAATGTGAAAATTCAAAATTATTCTTTCTTTTCAACCAGTTCAAAACACATATCATTACAACACCCTAATATAGAAATATCAAGATGGGATCAGTCATCAATTTTAGTCTCAACTCCAAGAAATCTTGTGGGAACTTCTCCATCCACCTGAAAGGATGCCCCATTTTGGTCAAAGATTTCATGGGTTATGATATCCTATAAAAGTTAGGTATGAATTTATATTAATAGAATGTCGACCTAAGAAATTCGTACACCTCCATAATTCTCTTGGGTACCTCCAAAGATAACCCTGCATTGACCTCTTCTGGGTCCTCTTCCACATCATCTACTGAGATGACATGTCATAGAATGTGAACCTCAAATATCCAAAACTAGTACTTCATAAACTTCCCATAAATATGGTTCTCTAAGTGTACATATAGAACCATACTCATGTGACTTGTGTTATATTCCTCTAAAATTGAGTATACTATGATATCATTGATGAATACTACTGTGAACTGGTCTATGAAAGGATGAAAGATTGGGTTCATGAGTCCCACAAACACTATTGTGGTGTTCATCCAACTGAAGGGCATTACACAATACACATACTGACTATAGAAACATCTAAATGTGGTTGTTAGTATATTCTCATCTCATACTCTAAACTGGTTGTATTTTGACCTAAGGTCAACCTTCAAGAACACCAATATATGAATGTTGTCTCTGGTATATTATCACCTCGTACACACCACTGGTGATGGCCTGACCTGAGATCAACCTTCAAGAACCATTGTTCCCCTATCAACTGATAAAAGAGGTTATCGATCCCTGGTAGTGTATAATTTTTATTCATAGCCACCTAGTTTATGTATTGATATGCCACACATAACCTCAAATTTCTATCCACCTTCTTGGAAACAAAACGGGGGCTCTCTAAGGGGAAACACCTGGTCTAACAAAGACCTTTCTCTAAAATCCCTCCTACTTCACCCTCTGATTTTTAATCTCTGTGAGAGTCATATGATATGTTGACACATATATCAAGGTCATCATGGGGTATAGTTCAATATAGAAGTATATCCCTATGATGAAAGGTAAGACTGAAAAATCCACAGGGAAGACATCCTCATACTCTTCCACCACTACAAGGAACTAAAAAACTCACCACATCCACTACACCAAGGTTTATGGAAGCCAGATGATGTGTAATAAGATACACCCTCATATAAATGAGTCCATATTGTGCATCCAAGGATTCCTTTTCACCAAAAAAAATAAAATCTTGGTCTCATCATTGAAGACACGTTGCATTATCTTCCTGAAATATTTGATCTAGGAATGAACTATAAATAACAAGTCCATACCTAAGACGACATTGTAATGTATCATCACTAATACAAAGAGATCTATTTAGAAACTCTCACCTCCAAGTGTCAAGTCACACCATTAGCACAAGTTTTTGATTATTTCTTCCTCTCTAGTAGGAGTCTCCAAGAATAAGGTTCGAGATAAGGGCTCAATTGGAATCTCTAAGTCTCTAACCAGATAAGTGGAAATAAAGGAATGACTATAACTTGTGTCTATCAGTACTATAGATAATTTATAAAAGACATGTACTGTACCTTATATCATTCCCAAAACCTCTGGTTTATAATCCTCGACCACCTATAGTTTCCCCATCCCTTTTCATCCAGCTCCCTCAACTTGGCATGGACCACCTGGGGTGGTGGTGCTAACAGGTCAAAGTTTGTACCACCTCTAGCTACTCTCTCAACTCCCCTTTCATATCATATATCCTACAAAACTATATACTATTTCTTCTACCTCTACCTCAGTTGCACATCCATGGTCTCCTTGTTAGTTATATGTCTAGTTGGACAATCTCGTGTAAGATATACCATGCCATCACAAGAGTAGCACAACCTCTCCCTAACATGAATGGAACCACACTAGGATCCCTAAACCAAAAAACATTTATCTTGGGACCTCATCTTAAAACATTTCACATGTCCATCACCCTAAGACTGATGTCATCTCTTTGTTTCTGAAATCTCTACTCCAGTATGTCCACTGTTGGCCACCATTGTATGCGTCTGCTCATCCAAGAAACTATCAACCAAAAAACCATCACTTTGAAATTGAGAATAAGTAGGTATTCAAATATTTATAACACTATATTGTATGTATCTATATTTTCCTCACACGAAGGTCCAATCCCGAATGAACTGATTATGAACTATATACATCGAGTACCTGGAAAGGATGGTGAACCTTGATGAATACATAGTTACTGTTGTTCTAACATGCTAAAGCTATAAAAGCATCTATAAGAATAAAAAACTCAGTGTAGCTGGAGATAACTACTACCTAAAAAGTTTCTCAAACTCTAAACATTCCATAGTCACCTAGTCATAATACTGGGTAACTAAACCCTACCATCACCCCATTGAGACATAGAGAAGTCTCACCGCCAAGACCACCATCTGATCTGCTGGTGTCCTGACTAAAAAAATTTTGATTCACCAACTCATGCTAGTCCTCATCTGCCTATGGGTTGGTCTCACCTCAAAACCTTAGGGGTCACTATTGCAAGAACTCATTATGTGTTCTCAGCCTACACACCTCATCCAATGGTACCACGGGTACCATCTGCTGCTCAATAGGTGGTGGTATAGCTGGAGCACCACCAAGATGTAGAATCTTTGTAACTAGTCCTTGTATTGATGCCTCATCACTAAGGGGATCATATTCATGATCCTAAATCTAAATCCGAGTTGGAATATATTATAGAGGAATCTTGGAAGTAAACAACATGAACCTTGTGAATAATTATATCTAGAGAACTAACTCAAGATGTGAATGGAAACCAAAATCAATTCTTATATGATGAATGTACCATTGTTTTCTCTATAACCACTTTTATCATTTAGCGAATCCAAAGGTAGGTGATCAAAACCCTATTTCATCGATATGTTGGTTGCTGCACCAACACTAGAGTCCCTAACATGAAATCCGAACTTGAAACTCTTAACACCATTTCCAAAAAAAAAAATCTCACAGACACTTTTACTAATGTAGAAACGAATCCTTTGATACCACTCAGTCATGACCTATCCTAATGGGGCCCATTCCACAACACTACAAGCCCACCTCTAATAGGCCAGAATATGGATACTAGAACTGAGTAGGTATATCACTAACATGGGAGGCCTTAGCCTAAGGACATGTACACACACACATATCAAAAATACCCTAAAATACTAGAATATAAAATCAACTGAAAAATAATAAATTCATACATCTAAATTCCACAAATAGAGTACGACAAGAACTAATGGGAAGTAACCATGTCCAAATACAAGTCCACCAAAAAAATCTATAAAAATGTCCAACCTGAAATTAAAGATAGGGACTATTTTCAAGATACTGTAGGAACACACCATAGTCATTTTGGTCTTCCTATGAATAGTTTGGTCCTAGTCCCTCTATGAATCTCTAAAAATGTTGATCATCTAAACAAGACATGACACATGCAGGAAAATCATATGCATGGTTGAGTATAAAAATACCCAGTAAGATGCCCTGAAACCAAAAAGAATATAACAAAAGACTAATATTCATATCTACAAAGGTATATTTTTACAACAAATAGAATCATAATATCCAGATATACTTAACAAAGACACAGAGTCTAAATTTAATGTCACAAATATAATGCTAGCCTAGGAGTCCTAGTAAAAGGTTCCAAATATCACTCATCTGGGAGAAAACACTCCATGAGTCATATAACACTGATGAAATCCATCCGAGTGGTAGTTCTCACCAGGTATCATTATTAGAAGTATATGTTGAAAGTATGAAGAGATACAATATATAGATGAGAATCAATACAAAGGCCATGGCGTATATCAACCACTTAATATGGAATAGCCCAATAAGTAGATGATAAACGCCCGTGTAGTGTTGGTCATGTTGTTACCATGAACTCCACCTAGGAAAAAGAAGGTGATATAGGATCTCAATCCAGGCCTCATGGAAGGATTCCAACAAATCAATCCAAGAATTCCTACTGAAGGGATCTCTGTCTTGTGTATAAGAAGTTACTCCATACTAATACTTATGGAAAGGATATAGGGAAACCACCCTAAAAATGTCCAATATACATAGTAAAGGGGCTCTAACACAACATTGAAGGTGTACACGACATGCACTGAAAGTACACATGGTGATCAATTTGCCCTGGGCCCTTCTTGTATGAATGGAATGTTCCCGTATTTGTGTAAGTAAATAGAATGAATATACTCATGTACTTCCTCCCATGTTCCAGTACCTGATTATTCCCATGTAGCTAGTCCCAAACATTTCCATGTAGGGGTTCATGATGTGGTTGTGGCTTTTTACCTCAAACCATGACCATGTACCCTCTATGGTACACGCTAAACTAATAAAACGGGGCCACACACATGTGATAAGGTCACACGTTATGTGATACATAAATCCATACCAGAACCGTATTCACTATTGGAAGGGTCTCACATAACATGTAGCTCTGTAGTACAAACTTTGTAGATCTGAAATTTCCAAACATCTAGATTTGTAATCATGTGTCTTCTCCACTTCTCTGGCAACTGATCTAGGCACGCCCAATGTCAAAACCAATGTGCTTCATCGGTTGGGCCTTTCTGTTGTTGAATCATTTAAATCTCTATATCAAATCCATTTAGAAAATTCCTTTGACCTTCTTTCATCATCACGCATAGAAGAACAAAAAAACTAGGTATCTGCTTCATTTGTTCCACTTATTATTCCATTATCACATAATTACCAAGTTATATAGAGATCTGATCTATGATATTGAATAGTTTCTCCTATAAATGGGTGAACAATGATTGATTCATTGGATATTTTTGAAACACGGTCAAAGGGATCTCCTCTAATGAATGAATAAATAAGAGATAAATGCAAAAATCACAATAATAAGTAATGAACCTTGAATAGTGTTCATGTTGGCCTCAATTCATTGTTGTTAGTATGATGAATGAAAATATAAGAGATAATAAAAAATACATTCTCCCAATTCCTAGATAATCTAACCCGCACCCTCAATATTCCTGATAATAAAATCAATTCACTAGTTGTATGATTCTAATAATTCATAAGAATCATAAAATAAGAAAAAAATACAAATAAACAACCACCCTTCCTCGATTCAGATCGATCACTGGTGAATAATGGGGTTGTGTTGTGATCATTGGATAGGTCCTTTTATTCCATATTGAACCAGTTCTCGATATTTAATATGATTGTTGTCCACCAATAGAATCTCCCTCAATGCTCTCCATCAACACTCTAATGATTTGAAGGGTTATGAAACTGACACTAAATTTTTTCCATAAGAATGATTATATTTAGAATCATTAGGTCAGTGTGTCATAACAGATTAAATAAATTTATTTTATTAATCTATTTTTTATCCATGCCCATGATGACATTTCCACAAAGGCTATGCACCAGAAAATTTTATGTCGTGACAAAGGTGAAACTCATGTCATAAAGTCAATGGTGCCCTCTGATTTCAAATTCAAGACCCTATTTAGAAGTTATTCAAAAAAATTAGGCATATTGTGCATGTGTTCTATTTAATATATTTAATATATTTCAATCATTTATTACAGGCACACAAAACCTCAAAATCACATATCATTTTAGCTCCTGGTCTTGAAAATAATCCGTACAAGATCCTAAAAAAATACATGGAATATATGAGTCATTACATAGATGCAGGAGATGGGAATTAAAATATATTTCTTTCTAATTAGTGACTAAATAATCCCCATGATACTGCCTATATCACTACCCTAATGTATATATAGACATATATATATAGATCCTAAATCATATGATTTTTTGTAATGAAGGGGGTTTTCACTAATATAGGGTCCCATATACCCTCTAACTTACATTGAATTGGAAATCATAAATTATAATCAAGCCACATGTAATGGGAAACTATATTTAATTTAGGGTCTCATAGGATGGACCACACACCATGTATTTTTTCATCATGTGACAAGGATTATGTGCTACTTATGTTATTATAATGAATCTTGGACAAGGATATCATTTAATTTAAGACTATATGATTGGGACCATATGAATTATGGATGTTATAAACTATGAATAGTTTTATGGATGTTTAACAATTTTCATGGACTTTTATGAAAATCTATACCATATGAAAATCAAGATGGATCAGTATGAGTATAGGACTTGCTGGTAGAATCCTGATATGAGTGAGGTGACCATAAATCAAAATAGAGTTTTTACTTGATTATGGATTTTTTTAGGTCATGTAAAAGTGATACAGGTAACTCTATGTATCCTATAGTAATATAAAACAATCCACATGTAGTTATAGTATATAAAATATATGTTATATCAGTGTAGAGTCTAATGTAGTAAGACCTGATGTGAATGAGAAGACAATACATGAAGAGGTGGTTTAACACTGGGATATTTGTTCCTGAACCTAAGAAAAGAGATCCATGAATCCCTATATATTCCAAAACATCAGGAGTCAATCCATTCATAGTTATGATATATGTGGTTTATTAAATCATAGTGTGGACCATGAAATGCACTATTAATTCCAACATGTATATGTATCTTGTGTATGTAGAATGGGTCTCACAAACAGACCAACCTAAATAGTTTGAGATATCATTTATAGTGGACTTTTTAATCATGAATTTTAAACTCATGAGATAAGGAAAAAGGTTTTCTAGAATTTAAATTCATATAATAAGAACCTTATATATAAAGTTTAATATCTTATAGTAAAGATGAGTAGGATATGGGGGAATTTTATTCCTGATTAAAGCTAATTGATGTAGAAAAACTATTCTCTATGAAATTTTATATAGATCTAAATCTCATGATGTGAGATATGAGTGATGGGTATTTGTTACTTGGCCAGGGATAAGAGATCTTGCAATCACTATGCATATTAAAACATCTAGAATCTATCATCACTTAGTTCATATAAAGGACCCCCTATATAGATCTATCTCATGTATATGAGAAGAAGGATAAAATTTATGGATTCTATGGTGTTAGTAATGATGAAACATTACATGAATTAGATATGATATCACCACTAAGGAACAACCAATATAGGTGGAATATATGGTTGGGAGAAGGATGGGATATTCTAGAGTCACTATGTTTCCTAATACATCAAGAATCAAGATATATATAGTTATTATATATGTGGTCCTTGTGCAGGTGAACTTCTTGCATAGGGAAGGGAATTTTCCTCCGGTGTGGGTTAATAAATAGGGGAAAATATACACTAATAACCCATTCACTGATCATGATCTCATGTTGGGGGATGAGATCATGGAAAATAGACCTATCATAGAAATTTAAAGTTACGCAAGATGGAATTTATGTTTTCTTGTTTATAGTAATATATCATAGAATATTCTCCTCATATTTAGACATGAGGCATCTCAGTTATTCTAATCAAAGAAATCAACCAGATCATATAAGATTGTCTCAGTCTTAATTAGATAGAAGAACTAGATTTCATTGGAAGATCACACATATAGCATGATATCTCATGTGTTTGGTGAGTAATAAACTTATAGCTTAGAATCATATGAAAATGGAATGCAATATAGTTTAAGGATACATAATGAGGACTGAGAATAAGCATTTTACATCATGTGTAGTAGATGAAATGTCATAAATACTAATATCATGTGACTAGGATGTTTCCATGTAGTTTCAGATCATGAAATAAGAATGAAATTCTATAAATTTTAGTGTCATATAGTTGTGGAATGGACTATAAAATTTAATTTCATGTTTCTATGATATTATATATTAGTTTTACATCATTAAACTAGGAGATTATCATGTAATTTTATATCATGTGATATGGATATCACTCTATATAGTTTAACATCTTTTGATTTGGACATGAATGAACCCACTATAAAATTATGTAAATAATATCCTAAGAAATGTTTAATTAGTAGATTATGTTATACTCTCTCTATCCATTATGATATTTGAGTATTTTACACTATATTTGACCTTGTTTATGGTATAATGTTATTACCAATTTAGATCCATATTTCATGGATTCTTCCCAGGTATCATGGTAGTTCTTAAAGCTAACACTATTTATCCTTAAAGGAATGACCATTATTGGTTTTCCTTAATAAATTATAATGTGATCCAGTTCTGATGAATTAAAATATTATTCAGTGTGTGTAGCCTTTTTTCATCAATAAATTTTAATTCATTCAATTTTTTTAGGATTTGTTATCTCTGGATAGCTAATTGTCAATGGATTCATGAAGTGAAGGAAACTATAATTTGATGGGTAAGACTACCTCCATCCCATATACATGTGAATATGGTGTCATGTGAAGAGTGGTATGGGTCATTGTGTGATAATCCAACCGAAATGTTAGAGTTTATCAAGTGATAACTTCTTACCTTTGTCTACTATCATCTAGAGTATATTAGATATGTTCTTATAAAAGGCCTTTATCTATTTTTTGTTTTTCTATTGTTGTAGAATGATTGGTTAGACTGAATATTGTATAGTTGATACAACCCATTAAATTCATAAAAGAATAAATTAGTATATTTACCTATCATATTGTGCGATGGACACCAAATATAGTAACGATTTTTTACTTTATGAAATTGATGATATCTTTTATGATAAGTCCCTTGATAAATATGGGCTTATGTCATTTATAGACGAAGTGGGTGGTAGTAAGGTTGTACTTGAACTATATAACTATAGTTTTGGGATATATAATCATAACATATATTCCCCATATTAAAAATTACTAAAAATATTTGGTAGTATGCAATAGCTTTAGGGGATTAAAAATTAAATTATCATATATCTTAAAATAATATCACTACATAATATACTCTACATAGCCTTATATCATCAATCACTAGAAATATACAATCCTATTGATTTGATGATACAACATGGTTCCTCACTGATGAGAACCATAGGTGTTGGGATAAACATCTATATCATAGATATAGTTTCTCCTCACTTAATGAATTAGAGAAAGAATCCATCAAATTACAATTCATAGAGAATTTATGGGAATTTTTTCATCATAGTGGATAAATTTTATTGTTCAACGTCAACCCTACTCTTTCATACCTTGATTTAAATGAAAAATTATACTTTATAGATAGTCTATAATGGGGGAAATTCATCTAATTCTAGAACTCAGTTTTCGGATATCATCTCACCTTACTCAAACATGGTTTTTATCTCATTTATTTCTTCTATATCATTACTTATGAATTAAGAGACCACCCTATAGTGTGTATTGTGAATGTTCATCTCACCCTAATCTGGGTCCACCATGGTTGTATCTACATTATACAATGCATCAATACAAGAATTATATGAAAATATGATGCGATATATGGTTGGATCATAAATTAATTCATCCATAAAACCTCTTATGTAATAAATAATTTTAATTAATGAATCATTATTAATGTATTGTTTTCTATTAATATTCTGGATCACTAACTTTGATTCATCCTATATATTAAAAGGGTAAATTGGAATTTATACTTCTATATCTATTCCTATAATGATGGCACGGTATTCCACTTGATTTTATTATAAACTTCTAATCATAGGAATGAATAATGAATAATCACCTTATCCATAAAGATAATAAAAAATTATCATGCCAACTTTTTTAAGCTTTGGGTTTTCCATTCTTCATCCTATAAATATTTTAAAAGAAAAAATCATAACTCTTTTCCTATATTTTTTGAGTTCTAATGAGAAAAAAATTCCTCATCGGGATGTTATGTATTATAGGTATGGCTATAAAATCTGCCAATGCCTTCCATTTCACTATCTTATATAATAATAACATAATTTGAAACTACTGCTATATGAATTCCCACCATTCGATACATCTAGTTAACTTTGAATGACTGAGAACATATTTATATAGATTAATATGAGAGACCAAGTGTACCTCAGGATGATAAAGGTATTGTCTCATCTTGATATCATGAAGAATAATGAAATTTTTCTCTTCTAAATATCAAAATATAACATCTTGGTATCCATTATTTTCTTTCTAATATAATATAAACTATTCCCCTGCTTTTTATCATTCTTCTGGGTGAGAAGGGAATCAATTGATCACTCTAGGTTCACTATATAAAGAATGGGTGGATTTATTTCTATCAGTGATATCAATACAAATAGAATAAAAAGATATTTATTAGGACCATTAAAGGATATTTGGAAATATTTATCCCATATATAGTTTACTCCCTTCTTCGAAAACAATTTTAAGGGTAAACGCTTTCCAACCAAGTTACATATGAATTATATGATTAAGGAGTGATGTCCTTGAAGATATTTCAACTCTTTTATGTTTTGAGAAGGTGGTGTGTCAGGGATTTCCTTGGTCTTCATAGGGTTGACTTCGATGTCATGATGGAACATAAAAAAACTAAAGAATTTACACATTCTAAACCAAAACATCATTTCAATGGGTTCAACTTAATACCATATGTCCAAAAAAATTCCAAACTATGTCATGGTTGTAAGGTGATCGTAGTGTCATTGGGATGTGACCAGAAAGTTATTAACATAGAATTCCATTATACTCCCATGGTGGGGTTCAATGATGTGGTGCATGGTGTGTTGATATATAACACCATTGCTCTTTTAATAATAGTGCATCATTTAATTGTTGTATAGCCCTTGTGGATCCTTGAAGTAAGTGATTTAATCATCTTCACATGCTATCAAGATTCTCTAATATCCTAAATATCAATACATGAAATAGAGGTCTTGTAAAGTAGTAATTTCATCAATAAATATCTATATTATCAGGATCATAAAGTCATCATTTGGGAAGTGCTGGTTTGGATCCCTTAAGTTAGTTCAAACTCTAATTTTACCATTATTATTCTTAATAGGGACAATATTGTTAATCAATTTCATGAACTAGACTTCCTAAAATAATTTTCCTCTAAAAAACATTTCATATTTGGATTTAACTATATAATTATGGGTAGGTTTCATTCTATTAGAAGCTTATTTATAGTTGTAGTGATATTCTATCCAACCTAAATAATGGGTAGTTCCATCAAGAACATTTCTAGGATTATCTATTTAATTTTAGGAAAATATTTCCTTGTGTTTCTTCACGAATGAGATATAAGACTCTTAAACCATAGGAGACATAAAAAATTGATCAATAGAGGCCAGAGATCGTTCTATGTAAAATCATTTACCTATGTGAGATCATCAACAGTGTAATAACCTCAACTCCAATAACATAGAGATGGTGTCTACTTTATTACATTGGCATGGGATATAAGGGATCTCATCCCAAATGACCGATCATTTTAGTAGTCTTAAATATCTATATATATACATGAATCCCATTTTATATTAGAAATAAAATATAAAATGTAAAAAAGTAAAATGTTTGGAATCATTGAAACTCGTTAAAATATTTCTTCATCATATTCTGGGGAAAGGAAAATAAATAAATTATGTTCTAATAATCTCATTAAAGGTTACATGTAGTATAATATATCATTAGTAAATAAGGAATAATCAATATGTAAAGGTAAATAATTGGAAACACATGTCATGTAATCAATAATTTGAGCATGAAATTCATACATTGATAATATCTATGTAGTAATATCATGAATAATAAATACTGAATTATTAATGTGGAAACACTTAATATTGTACATCTTGATCTCATACATCATTATAACTTTACCATCAATACCCTATCACTTGATAGCTTAAATATATGGGTAGGTATACATCAAAAACACATTTAATTTGGAGAACTAATTTATCTCATTAGACCTATAGTGTCATGACTCGTCCCCGTGGGGCCCGTGTCGTGACTCCCCAAGCCCGCCTCCAATTGGCCAGGGGCTGGTGACTAGCACCGAGTAGGCATATTACTAACATGGGAGGATTTGCCTAAGTACTTGTACACACACACATATCCAAGCCCACAAATTCTGAAATGTTTAAAAAACACTAAGGAACACAATGAATGCATACAACTAAACCCAACCAACATAGTACAATGGAAGTAAAGTGTGTAAAGTAAAATTGGGCCAAAATACTAGACCACAAAAATAAGAGAGTCTGCCAACTAAAAGCCCAATCTTATAACATAAAGAGGTATTGGGACTGTTGTTCATAGTCGTTGGAACACCTCAGCATATAGGGAACTCAGAAAGCCCAGTCTGGTCCTGGTCCACCCTAGAATCTGTCAAAAGTCTGCTCATCTTCACAAGACAAGACATGTGCGGGAAAAGCCCGTACAGGGGTGAGTATAAAAATGCTCGGTAGAGGACCTTGAAACCCACAAAGAAATACACAATGTAAAGGTATAGTCAGATCTACACAGTATCTGTCTACTGATCATATACCAAGACAAAAACAATCTAGATATACTCCAAACTCAGACCTGAATTCGAGAGACAAGTCACACAACTGCATACCGCCGCTAGGGATTCAGTTCAAAGTTTCCATGAAGAACTCATCCGAGACAACTCACTACACAAGTCTGATAGATTTGATGACATTCGTTCTATAAGTACTATCAATTAGGAAATGTCACGAGAGATAGATACACTCATTCTGAGAGAACACACCCCCAATTGGGGAAGATCATGATACACAGATGAGAATCATTGCCAAGGCCTTGGAGGATACTGTGACTCATCTGGATTCACTTGCTAATTAGAGGATCAGAGTCCTATTGTAATATTCATGTCTATACCAGACTCTGCGTTTGGTCAAGAATGGATAGAGGATCTCGCTCTGGGCCTCTCATAGGGATACCTAACTCTATCTCCAAAAGTCCTGCTGAAGGGATCACACTCTGATGAATGAAAAGAATACCTGATCTTCTGAGGATTGAGAAAAAATGGCTCTAACCCAAACAAAACCTGTCCAAGGAATAGTGTAAAGGAATATCAAGCCTTATACTAAGAAGTACACCGTGTGTAAAATTGTCACACGCCGTGTCTTCTGACCTAGGGTACTACTTGTGTACAATGGCCCGTGTCGAAAGGCTTGTCATGTAAAATACAACAACACGATGTGTAGCAAGGATCACATGTCATGTCAAAGTATATGGGGTCTACTCCATGTATATTTTTCATGTGCTCGTACACAGCCTCAACCCATTCATGTCAACCCATGTGATCGGCACATGGGGTGACCAGCCTTACTCGCCTCGTATGGCTGTGTGGTGGTGTACATGGCGTGAACTCCACCCCGTGTCCCTGTATCATTTGAGATACACACCGAGCCCCATATAAGGACCCACACGCAGTGTGAAAGTGGTCACGCACCATGTCTATGCTTCCTATCACCCCTGACTCTAGCCACCACTGGGTGGGGTCCACATGCCATGTCTCCCTAGAGGCATGTCATTTTCTTCATCTCATGAAGCGTGCAAACCCTAGCCGATGTCGCTGGTGCACACAACGTGTTCATCAGGATACACAACATTTGTTTTAGAAACTTTCAGAATCATGAACCTACACCACCACGCCTCGGGTACTCCTTTGGTCTTCAATCCGGCTATCTAATCACAACGAAACTCCCAATCCATGTTCACTCTTCCCTTACATCGATGTTTCAGGAGGTTTTGGGCATTCAATCTGTCCCAAGAACATGTTTTGATCATCCATACGAAGAACGATCTAAGAACTATTTCTCCCAAACAAGGTCAACTCGTCTACCACCATCGCCATCGTACCTCTATTGAGTCATTGTGATATCAGATCTCTAATTTGGTATAGATGTGTCATGAAACAGATGTGCAATAATCCATTTTTCATAACCCCATGAAGAACGCGAGGAACATGGGGATAAAAGGGAGTAAAAAACAGTAAACAAAGGAGTAATGCACCTCTATCATCATTAATCCCAACGTCAATCCACTCCCGTTAATAGTTTTAACAAGTGAATAAAAATTACAATTCAAAAATTATCATAAAATAAATTCCCAAATCAAAAACCCCAAAAGAAAAGGAAAGTGACACCCTCTCGCAAGAATGCACAATCCGTGGATCACCCTGTTTGTTGGTTGATCCACGTTCATCATTTAATCCAAGAATAAGGAAAATAATAATTGAAATAACAACTTCTACATCAATTTGATTGAAGAATGATCACTTCACCATGTTCATTGATGAGGTTCATAAAATCTGAGATGCGTCGATCGATTGTGTCATAGTTGTCCACCAATGGGTTCTCTTCCAAAGCTTCAATGGAAAATTCTAAATTCACAGGGTTATGAAGCTAACCCTGTGAAATTTACAAGAGAATGTATTTAAAGGGGAGGAATTCGGTTTTTGTGCAAAAAGGAAACATTTAAAATAAATTAATTTCCAATTTATTTTATTTCCTTTAAAAAGTCCAAAAACTAACCTTTTCATCCGACCTGTGTTGGTTGATGTTAGCCCCTCCCCAAAGGTAAAGTCACTGATCTGAATGCAATGGTGCCCTCAGATTTCTAATTCGGGAACCCATTTAAAAGTTATTACACTTTTTTAAGAAAACCACCCTCACATTGTTTAAAAGTTTAATTTATTTAAAAAAATTATTCTTGGTGCTCTGGGCCACAGAATCGCATGCCATTGAAAAACCTAGTCTTGAAGTAATTCTATATAATATTTAAAAAAATTGATACACGGAAAATCTGAGACATTACATATAGAAGTATCAAGAGGCTATATAATTAAGGACCCACCCATAACTCCAAGTACAATGAATTGCACCTATATTTATTGAATATTTTAATTCATAAAAAATATTCATTATCAACAAATATCCATATTGAATAAGGAATGTTGAATATTGATATTTCCCCATTCAATCAAATAACATTAAATGTAATAAAATATATGTAAAAATGGTATATAGTTTATGAAATAATCATATCCATTATACAAATAATATATAAATATAAAAGAAATTTAATGTCTAATGATCACAAGAAGGTGAATAATTCAAGTTGAATTTAATTACCACAAAATTACTAAGAGATAAAATATGATAATCAATTCATCAAAAATATGGGTTTTTTAATAAAATAATATCCTTTTGAGAAATAAATAAAATAGAAGTGAAACACTAAAATAAGTTTCTATTAAGGTGTTTTATTTTTAAAACCATTAAAATATTTTATAATAATATAAATAGTTTGAAATAGTTATGAAGGAGGGAATGTTTTTCGGTGTTTTATATTGTACAAATAAAATGTTCCTCTTAAACATTTAATAATGAAAGTTAAAATAACTCTTTTGGAAAACATTAGAAATATTTATTCAATCCTTTTAAAAATTAAAGCATACCATAAAATTTACTTAAGATAATTTGATTATATAAAATGATTTTTATAAAACAAATTTGGAAAATCTGGTCGTTGATGAAAATTATACCCGATCAAAAACAGAAATAACATCTGTTTTTCATTTAAATATTACATTTCATGATTTAACTTAAAAAGAAACAGAAAGTTATAAAAAACATGGAAACTCCTAAAAAATATAGGTGTTAATAAAAATAGATGGAGTTTATGAAGGATAGATAATCATATTCCTCCAATGAAAATAAATGAAATTCCAACTAAATGAGATTGAAAAATAAATTCATACCTCTTTGGTAAAATTAAAATTGAATCCCCTTTGAAAGGGTAAACTTGGAATGAATCTTTAATAAAAATGGAAAAATATTTATTAATTTTAAATTCCTCATAGTGTCATTATATACATCACATAAAAATAAATGGGTGCAAAATACTCAATATGTATCAATAGAGTGGAAATTGAGACTACATCCCTTGCAAATATCATACCATTGTAGTGAAAAGAAATCAATGAAGTAATTATGTTATTAAAATTTAAATCCACACAAAACAAGTTAAAATAAAACATAATAAAATAATATTTTTTAGAGATAATCAGGACATAACATATTTAATAAAGAAGATGTATAACCCAATGAATATAAATTGAGTTAAGAAACTACTTACCACGCATTTCCCTTTGGTTAAATATGATTTAAACTCACATGTAATAGATTTAAGCATGTTATTAATTTATAAAAAAAATTTATTCATATTTATAATATCATTTATTATCCTATTATAACATCTTATCACTCATTCATTAACAATTTTTCATTATAATCATTATTTTGGGTGTTAACGGGTTTATTTAATCACACACGATTTGTCACAGAAGTTCATGTCCTTATACATTGATTATGGTTCCATCATATATTGAATGTTAATGATGATATAAATATTATATATTCTCATTAAATCCATCCTTATTACCATTCATATAAAGCATAAATGAAAAAATGGATCATATCACATCATAGAGGTGGTAGTCCACACGTACGCACGAGAGACATTATCGTTTTCCAATGTTTTGTATGGTAAGTCGATGGATATGATATTATAATTTAAAAATCATAATTATTTCATAAATATAATATATATTCATTATTTTAATCTTTTTAACCATCCATGTAAAATTTTTAGGAAAAAGTAATTACACCGCTATGTAGGGATAGTAAGCTATACGTACGCACGAGCGATGTTTTTTCTTATTGTAGGATGGAAGAGTGGTGTAAAATAGATTTTCCATAAAAAATAATAATATATCAGAATATTTATGATACTAAATTTATTAGGATAAAATGGTTTCAATAGATTTAGAGGAATTAGAGGAAGAATAAAATCTAAAAAAGTCATTAAAGACTATTATATCTTCTTTGGTATACTTCCTTCAGATCCCCTCTTAAGGGGGATAGGGTTAGTATTTTCAAAAAAAACCTATATAAACTAGACATGGATTATTATAAGAGAAATGGTTAAGTATTATTCATTCTATGTTTCTCAATGTTTTGTAAATAAAAGATAGGATGAATGTCCTTTTACATGTATGTGGAGGGACTATTAAAGTTACTTAAATTATTAAAATAATATAAATTAATTTTCTAAGAAAATTGGATCCAAATTGATAAAATTGTAACATAATATTATTATGAGATGAAATCATCTCATCCAATTAAATTTTGAAAAATTTTCTCTATGTTTTCACACTTATCTCTTAGTTTTTACCCTCTGTCAACCCTTTTGACAATTACCAAACTATAAAAGTTTTATAAACATTAAGGGTCAATAATGTTACCATTAAAGGAAAATTGGCACGTAAATGGGAAAGGGATGGAATTTTTTGACTATATATTGTCCCCATTGTCCTAGTTCATGATTTTTACAATTTTTAAGAATTTTAATAAAATATTATTTTGAAAACAAATTATTATTAATTTAATTTGGATTTAAAAACACAAATAAAAATATGTAATTCAAATATAATCCCTTAAAATATAGAAAATCTGTTTTATTATTCAATAAAATTCATGGGACATGATAATTTATCAAAATTTCATTACATTTAGAATTTTCAATATCATTTATTTTATTTTTATATTAATTGAATAAATATTGTGTGGACATTGAGTATGTATTTAAGTCAATTATTTAATAAATTAAAATTAAAATAAATTACCATGTTAATAATAAATTAACTATGTTCAAACTGAAATTTTATATTCATTCAAAACATATTCTAATCATTATGTGGACATATAAAAGAAGTTAAAATCAAGAGAATGATATTTAAAATTTTCTTTACTTAAAATAATTTGTCATTGCCAAGGTGGAATGGAAGAAAAATTCCATATATTCTGATTTGAGAAGAATATGGCTGAATTAATTCCATATAGTGAAATATATGAAATTTTGGGTTGATTTTTAATGTTTATCACATTATTTTTAACCATAATTACTCGATTTACCCTTTGTTGATATGATAGATTTTACCAAGGTTACTTTTTATAATCCTTAAAAATATAAGGGACCTATCTAAAAAAATTTAAATTCATGGTTCCAAATAGTATATCCATTTTAAGGATTCAATTTATCAAATTTTAAGAAATTAATTTAAATATACATGCATAAAACAAAATGAAAAAATAGGAGAAATGTGTTTTAAGAATAAAAATTAACATACATAAAAATTATAAATAATTTAAATTATATTATTTAAATTAAATAGATCATATTTCACTTTAATTCAAAATTACAAAAATATAATTGGATTTTTAAATGAAATTAAATGAAATTACTAGAAAAATTATTATTTTTACTGTTAAATTAAAAATCACTCATTTGAGAAAAACCCCAAAATTTCACCCTAAGATTATTTTTATATGATGATTTCAAAAATAAAATTAATTTAAGAATATTAAAAAAAATTAGTTTTTTAAATTTATATTATAATCACATTATTCAATTAAAAAATTTGTTTTGTGGTATTTCTTCTTTGAAATGAAAATCTTTATATAATCAAAGATCGAGTGTTAAATTCTTCCCTCCTTCAAAAAATCATCCTTGAAGTTTGTATAATTTCTTGTCATTAACATATTGTGGTCATTCTTCATCATAATTTCTTCTAGATCCCATATCGACTCTTTTATATTATGATTTATCTAAATTACATTTACTAGTGGAGCCATCTGATTCCTTAACACTTATCCTCTAGTGTAAATAATCTAAATAGGAAATTCGGAGTAAGATAAATTATGTCCCAATTCTATTTCTATAGAGGTGATAACATGCATTAGATTTGGACTGTACTTCCTCATTAAAGATATACGGAACACATCATATAATTAAGAATGTATATGTGACATTTCAAAATGGTGATACATATCTCCAATTCATTATAGAATTTAAAAGGGTATGTTGTACCGGGGACTAAGTTTTCCTATCATATTGAATCATATAATACCCTTAAATGGAGATACATTCAAGAAAATGTGATCTCGCACTTGAAATTAAAAATATTTCTGTTGGTTATCAAGATATATCTTTTGAATTCTTTAAATTTCTTTGATATCAGTTTGAATAGTCTTTAACTTTTTTAGTTTATAATCAATAAGTTATTGGCCCATAACCTATAATTATTTAACTTCATCTCAAAAAGTTGGAGTATGACATATCTTTCCAAATAATACTTCAAATGGTTTCATTTTAATACTTTAATGCAAGATATTGTTTTATCAAAACTCTACAAAAGGAAAATACCAATCCCAAATACCTTGAAAGTTAATGGAGAATGACCTAAGCATGTCTTATAAAGGTTGAATAGTCATTCCTAGCTATCTATCAGTTTGAGGGTGATAGGCAGTGCCTAATTGAATCTCTTTATCCTAATATTTCTAAAGAAATTTCCAAAATTTTGAAGTGAAATATTGATCATGATCAGACATAATTAATATAAGTGTTCTATGAAGTATTGAAATTTCAGTAATATAGAGTCATATAAGGCACTCAAGAGGAAAATCATCTCTTATAAAAAATAAATGTGTATATTTTTTAACAAAATAAATAATAACCCATAACAAATCATTATTGCTATGAGTATTTGGTAATATAGTGACAATTTCCGTAGTGATTTCATCCCATTTCCATATAAGAATAAGTATTGGTTTATTGATTCCCCTTGGATGTTGTCTCTCAGTATTCACCTTTTGAAATTCCAAATATCTTGGCACATAATCAGAAATTACCCACTTATATTATCCCAAAAATAATGGTCCTTAATATATATATATATATCTTGTTTATAGTAGGGTTTATAGAGAAATTTTATCAATACAATCCTCTAATAATTCCACTTTCATATTAGTTTTTCATGGAACACATAGCCTCCTTCTGAATTTTAGAATTTCATCATCATATACTACTTATTAAAATTTCCCATCATTCACATATTTAATTTTATTTTAAAAAATATTATTATCAAGATCAATTTTTTTAATTTTTTCTAATAAATATATTTTGGAAATCATTTGAAAAAGGAGTGAGGATTCTTTTTTCTTAATAATTCATATATCCATATTTACTAAATCCATGTACACTTGATCCCTATCAATCCTAGTTTTGGTTATAACTCAATGATCATTCATACTTAATGAATATTATACCTTATTTTCCTTCCATGTGTGACGTTTTATTGATTAATAATCCTTGATTATATTGATCAATCACTTATTCTACATATTGATCTAATTTTGGTAATAGATGTATTTTAGGCTCTTATTGTCTATGTATATCTCACATCTTTCACCATAGATACAATGTCCCATATCTTCAAAGAAAATATTATTATTAGGAAATCAATATCATGATTTTTATTATTTTTTATGACTATTTCACTATATTTATGTGATATAAATATCTTTATCCTGTGACATATAGACAAAAATAAGTCCCTTCATCAATTCATCACTATATTTCCCAAATCCATCATTTCTCAATAGACGAGTCAAAATATAATCATTCACCAATATTCTATTAAATTTTTCAAAAATATCTTCACATTATTTTATTGAATTGAACTTAACCCCTTTATGTTTAATCTTGGTTAATGATTTATCCAACTGGGAAAACATTTGAACAAATCATTGATAGTAACATACCAAACCAATGAAGATGAATACCTCAATTATGTTAATTGTTGTAGGAAATTATTTAAATAACTTTGTATTTTTAGGATAAACTAATATTCCATTGTTAGAGAATATATTTCTAATAAAACTTTTTTAGCCAAAATTATCACTTGATAAATTTCTCAAATAAATCCTTTTCTCTAAGAGTCTCAAGAATGATTTTCATGTATTTCTCATGGTCCTCATAGATTATAGAGTAATCCAATATATCATCATTAAATACCATAAAAAACTATCAATATATTCCTTGAATAATATTTTCATTAGATCCATAAAAATATAGGGTGAATTATACAATCCAAATGGCATTACTATATACTTGTAATGTCCATACCTCATATAAAATGGTGTCTTTGGAATATATTCCTTCATTACTCACAATTCATGATATGCATAATAAAGTTAAATATTTGAAAAATATTTATCTCTATAAATATTATCAATAGAGTCATCAATATATGGAATATGATGTTTTTTCTTTATAGTAATAGCATTGATTTTCCTATAATAAATGCATAGCCTAATAGATCAATATTTCGTCTTAATGAAAATAACATAGGCTCCCCAATGTGAAACACTAGGGAATATAAATTCATTATCACAAAACTCCTATTATTGATTCTTTAACTCCTTAATTCTATAGTAGACATTTTATTGGTAGTCTTTGATATAGTACATTCATTTGTGATTAAATTAATAGAATACTCAACTTCATATTTGGGTATATTTCTAGGTAATTCCTGAATAAATAAATCAAGGTATAAATATGAAATAGGTACATAATCAATTTGAATATTACCTTTTCAATCCATATAATTTTTTAATATTTTCCCCAATAATATCATTCATATGAGCTATTGGGGGTGGATCAAGACATAAATCATCTCATGAATCCTCCCCTCAAAAGATAAGGATTTATACATCCTCATCATCAATAGAAATTTCATTCTCTTGGAAGTATATTTTTGCATTACATTTTGAAATAAAATCTATAATTAGGATTTTATCAAAATCAACCATAGGTATATTATTCATTTTTTCAAATAGGGCATGTTTTTCTACCATAATGGGAATTGGATGACACATCCTTGTTGTAGTGATATTTATACTAGAATTTTGGATAGAAAACTCCCTTATTTAGGTGCCAGCAAATATGAAGATTTCTTGAGAAACATATAATATATTAAATAGTTTTAAGATGAAAAATCAAATAAATAGTTTCTTAAATTTGATTCTATAGTTAAAGTACTTACCACTACATATTTAGGAACTTAATCCTCAGATGTAGTGACCACATAATCCTAGAATTCTCCACCTCAACCTTTTTTATTAGGTTTCTTAACTCATGGGACATTGGTTCGATTAATTCCCTATTTATTTATAGCTCAATCATTGGAAAGTGTTGGTTTCTTTCTTCCAATTTCATTTATTAGCCATATGACCATTATCTCTGAACTGGTAATAAACTCCAAAGCCCTTCAAACATTTTTCAAGATGTTTCTTTCCAAATATTTTCCATGATGAATATTAATATGTTACCTTAATATACATTGAATATTTACTATTTTATTAGTACTTAGTTGACCATTTATTAACTTTATTTTCCTTGAAGGTATATTATTTTTAAAATTAATTCACTATTTATATAAAACATGATACTATTTCTTCTTATGATAAAAACAATTTAGAAACCAGTGCCCTCTAGAGGATTATCTTTGGGCCTTAAATAAAATATTCAAATTTACTATTTTTATTATATTTGTAATTTATATTATTCCCAGATAGTCTTGTAAAGGTAGTCAAATACTTTGCATCACTTTCTTCTTCCTTTTTCTTTAAGATGAGGAAATTTCTATTCATTTTAATTCACTGCTCGCAAGGGAAATATTTTTCAAGGAATGTTAATTTACAATATCTCCATTTCATATGGTTTATTTATTATTCCTCACTAGTATTCTATATCAATGGACACCATTTAATATCATCACCTTTATGAAAATATACTTCTAACATAACATTTTCCCTTTCATTATTTCCCATGGCTATAAATATATTTTTAAGAGACTTAATTCATTTCTTAGCTACCATAGTATTAGTAGTCCCAGTAAAATATGGGTGCTTTTATCATAACAAATGATCCAATATAGGTATATTATACCATGGGAAAAAATATTTCTCCATATGTTAAAGGTTATTAGTCCTAACCTAGGTCATCTTCCTAAATATTTCCTTGATCTGATTAGTAACAATACCTGTATTATTGGATTTCTAAGTAAGGTAAAATCTACATTGACCATGGGGGTTAATTCCCATTATTATATTAGGTTCCATCACTAAATAATAAAATATAATGATTTTGTCCATAATAATCATGAATATTGAGCCATAAATTGAAAATCCATTTAATAATAAAAGTTATGAAATACAATAAGAGATTTTTATAACACTTAGGTTATCTATTTTCATTTTAAATATATTTCCAATGGTTTACACTAAACTTCCTCTGATAAAAATTGTAACAAACCCAAACCAAGTAACCTGGATATGATGTCTAATTTATTACATTGGAATAAGATAAAGGGAACTTATACTCAAGTACTAATCAATTTATTAGTCTTAAAGAACCATATATATATTATTCCCATTTTACATTTGAAATTAAATATAAAACATGACCAAAGAAAATGTTTTGAATCCTTGAAACATGTTAAAATATTTTTTTTGTATATCCATGTGGAATGAAAACAAATAAATGGTAAGTTAAAATTATAAATAAGTTTTATGTACAGTGGAATATATCATGAGTAAATAAGTCATAATCAATATTTACATTTAATCAATAATAGTAATCTCATCGATAAAAAAAACTAAATTGTATATAAAGGAAATTATTAATGTTGGACATCATGATATTAGACATGATGATATCATTACCCTAAATACCTTATTCTAATAATGTTTAAAACTATTTTAGGAATACATCAAAAAAACATTTCATTAAGCCAACAGATTTCTTCCACGAGACTTGGTGATTCATCAACAGGATATAAAGTTCCTAGCATCACCTATCACTATATGTCCAATAAATTCCTTATATATTTAATTATCAATTTAATTTATAAACTATATTACTTAAAAACAAATACCCATATTGAATATATAATATTGAATATCAATATTTCCCTGATCGATCAAATAACTTTCAAAGTAAAAAACTGTATATAAAACAGATATATGGTGTAAGAAATAATCATATCCATGACAAAAAGAATATAAAATTTTAATATAAATTTAATTTCCAATAATCATAAGAAAGTAAATATTTTCGGAAAAAATTAAAAACAAAAAATACTAAGAGATAAAATATGGCCATCAATTCATCAAAAATATTGGTTTTTGCAATAAAATAATTTCCTTTCATGAAATAAATAAAATTGATGTGAAATATTAAAATAATCGTTTATTAAAAAGTTTTATTTGAAAACCCACTTAAATATTATAGATGAAGATAAAGAGTGTAAAATTGATATGGTAGTAGGAAACTCTATTAATTTCATATAAGTTAAAACATAAAACATTCATTTTGACTTTATATAAATAATGTCAAAAACAAGTCTTTTGAAAAAAATAGTAATACTATTTTAAAACCTTTTAAAAAACAAGGATAACGTAAATTTTCCTCCATGAATAATTTTATTAAATAAAAGTAATTTTTTAAAATAATATTATAAATTATAGACATTGAATAAAAATATACCCGATCAAATTGAAAAAACATATCATGTTTTCTTTTAAATAATAATTTGCATGATTCAAGTTAAAAAGAGATAAAAAAATGAAGAAAATTTTAATCTCTTTAAATATACATATTATAAGAAAATACATTCATTTTTTGAAGGATCTATCATAATGTTCTCTCAATGAAAATAAGAGTAACCCTAAATAAATGGGATCCAAAAATAAATTTTTACCTATTTGGTAACTTTATAATTGTAACACTCTTGAAAGAGTAAACTTGAAAAGAAAATTTTAACATAATGAATAAATATATATTCATGGTAAATACATCATAGGGTAATTATATACAGGACCTAAAAATAAATAGGTGCATAATACCAAATAAGTCTCAATAGATTGGAAATTGATATGAAATCCCTTAAAATATCGTATCATTGATGTTAGAATTGATCAATGTAGTTATTATGTGTGAAAAATTAAAAACATAAAATACAATTGTAAGTAAAACATCATACAATAATATGTCATTTCACACATGCTCATGGCATAATAATGTCAATGAAGAAGAATTATAACCCAATGAATGGAAATTGAGCTAAGAAAACCATTACCTCATGTCTCCCATTAGGTGAATGCTCTTTAAAATCACATATAATGGTTTTAAAAATGTTATTAATTCATAAAAAAACATATTCATATTTAAAATTTCATATATGATATTTTTATAACATTTTATCACCCATTTGTGAAATTTTTTTCATTATTATAATTATTTTGAGTGTTAAATGCTTTATTTTCTCACGCATGTTTTTTCATGGAAGCTCTAGTCATTGTACTTTTATTTTGGTTAAATAAAATCCATAATTTTAATGAATATATAAAAATATAATATATATTATCCTTATTCCTATACATGTAAATTAGAAATGAAAAACGGATCACATCACTTTATAGAGGTGGTAATCCGCACCTACGTACAAGGGAAGTTATCATTGTCTAGTGGATTGGAAGGTAAGAAAGTAGATATGGTATTATTATTATAGAAGAATAATTATTTCTTAAATACCATATATGTTTATTATTTTTATATTTTTAACCATCCATGTAAAATGGGGATGAAAAAATAATTACACCTCGATGTAGACATGGTAAGGTGTATATATTCACAAGCAATGTTTCCACTTTCCATAGGATAGTAAATATATAGAAAATGGTTTTCCCAGAATAATAATATCTTATTATATTGATGATACTAGAGTTATTATTTTATAATGGGAGCAAAAAATTTAGAAGATTTAGAAGAAGAAATATATCTGAAGGAGTCGATAAAGATGATTACCTCTTCTTTGATATACTTCCTTTACATATCCTCTTATGGTACATTGGATTGGTATATTGGAAATAATATAACCTATAAAACTTTTCTTAGTATGTTTAAAAGTGAAATGGGGAGTTTTGTGACGAACTAGGTCTCTTCAATGATGTGTAAAGAAAAGAGAGGAGGGGTATCCTTTTATAATTAAGGGGAGGTGTTCAATTAGAATTACATATAGTATTAAATTAATATAAATTAATTTTTATGGAAAATGGTTGTAAATTAATTTATTTCAAAGATAAGATAATTATTTTTCAAAAACATCTCATCCAATAATTTTTATTAAATTTTTTGTTATTTTTTCACCGTTATCTCTAAATTTAACCCCCCCCCCCCATTAACCCTTATAACAATTACTGTAATATAAATGTTTTTTACACTTAATGGGTCGTGAATGTTACAATAAAATGAAAATTGAACAATAAATGGTCAATTTATTAAATTCTAGAAAAAATAAAATCCCCTTATCATAGTTCAATATTTTTATGATTTTTAAATAATTTAATAAAATATTATTTTCATAAAATATCATTAATGTAATTTTTGACACTATTAATTTAATTTTAATTTTAAAAAATTATAAAATGGAAGGGAAATATAATCCTTTAACACATCATTAATATGTTATATTTGTCTAAAAAATTCTTGGGACATAATAATTCATCAAAAAGTTATTACATATAATATATATAAAATCATATATTTTATTTTTCTATTATTTAAATAAATATTAGGTTGGTGTTGCATAACAATTTATGCTAATTTATTCATTTCTAAAAAAGGAAATAAACTTACCATGATAAAAATAAATAAATTATTTTTAAAATAAGATTTTATATTCATTCGTAATATATTATTATCCTTGTGCAGACAAATAAATGAATTTAAAAGAAAGAGATTGACATTTTGGAATTTTATTCACTTAAATAAATAAATTTCATTACCATCGTCAAATGGAAAAAAAATTAGAAATATTTTAATTTGAGAAGTATATGGAAAAATTCATCCCATTCAATTCAATAATTTAAATTTTTGTGTTGATTTTATTGCCTTATCACATTATTTTCAAAAATAATTATCCAATTTACCCTTTATCGATGTAATTTTTTTACCAAGGTTACTATTCGTAAAGCCTAAAAATAAAAGGGGAATATTTACCCAATTTTTACCCCATGATTAAAAATTTGGTATTAATTTTTTAAGATTCATTTTACACAAGTATTAGAAATTAATTTTAATATAAATGTGTAAGACACAACAAAAGAAAGTTTTTTAGAATAATTTTTTTTTATTTATAATTAAAATATATCAAAATAATGGAAATTGGTGATTATATTATTCTAAATAAAATGGATATTAATTAAATTTAATACTACAACACAAAATATCATTTTAATTTGAAATTAATTTAAATGATATTGTTTTAAAATCAATATTTTCACTATTCATTGAAAAATAAACCATTTCAGAAAAAATCCAAAAAATTCACCCAAATTTAAATATGATATTATGAATTTAAAAATGTAATTAATTTTAGAAAATTAAATTTATAAAATTTGAAAATTTAGGTTTTAATCACATTCTTTAATAAAACTATATTTATTGTGTTATTTCTTCTTTAAAAAATAAAATCTTAATATATTGAAACATGGGTGTTACAAACAGTTGTAGAGACGTATTCCTCAAATGCTTAAGGGGTATCTCAACCATATTCTTCTTCTCCCTCTTCTACCTAAAAATCATCAAAATATGATGATGAAGTATAAATTTGGGATATGTAATATGATATGGGAAATTTTATCTCCTTTAAATGGTGAAGATGTGTCTCTAAATCCATAGGGTGATGATGGGGATAAATCATTATCATGGGAATCTTGAATATTTTCCCATTCCTCCCTACTATAATCGAGGGTTGAATTTATGCTGACATAATAGGATTTATATCTATATGTGGGGATGTTTTCTACTTCTTTTTATTATGATTACTCATATTTTGGTCCTAAAAAATATGATGTTGGGTTATCTCTGTATTCCATGGACTATGAGGGGGTATTTTTTCAAAGGGATTTTTAACTTTTCCAAGGCCAAATCCTTCCTTTTTATGAATATTTTTATCTAATGTAATAGATTTTATTTGTATGGGAGGAATCATGGCCATTCCCTATTCTCATATCCTTCTATATGAATTAATATTGATTTTCGGAAACATATTTGGTTATGTGGTGTGACTATATTTTAAACTCGAAATCCTATTAATGAACTCTAGAGTGTGGTTAATGTACATAAAATGTGTGGTTTCTTTTTCCTTTATTTATGGGTATTTATTAATGGAATTAGTTTCCAAAACAATATATGAAAATAATATAATCCAATTATTTTACCTTTCAAACTGGATCCACATAAACAAATGAATTCATAAATTTGAAGTGGTTCCTTTGGTCTAATTGATGAGAAGTAAATGGTGTTCACTTATTTCATCGAATAGGTTGATGAGATCCATTTTGAAGAGATTGGGAGTAATGACATGTATATAATTTTCTATCCATAATTTATTCCCATTAAACATATATAACATTAAGACAATATATTTATATCCACATTATTAAAAGGGTTTTTATCACCATGTAAAAAAATTGACTTGTCAAATGACAGAATATTTGAATCACTGGAAGTATGATTAGGTTATGCTAAAATACTATAAAAACATGGCCTCCTAACATGATGTTTAACTCTATACACTATAAAATTACCATGAATTTGGATTCAAGTATCATATCACTAAACTGATCTCTAAGATTGACCCTCATTAGTGGTTTCTTCTCACTCATGTTATACCCTTGAATTTTCAAATTGAAGGGAGATAGGTCAGCCTCATTATAGCCCAAGTAGTGGAGGATTCAGACTAGTATAATATTGATTCAATAACCATTGTCAATCATATCTCATTGTATATCAATATCACCTAGCTTACAATATATATCTAAGGGTCTTATGTGTCCTTATATAGAAATCTCTTGGTCTAGTTCTATAAAAGATAAGGTTGTGTGATGTTTATAAGAATAGATCTCAATATGGTATTACTCAACCACATGTACTTCAACCATAAACTCTTCAATGATTATAAGGGGTTTAATAATGGATTCCCTATGTTTGGTTTAGATATAAAGTACATAAAAAATAGAGAGCTTGGATAGAATTCTAGTGAAATGATTTAAGATATCATACTCTTAAATTAAGGGTCTAATCTTCCTTTCATGTTATCTCTACCTAGTTTGATTCTTGGATACTAAGGCTTCTTTTACTAGTGATCCCCTTCCCTAGAAAATATTTATGGAAATTTTTGTGGTTGATGGGTTAAGCTGGTATTTCCTTATAAATTTATGATAATTATTAGAAATTTGTATTTTTTCAATAATTCTTCTTATATGATAATATCTAAGTGGAACCATGAAGGCTTGGGAGAATATTATTGCTCTTATTAATCCCATTAAAATTCCTTTCTCTGGGTTTTTATATCATATAATAATCCAGTAGAGATATTTCATGATAGTACATTTCCTTATAGACCTTTTCTTAATTGAACACCTCTTTCCCTATGATCGCATTCTATTCCTATCCAATTATGGGTAGGAAACTTGTGTAACTGTATATATTCTTTATTGGATAAGGGATCTATCATGTGGATAACATTAATAAAACAATATTGTGACTCTTCATCAGATGAGAATCTCATCTAGTGGGGTGGTGCCTATCCTCTAGGAAATGGTAGTATGAAGTGTGAAAGGGTTTGTACTGAATTTGGTTCTCCTAATTAATACTCCTATTACTTGTTTCAATTTTTTGGGTTACACCATCTCTTAGAGTATAGACATGATAAAGATATCAACTCAGGTATTGTATGGGAAATTGGTGTCTCGGCTAGCTAATTCAGTTTCACCTGATTATAGTGTGTGTCTAGAAAATTGATTTCCTACCCATACAGTCATTGAATATATATTCACATTTATTCAAAACAAATTATATATCACCCTTATACTTCTAATGAAACAATATAATTATGTGTCACGTGAGGTATGGTTTTTCTCTATTTTACATTTTCATATTTTTCTATCATAGGAGTATATCCTTAAAGAAAACTATTATTGGATATTATACCCAAGTATCTAATGGAATGTGAAGTTATTTTGGTGTCCTTTCAACTAAATTCATTATGATTTTTAACCTTTAGGAGTTTGAGGAGGTCATTCTCCACAGTCGTCATGAAGTATCCTATAACCTTGTCTCTTTAGAAATAATAGGTGTTATTGTTTTGATCCTAAAAAATTGGATGATTTCATTCATTACATTCCTCATAATGAGGATATTTTTATTTTTTCTATAATTCAATAGAGTTTTCCATATGATATTTTTAATTATTATTTCCTTTAATAGAAATGGGATCTATTAAGAAAATAATAGATTTAGTCTCCACTCTACTACATTTTTTCTTGTGCAGAAGGTGGCGGGAAAGACTTCTCCTTAGACCATCATTTGTAACCCTTTAATAACATCACAACTACTAAATGGTCTCAGAATCTACCATGATATTTCCAAAAAACCATCAATTTCATAATCTCATCACCAAGATTTTCTATACATATCTCCAAAATATTCTCATGAAGAAGTTGTATGTTTAGTCAATAGTTCAATCCCTTCCAGTTTGATATGAATATTGTCACCCTCTCATTTTTGTTTTTCTTTAAATTTGAGAGGTAAATGAAAGTTTTCTTCATTGTTTTTGAGATAAAATTGTAAAGTAATTATTAATGTAGATCCTCACATTTGTAAAAAATCTATTATAAAAAAATCATATAAACAAAAGTTAGTCCTTCCAAGGTCTGAATGGAGAACCTATGTTTTTTACCTATTTTTTCCAACATTCCCATAATAGGTCCAAACCAAGAAATGAAATGTGTTAATTGATTCTCTAGATAATATATTCCATTGAAAATTGGGAATGTGGGATTCCCAAATTTAGGTGAAGGATTAGCATTTTCCACCAAATCATGGTATGAATTCTTCAATAGATATACTATTTCACGTAGTCAAACAATAGACTTCATTTAATTAGTAAGGGACTCAATGTAATCAAGGATTTATAAATGTAGTGTCTCCTATGATGAAACATTATTGGAAGCAGTAGTAATAACCTAGTATGGTCATTTATCATGTGCTGAAAATGATATCCAGTTTTAACTATCCAAGAATAGCCAATATGAAACCATGTCAGTTATCTAAGTTGAGGGAATTCCTCATAATATTTGTAAAATAGGTTTAGATAAACCTATGGTCTATTCCTATAACTGAATATATGGATAAACACTACTATTATGGTTTGAGAAATCCCTTCCCATTGAATATATACCAAAGTAGAGAAATTATCTTCACCCTAGGAATATTACTTAGTAAGAATATTTCCTTTGATTAGTTTTGTATTGAGATAAATCAATTCATCCATTCTAATATCATATTTTCCAAGATTTTCCTCAATTATAATATTTTCAACTTACTTGGGTGGTGGTTAAGATATGGATATATCCACACCTTTTCCTTTCTCTTTAGTTAAACCACACCGTGTAATATGAAGTGGTCTATTTAGGGAAGTTCACTAATTATGAGACAATCGTTGGTTCTAGGTGTACACTCCTTATTCATCATTGAAGACCTTATCTTGGGAATAAATATACTTACTATGACCCTCAATTTTAGTGTTGTTCTATGATTTATTTACAAAACTAACAATAATGTAATTTAATAATGTATAAAAAAAATAAAATAATCACATCATTATCTTCCATAGAGTAGTAAGTTTATTTTCTACCCTTTCAATATCCTTTATGGGTTAGGTTATGATCCTCTTTAATATTTTCCTTATTATTAAGTTTTTAGTCTTATGGTCCCCTATGAGGATTCAACTGCCCTTATATATTTATATTGTCATTAATATATCCATTTATGATTTTTACTGAGTGTTTCCCTAATGAAAGAGAAGGATTATACCAGGTGGGAATTGTGAAACTATATACTCTTATGGATATTCCTCAATCTTAGAGAAGATTGGTTACTTTATTTAGGGAGAATAAAGTAATATAAATGTCCCTAGACCTATATTATATGGTTTACTTGGTTCTGACATCATCACATATTATATTATTTATAGATTTGATGACCAAGGGGTGGTGGTTGTGTTAAAATTAACCCTAGACCTGTGTGTGGGGTTATAAAAGAAATGTAATAGTGGTAGTTGTTATTTTGGATTTCTTGATCTTTTGGACCTTTACCTTTCAATATTTCAAATGCATTGCATTAAATTGATGTGATTTTCTATCCATTGATGGTTGTTCCATGATTATGGTCTTTTCTTGCCTTATACAGGATTTACACTTGACATTATTGGAAACCTAATATAAGATCCTATCAATTTCATACATGCATAAATTATACCATTTCTAGGACTTTATAATGATAGGGAATCACTTGATTATATATCATGAAAATATATGGGCCTAGTATTTTTTGGAAGTGACAAAAATTCATGTTATTCTCCCTGATGAACTAAATTATCTAGAGACAGGGGTGAAGTGTAAGGATCCATATTCTCTTAATAATCTTATATGTATATCTGATGGAGAATATATTATTATTTTAAGAAGATTATTCTTACTATTGAGGGAGGGATATTAGTGGTCTCCCCATTTCCTTCCTTAATTTTTCATATCTTACATCCCAGAGTAAATCCAATTTTATTTTGAGGTAAATATTTCTTATTGTATTGATGTGTGTTGAATAATCCCTATAAGACAAATACTTTATCTTGAGATGGTGGAGGGTTTCCCATATATTGAATTATAGATAATTTATGCACTCGTCTATTAATTTTTCTATAACATCATACCTAGAAGTATCTATGTCCTAGAGCATAACAAGTATATCACCTTCAGATAGATCTTTTAATATAACCATGTTTTGTACCTCATCTCTTGAGATAGATTCCATGACCTAATTTGACCACACAGGTTGTTTCCTTATGACCTTATCAAAGGAAATGAGGTCATCAAGAATTTATTTTGTTTCATCAAAGGGGAATTGATCTAAAGGTAGTGTATACAAGGACTTCCACCTCATACTATCTATTGGTTGAGATGAGATATCATTAATAAGTGAAACTTTTCTTGGTTTATCAAGAAACATCTCTTTATGTGCCTCTTAGTATGAGGGTGTTCTCAGTATATCCTCAACAATAGGATGATCTTTATATCAAAATGGGATATCATAATAGGGATGAAATTCCTGTTTAATTTCATTGGGAGGATTTCAATGGATATCTTTGTATTTATAGTTATAGTGAGTGCTTCTATTTTGGATTTATGTATGGCTATAATGAGGACTTTTACAACATATTATCTAGGGAGGACCTCTAATGTAGATGATTTTACCCCTATAAAGATGAACTTTATGCATGGTAATCTGGGGATGACCTCTATACCTAATGATATCTATGTCACTGGGAGGACCTCTATATCCATAATCTCTTTCCTCTATTGATGGGGTGTCAGTTGATTCTTGAGATACTATTGAGAGGCATTTGAGGCCCTCAAGAATATCAGCATTGACAAAGGTAGTAATTAGAGCTAGTTCACAATATGTGTGTTTCAATTAAGGATACCTACTAGATCCTCATGATCATGTGACTACGGATGGAAACTCAATCATGAGAGTCACACGGTTTGAGAAAAAAATTTCTTTCATAGGAAGCCCCTAATTGACCTCATTCCCTTCATTGAAATGTGTTGATGACATTCTTGGGGAGATTCCATAATATTCAAGATTGCCTCTCAAGTCTAAGAAAACATGGTAACAATCTCCCATTACTGATATTCATGTATAGATTTAATATGATAATAGGACTCCTAGGTGTGTACGGGAATATGAGTTTTTTCCTCAATGAGTGCTATAGGAATATTGGTGTGTACTTTATGCATGAGGGGGAAAATATGAACTGTACCTAAAATCATTGATAAAAATTATCATTGACCTCCTATGGTAGGAGTAGGAATATAATCCTTCTCTTGAGTAGCTACTGAAATATGTCGATGTGATATTCAAGTGTTGTCAAGGTTAGGATCCAACCCTAAACAGATTGTAATTATTTTTCAGTGAAATCAATTAAGAATAAGAATATGAGTCAGATCCAATTCTTCATTCCTCATTGGGATATATTGATTATCCTTTTGAATGGGGGAAGGAATATGATCCTTCTCTTAAGTTGATGCTGAATTATTTTTTCAAGATCCCTATGAAAACTGGATCCGGAATATTGAACTACCCTCTAGTAAATTTCCAGATATCTCAACAGTGTCCCTCTAATACCACTACCTATATATAATGATAGATCTAAAAAATAGGATCATGTATATATTTCCACCCTTATGTTACTACCAGAATATATTGATGGTATTCTTCCATAGGAATGAGGATATTATGACACACTCCAACAGGAGTGGGGATATGAGCCCACACTATTCATCTATTATCTAATAGAATATGTCAATGCGATTAATCAGTGGGGGACATGATATATAATTTCTAACAATGTGTCACTAAAATATTTCAGCATTTTTCTTCTAAAGTTATCCGAGTATGCTATAATGTTTTTGACCATGAGAAGGAATATATAATGGATCTTTGGATACAATCAGTGTATACTAACTATATCAATTTGGTGTTAATGGGGATATGGGATAGCTACCAGCCTCTAATAAAGTGTTTCTCCAGGTGGGACCTCTTCCTAGGTTCCTTGATTTTAATGTTGGGGTTGTGTAATCTTGGATAACCTCCTTAGAGTATTCATAAAGAGCGGGGACCACATAATATTGGTGGTGTCTATGGTTTGAAGGATCCCTCTTATGAATCTCATAGACTATAATAATGATGTATATGTTCACATTATCCACCTTCCATTGATAAGTGAGGTAGTTTTTTATCACTCATAATAAAGGATTCAGATGTATTTAGAGGTGGAAATCGATGTCAGTGGCTTTGTTGTGGTCTTCTATTGATGAGCTATCCTACAAGGATTGATAACCTTAACATTATCACAAGACTCCTCTAAGGTTGGGATAAAACTATTGAGGTTGTTATCTCTAACCATAGAATTCACCACTTGATACATAAGGTTTTTGAGTGAATGATGTCATCATTCTAGTCATTGGGTCCAAATATTTCTTATTGATCGTGGTGAATTTATAACTATTCAATAATTTCATTTTATTAGATCAAATGTATTTTTGGTAAGATTTTGATGTTTTTAAGGGACTAAAAGCACAATAATGAATACTAATTAGTGAAGTATCACATGTTTGAGCATGATTGATAACTTTTATGGGAAACATTTCATGTTGGGTTCACCATTTTGTTTCGAAGAAAAAACTCTGATGTGCCTCCTACTCCATGATTATCTAGACTTTGGTTTGGACCTTCTCTACAAAGGATGGTAGTCTCTGGTGTTTCATACCTGCAATAGTTTGGAAATCTCTTTGGTTACGAAAATGGGTATTCAGGATCATCTCACCTTTTAGGTTGAAGTTATTGCCTACTCTAAGAATATTTTACAAATATATGAAATTATTTTGAATCTTCCACAAATCCATATACATGATTATTTACCCATGTTTTAGTAATTAGATCAAAATCATTCCTCAATTTGAATATTTGTATTTATCAAAGTTTCTTAATCAATTGTACTGTATGTATTTATTAGAGGTTCCCTATTGCTCTCTTATTAATTAGTGATATTATGGTTTTAATCAACACAGTTGGGAACTATGGAATTTATCATAGTCCAATGAGGCTTTATATGCTTATGGTGTTGGATTTAGGACTGTGATAAGGCTTACATTGTATCCCTATGAAGTAAATAAGATCCAACATTAATCAATTCCACTTGAAATGAAACAACTTACATTTTAAAGTCATATAACAAAGAATATATGTTTCCTTTTATATTTATGCATCCATGATAGTTTAAAATCCTTTTAAATTAGTGTGGAGTGGAATTTGAATAGATAGATTCATTGTAATAGTTGGTGTGGGACTTTCACATGGGAATCACAGTATAGATTTCCCCATATGTTAGTAATGATATAAGAGAAGGTGTGATGGGTTCATCGGAGATTATATACCTACTGAGAATGGATGTTATGATTCATTTTGATTATATCCCAATAATTAAGAGTGATATGTCTCACAAGGAATATATCCATGTAAGGAAATTGGTTTCATGGAGAGTATAGCCTTGTGGATATATGGTTTTGGAATATTGGGTTTGAATGTTAAAGGGGCATACAATGTATCCTAACAAATATTAACAAAATCCCACATAGTTTGAGTTTCAAAATTTAAGGTCATGTGATGGGACCTTAATATTCATTTTAACATTATAAAGTAAAGATATTATTGTGTATGCTTACATTGTGTAACAAACATGTTTTTTAGTTTTATGTTCCATGATAATGATGTTTTCATTATAAAAGGGTTGATGAAAAAAGACTGAGTGGGTCTTATGCATGGGTGGCCCTAATGGTAAGCCTCATATGGAACATAGACCATCAAGGAAGATGAATCATAATGAATATATCTCTTTTAGGATGATAGATCATTGAGAATATAAACCTTTGAGTAGGATCTCACAGAGGATAGGGCCCCTTATAGATGATTTTAGGATTAAACTTGGGCATCCCTTTGAAGATAGGTTGGGGATTACACCTAGTAGGATGCCCTTATATGTATCATATTTTTACCTATTAATGTTAGACATTGACAAGAAACTAAACATTTAGGGGATATAGATCCATGTGGAACATGTTGCGTCTTATACATATGTCACTGAACGAGTGCTCAAGAATAATATATGTAGATATAAAAAGGTATCATTGATTATTATTGGTGATGAAATCATTAATGGGAACATTTCTAAGGTTATAGTGAGGAATCTCATGCTCCCATGGATCATTGAGTGTAAATGGTTGTCTTAGTCAACACATTGATATCCTAGATGAACGTATTGATCTAGGGATAAACACACTTCCATCATAGTAATAGGAGTTCTCATTATCAATATAATACATTATCATTATTACCTCGAGAACCATATTGTTCTGGAAGGAAACCGCAGAAGACTCCTTTTATCAAAGGAATGTATTACTAAAAGGGTTTCATAATGATGTGTATGGTCTAATCATGTATCTTGGGAGGTATTAAAGGATTCATGGGATAATTACACCTAATAATGAGTTTATCTGGGCCAATGGGTTCCTATAAGTTATTTTGGGAAAACTTATTTTACCAATTAAGGACTCTATAAGAATGAGGGGTTTATAAGAGTTTCATATGGGTTTATAACTTTAATAGGGATACATAGATGAATTTTCACCTATATTTGTAGCTAGGAATAATGAGTCCTTACCCTAGATGACTAGGGTGAATGTAAAGCCCTAGTGGAGGACTAGGGTTAATGGGTTTCCCTAGTAGACTAGGGAGAATATACCCTATGGAAGGACTAGGGTGATGCAGTTCCAAATAAATAGTTAGGAAAAGGTTTCTCCCTACTGGGAGACTATGCAAAACTTTCTCCCCAATGGAGGCTTGGGTGGAGGGTTCTCCCAAGTTCGGGGTAAGGAAATGTCCCACCCTACTATGGACCTTGGGTCTAGTTTCACACTAGTGAGGAACATAAGGTGAAGTTCTCACCCCAGTTAGAATAACTAAGAGAGGGCTCACCACTGTGGAGAGTCCTCCTAGACTTGACTTGGGAAAGTGGAACCCTATTCTATTTCCCAGTATAGGGTATTTCACCATATTCTTGGAGAACATCATAACAAGTGGTATTGTGTGAATGTTTTTAATGTTTTGTACCTTTGGGTAACCAGTTACCCTTTTTGATTATTTTACCTAGGTTATGAGCGTAATTAAATGTTCAAAAGCGGTGGTGGAAATTAGGGTTCATGGAGCTCTATAGAATATCATAGTCTTACAAAAAGTTATAAATAGGGACCCATTAGAGTATATTTATATGTCATATGTGAGTTACAAACATGGAATGACCCGGGTGTACCTGGGAGAATGGAATGGGTGTGATGGTTGTTAGGCTCTAGTTAGCAAAATTCAAAAGTAGGGTAAAGAATAATGGAATGTAAACCAATGTAAAGAAAATGGGAACAATGATTTGGGAAAATAAAATTGGATGCATGATAAGGGTAATGAAGCTAGGTACCTTCTATTCTCCTCAAAATAAACTAACTCACCATTTACCCATTTAAAATGGAATTCCAGCATTCATCTGAATATCGGTCGGATCAACATTGAAATACATAATTTCAAGGATCAGTTTAATACCCTAGGATTTTGAAGTGGTATTCCATTTTCTTGGTGTTGAATATTCAATAGAAATGTATACTTAACCCTCATATAATAGGAAAGTTATTAGTGGTCTCAATTAATTTTATAATATAGCCTATGTCACTTACTGACTTCCCAGATATTGAGTTGTTTCCTCAATTTGGTTTTTTGGAAACATGAGTTCCTCACCAAGTTCTCACTATAGACTAACTATATTGATTTTCTAGCCATTAAGAGCATTAATATGAATATTATTATTCACCATTATCTACTTCCCATAAATTTTATTTAACCATACATCTATGTTCTAATATTCAAAGAACTCAAAGGGGTAATTATCCCTATACCATATTTTGACATTCCCATTGATAGAGTACTTGAGGAACTAATGGTATGATGTGGACACTAGTTTGTGTATATGGAGGCATGGTATTCCCAAAAATTCATTTAATTTACAGGCTTGATGTACAACCATAAATTCATATCCATAAGTGATATTGAATATTTAGGTTCCAAACCTAAAATTTTTTAGGGGTCACTTATTACTCTGGTGTTATGCGTAGATTGTCAGGTTGGAGGGAGACAAGTCATATTCATTATAGTAACAGAACCTAAGGATCCAGATCATGATAAGGTTGATACCAAAACCATTGTCTATTGCGGAATGATATATATCGATATCATAAAGTTTGTCAGATATGTATAAGGTTATGTTGTTCCTAGGTATGGTAGCTTCCCGGTCATGTTCCACAAATGAGGTGACCTTATGGTATTAAAAAAATCCAACCCCTATGCGATATTCCTTGACTGTAGTTATTTCATCCATAAACTCATATGATTTTAATAGGGCCTTGATAATGGATATAATGAGTTCCATAGATAGTTTAAGGGAATCCAAGATTGATAACATATCTATGATGATATTATAGTGATTCAAGATGATATACTACTGGACCTAGGTTGATTTTTCCTACTATATTGCTGCTACCTATCTGAGGTCTTGAAGATGAAGAAAATTTTATTGGTGATAACTTGGCTAGAATTGGGGGACATCATTATGTAATATTGATTCGATTGAGATATCCTTTCCATTTTTAAATTTTTACCAAACAACCACATGTCTCCTACTCATTATTCTTGTATTATGGGGTTTAAACATGACTAGAATGATTTATAATTAGATTTATATTCCCTTTGAGGTTATTTGAGAGATTATTTAAGAGTTTCATCTTTGAATATAGATCTACTCAAAATAATTCCTTTATTTTAGGGTCTACCATGGCATCATTTTCCCCAAACTTCTAGGCCTCAATGATGTGTTCCTCGATTATTTATGTGGAACTTGGGTTTATATAATTATTCTCCATCAGTAAAGGGTTCTATTAAGTTGATGATTTTGAGTAAACCATATTGTGTCTCTTTATAAGATGATGTATTTGTTTTGTGGGGTGGTGATGATTGTCTTCTTTTGTGTGACAATTCTGTTCCATCCAAATATGAGTGTAAGAACCCTAGAGGGTCAATACTAACTAGAGTACTAGTAGGGGAACTTCATCATATGCATTTTTCTGTAAAAAGTGATTTCATCAACCTGAAGAATATTTAATCCCTAGTATAAAATATGTGATTTTTTTCACAACTAGTTTATGAAGTTGTTCCATGAGTATAAGATATGCCCAGTAGACTCATTTTCTTGTAATCTATTCATTATATTTCTATATTCATAAATTTGAGACTTCTAGACACTCCCCCACATCTTTCAAATGGAAATTAGAAAGAAATATCGCATGCACTCATGTTTAACCCAACTTAACCTAGACAAAGTCATCCATCTTATGGGGTATATCCATAAAGAAAAATCACCCTTGTATATTGTTCCATAGAATTTTGTTGCATGGATAGTAGTTTGAATGATTATTCAATCCAACTTAGTTGGGTTTCCTATTATCTAGAAATTTGATCAATTCCTTCAATAAGGATAATATAAAGGAACCTATAAATTGTTATTTTAATAACTAATAGATCATATTCCCCTATTCCATGAACATTAGATATCTTTTATCCATTTTCCCATCCTACTGAGTGGGTTATTATTATCATTGATGTTTAGGAGGATCCACCAAATGATATTATGTGGGACTGGGAACTAGCTCTAGAATCAGTTTTGGCTTGATCTTGATGGACATTGTATCTAATATACTAGTATTATTTCCACGTAGTGATGGTTTTGATTGAGATTATTCATTCTCTCCCCAAATAGAATCTCCCAGTCATTGTGTGACTACATAAAACTCCTATAAACCTTTAATATATCTTAATTTAATTAGTGGTTTCTAAAAAATTTGACACATATTTTCTATGAATATTTCAAATAATTTCTCCTAAGTAAGTTATATATTCAAATAATAGGTTTCTCTCTTACATTTGGTGATTAAGTCTGAAACCCTCCCATTCTCACATTATTTACAATTTAAGATGTAAAACACATATTTTCTCTTCAACATAGAGAGAAACTAGTTGAGTAATTATCTTATGATATCTTCCTAATTGTAAATGAACCCAGTTAGTAGGTTATTATACTATAAAAATGTTTTTTTCATGAAACATCATAGGTTTACTGCTTCTTATTTCCCTAGATTACCCATGATAGGGCCACCTAATGTAATATGCTTTTTTGTATTCCCTATGAAATTTAATATTTGAAATATGGGGTCCCAATGTTTGTGGAGAAGGAGTCAATCCCTCCCATTTATGATATTTTTTCCTCTTCAACTATGTTAGTGTGCATCACCCCTCCATGGATACCATTCATGTAATAATGGAATCAATGGTATCAAGGATTTTAGGTGGAATTGTATCATGGGATGATGTTCAAGTGAATATATAAATGCGATATGGATATGTTCAAATCACATATGTTTTTTATTAATATTAGGATCAATTTAGCCTAGGGTATATCACATCAAATGAGTATAATTAATACCCTATGCAAGAATATTGATGATAATCTTCATCCCTCGATGATAGGTAAACTTATTGTTCAGACCCTGAATTAGAAAAATGATTTCATCCTCCTCTCATTATTTTCAGGGTGGTGTTTTAGATGATATATATTGACATTTTCGTGGATGTTATACACAATTTTAATATTTCAACAAAGTAGCTTGGTGTTGATCTACCTTAACCACTGAAAGTAAAATTCATATGAAGAAATACTATCTTTAGTAGAGAGAGGTTCATTTTATTTGACATTACGTGGGATATAGTTGTGGCATTCTATTTATCATTAGCTAGGTCTTTTTAAGAAGGTGGTAGTGATATGTTTAGAGAAGATCCTAATTGATTAACCTAGATCTGATATCAATTACATATGCCTTCTTCATAGACTTAATTTTTCATTACCTTTTGAATAGATAAATCTTATCCATGTTATTCTATATTTGTGTCACATTCCATTGCATTTGTAGGGCTGACATTAATTCCATTGAAAACTATGAATCATTCAGTATGAATCATATCCTCATCATATTTGTATTGGTATTTATCACCCCTAAATATCCTTTGATTCAATGTTTATAGTCCTTTTTGATATATACCTTTCTTTTGGATCGTTTTTGGTTTCTAGCCCCTACATAAGTCCATCTTTCCCCCTTAAGGTTCCCTAGGAAGTGGTTTGTAGATTTTGGTCTGAAGGTAGTCTCCAATAGCTTCCATTTAATGTTATCCCATAAAGGATATAGATCATAGATTAAAAGAAGCTATAAAGGTCTTTTTTGGTAATGTTCCCCCATATCTAGAAAATACTAACTTTATTATAGGCTGGGTGGTAATAATTCCCCTGTAGATTTGGGATGGGGTTGATTCTACTCTTCCACCATCACATCCTAGTTCCACTATAGATTTTTTGTTTCTAAAGGTGGTGGTTGTTGTAAAAATTCCTTCATCCCTATGTGTTGGGCTTTCTCCTATAATACCACTAGGAATTTTTTTGTTGTAGTTTTTTTTTTTTTTTTCCAATATTCAGAAATGATTTCAATACATTTCCTATTCAAGTTTAGAGATTCTAAACACTAAGGGTTTCTCTATATTTTTATGTTTTAACTTCTTTAAATGGTAAGAATGATTGATATTTTGGGAAACACGATGTGGGAGCCTATAAATGGGTGGATCCCACTTAGTTTTCATTTACTATTCTATATGAATGGTGTGGTTTTGTTTGATATAACAAATTAAATATGAAAACATAGGTCCAAAGACTTGTCCTGAAGTGATGGCATTGCAGGATTTCTTCCTCAACTATCCTTTTTAGGCCATGATCCAAATAAATGTAGATATACACACCTCATACTACAATTTTTATGTCATATGGGGTTTCCATAATTATCTTTTGGAGATCCTTTATACTATTTAGTTGGGAATGTTGGATAACATCATGTCGTTTAACTACCTTAGGGCTCTAGAACATTAAAAAGGTATTCAAGTAAACATGGTATAAAAACATAATGATTTTATTAACATTGTTAGTGTAATTTTTATATGGAAGGTATCTATCCTTGAGGTATAAAAAGGTTACCCATGTGTTATGGTGAAATAATGTTGTGAATTCCTCCTTCAATACTTTGGGAATGTCATAGTAAAAAGTAAAAATGGGTGACGACACGAGTAGTATTCTATCCTTGTCTAGCTCTTTCCACATGACCATGAAATTATCCTCATCATATATGAGTGTTTCCTAAAACTAATTTAACCATAAAGTTCATACCTCTGCTAGTCTTCTAAGAAGAGTGTGATCTTTTATAATTTCTGCAGTTACATTTGAGGTTAAGTGATTTGAGGGGGGAATAGATGATGACCATCTCCCCATGTTATCTTTTGACTAGTACAAGATCATAAGTCTAGGATAAGGAACTTGGTGTAGTTGTCCTCGATCTCTCAAGTGCCTCTTGGTATGAGGTAAATATCATAGATTCTTTGATATATGGAGGACTTTCATGTTGAGAACCGGGGGAAATACATCCATGGTTGATTATTTCATATTCACTATCATGGTGAGGACCTCCAACTCATTTATTTTAATTGATTCGGGGAGAACCATTAAAACCTAAACCCTAGGGCTGAAATTCATGGTTATGCACTTTTCTACCATAGGGATTCTACCCATGGATACTAATTGTTGACGAATTTTCAAGGAGGGGATCTCCATGTCAGTTTATTATCATATTGTAAGGAATACCTCTGAAACTGGAATCCTAAGGAGGAACTTCATGGATGATCTTTATATTACTATCAATAGTACCTGAATAATGTGTACATGGGGGGAGGACCTCTGGTGTTCATAATCATAGTATCACGAGGAGAAACTCTACATTCATAGTTGTATTCTCTTATTGAAGAATAACTAGTAAATTATTGGTCCATAGTTAAAATATGTAAAAGAGCCTCAAGAATATCAGAACTGATAAGGTTAGAGATATAAGACTTCTCCTTGAATATATATTTCCCAAGAAGATAATTCCTTATAGATTTCTTTGTCTAGGAAACCAGGTTTGGGACCTTGATTATAATTACAGTATCATAGTGTGGACAATGACCCTCCTAAGTTGGAAACATCCTAGGAGAATTATCAATTATCACTGAAATATTTGGATGATCTCCTTATATTTGAGTAGTAATATAATACCACTTATACATGTTTATGGTAGAATTAATCTGAAACCTCTCTCGTATCTCTATCAAAATATACTAATGGGATTCTTGATAAAGTATAAGAATAGATAATTCTTCATAATTAATTCCTAAATAGTAAAATAATTAATTTGGATGGGAGTAGGGATATTATTCTTCTAATATTATTCCATGATAATATGTCATAGAGATTTTTAAATAATGGGAGTGGTTTCCATGTCAGTCTTCCCCTATGTTTTTTCTAGAATATGTTGACAAGTATCATATATGATTGTGGGAGTATGAATTTGAGCGTGTTCCAGAGCATTAGTTTCCACAAAAATATTTTAAAGAACCATTTTATTTCTATTGAGAATAGTAAAATATGCATGTTCCTAGGTGTTGTTAGAGTATGTAGATATAATTCATGGGTTAGAGCAAGAATATAAGCTTACTCATCAGTCATCATCGGGATATGCTAGCAACATTCCTAAGACTATATGTGAATAGGGGTATGAGCCTACTTCAATGTTTATATTAGGATATAATGATATAATTCAGGTTGATATGTTAGAAAAATGATATAATACTATTCTAAAGCATCATTATATCACCATTAATGGTGGGAACTCCTCTTGGGTTCCCTATCTTGGGAAATCGGGACTGATATCTTTGAGGTGGACTTCTTGGAATATTTATGATCAGCTCGGGATATGTGTCATGGGAGACAGCACTGGCTAAAATAATCCTACCAAGGAAAATTCTTGAGTATCCACAAGGATATATTCTACATACTCTTCCATCTCCAAAAGATAGGGGATAAAAACAATATTTTATATTGGGGAAAAGAACCCAAAATTATTAGAGGTAGCGATAGATTCCACATTCTTTTAAACAATCCATCACTAATTTAATATCCTATATAGCTTCATCTATTGAAGGATTTTTTGGGCTACCTATAGGGTTGGTATGGAGTCATTTAATTATTACTTCTAGAACTGAGTGTTTACCAATTGGTGTTGAAGGTTTTAGGTTAGTTACAATGTACATTCGGGCTCTAAGACCATGACCTTTATGGTATATAAAGAATAATTTTAGTGCTTCATCTAGTAGTGTGGTAGAAAAAGGTACCACGTGCCTAATTCCAATATTCCCATAGATCTTGTAATTCAATGGTGTGATTGGTGATTGCATTTTGAATGAATGGATTTCCATCTAGATTCAACAACTATAAATTAGAAACTTTCTAATTTAACACCACTAGTAATATAATGTTCAATCAATCACTTTCAAGGGAAAATTATTTATGTTGTATTCATTATTATATTTATAATGTTCCACTATGCTTATTATTTTTTGAGTTGGTGTGGACTTACTTTCCATAGGTTTGAATTATCAGGATATACCATTGTTGCTTTGGGTTTCACATTAGTAGAGTGGATGGGATGTTGGATCGTCCTTTATAGGGGTTCATTCCCAGTGTGAAACTCAAATAAACTTTCAAGACATGTTCATGAATACATACCAATATTAATATTACTTCTGATAACTCTATTTTAGTGATTGATCAAAACCATGTGTCAATGTCGACATTTTTATGTATTACAGACTCTCTATATATATTTTACTTGTGTTTATGATATAGTTTGAAAATGTATAACTTAACACTCTAGAGTTTATCTCAATTTACTAAGGTAGTAGGTGATGTGTGGTTGGAATCAATCCCATAATTGAGGCTCCCTACATATCCCTATGAAGGGTACAAGTACACATGTGGTTTATATCTATATAATGGGGAACATTATACATTTTAAGGTATCTAACAGCGACCAATGTGCTTCTTTTAGGGTCACGAGACCATGAAAATTTGAGGTTTCCTCTATGGTCATACATCCAAGACCTATTTTGAGTACGTTTATATCATTCTAAATAGAATATATGTAATTCTATTTAAATTCATGCAGCTTGGACTATCTAGTGGATACCTCCATTCTAAGGGGACATAGGATGATGGTGATATTGAGGGGTTGTAACTGAACCTCAAAGAGGAGTCCTGTGTATCTTAGTCAATGAGAATAAAATCCTATATAATTATAGTTTCACTATTTATGGTTGTTTTATAGGACTATTCCAAGAAATTTAATGCCATGTGGTATGGATTCAGGTGGTGTGAAAGGGGCAAAAAAAGTAACTCATGGGGTCTCACACATGGGCATCCCATTCTAGTTCTTCTTTATCATTTATGACTATTTATGAAATGTGTATCACCCTTGGATTTTATGTATGTAGTCTTCCTTAAATAAATACTATTCTGAGTAGATTTTTTTAACACTCAAAATTAAATGAAAATAAAACATGATATATTATTGAACTGAAATATTACAATTCGAAATAAACATTAATCAATTAAGATAAGGCAATATGAAACATCATTAAGAAAAGTAAATGAGGAAAAAAACTATGATTAAATAAAAACCATGAACACAAAATCCTTTTCCTCATGGTTTGATTTGAATATAATACCACCAACTATAACAATGAAAAGAAGTAAAAATTCTATAAATAAAATATATATTTTGAGAATAAATTAAATGAATAGGATGAATGATTCAATGTATGTATATAAGTCTATATATAGGAATGTAATACGATTTTAATATATATAGTCACTATAAATATGGATGTTAGATATATGGTAATGATATATATGGTCATTGGATATATGGTCATGTCTATACTAGTATCTAATAGGTACATTGATGTTTTGTAATAGTTAGTAATAAATTAATGGAAATAAAATTCTTCTCTGGTAGAATTTTTTAGGAATGTAAATCTTGTAAATCTTATTATTCTCCCTCTAGTGTAATTTGATGTGATTTTGGAGATTTTTATTCCTTTAATCATTCTTATAATATTTACTTATGATATAATCCACTTTCCTTCTATTAAGGAATTATTCTCCTGTTATGTATTATCATGTTACCCATTTCCTTTTTGATATAATTATGATTTTATGGAACTATGTATGATTTTATTATATTGAAAGAATAATTTTGGAAATGTGAAGGGTGTTCTATGATAGAACTACATTAAATTGGATGAATAATTAAACTCTAGATATGGAATATTTATGATGCCTTGGAAACATGAATTGGTAAGTTTTTATGATACCTTGCTGAACACCCTTGGAAATATAATTGGTGTTTCCTAATAGGGCTCTAATTCATTGGGTATAGAATTATTCTCTAGAGATGATAGGTTCATGATACTATGGTAGTATTCCTTGGTAATTTTTTATGATACTTTTTTCAATGACCTTGGTAATATTCTTTTACAATACCAGAGTGAAGAATTTAGTGATATGCTTTTGAATGTCTCGTGTTTAGGTTATAGCCACATTTCCAAGTTATGCTTCGTGTAATTATTATCATGTTATCTCTCATGAACATATATTTAGGTTATACTATTATTATTCTTATATTATTCCATAATTCTTACCTATGTTATATTATAATTTCACTTTTTATCCCTTACTGACTATCTGAGCTCACCCATTTCTTATGTTTCCATTTTTCCATGTTATAAATAAAAGTAATATATAGATATGTCTAGAAGGAAATCATGTGTAGATAATTTGTGGGATTTTTTGAAGTATTTTTAGGGATTATCCAATATGATATATTATTGGTTAAATATTTATTGGTTAAAAAATACATAGGTTTTGTTTGTTAATTTTTTTTCCAAATACTCTAAAACTATAAACCTTAAAGGTCTTGAGAATTCATTGTAACGAAATAATTTCATTAATTTAGGTAATTGATATAGTTACATACATAAGGATCTATATTTGGTATCATATCATGTTTTATATAACATTAGTGGTTAAGATTTTAGTTGAGGATAATTTAAGGGTATATAAGTTATGGTTGATCATAGTTTCATGTGTAACAGACCATCTTGGTTCAACCCATAATGTCACCCTAATTGTCCTTCCACAAAGCACAAAGCATGTTCTTGGTCTCTAAGGATTTGAAATAAGCATTAGGGTTCCATATAAAGAAACATGGGAGTGATTTCACCCTCAAAGACATATGATAATATAGAAACAAATAGATTATCATAGAATATATCTAGTATTTATCATATATTAAAAACAAAAAAACCACAAAGGTCACATAGATAAATTGGATAACAAGGTCTAGAATAAACAAACTAAAGACCATGAATATGGAACCTGAATAAATACATGGGTTTATCTCCTCGTGACAAGATTCCCCCACTATACTAACCCACTAAAATGTAAGATGATCCAAGAGAGTTTTCCACTACATAATGCTATTCATTTTACATGTATCCTGCAAGACCAATGTTGTAAACACCCAAATAAAAATTTATGTTGTGGGTAATAAATATTATTAATATAACATCATTAATATATAAAATGTATATCCACATGAATCCATCATTTTTTTTATATAAAATAGATTTCTAAAACACTTCAAAACAAATAATTTTCCATATAAAATCATCATTACACTTTATTTTTCAAAGACATGTCATATTCAAATAAATAAATAAATATCACATAACATATATCCATGAGGTATAAGTAGATGAATAAAATAGTTTTCAATCATCAATATCTAGATCAAGTGAGATAATAATCAAATCAATAATCATGTGTGTAATATAAATCCACAAAAAATCAAAAGGAAATTCGTGATATAAGGTTGTACATAACTAAAACATTCCAAAGGAAACTTGTTAGCATAATTGAATCCAAAAGATCAGGAAGCTTAGTTCCTTTGATAGGATACTCACCAGAAACCATGGAATCAAGAGGACTTACCATAGTGATATATTAATCCACTTGGGATCGTCTTTGTTATGATTACCCTCATACCCCAAGGTCTCCTAATATACTATATATCACTGTTACATTTCAGGAAAAAAATTCCTATATTTCATAAAACATTTTCAATTTTAATGGAATATCGATTCCATGATTTAAAACCCTTTTTCGATTTAAAATCCTTTTTGGGGTATTTTCTCAAACACATCATGAGGATAAAATCACATTTCCAAAGAAAATCCATTTTGAAAACCTTTTCAATTTTCAACAAAGAGAAAACAAAATTTCAATATTAAATTTTATAAACACAACAAATGGAAAGAATAAAAACACATATAATTCCATGTAATAGACCATAGGATAGAGACACCTACCTCAAGAACAAATAAAACAAGGTTTCTTTTGAAACTGATGATTGGAATAGAAGAGATCTGATCCTCACAAGCCCAGATCTACAAATATCAATCCAAATATAAAGGTAAACACCCTAAGTCTCTATTGGATGAGAAATTTATTCCTAGAACCCCTTATCGAAACATGATAGAAACATAATTTATTCCCAATGGGAGATAAAATTTAGTTTAAGAGAGTGAAACTGAATCAAAGGATGTAATAAAACCTCCAATTTAGGTTGCAGGAAACTAGAGTAACTACCCCCAAATGATCAGGCATGATTTGGAAATTTAAAAAAATCAAAACCACTTTCACCACACTTGAGTGTTACACACCATATTTCCATGTTCTCTCCTAGGAGACCATCCATTTGGACCATCCACACCCTAGCCTCGAAACACATGATTTTTTGATCTGTCCCTAGCCTCCAACATGCCCATGGTAGGGCTTATTGATCATGGTGCACAAGGAAACCACTAAATTTCCACTCCCAGAACCACACCCTATACTAGGCTTGGTGCCTCAAGATTTTTTACATAGGAGGCCCAAAGACCCACCATTATGATCGTGGTACAACCCATTTTTCTCCAAAAAAACATGAAAACCACTTTTTAATCCATCATCCACCTCCAACCCTTTAAAATTTAAAAAGAAAAGGATAAAATTGGATCTATAACTTATTCCATATACTTCCAAAATAAAAATATTTATTTATTTATAATTTATAGAAAAATATAAAATGGGAAGTGGGGGTTCAGAAGTCATTGGTGTCTAAAGTAGTGGAGTCCAAGAGCATCTGCACATACTAGATTTGCACCCTCTAGGGGAAGGTACCCAAGACATGAGAAGCATGATATTTGAACCCCTTGGGTTACCTAGGAGTCCATGAATTCCTCAAAAACATTACCTTCATGCCATGTATGAGAAATGTCTTGGTGGTTGTTCATCAGCTCCTTGAATCTTCAAATGGTATACTCAATGGACCATTTCATAGACCCATGGATATAGAGGGAATTATAAATGGCCATAAAATCATTTTCAACCACCAAGAGATGATTATTATACTGAGAACAAAGTCACAGACCTATAAGAATTGCATGGTCCTCTGTCTACAGAGAATAACCACAAAAAATCAAGATTAATAGGTAGGAACCACAGATCCCCTTGAAATATCATACCCCCCATATGGACCATGTTGAATGAGACATACATGTTTATTTTGGGGCCCTCCTAATATGGATTCCACCATACCCATATACCCAGTCTACTATAGAAAACATTGGGATCCGAAGTTCCAGTGATAAGAGGCATGATCAAGGGTGTTGTCACACATTTTTGAAGAGAGGGACTAAATCGTTAAGGGTGGTATATGTTTTGATCACTAGTCCCACTCTTGTACCTATGAATACCTAATGTCAAACTACATTTCATTCTCTCCATATACACCAAAATTAATCCATAGATATTAGGTCACAAGATATTCTCTCTAGACGACCGTTCACCACCCCCTAAAACCACCAGTTGAATATGTTTGTACTCAATACCCCCTGTAGAGACCATCTTGTGAAGCTAATAAATTCATTCTATACCATTCTTTCCTAATCACTGTCAAATAAAATATGTTTTATATTTTCAATCATCATATCTCTACAATAGTGACACTTATAATAGAGGTACACCCCCCAAGTTCATAATATTCTCATCAGTCGTCAACACATTATTCAACACTCTCCACACCAAAAACATAATCTTTGATAGTATTTATTTGGTATACAGTATTTCACTCCATTCTTCCATATTGATTTCTATAATGTGTGTTTTATGATAGGCCTTGGTTGAGAAATTTCCCATGGATGATCCTGTGAATACACATCTATATGGTTATTTGTGCATGACAATAGTATCAAATAATGTTTGTTACTATATTTCCAGGAAGGCATGAATGAAATTTCAGTGCGTAGTGGATTTTAGGAAGGTGATGCTCCATACTAGACATCCTGAGAACCCAAGATTTGTACCCACCACGTTTCAATGCCAAAATTGTATGTCTCCCCTACACATGATCTATCAAGAGTGTTGTTGGAGTTCCAAGATGTAAGGTCGAACCATATTACAGGTAGCCAACATACTTCCTCATTGGCTCCCCATTTCATGACTGTATCTGTACTATATAATATTCCCCCAATGTTTCTTCCCTTCCATTGCTTCACAAGATATCCTAGCATAGAGACCCTTAATTTCCCTTTCAATGCTCTTAACATTGATCTCACCCTCAGTAATGGTTCTGAAGAGCCTCTCTGATGCCACCCAATGGTTTTTTTCTTCCATCTATACAACCCAAAAAAATCATCCATCATCGTCTCTATACGATAAATAACTCATTTTGGTACCATGAGTGAGGAAAGAATGTGCATTTGAATGGAAGAGATTGCACTATTTATTAGAGTGATTTTTCCTCCAAAACACTAAGTTGATCAACATATTTTATCTAGTGACACTAGGTTCTCTTTAACCTCTTTTTGATCAGATTCAGAACATTCATCATATCTTGAATGAGGGACAATCTAACCAATGACTATTCTACAGACTCCACCCAATAATGGGGTGATCTTAAAGTCCTCCCATAAAAATCCAAAAATAGAATCATTCGGATCAAAGATTGATAACTATTATTATAGGAAAACTCGACCAAATGAATAAGTTTCTCACAAGATCCATTTATGTCACAAATATAAGCCCTAATATTGTCTTTAAGAATCATTATGGGTCAATAATACTGGTCATCTATCATTGGATGATAAGTCATGATCAACTTTAACTAAGAACCCATCACTACTTGAAATACACTATAAAACTGTAATGTGAAGTGAGGTTCCCGATCTAAAATGATAGCTGATGGAATGACATAGAGATTGAATATATCACACACATAAAAGTGCATGAGATACTCTACCAACATTGACTCGTTAATATGTAGTAAATGTGTAGATTTCATGATTTCATCAACAATCACCCATGTTTCATCATTACCACTATGAGTCTGTGGTAGACTGATCATGATGTCCATGAATATCTCATCCCATTTAAATACTAGAATGTGTAAGTGTATCTAGAAATTAGTAGGTCTATGATTTTCATCCTTCATTATCTAAAATATAATTCATCTATGAACAAAATCCATAATATATCATATTATCCCTAACTAAAAATAGTGATTTCTCAAATTATGATATATCTTGGTAACTACAGGTTTCATGGACCAATTGCATTACTTTCTATCATCCAATAATTTCTATCTCAATTCCATTAGCATAACCATCCTAAATCAGAAGTGAAAACCCCCATCGAGTAGTTTTGACCACTCGAATGAGGTCTCCGCATTATAATGATTTCTAAAAAATCAACAAATGTATGCATCATCATCCTGTCCAAGTTGAATCGGATCATCCATAGATGTTCTATAACACATAAAATTTATTAATACCTATTGTTTATCTCTCCCTTTATCCAAGTGAATCTCAGAAAATGAGATCATCAAGAATCACTTTTCCACTAATTTTTTCATAGGCTAAGTTAAAATATTTCTTATCAAAGAACTTGTAGCTGTGTTACCTTTTTATGGGTTTATGCAATATAAAAAACAAATTTCTGAATGTACTCTATCCATTTTCTTTGTCTCAAGTTCATATCCTTCTGAGTGAATATATAATTTAGAATTTTATATTTTGAATTCACTATAAACCTTTCTATAAAGAGGTTTTGGTTCCATTTATTATGTTCATTCATCACTACCATCACCTCAAGATCATGAGTGGGGTATTATTTCTCATTCAGTGTCAATTGAAGAGAACCATATTATACCACATTTCTGACCTATATCATAACACAACCCAAACCCATACCTGAGGCATCATAGAATACATCATAGCCCAAACATTGATCAGGAAGAATAAATACTATATCTAAATTCAATATCACATTCAACTCCTAAAAATATCTATGGAAATGATCAATAAAAACAAACATTACACCCTTATAAGTTAACTCTTTCATGGGATATAGAATCTTGTAGAAGATTCAAAAAAATATCATGTAATAACAAATTAATCCAAATAAAATCCAGATCTTAAACACATTTCTTGGTTTCTCCCAATAAAACACTGCTTGAATATTATCTGAATCCACTGAGACACCTTTCCTATAAATCTAATGACCTGTAAATATCACCTATTAAATATAAAATTTTCATTTTGAAAAATTATAATAGGTAAAATGTTGTTCAATATTATTAGGATGATATTGAAATTATCATCATGATCTTACTCCAATATAGAATAAATAAGGATATCATCCATAAAAACAACCATGAATGAATTGAATAACTGTTGGAAGATTAAATTCATTAAACCCATAAACACCATATGAGTTATACTAAGCCCAAATGATATAAACATATACCCATAATTCTCATTCATGCTCCTGAATGATATCATAGGAATCTCTTTACCTCAAACCCTCAACTAATGGTACCTTGATCTCATATCAATTTTTGAAATTCAATGGCATCCCTTGAGATTATCAAATAAATCATTAATACTTGGACATGGATATTTATTATTAACTATATCCTAGTTTAGTTTTCTATAATCAATGAAAATATGGACACTCCTGTCAACCTTATTTACAAAGAGAATTATAAATGGCCAATTTGAAATTCTAGGATAAATAAATTCCTTATCCTCAATATTATAAATATAGAACTCTAATTCTTTCAATTTAGTGTGAGCTATATCGTACGAAGGTATGAAAATGGGCTTATTGACCATAATCAATTTTATAGGGAACGAAGATTACCTATAAGTCATAAACCCATATAAATAATCTTAAAAAAATAACTATAATCAATCCCTACTACTTGAAGTGGTCTACTAATAAATGGATCAAAACACCAAGAAAAATCTCTGACAACTAGAATCAGATCAACTCGGCACTATGGGTGTGAGGACCCTCTCTCAAAAATCTGTTTTCCCAATCACCCTAGAATACATGAGTGAATTCATTAGAAGAAATAAATTTTACCCAATAATGATATAAATCATCATATCATTTATATTTAATCATCCAATCCATGAAAATTATTAGATCAAAGATGAAAATATCATGAAAAAGAAAATCCCACATGATTTTATGATTATCAATAATCACTCAATATTTGGGATATTTGAAACCCTACCCTTACATCATTCCTATGGTAATGGAAAGATGCAACATGAGAGGAATGAGCTCCAGATGAAAACCTAACATGCCAATAATCTTATATCAGATAAAGGACTGTTTTTCAATGGAATCAAACAAATAAATAACCATAAAAGATATAATAAACATCATTCCTATTAGGGTAGTCAGTCCTGTCTCTAACTATTTAGGTGCACATTCTACTGTAAAGATATATCCAACATCATCCTTCTCTTTATTTTCAACCTAAGCATTACCCTTCTAATGAGGCTAAGCTCATATATATTTTTCTATGTCATATCTAAACTAATAGTCCATGGTGAAGGTGTATCTAGTTATAGTTACCTAAGATTATATCTCACAAAAATGATGAATATGACTAGATTTCCCACAAATGTGATGCACCCTAGGTGCTTCTCTATAATCATTCCTAAGGTGTCCATTTTTCCACACTTGTTATAGGCCACCTAACTCTTCCTAGATATCTGATGCACACTCCTACCACCACCTCAGCACTAGTCATCCTGCTACTACTTCAAGATATAAAATTAAATTTGTCTACCTCCTACTATCACTGATGATCCAAAGTGTTATGTATTATTATCTATGTCATCCTTATCTAAATATTCATTATCCAAAAAATCTTTGATGGTGGGTGGTAACTTAATATTTAACATTAACCAAATTTCTAACATTAAACTCATTTTGAACTTTTGAACCTTTTTATGGTCAATGGAAACAATCTATGGAGACATATGAACCTACTCAACAAACTATGTAGTAAACTCCATAACATAATGGTCTCCATTCTCTAAAGTAACAAACTATTTTTCCTTCACTACTCTCAGTATCTCAGGATAAAATTGTTGATTGAAGGATTTATTGAAATTAGTCTTGTGTGATCATGATTAAACATGGCTCACACAATAGATTCCAATGAATTATTTCTTAGATAATATAGTGTATAATTTGTGAAACTAATCTTGGAGTTTTTTGGAGTTTTTAGGAAGTAGAAAATACTCTCAATCCTCTCAATAAATTCTTCTAATTCTTGGGGTCCCTTGTCACCTTATAAGATTGGTGGATACTTCTTAGTGAATTCTAATGCATATTCCACCTATATTTTTAGTTCAAATCTCGATACTCATCCCAAGGAATGGATCATTTAGTATATATTTTCCACCAATACTTAGTCAACAATAGGATTCTTCTATGGAGATTGTTCCACAGATTCTTATCTTGAATTTTGAGATGTTCTTCTTAGAGAATCCATAATATGAAAAACAAGAGGTTGGAAACCATATAGAATAGAATTTGATTATTTTATCATAAATTAAATTCATAGTATTAAAGTTAAAATATTAAAACTACAAACAAGGATGTTATATAACCTCATTATTCCCATGGTAACTCAAGTTTTGTCATGAACGTGAGCTAACTAGACACACTCCCATACCGATTCATGAATTTTGATAGTATTATCTCTAATATATAACTAACCCCATACATTAGTGGTTTATACACAAGCATTATCATAGGATTTCATGATAACAAGATCATTTGATACCAATTTGTAATAAACCAACCTGGGTCAACCCATAATGTCACCCAAATCAGCCCTCCACAAGGCTTGAAGCTTGTTTCCAATCACTGCATGATAGAAAAAAGCACCAAGGAATCATACAAATAAATATGGTAATGATTTCACCCTCAATGGATATATGATAATATAGAAAAAAATATATTATAATATTATATATCTAGAATATATCAAATGTCAAAAATAAAAAAATCCACAAAGGTCGCATCCAACAATTAGATAACAATGTCTAGATGAAACAAATTTAATACCATCAACATAGAACCAAAATAAACCATTGGTTTCATCTCCTCATTAAAGCTTTTCATCACCATCCAAACCCTTTTTAAGGAAACAAGATCTATTAGAGTATCCAACTATATGAAACTCTTCCCTTTACCTATATCCTATAAGATCATGACTAAAAACACGCAAAGGAAAAATTAGGGTGTGAATGCTAAATCTCAATGGGATACCACTAAGAGTATATAAAATATATATCCTCATACATCCATTAGATATTTTTATAAAATAAACTCTAATACACTTCAAAAGAGATAATTTTTCATATAAAATCATCCTTTGGATTTATTTATCAATGACATTTCACATTCAAATAAAAAACAAATAAGATATAACAAATATCCATGAGCCATAAACAAATTAATAAAATAGGTCTCAATAATCAATATCCATATGAAGTGGGAAATAGGTATATAAATAATTGTTTAAATAATATATATCCACAAATAAATAAGGGAAATCCTTAACATGAGGGTGTACACAACTAAAACATCTCAAAAGAAGGTAGCCCATATAAGTGAATCAGAAAGTCCAAAAACCTCAGTTCATCAGAAAGACTACACAGTAACAACCATGGAATCATGATCACTTCCCTTATTGATATCTTGAACCACTTGGGATATTATATGTTTAGTTTTTCCCCTATACCCCAAGGTCTCCCAATATTCTATATTTTAATGCTATATTTCAAGAAAACCATGATAATATTGTCACGACCTGTCCTAGGGGCCCGTGATGTGACTACCCCAAGCCTACCTTCCATAGGCCAGGGGTTGGTGACTAGCAACAAAGGCATAATCCCTATAAAAAGGGATGAAATTTCCTTTTAACGTGTATCACACGCAAATCTTGAACACAAGTAGTAGAGTATGCAACTGGAAGTAAACAGTATCTAAAACTGTATACAAACGAACGTGCTGAAAGGAAAGGGGCGGGAAATACAAGCCCAACAGTAAAGTATAACAACTGTAAAGATAGTATAAATAAAGAAAGGTAAATAGAAACCACTGAGTCATCCTCTAGGAATCCCACTTGAAGGTTGGGTATATATGGCCTCCTCAGCACCCCAGACCCATCCATTCGCTCCGTGTATGTCTCACCAAGTGGTCCACCTCCAGGTACCGTACATCTCTACAACTCTCTTCCTCAGTCAGTGATGTCTGTTATCTGCAACCAACACAATGTTGTGCGGTCATATCCCATGTAGGGGTGAGTATAACAATACTTAGTAGGGACCATGAGACCCCTGAAGGTCCCCAAGAATCCACGAAGGATAAACCACAGAAGAAAGATACAATCACAAAGTATCAACCAATCCTACTCAGGTATATACCCATACATATACCTAAGTTATCAATCACAGTTCAGCTCCAACTCTCGAGCCCAAGCACAACCCAGTCCACATAGGAAGTAATTCAATCACCTTGAAGTTTAATTACTGAGAATCAAGACTCAGTTCACACAGTTATACATCTTTCATAGAGTGATAGAGATTATCAGATGTAGTCACTGATTCATCTAAGCTGTCGGACCCACATAGGAAACAGGACCAGTTAAGCTGTCAGACCCACAGAGGATATAGGACCAGCTACTCTATCTGACCCACATAGGATACAGGAACAGAAGTTAGAACTGTCAGACCAACGGAGGATCCTGGTATAGCAGTCATCGATGTCGAACCCATAGATGATTATGGTTCAGTAGTCATCATTGTCGAACCCATGATGGATTACGGTTCAGTAGTCGTCATTGCCAAAACCATATAGGATTATGGTTTATTAGTCTTATTTTTTGAACCGACAAAGGATTATGGTTCAGTAGTCATCACTGTCGAACCCACGGAGGATTCCGGTTCAGTAGTCATCACAGCCAACTCTAGGGTTCCCGAACACAGCACGCTCGTTTCCGGGAGGGTCCGCTCCTAGAGCCAACTGTCGATACATCAACAATCATGAAGTCTAGAGTTAATTTATCCCGTATTTTCTTCTTATAGAATGTAACCCAACGTGACAGATGGTGCGTCAATCGGATGCTCGATCTGAGAGTTATTGGCATTTCCGTTCTAGGGGCCCTGTTGGATTTACGTTCGATCGAAACCCTGTTGTTTCCCAAATTTTACCAAAACTCACTTAGCGTATTGAAAATGGACCGTCTCATCGTGAGGGTCCCAGTTCTGTAGACGGCACATCGATCGAAAGCGTGGTCTAGAAGATATTTGTATTTAAGCGAAGTCGGGCCCGGCCTGTCAAGCCCAGTGGGATAGCCGGTCGGCCCGACCTGGCTCGGCGAATCCAACCCGGCTAGAAGCTCGGCCAGGCCCGCGTTACGGGCCGGTCCAGTTCTCCCGGTAGCTCCAAGCAGCGCCGCCTCTCCCCTGCCCGGCCGGACAGAGCTGACTGGTTCTGCTCGGCACATGTGGCCCGCGTAGCAGTCCGCGGTTCTTCCCATGCTGCGCCTATGGGCACCGCAGTTTTACAACCCGGCCAGCAGTAGTCTAGCCGGTTTTCCTAGCAGAGAGTCCTATGGAAGCGGGCTGTGGTCTTTTCTGCACAGTGCCTCTGGGCACCGCAGTCCTCCATCCAGGCCGGCAGGCGGCCGACCAGTTTTCCCAGCAAAGCGGCCCGCAGGTGCGGGCTGCGGTCTTCCTCCACACGGCACCTGCGGGCGCCGCAGTCTTCCAGCGGGCTGGCCGGCCGGCTGGCCGGTCATCCCACTATCCAGATCTATGGTGACCGGCTCGGCCTACCGCCTCCGCACCTCCACCGCGGCGCGACGATGCCGCGGTTCTTCTCCAGCGTGGTTTGATGTCACTGCGCCCTTTCGACTCTGTCGTGGCCCGCTCGGCTGCGGTTTTTCTTTGTGTCAAGCAATGGCATCCCTTGCACCATCGGCTTCTTCCGTGATCCACCACTGTCATCAAAAATATCAACAAGAAAGAGAGTGGGTCGGACTGTGTCTGTGCGGACCAATCCCTCCTCGTTACATTGATAACAATCAGCACATCATTCCACCAACTTAACGATGTAGAACGGAGGGTAGAATCAAACATTAATGTAACCCCTACCTCGATTCTAAGTATTTTTTTGAAGGTGCGGAAAAATAATTCGATGACATCGTCGAATTTTGTGCCCGTCACACGCTGCCGATTCCGGGCTCAAGCGTCATCCTCGTTCTTCATCAGCGACGGTGCATTCTTCAGGGGAGAGGAAAGGCTCTCTCAAGGTTCTACACAAGGATTATGTCAACCCCAAGAATAATAATAGACTTTCCTATTATTTAGTTGTTAGAAAAATAATTCAAAATATTTAAAATAGATTAATTAATTGAGACGTTAATTAATCTTTAGGTGTTGGTACCATTATGAGGGAAGGTGGAAGGTGGAGGGTTTAACCCACATAAATAAAGGATTCCAAAGGTTTCAATCCCATGTAGGTCCTACCTAGTAATATCCTCCCAAGGGAGGTTATGTGAGGGTGGGCCCCACCACTAACCTTCCATTGGAGGTTTTAACCACCATGAAATAAAAATACGTTACACATATTTTTATTTAACTTATTTAGGAAACCCCCAAAAATAAATTCCTCTCTCGATAATACGCAACTACAGTAAAGGTCTCCTTAAGGTAATACTGGTGCTGTGAGTTCATCGGCATCCTCGGCTTTCAATTCCGAGCACCGGTTCAAAAGATATAAAATCTCGCACGTACATTTACTGAACGTACCTAAATAAAACTTCAGAAATTTATTCCGGGAAAACCGGGCCTCAGAATCAGGCGCTATTAGAAACTGCGGACTCATAAAATTACCAAGTATTTAAGAAAAAATCTTACACAGGATATAGGGGTCTTTACATTCTCCCCACCTCATAGATTTATGCCCCCGTAAGCTACAACACACACTAAGGGAACAAAATAGGGTACTGAGCACGCATCTGAGCCTCCTGCTCCTATGTGCTCTCCTGGAGGTTCCCGTGCTGCCAGCGAATGTGTACAAGAGGAATCAATCATCCTCGCAGGACCCACCCTTGTGGACCCTCAATCTCCACTGGAACCTCCGTGAATGTCGCCCCGTCATCGATGTCCATCTCCCCATGGTCGATGATGTGGGACAGGTCATACATGTATCTCCTCAGCTGAGATATGTGGAAGACATCATGCACCTGGTGCAACTGTGGTGGAAGGGCCACGCGGTAATCCACCTCACCTACCCTGATAAGGATGTGGAATGGTGTGATGAAATGCAGAGATAACTTGCTTCCTCGGACAAATCTCTATAGACCTCATCGAGAAGAGACCTATTAGAAGACATGGTCACCATCCTCGAACTCTAGTGGTCTCCATATCCTATCAGTATAGGACTTATGTCTGCTCTGTGGAGTATTTAGCCACTCTTGGATGATCTGAACCTTCTCTATCGTAGCCTTTACCATCTCTAGTCCTACAAGTGCTGACTCCCTTGGGTCATTCCAGCATAGTAGGGATCTGCAAGGTCGGTCGTATAGTGCCTCATGAGGTTTCATCCCAATGGTGGAGTTATAGCTGTTATTATATGCAATCTCCACCAAGGGTAAGTGATCCTCCCAGCTGAGACCAAAGTCAAGGACACATGCACGGAGCATGTCCTCGAGAGTATGAATGGTCCTCTCAGTCTGACCATCCGTCTGAGGATGGAATGCGATTCTCAAGCAAAGCTACGTCCCAAAATCCTCATGTAACCCATTCCATAACCGGGAAGTGAAATGAGCATCTCGATCAGAGATGATCGTCAATAGTACACAATTAAGTCGTATGATCTCTTGTACGTAGAGGCATCCCAATCTCTCTATCGATCCCTGCTCTTTGATCGATAGGAAGTTGGCCGACTTGGTGAGTCAGTCGACAATCACCTAGATAGATTTGTGTACTATGGATGTATGTGGATGTACCATCAAGAAATCCATGGATATCCCATCCCACTTCCACTCTGGGACCTCTAAGGGCTGAACCAAGCCTGCTGGAACCTGGTGCACTTCCTTCACTTGCTGGCAAGTGAGGCATCACGAGACAAACTCTGCTACTGCCTTCTTTATACCCGGCCACCAGTGCTGCCGTCTGAGGTCCTGATACATCTTTGCCACTCCTGAATGTAAATCTAGAGGGAAAGTATGAAACTCTATCAAAACCTCATCTTGTAGTGAAATTGGTACCATGGTACATCCTCTAAAGAGGATGACATGCACCCACCTTCAGAAAACCCATCAGGCTCCTACCCCGAGGATATTTGAGCTCATCGCATCTCACAGACAATGTCCCCACTCTGTGCCTCTCTGAATCGCTAAGGAAGTGGAGGAGTGACTGTGAGAGACTGTATAAAGGCTTCTCCTTCTCTATCCACAAAGGATATATACAACGCGGCCAGCTTCTCTATCACCTCTCCTAGCAGCTAAATGCCTAATCTTTTACTAAGAGCGTCTTCTACAATGTTTCCCTTCCCAATAGTGTAGACTGTCTCGAAGTCATAGTCCTGGTGGAACTCGATCCATCACTGTTGTCTCAAGTTTAGGTCCTTTTGTGAGAAGATGTGCCTAAGACTCTTGTGGTCAGAGTAGACTGTAAAACGCTCGCCCATCAGATAGTGCCGCCACATCTTTAAGGCGAAGACCACTGCTGCTAACTCCAGGTCATGTGTAGCGTAGTTCTACTCGTGCTATATCAATTTCTATGAACCATACGTGATCACTACTCGCTCCTGCATCAGGACACACCCCAGTCCGGTCCCTGATGCATCTCAGTAAACTACGTACCCTACACCCTCATCTGGTAGCCTCAAGATGGGCGCACTGGTCAACCTCTGCCTCAGCTCGTGAAAGCTCGACTTCCATCTCTCTGACCACACGAAGGGTTTCCCCTTCTTCGTCAAAGCTGAAAGCGGTGCTGCAACTCGGGAGAATTCTGGTACAAATCTACGATAGTACCCAGCCAGTCCCAAAAAACTCTGCACCTCCATCACACTCCTGGGTGGTTGCCAAGAAAGTACTATCTCGATCTTTGCTGGATCCACGGAAACTCCAGCCTCCGAGATGACATGTCCTAAAAAGTGAACCTTTCATATCCAGAACTGGCACTTTGGGAGTTTACCCTATAGTTGGTGCTCTAGGAGTGTGTCCAGTACTACCCACAAATGGTAGACATTCTCTTCCTTAATAGTCGAGTAAATCAGTATGTCATCGATGAAGACTATGACAAATCGATCAAGGTAAGGCTGGAAGATCCTATTCATGAGACTCATAAACACTGCTGGGGCATTAGTTATTCCCAAGGGAATAACCAAGAACTCATAGTGGACATACCGACACCTGAAGGTCGTCTTCGGCACATCCCCGTCTCGAAATCTGAGCTGGTGATAGCCTGAACTGATGGCTATCTTCGAGAACCATCGTGATCCCTTAAGCTGATCAAAGAGGTCTTAAATCATCATGAGTGGGTACTTGTTCTTCATGGTCACCTGATTTAGGTGACAGTAGTCGACACACAGTCGCAAGCTCCCATCCGCCTTCTTGGAGAACAAAATCGGAGATGCCCAGGGTGAAACACTGGGTCAGATAAATCCCTTCCCTACAAGTCCTCCAACTGTACCCACAGCTCAGGAAGCTCAGCGGGAGCCATCCAATATTCTAGAGTAGATATCGGTGCTATCCAAGGGTACAAGTCAGTGTAGAATTCTACTTCTCTATGAGGAGGTATTCCTGGAACTTCTTCATGGAAAACATTCGCATACTGATTCACCACAACAGGAAAACTCGGACTCCGCACATCAATCGCTCTGAGTATGAGACTAGCCAATTGATGTGTGATCGGCTGCCCCCTCCTCTGTTTAAGTCCATCCTGCACTGCAATGGCTCCCTTCTCACTGGTGAATGTGAATCTGGTCCCATCTGTGTCGATACACTGCACTTTGCACCTAATACAGTAAATATGAGCATGAAATGCGGATAACCAGTCCATACCCAAGATGACGTCGTAAGGCCTCGACGACGCTACAAGAAGATCTCAGCCAAATCACTTTCCTCCTAGAGTAATCTCACACTACCGACACCAGTGTTTAATCGTTGAGTCTGCTCCTGTAGGAGTCTCTAGCCGTAAGGATCGAGCCAATGGATCTATAAGAATATTCGAGCTCCGAATGAGGGAAGTAGAAATAAAATAATGACTCGCACCTATGTCTATAAGTACTACAACAAGGGTAGAGTAGACATAGATAGTACCTATAATCATATCTGGTGTGATGTGGTTGTAGGCCTCGACTTCCTGGAACTATGCCCACCTCTGTCCACCAGCTCCCTGTGGTCGGGGTGGACCTCGTAGTGGTGGTGGTGGTGGTAGTGCCTTGAAATGTCATATGGCACCCGCTGCTCGGCCAGCTCCTCTGCCATGTCCTCCTGCTCCCAGTGGACTACCACGTTCGAACCTTTGCCTCTTCTTGGGAGATCCCTCTACTATCTGCTGCTCATCTGCATGGAGGTTCGGGCAGTCATGATCAATGTGGGCCTGCCCGCCGCATGCATAGCACTGCCTGCTCCTCGTATAGCTGGCTCTGTCTCGTGTGCCCCCGCAAAACCGAAACTATATCCTAGGGTCTCCCACCTGATGGCCTAGTCCTCTTGGACGTTTGCGTCATCTATCTACTTTCGGCTGCAGAAGACTCTTCTACGTGTCACCCTTTGGTGGGTCTCTCCACTGGTGACTGCTCAGCGAGAAAATTATCCACTGGAAGGGCTCGCTCCAGCACCCCCACCTGTGTCGGAATTCTTAGGGGAAACGTTGAAGCCCTGATCTCATTCCCGAGTCCCTGTTCGAAGGTCCGGGCCCTGAAGAATGGGTCATGCACCATATCCGTGGAGTAGCGTGAGAGTTCGGTGAACCTTGCTGAGTAATGAGATACTATCATGCTTCGATGGTTTAGATGAAGTAACTCTTGAATCCGCATCGCATGAAGGGTGGATAGAGAGAACTCTGAGCAAAAGAGACTCTTGAAGTATGTCTAGAGTAATGATGCCTTGTCATGCACCCAGAGCATCAGGCTCCACCATCTGCCTGCTGCTGCATGCAGGAGACTTGCGGCAAGGATCACCATGAGGTCGGCTGGTGTCCCTACCATTATGAAAACTCTCACGATAGCCTCCATCCAATCCTCATCTACATATGGGTCCATCTCTCCCCAAAACCTGAGCGGCCTCTGGAGTTGGAACTCGTGCAAAGCACTCAGGCGGCGTGCACTCTTTACTGTTGGATCTGGTGGTATCGGTGGCACAGTGGGTAGTGTTACCGCTAGTACCTCCGTTGTGATGGGGCCCTGCAACGAGGCCTTGTCGCTCGGTGGGCTACCATCTCGTACAAAACATGGAACCTTGGCGGGCTGCCTTTCCGGGGCCATCTTGAAAAGAAACAGGTGTTCCATGGTTAAAATAGTATACCTGGTGAGTTGACACTATGAAATCACGATGAAAATTTTTTCAAAGGAAACACACATGCAATCAGTGTTTTCGTGCATTGATTCGGAGATCAGAATTAAAAGTCCTAGTGTATCGATACGTCGGCTGCCACACCAACACTGTTTTCCCTAAACTGATAACCACACCCAAAACACTTAACACTATTTCTATTAAAAAAATTAAGAGTCCATGTTCTGTGGTAGAACCGACTGCTCTAATACCAATTTGCCACAACATGTCCACAGGGCCTGTGCCGTGACTACCCAAATCCCACATTCCATAGGTCAGGGGCTGGAAACTAGAAAAAAAGTTGTAATCCCTATAAAAAGGTAAGGCATTTCCTTTTAACCTGTATCGTACACAAATCATGAACATAAGCACCAGAGTATGCAATTGGAAGTAAATACTAAGTAAAACTATATACAAAAGAAAGTGTTGAATGGAAAGGGGCCGAATATACAAGCACAATAGTAAAGTATAAAAAATGTAAAGATAGTACAACTGCAGAAAGGTAAACAGAAACTACTGAGTTGTCCTCTAGGAATCCCACCAGATGGGTGGGTATAGATGGCCTCTTCAGCACCCCTGGCTCGTCCATCCTCTCCATGTATGTCTCACCAAGTGTTCCACCTCCAGGTAATATCCAGCTCTACAAATCTCTGCCTCAATCAGTGTTGTCCCTTGTCTGTAACCAACACAACGATGTGCGGGCATAGCCCGTGTAAGGGTGAGTATAACGATACTCAGTAGGTACCACGAGACCCCCAAAGGTCTCCCAAAATCCACGAAGGATAAACCACAGAATAAATATACAATCACGAAATATCACCAACCCTACTTAGGTATATTCCCATACATATACCTAAGTTATCAATCATAGTTCAGCTCCAACTCTCGATCCCAAGCACGACCCAGTCCACACAGGAATTAAGTCAATCACCTCGAAGTTTAATGATTGAAAGTCAAGACTCGGCTCACACCGGTATGCATCTTTCGTAGAGTGATAGAGATGATCAGATATAGTCATTGATTCATCTAAGTTGTCGGACCCACACAGGATACGGGACCAACTATGCTGTCGGACCCACACAGGATACCGGACCAGCTACTCTGTCGGATCCACATAGGATATAGGAACAAAAGTTAGAACTGTCGGAACCAAGGAGGATCCCGGTACATTAGTCATCGCGGTCTAACCCACGAAGGATTCCGGTTTAGTAGTCATCACTGTCGAACCTGTAGAGGATTCCAGCTCAGTAGTCTTCATTGTCAAACCCACTGAGGATTCTGGTTCAGTAGTCGTTGCTATCGAACCCACATAGGATTCCAGTTCAGTAGTTGTCGTTGTCGAACACACAGAGGATTCCGGTTCAGTAGTCATCGCAGCCAGCTCTAGGGTTCCCACACACAGCACGCTCGTTTCCGGGAGGGTCTGCTCTTTGAGACAAGTTTCGATACATCAACTACCATGAAGTCTTCAGTTTATGTATCCTGTAGTTCTGTCTCATCAAAAGGAACCCAACACGATAGACGGTGCATCAATCGGATGCCCAGTCTGAGAGTCATTAGTATTTCCGTTCCAGGGGCCAGGTTGGATTTACGCTCGATCCACACCCGGCCATTTTTCCAAATTTGACCAAAACTCACCTAGATAATCTCAAAAGAAACACCTCGTCACGAGGGTCCCAGTTCCACAGATGGCGCATCGATCGGACGTGCGGTCTAGGAGATATCTGTATTTAAGCGAAGTCGGGCCCGACCCGTAAAGCCCAGTGGGCTTGCGGGTCAGTCCATCCTGGCTCGGCAGGTCCGACCTGGCCGGGGGGTCGGCCCGGCCCTGCCCGGTGGGTCCGACCCGGCTGGGGGTTCGGCCCGGCCCAGTGGGGCGCATCCCACCTGCGAACCCTGCCCGCGCTGCGGGTTGGTCCGGTTCGCCCGGCGGCACCAAGCGGTGCTGACTTTCCATTGCCCAACCGGCCGTAGCCGGCCGGTTCTGTTTGGCAGACGCAGCCTGTGCAACGGGCCGCGGTTCTTCCCACGTGGCGCCTACGGGCTCCGTAGTTTTCCAACCCATCCGGCAGGCGGCCGGCCGGGTCACCCAGCAGAGCGGCCCACGGAAGCGGGTCGCGGTCTTCTCCATGCGGTGCTTCTGGGCTCCATGGTCCTCCAACCCAGCCGGCAGGCGGCCGGCCGGTTTGACCATCAAATCATCTCGCGAGTGCGGGTCGCAGTCTTCCTCCATGCTTCGCCTGCGGGCACTGCAGTCATCCAGTGGTCCTACCGGTCGGCCGGCTATTCGTCCCGCTGTCCGGCTCTACGGCGGCTGGCTCAGCCAGCCGCCTCCGCACCTCCACCACAGTGCGACAGTGCCACGGTTCTTCTCTGGTGCGGTGCAACGGCACTTCTCCCTTTCGGCTCTGCTGCGGCCCACTCGACCATGATTTTCATTGCGTGGTGCAATGACATCCCTTGCATCGTCGGCTTCTTTCGCGATCCACCTCCATCATCAAAATGATCAACAAGAAAGGGTGAGGGTTGGGCCGTGTTCATGCAAACCGAGCCCTCCTCATTACGTTGATAACAATCGACACATCATTCCACCAACTTAATGATGTAGAACGGAGGGTAGAATCAAACATTAAAGTAACCCCTACCTCAATTCGAAGTACATTGTCGAAGGCATGGAAAAATAATTCGATGACGTCGTCGAATGTTGCACCTGTCACACGTCGCTGATTCCGGGCTCAAGCGTCGTCCTCGTTCTTCGTCAGTGACGGTGCGTTATTTTTTGGATTGGAAAGGCTCTCTCAAGGTTCCACCCTAAATCTCCACACAAGGATTATGTCAACCCCAGAAGAATAATAGAATTGTATATTATTTAGTTGTTGGAAGAATATTTCAAATGATTTCAAATAGATTATTTAATTGATAAATTAATTAATCTTTAGGTGTTGGCACCATTATGAGGGAAGGTGTAAGGTGGAGTGTTTAACCCACATAAATAGGGGATTCCAAAGGTTTCAAGCCCATGTGGATCCCACCTAGTCATATCCTCCCAAGGGAGGTTATGTGCGGGTGAGCCCCACAACTAACCTCCCTTTGGAAGTTTTAACCACCATGTAATAAAAATATGTTGCACATATTTTTATTTAACTTATTTAGAAATCCCCCAAAAATAACTTCCACTCTTGATAAAACACAACAACGGTAATGGTCTCCTTAAGAGAATATAGGCGCTGCGAGTTCATCGGTGTACTCGGATTTCAATTTCGAACATTGGTTCGAAAGATATAAAATATCTCACATATGTTTACTAAACGTACCCGAACAAAACTTCATAAATTGATTCCAGGCACACCGGATCTTGGAATGTAACACCCCGAAATTTTATGAAAAATATTCTTTTTAATTTCATTAATGTCTTGTGTTGTACGCTACACCAAAAGGAGCTTTCACAACACGCATCCTTGACTTTCCTTGCATTACACGCAATCGCGACCTTCCTCGATAGCGTGTATAGTACGCAATAACGAGTTTCACTAAACAACAATATGCTATTAAAATATTATTAAAACTAGCCGTTATGAATAGTAATAACCAGTTTTTGAAATTTTGTAAATTTTATTTTTCAAAATAGAATTCATTTTTGGATTCGTAATATCGAAATTAGCTTAGGGTGAAATTTTGGTACTTTTCGGATAACTTTCATATTCTAATGAATAGTGAAAATTACTAAATTTTAATTAAAAACAACTTTTTTAATCGAAATAATTAATAGTGATAAATTATTAATTTTAGTGGTTTTAAAGTATATTTAGAATATATTTTTAAAATTTAATACAATGATGGTCATTGGATGTAATTTCACATTTAAACCAGTTATAAACAAGTTTCAATCTTTTGATAGTTATTATCTCTTAAAAACACGCTATTTGTTTTGATGACGGGAATTAATTTTTAAATTAGTTAATGCAACTGATATGTTTTGAATTTGGTAAAATAGACATCATTTTTGAGTTCATAATATCAAATATAGCTTAGGCCTAATTTTTGGTATTTTTCTGAAAACTTTCAATTTTTGATGAATAGTGAAACCACTAAGTGGTAAGTTAAAAACTGAATTTTGCATAAAACTTAATTTTACCGCTTCTGTGAATGAAATTTCAAAAATCCGAGAGACACGGTTAATATCAAGGACTAAAATGTGGTTCAATGAGATGAAAATAATTTTTGGTGAATAGTAACTTTTTACTTTTTTTTACCATGGTTAAAAGTAAATAGGGTAATTAAGTGTAAAGATGATATTATTATTACCCTAACACATGTCCTAATTCTATTGGATAAGTGTAATTCGACCAAAAACAAACTTAGGAATAAAATACGACCATTTAGGCCCACTTGGATTAGATTAGGACATTTATTATTAATTTATTTAAAGAAGAGTTAAAAGAGTTAAAATCAATGTTTATTTAATAAAACATTTTTAATATGGGGTTATACAGAAGATAAATTCGACTATAAATATTCATTAGAAATATAAAAAGATTTCCTACATGATGGTTTTTTATTTATAATTTTTAAACATTAAATTATTTAATTTATTTATGACACAATGATGATGCAGTAATTATCTTATTAATGAAATATTGACATAATTGATGTTATAAACACCAAAATAAATGTAATTTGAGACTTTTTATGAATTACACTAATTTTCTAGGTTACTATGATATATTAGTGTTGATTTCATTAACTTTTTTCGAACATTTAATTCTGTTATGACTTTCACAAAAATCATATATCAAATAGTGTCAAAATTGACACAAAATAGTTTTTAAATCAAATATTATATTACTAATTGTTATTTTATTCCTAAAAATCTAAGGTTCGGCCAAATGACTTAGATAAGGATATATATATTAATAATAAACAATTTGGGGTTCGTTTGGCATGTTATAGTAAGTGTATTAACCATATAGTGTAAGAAAACAAAAAGACACGGTAAAAGTTAAATTATTTAACTTAGAGTTAAATCTAATTGATAAGGTTAAAATAATAACCTAAACTTGTCTAAATCTTATTGGTTGATAGGATTTCGATCCATCCCCACTTTAGCTTCGAAATAAGACCCTTTGGAACCATTATAAACCGATTTTGAATTTAATATAAAATAATATTTTGAGATATTCCTAAGGTGCCCCTCTCCTCCCTTATAAAAGGACACCTCCTTACCCTCCTCCTCACACCAATTTGAGCACTCAAGATCGGCCAACCCCTGCCATTTTCTCCTCTCCACTTCCCTAGAATAATCCTAGAGGTCCTGGTCTTCTCCAAAGACCAATCTTAGTTCCTTAAGTGGAGGATTCAAAGAGGCGTTCCAAAGAAGAGGTAATATCCATTACCGATCTTTTCAATTTCTTTCTTCTTCCACTTCTTCTTCTTAGGTTGTTTCATTATGAAGTAATAACATCAGTATCACTCATATACTGATATGTTATTATAAGTATGAAACAACCCTATTTCACCATCTATCCATCCTACGGAAAAAGAAATCACCGCGCGTGCGTACGTACGGAATACCGTCTCCACGCCGTGGTGTAATCTTTTTTTTCCACCACCACCTTACATGGATGGGTATAATGGTATAAAGAATAACTATACATAGTTATTACAACATCATATTGATTCTGATATATTGTATAATCCACTCCAATTCAATTCAATATTTATAGAAATGATATCATCGCTCGTGCGTACGTACGGACTACCGTCTCCACGACGCGATGAGATTCATTCTCCATGTTAACCATTTAAGAATGATTATAATGTATATATAAGAAATAATAATGAAATATATGACATTATAAAGCTACTGGATTTATGTATATATATACATATGTATGTCATCTACTTACTTCCATTTCAAGACAATAAGGAAAGGAAAACAGCGTTCATGCGTACGTACGGACTACCGTCTCCATGAACGGTGTTTTTCATTTTATTTATCTACCTATTATATATATATATATACTGAATATATATGATATATAAATCATATTTTATATTCTGGAAGTGAGTAAATCTTGATATAAGTAATAATGATGTCAAGAACAACAAGTCAAAACACCTACGATAAATGAAACGATTTTACCCAAAACGCTTCTTTAACATGGAATTTACAAAAGAACGGGTAATATAATGTCATAAGTGAACCATATATGATATAATAACAATGAATATGATTCTGTAATAAGTCAATAACATGATTTAAATCATTATATAGGAGGTTCGGACACTTACAAAGCAAGTCGGACCTAAGGTAAGGGAAATATCACAATCTCATTTTTATCCGAGATTGTTTATTCGTAAGTATTTACTGGGGTGTATTTTATCATCCACATCCATGTTTCATCAATATGTAATATTATTTCCATCCTATTACAATAGTTTAAATCCAATTTTTACCCTTCGGTGAGTTTTTAGTAAAGAATATGAAAAGAATCTTTTGTCGTTTTTTCGTACGAGGTACTTTTTGACTTTTCCGAAAAAAATACAAAGAATGTTTTTTTAACTTATACGGCATGAATGGATTTTTAAAACATTATTTCCAAGAAGCTTACTTTACAAGTTTTCAAGTTTATTTTTAATCAACTTCTTTTATTTTAAAGTCGTATGACATGCTATGAAAGGAAAAATGTTTTTGAAGAAGAAAGGATATTTTCCTCAAGAATGGAGTTCAAGTGTTTTATCAAAATTATTTTCCAGCTAAGATAATAAAGGGTTCTGTTTTTATCCCTATTATTACATTGATTTGATTATGTTGTAAGTGAATTATTTTTATGAAGTCATTTACCTTATATGATTTGTTTTATGATGTCATGATGTTTCAAGAATCCCATTTTTATTACATGTGTTATGCGATGATGTATGATTTATGATTTATGTGGCACACATAAGAAAGGATTCATTATAAAATGGGTGGGACCTATATCTCCCTCCAATGCATTGGGTAAAGACTTTATATCTCATGAGATAGACAGGGCTGGAACGGTAGGTTATACCGGTTCAGTGAAACAGGACTGAAACGAGGGTTACTCGATTCAGAAAGGGGCTTTGTCCACTAAGATAGTCTTGGCGATGAGTCTTGACTAACAAGAAATGATTTTCCATGATTATGTGTGCATGCCACAAAGTTTCAAGTTTTATGTTATGATTATGGGGATCTCATTTTCACTTCTATGATTTATCCCATGTTATGATATTATGAGCTCTTTTGCAGGTTAAGATTTCCAAAAGCTATGTTCTTATGTATATGATGTGATTGATATTTCTTTTGTTTACCCTTACTGAGCATTTGAGCTCACCCTTTTATGTTTTCTTTTCCCCAGGATATAAAGAAATGTTTTTAGGTAAAAAAAAAGGGAAGATCTTTATGGGAGATATTGAAGATCTTTCACCACGATTAGAAGATTACGTTCTGAGTTTCCAAAGACACTAAACTATTACGATCCTTGTGTGTGTGTTTTTGTTATGTACTAAGTTTTCCGCAAAAGTAATGTAATGTCCATGTACGATAAGCTTCGGGTCTCTACAGTTGGTATCAGAGGAAAGGTTTAGTCAACCTTTGGAAACTAGGATGCGAGAACTTTAGTGAGATCCCTAGAGATATTTCTAAGGTATGTCTAGGGATGTCTCTAAGGTTAAGTATGCGTATAGGTTATAGTACTAGAATTATGCTAACGATCATAGAATTAAACCTAAGATGTTAGATATTGAAGTTACTCCCCCTTTATTATGATTTTTGCCTCTCACACTATTCTTTTGGGTTTTAGAAAATGGCTGGAAACAAGATGATTCACGATAATGGAGGATATGATGGACAATGGAATGATATTCTTCATAATGAAATGGGATTTGGAAGTCCAAACATCATTTTTATGCCGAATCAGCAATCTCATAATATGATCAATAAAGTAAAATTTGGTAAGTTTCCTGACTCGGCTAATAAGAGAAAGATGGAGTTTCATGATGATCATAGAGGAAAGAAAGTTCAATTTCCCCTATGTAAATCATGTGGGAAGAGGCATCAAGGAGAATGTTTCAAAGGAACTGAGATGCTTTGGGTGTGGAAAAGAAGGACACAAAGCAAGTAAATGCGAAGGAAAAGGTTCAGTTAACAACATGGATGAGGATAATGGTATTGCTACGACATCAACAATGGTTAAATGTTTTAAATGTGGAATGTACGGGAATTATGCAAACCAATGACCTAAGGGAAAGTCTCATAAAGATAATCAGTATGGTCGTATGGGAAGTATTTATGTGGATGATGATGAAGAGACTACAAATGATATGTGAGATGAAAGAATTGTTGAAGCTCGGTCAATGGTTTAAGAATGTAGTGGAATGATTACATGTTTATCATGTGTAATGTTGTATAAGTAATCTCATGGCACTATGGAATAAAGAGACATGTAAGGATTGTTACATTGTTGTCTGATTAATGTTACCAGTATCCATGAAAGGTTATTCAGATATTTTTGGAATGTAGATGATATGCACATAATGAAGGGATAAGGAGAAAATAAAATGTTTGATAGTATTCATGACTGATATAAGGAGAAGGTTATATCATGGTTTGAGTATATAGAATTTTTGGATTTTGGTATGTGGAAAGAGTTAACTTTTGACAGCATTCATGCTTTCACTAAGGTTTAATGGGTATTCATATTTTTCAAGAGAATGCATCATTAAAGTATTCACATGATTGGAATGTGACCAACAAGATATATGGGGGATAAATGATGGTATTCACATGCTTGGTTGGCGACATTTCAAGTAATCATTTTCTTTATACTATGAGCTTGGACCGAAGTATTTTAGATAAGCCTAAAGATTTTAATGGATTATGTTAACCATAAGTTAGTATTGTTTAATTATAAAACTTTTTTGATATTATTTATGTGATGTTATAGTAATGTAGTTTTAGAAAAAGGAAAACCTGCAGGACGGGCGACAGCCCATCGCTTCGGACAAGGCTGTGGGAATCGAACCCACAACCGAAGTGCGACTGGCCTTTATCGCCTACCACTGACCTACAGGAAGTCCCTGTTTAGTAGAAACTAGTTTTATTATATTAAGCAGTATGATATATGAAGTATAAGTCCATTTTAGGAACCATATATGATTAATCTCACAATAGAATGACTTATGTATATTTAATAACTTTTGCTAACCTTTTGTTTGAGACAGATGGAATGACCCGTCATTCTATCACATGATCTGCTAACACTTCACGAATAACAAATTCAACTTCATTTATTTAAGAGATGAAGTGGAAATTGTTCAAGGCACGAACAACAGTGAGATTGTACCAAAATAAAGTAAGTATTTATTCTAATTCAAATTCTTCAACTTTAGGGAAACGATCTTGAAAACCAAAAATCTTGTCCTAGTGCTCTTATATCTGATTAATCAGATGGTACCTTAGATCGTCACAAATTTATGGATTTGTGATTGCTAGCTTTTCCATAGCCATGTTCTCTACCACTCTCCATCAGAACATGATGGTTAAATTTCTCTTCCATATCCATATTTTCACCTATGTGGAAACCCAGTGATTAGTTTATTTGGGTAACCGTTACGTTTCATACTTTCGTTTTTAAAGATTGGTTTTGGTATTCCTTTTTATGATGTGGGTTTCGATTAAAGAAACTTTCAAATAGTAAACCATTTATAACCCCGACGAATTTCGAGGGCGAAATTCATTTTAAGGGGGGTAGAATGTAACACCCCGAAATTTTATGAAAAATATTCTTTTTAATTTCATTAATGTCATGTGTTGTACGCTACACCAAAAGGAGCTTTCACAACACGCATCCTTGACTTTCCTTGCATTACACGCAATCGCGACCTTCCTCGATAGCGTGTATAGTACGCAATAACGAGTTTCACTAAACAACAATATGCTATTAAAATATTATTAAAACTAGCCGTTATGAATAGTAATAACCAGTTTTTGAAATTTTGTAAATTTTATTTTTCAAAATAGAATTCATTTTTGGATTCGTAATATCGAAATTAGCTTATGGTGAAATTTTGGTACTTTTCGGATAACTTTCATATTCTAATGAATAGTGAAAATTACTAAATTTTAATTAAAAACAACTTTTTTAATCGAAATAATTAATAGTGATAAATTATTAATTTTAGTGGTTTTAAAGTATATTTAGAATATATTTTTACAATTTAATACAATGATGGTCATTGGATGTAATTTCACATTTAAACCAGTTATAAACAAGTTTCAATCTTTTGATAGTTATTATCTCTTAAAAACACGCTATTTGTTTTGATGACGGGAATTAATTTTTAAATTAGTTAATGAAACTGATATGTTTTGAATTTGGTAAAATAGACATCATTTTTGAGTTCATAATATCAAATATAGCTTAGGCCTAATTTTTGGTATTTTTCTGAAAACTTTCAATTTTTGATGAATAGTGAAACCACTAAGTGGTAAGTTAAAAACTGAATTTTGCATAAAACTTAATTTTACCGCTTCTGTGAATGAAATTTCGAAAATCCGAGAGACACGGTTAATATCAAGGACTAAAATGTGGTTCAATGAGATGAAAATAATTTTTGGTGAATAGTAACTTTTTACTTTTTTTACCATGGTTAAAAGTAAATAGGGTAATTAAGGGTAAAGATGATATTATTATTACCCTAACACATGTCCTAATTCTATTGGATAAGTTTAATTCGACCAAAAACAAACTTAGGAATAAAATACGACCAATTAGGCCCACTTGGATTAGATTAGGACATTTATTATTAATTTATTTAAAGAAGAGTTAAAAGAGTTAAAATCAATGTTTATTTACTAAAACATTTTTAATATGGGGTTATACAGAAGATAAATTCGACTATAAATATTCATTAGAAATCTAAAACGATTTCCTACATGATGGTATTTTATTTATAATTTTTAAACATTAAATTATTTAATTTATTTATGACACAATGATGATGCAGTAATTATCTTATTAATGAAATATTGAAATAATTGATGTTATAAACACCAAAATAAATGTAATTTGAGACTTTTTATGAATTAAACTAATTTTCTAGGTTACTATGATATATTAGTGTTGATTTCATCAACTTGTTTCGAACATTTAATTATGTTATGACTTTCACAAAAATCATATATCAAATAGTGTCAAAATTGACACAAAATAGTTTTTAAATCAAATATTATATTACTAATTGCTATTTTATTCCTAAAAATCTAAGGTTCGGCCAAATGACTTAGATAAGGATATATATATTAATAATAAACAATTTGGGGTTCTTTTGGCATGTTATAGTAAGTGTATTAACCATATAGTGTAAGAAAACAAAAAGACACGGTAAAAGTTAAATTATTTAACTTAGAGTTAAATCTAATTGATAAGGTTAAAATAATAACCTAAACTTGTCTAAATCTTATTGGTTGATAGGATTTCGACCCATCCCCACTTTAGCTTCAAAATAATACCCTTTGTAACCATTATAAACCGATTTTGAATTTAATATAAAATAATATTTTGAGATATTCCTAAGGTGCCCCTCTCCTCCCTTATAAAAGGACACCTCCTACCCCTCCTCCTCACACCAATTTGAGCACTCAAGCTCGGCCAACCCCTGCCATTTTCTCCTCCCCACTTCCCTAGAATAATCCTAGAGGTCCTGGTCTTCTCCAAAGACCAATCTTAGTTCCTTAAGTGGAGGATTCAAAGAGGCGTTCCAAAGAAGAGGTAATATCCATTACCGATCTTTTCAATTTCTTTCTTCTTCCACTTCTTCTTCTTAGGTTGTTTCATTATGAAGTAATAACATCAGTATCACTCATATACTGATATGTTATTATAAGTATTAAACAACCCTATTTCACCATCTATCCATCCTACGGAAAAAGAAATCACCGCGCGTGCGTACGTACGGAATACCGTCTCCACGCCGTGGTGTAATCTTTTTTTTCCACCACCACCTTACATGGATGGGTATAATGGTATAAAAAATAACTATAAATAGTTATTACAACATCATATTGATTCTGATATATTGTATAATCCACTCCAATTCAATTCAATATTTATAGAAATGATATCATCGCTCGTGCGTACGTACGGACTACCGTCTCCACGACGCGATGAGATTCATTCTCCATGTTAACCATTTAAGAATGATTATAATGTATATATAAGAAATAATAATGAAATATATGACATTATAAAGCTACTGGATTTATGTATATATATACATATGTATGTCATCTACTTACTTCCATTTCAAGACAATAAGGAAAGGAAAACAGCGTTCATGCGTACGTACGGACTACCGTCTCCATGAACAGTGTTTTTCATTTTATTTATCTACCTATTATATATATATATATACTGAATATATATGATATATAAATCATATTTTATATTCTGGAAGTGAGTAAATCATGATATAAGTAATAATGATGTCAAGAACAACAAGTCAAAACACCTACGATAAATGAAACGATTTTACCCAAAACGCTTCTTTAACATGGAATTTACAAAAGAACGGGTAATATAATGTCATAAGTGAACCATATATGATATCATAACAATGAATATGATTCTGTAATAAGTCAATAACATGATTTAAATCATTATACAGGAGGTTCGGACACTTACAAAGCAAGTCGGACCTAAGGTAAGGGAAATATCACAATCTCATTTTTATCTGAGATTGTTTATTCGTAAGTATTTACTGGGGTGTATTTTATCATCCACATCCATGTTTCATCAATATGTAATATTATTTCCATCCACTTACAATATTTTAAATCCAAATTTTACCCTTCGGTGAGTTTTTAGTAAAGAATATGAAAAGAATCTTTTGTCATTTTTTCGTACGAGGTACTTTTTGACTTTTCCGACAAAAATACAAAGAATGTTTTTTTTTAACTTATACGGCATGAATGGATTTTTAAAACATTATTTCCAAGAATCTTACTTTACAAGTTTTCAAGTTTATTTTTAATCAACTTCTTTTATTTTTAAGTCGTATGACATGCTATGAAAGGAAAAATGTTTTTGAAGAAGAAAGGATATTTTCCTCAAGAATGGAGTTCAAGTGTTTTATCAAAATTATTTTCCAGCTAAGATAATAAAGGGTTCTGTTTTTATCCCTATTATTACATTGATTTGATTATGTTTTAAGTGAATTATTTTTATGAAGTCATTTACCTTATATGATTTGTTTTATGATGTCATGATGTTTCAAGAATCCCATTTTTATTACATGTGTTATGCGATGATGTATGATTTATGATTTATGTGGCACACATAAGAAAGGATTCATTATAAGATGGTTGGGACCTATATCTCCCTCCAATGCATTGGGTAAAGACTTTATATCTCATGAGATAGACAGGGCTGGAACGGTAGGTTATACCGGTTCAGTGAAACAGGACTGAAACGAGGGTTACTCGATTCAGAAAGGGGCTTTGTCCACTAAGATAGCCTTGGCGATCAGTCTTGACTAACAAGAAATGATTTTCCATGATTATGTGTGCATGCCACAAAGTTTCAAGTTTTATGTTATGATTATGGGGATCTCATTTTCACTTCTATGATTTATCCCATGTTATGATAATATGAGCTCTTTTGCAGGTTAAGATTTCCGAAAGCTATGTTCTTATGTATATGATGTGATTGATATTTCTTTTGTTTACCCTTACTGAGAATTTGAGCTCACCCTTTTATGTTTTCTTTTCCCCAGGATATAAAGAAATGTTTTTAGGTAAAAAAAAAGGGAAGATCTTTATGGGAGATATTGAAGATCTTTCAACACGATTAGAAGATTACGTTCCGAGTTTCCAAAGACACTAAACTATTACGATCCTTGTGTGTGTGTGTTTGTTATGTACTAAGTATTCCGCAAAAGTAATGTAATGTCCATGTACGATAAGCTTCGGGTCTCTACATGGAATCTGGTGCCATCAGAAACTACGGACTTGTAAAATTCCCAAGTATTTAGGAAAAAAAATTCCACAGGATTTCCGGGTCCTTACAAATATTCCATAAAATATTTTCTATAGATATTCCACACTGATTCCATGCTTTAAATAATAGTTCTAATTAAAAACTATCTTTGAGGAATTTTTCAAACACATCGTACACATAAAATATAGTTTCAAAAGAAAACCCATTTTTAAAAGTCTTCTCATCAACACCAAAGATCAAATACAACTTCAATAATTGATTTCGTAATCAAAACCATTGGAAACCATGATAAGATATAAGATTCCAATGGATATACTATAGGATATAGACACCTACCTCAAGAAATAAAAAACCCTTGTTTCCATTGAAAATGGTGATTTAAAATAAAGAGAAATGATCCTCGTGATCCCAAGTCTATAAAAAGAAATCCAAAGAAGAATTTAAACACCCTTATATTATATTTTATGAGGGATAAATTCCCATAACCCCTTCCTAGAACATTCTTGATCTATAATATGATCCAAATGGGATGAAAAAAAATTAATATAGAGAAAATAATTCAAATACCACAATAAAAACTCTCATTATGGTAGAATGTGGTTAGAGTAACCACACCTGGAATATCAATACCCATTTTGGATTTTTAAAAATTCCAAACCACTTCCACCATGCCCTGGGCTTCCCACTATGACAAGGTGGCATCACCCAAGTGACCAATTATAGTGACTGACTATACCCTTGCATTGAAACCCATGCCATTTTATTTTGTATATGGCCTCCAATAAGACTATAATGAGTCTTATTGTTCATGGAACATAGTGTGTCCACCAAAAAACCATTCCCAACACGAGGCATGGTGGATCAAGTTGTTTCACATAGGTGGCCTAAAGAAACCGCACAAACTTCACCATGATCATGGTCTCGTTTGGAACCCAATATTCCAAAACACAACTTTTTAAGATACCATGAACATAAAAACCTTCTAAAACTGAAAAGATAGGGACAAAATGGGCTTCATTTCTTATTTTAATTTTTTTTTTGTGAAATCAAAGGTATAGATAACACATTAGGTTAGTTTTGGTGATAATGAAAATTTTCGGAATATGGATTAGAAAGCTCTAGGAAAAACCATTGGGATAATTATATGGGATAACTCTATGTATAAGATAACATCCTAATTTTATTTAAATTAGAGATTGTATGGTTATCTCATAATTTACATCCATGTCGGGATACTATAAATTAGATACAATTGTGGAACAAATTTACCTAGGTGTAATCACCCTAAAAAGGCTAGTATAGTGCCAACTCAATCTTTCCTCTAGCGTATGATGAGTATGAGAAATACTAAAAATCATTATAATCACTCATGGGGTATATTATTTGGTAAATCACATTATCTTTACAATCTGTTGTGAATGACTTATTATATTATGCAACATCACTATTCTTCCATGTAAATATTTGGAATATATCTAGTAATATTTTCATAGCTAGGAACTGAGATGGCATGAGATTTCAAGACCCAGTGAGCCTGGAATTGATAATTTAAAAATATTAAGTGTATTAATATCTAGAAGATTCATTAATAATGGTCTTAGGTTGGTGTGAACCATGACAGAGAAGTTGTAGATCATACATGAGTAGATGAAGAATAAACATAGCCAACCTAAGTCTTATGTTGACTAATGATAAAGGTATTTGGAGTTTGATGAGGGAGACCATATGTTTCTGAAGATCTCACCTAGATAGAGATTATGAATATTTAGTTTGGGAGGAAATTTATATCTGATAATACTTTTCCCTTTCCAGTTACAAAATAGATTCAAATACATGGTGTAACATTTGGATCTTCCACTATAGTTAAACCATGTACCCAACATCTTTCACATGTCATGGATAAGGAGGTATGTGCTTGTCCCAACACTTGTTATCAGCTGGGGTGTTCTAGAAATTGAGGATGGAGCTACATTTTTAGAGTACTAAATGGAGATTGAGGATCAACCAGATAAGATCCTCCATAGACGATTGATTCCCATGGTGTGTGGCTGGTGGAAGTATAGAAATCTTCAAGAGAGTACTTTGGAGTAGGAGTATAAGATACGAGATCTGTACCCACAAATTTCTGAGTATTTCATTCTATCTTCTTGGGATGCAAAGAACTAAGTTGTGGAGTATATAACATCTCTATTTTTACCATGTAATTATTTTAAATATATCTATTAATATTTCTTCTTTCCGGTGCTAAAATAGAATGAGATTATTATTCCTTGTGAGATCTGAATTAGTATTTAAAAAATATTAAATATATTCATATCACACAAACATATTTTCCATGAAAATTGGAATATCTTCCTAAAATATTCTTTGATCCGAAATATGAGTCCTCTGTTGAGTTTGGAATATGGATTTTACCATTGGTATGACATAATCTTTTTGTGCATCAGGGATTCAGTATGGGCACCACAGTGGGGAAAATAATTAAATAAATTAAATTTTTAATTGATTAATTAATTTTAAAAGCCAAACCTAATGAATATCTATAAAAACAGTTTTATAAAAAAATAGTGGTTGGTTTCCTAATCTTGAAATTTAATTGGGGACTTAGTGGAGAATATCTCATGGATGAATGATGTCAGATCTTACATTGGAAACCAATACACCGACGAAGTTTGTGGATCTTACCGACAACAAAGGCATGGAACCGTTCTTCATCGATGAATTATCCAATCTTGAAGTCGGAAATTATTCTATATGGATTTATTACACATTTATTATTCCCTAATGAACACAAATAAAATCAAATAACATATTGATTTTCAGATCGATCGTGTTGTGGGTGTGAGTTTATTTCCAATATTTGGGAGAAATATTTTATTTGTTTTTTTGGATATTTGATCATAGTTCTAATAAAAATAGATTGAGTCAAATATAAAAAATGGATGAGGTATATTCCTCCTCTTTTGTTTTGTTTATTTTTCTCTCCAGGTTCTTCATCTGATTCACGTTGGTATTTTATTTAGTGTAATTAATCAATATGTCCACATTATTCGATGAAATGGATTTATACCATAGATCAAGTTTGAGATTCAATTAATGAATCTAGATGAAATGGAAAAGAAAATGGATTGGAGTGGAGAATCAATCTATATTAATGGTTTTGGAATTCGATGATGGATTGATGATTTATTGAACATTTTATGATTAGATCGAGAGCCGAATTCCATCCACCAGCAACGGTCGGGATCAAACAACCATAGATTAAATGTTTATTGTGAGATTAGAGGAAGAAATAGGGGTCTAAAGTGAAAGAATTTTCAATAAAATTGATACCCATGTGTTTTGGAAAATCTAGTTATCTATTGAGTGTAATTCCCAGATACACATCATGTGGCTACAGAAATAGGGTTTCCCCTAAGAATGAAGTATCATAAACCATATGACATGACCTGGAGACTCACCATGTACCCTTGTATGTATAGAAATGGACAAAGTACATGGGATAAGCTATGTAATCAGGTGTTGTGAGAGTACTTGAGCTAAGTAGGGTAAAAAAACGTGACTTGCTACACAAGCATGGCCTGAAGTATATGGGAACAGCCAGGTGTACATGGTCATGAGATAATCTACCTCTACACATTATGTACCCCATGGTAAACACTATGTATTTCATGGAATATGTCGTGTGATATGGAAAGGAAATTATTAGACATTGGGGAAGCCAGACATGCTATGTATCCCCTAGAACATGTCAGGTAATTCATTTTGGGAGGTTTAAGGCCCTTTTCCTATTTATCATGGGCCAGTTTCCATAGGATTCATTCCCTCAGTCCATCCCTATGAGGGCATAGTATGAAATTTTGTCTTGATCAAAGGATTTTGATCCCCTCTAAGTGACTTGTCACAAATAAAGTTCTTGGATTTCCCCTATGGACCTTGGTAGGATCTGCTATCATCTTATACCCTAAATGGGGTTTCAGGAATCAGCATGCCCAACATACACGGTCATCATACCATACTTAGTAGGTTAATCTACATTAGTTTGTAGGTATATCCCATGTACAAATGTGTGATCCCATATCTATGCATCGATATCTTCAAACTTTTTATACTTATTTATGGAGAGACCCAAATATCCTGACATCTTATATGGACACCATTAGTTGTATGAGACTTGCGGAGTGAGTTCTCTTGGGGGACTATTTCTGTGAACTCTCGAGAAGAATATTATGTTACTAATGTCATTGTGTCCTTACCTTGATACTTATTGTCTATTTTGGGTATATATGGATTTTTAATTGTTTGCATCATATTTTTATTGGAATATACCTATGATTATGTTTCTAATATCTTGATTCTTTATGCCTGGTGATTTTTTTATTTCATACTGGGTATTTTTATACTCATCCCTACCTAGGATCTACCTATAAATGTCATGTTTTATGAAAATGAATGTCCATTAAATGGGATTATTGGTGGATCAATTTTAGGTAGAGATTAAATCAAGCTAGATAGACAATAGTCCTTACCAGGAGTCACATTTGATGGTAGTCGCATCACTTTTTTTAGGTTATACTTCTTTATAGTTTTGGGGGGACTGTATTTGTCCCTTATTTCCCTCAATATTATTATCGTACTCTGATTTTTGGGATTTAGATGTCAGGATGAATTTGTTTTGTAGTTTTGTTTTCCCTTCCATTACTATATGGGAATTTGGATATGTGTGTATGTGTGCATGTACCTTAAGATAAGGCCTAAAGTGAGTGTTATATGCCTACCTGATGCTTGTAGATATCCCTTAACCTATTTTATGTGGTATTTGGGTTGTCAAAATTTACTTAACACTGGTTTAGAGGGCCATAGTAGGTTGAGTAATGACATTTTAGGTAAAGGAATATGATATAACCTATCCTAAAGAAACCTATATTCAACTAAGATTGATTTAGGTTGAACTGGAAGCTAATGTAATAATTTTTAATAGTGATATATTTTGAGGTTGAATTGTTCATGTAATTATCTTGTAATAATTTTCTTATGGTTTTCATCACACACATTATTTTTTTTAAGTAATGACGAAAGAAAAAATTTAATCATGTTAACAATGGATTTCAGGGGCAATGCATAGATTATCCCAATAAGAATCCTAATGAAATAATAACTGAAGTGAGAAAACTTGTGATTATACCAAATGAGATATCAAGAATTAGGATTAATGGTGTGAAAATAATTTAATTAAAAAAACCCCAATAAGATAAGGATGAAGTCTCTTATAATTTTAGGTGTAAAATATTATAAAGGAAAGAATATTTATTTTCTACATGTCAATAATTTGAAAAGAGGCACCCAGGAAATCTCTCAATGGAACTAAAAGATACTTAGTGTGTGTAAAATGAGAGCATAAATCAATAATTTTTTTAAGAAAAAATCTATTCATTATCATGATGAAGGGAAATTTATATCCCAATCATTCCTAATATATTAAGGTTGACACCTTACATGAAAATATATACAAGGTTATGCCTATCTTTTAGATTCCCGCAAACAATTTTATTAGTGTCTGAAAATTATAATTGTGGGGACAAAAATTATTTTACTAGGGTGAATATAACATCCCATGAATTAAAATTATATATTTTTCTTTAAATCTTCATGTGTTCAATAGTTTTCTTTACACATAACATTGAACTAAAATGAACTGCATAACATTATATAACTGTTTAAATATAGACATTAAATTAATAGGTAAATATAAATGTTACCAAATTATTAAATATATATATATATAATAAATTTCTTTTTTCTATTCTATTTAATTGATGAAACTAAATTATTATAACTAAAAAACAAATAAAATAATTTTATGGGTAAAAATATTTTTTCTTAAAAAATTCCCTTTTCAAGCACAAAAAAAATTCTAATATTATCATTAAATAATGGATTAAATATAAATCATTAATAATTTATATAATAAAATAAGTTACCATTCATTTAATATTTATTAATTTTCAAGTGAAAAAATTGTTTTATGATTATTTTATACATGTTTGTTAAAAAAAAATTATGCATTAAGTGCACTTATATTATAATTGATTTTTATCACTTTTATAATTCGAATAATATAAATTTCGTTGAATATTTTTAGTCATAATTTATAAATAAGGTAATAGGTTTAATTTATTTTTTAGACATAAAATTAAGTTACCATGTTAAATATTAATTATCGTAGTAAAGTATTTATTTTTAAAAGGATGACACTTTTTGAAATATTGTCTATTTTTTTAATTAAACAGATCTACTTAAAAATAATACTCTTATATGATGTTTAAAAATATATACAATTACGTTAACTCTTGTTTAGTTGGTAATGAATGTTAAATAATATTAACAACACTTAATGATTAAAGAGAAAATTTTCTACAAATATAGTTTCTCAACACATTATGTGTTGTAATTTAAAAGTTAATTTTATAATATTTAAAAATTTAATTAGATAAAATGGATTCAAAATTTATATTTATCTTGTCATAATATTGTATAAATATTAATATTTTGTTTTTAGTAATAAAATACTTACCATGGTTAAATTTCAATCATGATTAATAAGTATTAAAATGGGTAATCCAATACAGCTCATTTTTTAATAAATATATTTGACACTAAAACCATTAATAATACATTGTTTTAGTTTTAAAAGTCATACCTACATGTCTCACCAACATTTTCCCACTTAAATCCCTTGAAATCTCATCCTTACATCTAACTTAACATCATTTTCTAAATGTTTGTCCCTCTTCTTTACCTATAAAAGGTCTTCACTTCCACCCATTTCATGCCACACCTATAGTTAAAAATTATAAAGAAAATCTTCGTGAATCACTTATTGTAGATCCCCTCGAAAAAAAATTATCCTTTGGCCAAAAAAGTTCCGCATATCCTTCATTTCTGATGGATACCTCAAGAGAAGATCCAAATACTCCTCGTAAGTATTACTTACCCTTTAACTTCATTTCATGATCGTTCTCACCCACCCTCATATAATCCCATTATAACCATATGTATATAATGAAATTGGTATAATTAATATACATAAATGTTATTATTTTGAGCATATTACCATTATGTATTCCCCTTTTATTCTATCAAAAAAACATTTCTCATGTGTGTGTGGGGATTACCACATCCGTGAGAATCATGTTTCATTTTTTATGTCCACATTTAAAGTATGGTTTTATAAAAAAATTTAGAGAATATATATTTTATTTATGTCAATATTTATATTATTTAAATATAAATTATGAATTCTATAAGTAATATTAACAATAGATGATCATTGTAAAACTAAATTTTTGAAAAGAACAGACCAAGAGGAAAATTAATTTATTTATAAGTGAAAACATATTTTTCATTTACCTTATTCTAATAAATCATCATAATTATTATTTAACACCTTAATAAAATATAAATAATTTTATTAAACATCTATGATAATAGTATTATAACAAAATAATCTCCTACATATCCATACTCGCACATTGATTATAGTATGTTCTAGTTGGGTCGACTTAAGCAGTTACATGAAAAATACTATAAATTTCTATCAAGTATGGATTTGTAAAAATAATATTTTTTATTAATAGGTAACTAATTATTTTTTGGGAATGTTAATATAAATATTTATCTCATTAATTAAGGCAATTAAATTCATTCATTATAAATTACTAAAACAATCTCATCACTGACTTCACCATCATGAATAATATATAAAGTTATTGAAAAATGAAATTATAACATCATAAATAAACATCTATTGTAGTTTCCTTTATTATATGGTAATGGTGAACTTTAAGAGAAAATAAAGAACAATACTACTACTATGAAACTTGTTCAAAACAATCCAGATTACACACACCTAGTATTAAAAATATATGGTAGATAAATAATATATATGTATATAGTAATTATAAATTATGTTCATAAAAGGTTATATGTATGAGAAATTTTATAAATAGGTTAGTAATATAGTTTTTTTAGAGGATATTCAAGAGCAATAATGGATGTCGAGAATTAAGGTACGTGGTTATTTTTCTCAAATATAGTATCTTTGGATATATTTCATTTTTTACACCATTATATCATTAATATTATGTGATTAAAAAATAATTTAATTATTTTAATATGTAATTAGTGGTACATAAAATGAAAAAATTATTTCTTTCCTTTATTCACTTTTCATATCTATTGTTACTAAAGCTGTAAGGGATCTTGATAACTAAAAATATCATTTCATTAAGTTATAATGTATCTTATTGAACTTTTTTATTCTATGCTTGGCTTCTTCCACCAAAATATTTTATTTCACAGTACTTTATATTCCATTATTGGAATATTTCCTTTTTAATTAAAAGATTTTACCTAAATAAAATTCTTTATCAAAATGTATTAACAATTCTCATCGTCTATAATGACAGTTTACACACCTTGTACATGTTTTATTTATCATTGATGTTATCCTATATATTTGTAAAAAAATATGTCTTCTCTCATGTGAACTTCATATTTTCATTTTCATATTTTTAAAATAATGTTTTATTACTCTTTTTATAATTTTGTATTTCATTAATGATATTTTAATATAATAAAATTGTTTTCCGTAAATGATTTTTTTGTTTCATATTCCAATACACATTTCCTTGGGATAGTCTTTCATTAATTTTCAAGGATCCATTATTTATGGTTATTTTATTAAAAGTAAAATGTTTCAAAAAAATCACATCACCTTGGTGAAAATAACATTCTTAATTTGTACATAACATCACCATTTTATAAAAATATTTAAAATGTTTTCATAAATATTTTTTTAATATTTTATTATTTTTGAACCCAAACTTTCTCTATTTTGAACATTAGTTTTAAAAAACATTCATTTACATATTTTAAATGTTTTTTTCTAAATAATTTTAATTCAAATTATATTAAAATGAATAGTGGTATTTTCACTATTTTTTCAACGTGATTTACCCAATGATATTTTCCATATATGTCAATATCCTCTATTCATTCCTATGATATTATCTTATGATATCATCCACCTTCTTTCTCTTGATGGATTAGGATTATATTGGGTATTATAATATAACTCATTTCCTTATTTGGTTAATTTTTCTATGATGTAATTATGTATGATTTCTTAATGTAGAACACATAATGTTAGACATGTGAACGGTTCACCCGGATAGAACTCTAATGCATTGGGGAAACAGATATTCTATAGACATGATATGTTTATGATGCCTTGGAAACATTCCTTGGTATTGTTTTATGATAAATTGGTGAACATACATGGTAATATGATGGGTGTGCCTTGACAGTAATCCAACACATTGGGAAAATAATTAATATATAGAGATGAAATTCTCATGATACCTTTGTAGTATGCCTTGGTATTATTTTATGGGTCCTTGATAATATGATTTTACGAAATTGTGGTAATGAACTTCGGTGACATTCTTATGAATGCATCGATTTTATGTTTTATATACATTTCCAAGTTATGCTACATTTACTTTTGATCATGTTTTGTATCATGTACTTATGTTTATGTTCTTATTTATTGACTCTTATGTTATGACCCAAGTCTTACCCATGTTATGTTCTGATTTCTTTGTTTGTCCCTTTTTGAGCATATGATCTCAACTCTATCTTATATTTCCATTTCTCCGGGTTATGAATAAAAGTGATACGTAATACGTGACTATAAGATTATTATGTGTGAATAATTTGTGGGACATCTTGAATAATTGTTATGAATTGAGTAGTCTCTTTTATAGTGGGAAAAATATTTATTCAGTGAAAAAACATAATGGTTTTACTAATAAATGTTTTTTACCAAACTCTCTAAAACTCTAAACCTAATAGGTCTTCGAAATGCATTGTAATAAAATATTTTCATTAAGTCCTGTAATTGATATGGTTAGATCTATGGGGTGTTATTAATAGTTTAAGAGAAGGGTTCAAATAACTATAGATTTTATGATGTTAATCTAGGATAATTAGGTAATATTTAATATTATAGGGATTTGGATAAGAAAACTTTAGTGAATACCATGAGGATAAGTCTAAGGGATATGTATAAGTATCGGATAACATCACAATTTTTTTGTAAAGTAGATTTAGTGTGGTTCTACATGAAATTATATCCCTATAAAGATACCAGAATGTCGATGTTTCTATATCATAGATGCACCTATGGGTAATCACCGTGAAAATTTTTTTTGAGTATCAAATTAATTTTCACTCTAGTGCATGATTAGTGGGCCAAAGACTACACATATTTCTAGAAACTCTTGGGGTATTCTTTGATTAATAAAATTCTATTTACAAACCATTATTAAGTATTTATCATGTTAAATTAAAGAATTTATGGGAACCTAACCAAAATAAACCTAGATTCAACTGAAAAATAATATAATCATTTCAATGAATATGTCATTTTGAAGTTGAATTATTCTTATAATTATCTTACTATAATTCTATTATGGATTTAATCACTCAAATTAAATCCATTTTTTATTAACTATAGAATTGATTACATAATGAAATTTTGTTGTTAGTATTTTAAATAATAGTAATAATTATAAATTCTCATACACTGTATGGTTTGTATAAGTTTTTACTTATTTGGATAAATCCTGAAATTATTACATGAAGAAAATCAAGTGAACTAGTGAAGTTACCTTGTGATGTTACCTTGTGATGTGACCTTGTGAAGTGACATTGAGATATGACATTGAGTAGTGACCATTATAATTGATTGTGAGAAGTTCTGAGAAGTAACCATGAGAAGTAATTGTGATATATGACCTTGAGAAATTACCTTCATATGTGACCATAAATAATGTGACCATGAGTGAAAAATTGAAAAATTATATAACTAACCACATTAAGGAATATGAATTGACCATATAAGGAAAAATCAAGTGATCACATGAAGAAAAATGAAGTGACAAAATTAATAAAAATAAAGTTGTTGCATGAATAAAAATGAAATAACCAAAAAGTAATGAAACTAACTTAAAATTTGAAATTTTGAAAATTGTTGAACCCACCATATAACTACCTATGTTCACATAATAACATTATCATATTTTAGTTCAAATCATTCTCTTATTTATTTATACATTTGTATTTCAAATTACTATATTTTTTCACATGTTTATCTTGATTTTATTATTTATTAAATACATATTAATTATTTCAATACAAATTAATTTTATTTAGAATATTTATATTCATGATTCATTACTTTTCACATGGATTGATTTCTCATGTTGGTTTCTTGTGAAAACACAAGTTTTAAATTTTATTTGGTTGGTATTTGAAAAGTTTATCTTGCATACTTTATGGGAGTTTTCTAGGTTAATTTAATATTGATTATAATTTATTGTTGGTACTGTATTAATTATTCTAACATTTTATCACTATATAATTTTTTTTAACATTATAGATTACTAAAGTGACCCATGTGGGTATGTTCTACATGAGAATTCAATGAAGAAATAATTTGTTCCTTTGGGAAGGATGAAATGAAATAGGCTTAATTCTTTGAATATATTATGAATAGAATAGATCTAAATAAATATTTCAACAGATCTAAAATAATGGAAATCAGGTCATAAATTTTATTGAAATATATAAGTGTTACATATATTGGTGATTAATTGCTACTCTCATCTAAAATCAGTTGAACCTTTTTTTACTAGGAAGAACATTGTTTCCTTAACAGTCAAATACTAAAACTTTTATCTGGTTATGTGGTTTAAAGTGTTTTTGTTATTTTCTATGTGTGTAATTTTACTGAGTTATACAACACATTAAAAGGTAGGATAGTGGACTGTGACTCCCAAATAATAGTCATGAATCAGGTTCTTCCATTCTTGTAAAAATTCTAGGGATTCAACTGTGCGTATGGACAATTAAAAGGTATTTTTTTCCAACACCACTAAAAAAGGTATCTTATGGGTTGTTCCACCAAGTATTAAAAAGGAAATGTGAATGATTTAATCCAAAAAAGTGTGAAAAAGGATGTTATATTTGTTTGTGCCTCTAGTGGTTAAACATATAGTTATATAAGGGATGTGATCTCCCTTAAAAAGTCAGATAGTTCATTATAGTTAATGCCAACTCTCTCATTATGTGATACGGGTGAACATTAGAGTAGGATCATTTAGATATGAAATATTATAAAAACAACTATGTACATTTCCTTTTATATTATACTATAACAATTATCAACATTGATATTAATTCACTTAAAATTTAAAAGTTTCAATTCACCCACCACCCCACCCCAAGGAATATATGAGATCCTAACCTAAAGAAACCCTGATTGAACTAAGGGTGAATTATTTTGAATTGAAATATAAAGTAATAATTTTGAATAATAATACATTTTGAGGTCAAATTTTTCATGTAATTATCTTACAATAATTTTATTGTTGTTTTCATAACTTTTGTTAACGTATTTAAGTTTCATTAATGACCAAATCCTAAATAAATAAAGTTATAAATGGATTCGATAGAAAATGAATAGATTTTCCCAATGCGAAACCTAAAAATAATAACTAAAGTGTTATTTTTTTTTTGATTTTTCCAAATCACCTATCAATAATTATGATTAATAATGAGAAAATAAATCAATGAACAAACATACCAAATATGATATGGATAGATTATCTAGAATGTTTAGGTGGGAATGATGATGAAGAAAAATACACTTAATTCCCTACATGTCAATAATTCATAAAGAGGCACCCAGTGGAATGCCTCAGTGGAACTGTAATATACTTCATGTATGGAAAAGGATTATATAGAGATACAAGTTACTCATGAAAATTTAATCAATAAATTAACTTGATGAAGTAAAAATATTTTTACCATAGTCTTACCAAAGATATTATGGTAGATACCTCATTTGAAAATATATCTTAAGTTATTTATATCTTTTAGATACTCTTTAATAATTTTATTAGTGACTTAATGTTAAAATTGAAAGGATGGAATTTATTTTGGGGGGGTAATTTAAAACCCCTATAATTTAAATTATACATTCCATTCTAAAACCTAATGTGTTTGATATCTTTTTTCACACACAACATCGAACCAAATGAACAATGAAATATTATAAAACCATTAAAATATAGTTACTGAAATAGTGGGAAAATATATAGGTAAAATAATTATGGAATATATATATATATAAATAAAAAAATTCTTTTTTAATACTAATGTATTGATAAAATTCAATTGTTATATCTATATAAAAACGAAAAACATTTTATACACAAAAAAATATTTCCTAAAAACTCTACTTTCAAGAACTATTGTTTTTATTATATTATGGTTAAATAGTGGTTTAAATGGAATGTAATGATAATATACATAAAAAAATAATTTAGCATCTATCTAATAGATATTAATATTGGAGTTATAAATTTATTTTATGTTTATAAGATATATTTTTCTAAAAATTGTTTTTATGTGTTATTCATGCTTATATTAAAATTGATTTTTATCAATTTTAGAAATTAAATCACAAAAAATGATTTAAATAGTTTCAAAAAATCAAAATTAGTTAATTAGTTTGATTATTTTTCTAAACATAAAATTATGTTACCAAGGAAAATATTTGTTATCATTGTAAAACTATTATTTTTTCAAAGAATGATTCTTTTCTAATTATTACGTTTTTTAAATTAAATATATCTATATTAAAGTAAGTCTCTAACATGATGTTTAAATGATAGAGATAATTTTTTCAAAAAAATTATCTTAATTTCAATAATTTAAATGCAAAAAAATTCATTTTATGTGAAATTGCATCTTTTTTTGAATTTTGAAGTGTTTTAAGTTAAATTGTGAAAATGCCCTAATTCTGGAATTTCAACAGTTTTTCATCAGTTTTTTGTTTTTCGAATAACATTTTATTTACTGATAAAATCATCAAAATTATTTTTTAGGAACCCTTCATTCAAGGGATACATATTTTATAATTGGTCCAAGAGTGAAATCAGCCACCTAGAATCCTAAAAAATCAATCAATTTAGAAATCTAAATTTCAAATAGAATTGATACCCCTTCAATAAATTTAGAATAACACGGTCCACAGGTTTCCAAATGTAGTGATTATAATTGTAAAATATATAGGAATTAACTCCATGTATCCATGATAAATTAAATTCTTAAATTATGTCCTTAAGATAGTCAGTGGGTGTATGACATTAGAGAATGTTGAAGATTCACTTTGGCTATAAATTATTTTCTATGTAAATAGGGTACAAAATTTTCACCACATGTCCAAACGAGATCAAATTTCATAGGGATTAATTTAAATCATGTGAGAACAAAATTTATGAATAAACCACATCTTGATTTAGTCGAGACATGGTCCATAGTGCAACATACTTACATGATAAAAATTCTGGATAGAATATTTCAACCCCTCCCCTTTGCCTTTATATTTTCATCTCCACATTCATTTCAAGGATGGATGGATTGAAGGAGTGAGCTATTATATAGAGGATATTATGGAGGATATGATTATTCCATTATGTAATCAATCCATTAAAAGATAAACTCCAAGTGGTGTGTATAGTGAAGATCTGAGGGCATTTCCCCTTTTGAGTTTGTGCTTTTAATTATAAACCCTTCTTTTTTGATTTATCCTAGGAATTGTATTTTTTAATGAAGGATGTATAATTATTTCTGGTTTTAAATTTCTTATATTTAGTTCTAGATTTTTATCAACTTATGAATGAAAAATAGTTGTCTTTTTGCTTAAACTTCATTGGGTGAGGTCTCCACATTGAGCATAACAAGTTCAACTCGTTTTGATTTCTTGGAGGTTTATGGGCAATCAGATCACATTTATTAGAGGATAAAAACCCATATTTGAGGTTTTGAAATGCTTTCTAGTAAATACAGGTGTATACCATGAGATATTGAGATATGGACTTGATAGTTAAATTAGAAATCAATTATAAAAAATGATAAAGGGAGTGTCTAGGAATCAAAGTTTGTCCATTGCTACATTCTTTAGTTTGATTCATTCAGTCTAACTTTATTTGTATTTATAAAACCTGACATATATTTATAGTTTTAATATGTTTTAAATTAATTTTACTTAGTTCAAATCATTTCATTCCCCAATTTTATTTCTAATATTTAACAAAAACAAATTAACGAAGTGAAAATTTAGAAACTTAGTCTTCAACCTCCTTGTGAGACAATCCAGTGGTCACCACAGTGCTACATTTTAAAGGGAAAAATATTGATGTGTGTAATGCTACCAAAAATCATAGAATCAATTTGGAGTCATTTAATGGGAGTTTCCCTACATTTTCTTTTATTTTTTTGACTTATTAAGATTTTAACCACTAATTTAGAGTTTAAAAAACCAAAAAATAGACATTCACAATAATTACTCTTATGCTTGGCGTGATTATCAACAATATAAAGATTATAGTCATGATTCATTTTTTTAATTTTAGTTCTAAAAAATAACTATTGAAATGAAATAAAATAATTTAGTGATTCAACAAAAAATTCCAGAAGTAAGAAAACAAGTGTAGATTCTTTCCATTTCATTAAAAGAATTAAAATAATTAAAAGTTAAAAAATATGACCAAGGAATAGAAAATTTTTTCCCACCCACTTTTGATATTGATGAACATTTTTTTAATTAGTTGAAAACTATTTTGGAATACTATTTTTTAAATTTAACAAAATAAATCATCATTGATTCACCAACTGATGTTTCTTTTGGAAATCAAAAAAATTGAAAAATAATTGGGATGAATTTGTTGAAAATGAAATTTCATGTGAAATCCATTATTTTGAAATTTAAAATTTAGAGCCTTTGTATGAAACATTATCCATGTAGTATGAAATACTTGATCCATTCACCTTTTATGGGTATATAAAGGTACCTGAGTAACTGCCTACTTTCAATAAAACTATTTTTGACTCCCAAAAAGAGATAGAACTTTATAATCCACAGGGGGATGTCTCAAATGTTTATCCAATTTTTTATTATTATTTTTATAATAACTTGTTAACTGCTTCTCCCAGTGCATATTTAGTGCCTACTTATTTTTAGTGGATCAGTTTTCCATATGAAGAGTATGTCAATACATACATAGAAGAAATAATTGTGTGTCTGGTTGAAGAGTGTATTGTTTTAGATGCATATGGTGGTACCAAGATTATTTTAAAATTAAAAATAATTTTTGAAGATGATTTTTAAGATTAACCGCATCTAGGAATTACATTTCATCAACCAGTGGATTTTTTCTGTGATAATAATTTATCGGGAAGTTTCTTTTACATTTTATTCCCTATTCCACTATATCATTGGAATAATAAAGTTATGAAGGGGAATCTGAATAAATTTTATTTTGGGATATTCTACATGTTTTGTGAGGTAATGAAGATTGGACAAAATTTATTTTTTTTATTTCATGAGGAAGAAAATTTACCCACTTTTATATTGGGGATGATCTTCTAGAACTTCTTGACTTAGGGAAATGAAATCCTAGCACCCACTAGGTGTCTCGTAACAAGGAGATGTTCCCTTATATTTATTTTTATTTTTATTTCCTTTATTTGAATAAAATTTAGATTCTTTATTTTGTTTTTCATCTAGTTTTCCAGGTTGTATTGTCTATAAGTCTAGTTCAAGGCCTTCATTACTTAGTAAAAACTAGGTAATGTCTTTACTCTCCACCTATTTTTGTCATTTATTATCTTCCTAATTGTCACTTAATAATTTGAGATATTGTTTATAATGATTATATTATACTAAATAAGTGTGGAGGAGGAACATGATTGGTATAATAGGATTTTGTATGTTTTATTTTTTGTTAAAAAATTTTTATCTCAAATGATGATCATTTTCATTTTTGAAACGCATTTTAATGATTCAAACAATTTTCCATTGAAACTGAACATAAATGAATACTGAAAATGACTTTGTTTCATGTTCTAGTTTTTCTAAATTTCATGATCAGACCACAAAGTTTTGAATCAAATTCCATATATCACTATATTTAGCTTTGAAATTACCTTCCTATGAGGATTATAAACCCATTTTGATATATTCTTCAAATTCCTCTTATTTCTTGCAAGAACCAATACAAGCTGGTTTGAACCATAACATGATCAATTTCTTTCAAAACTTGTGGATTGATGTTCTTTTTATTTAAATTATTGATACATTTACTTGTAATTAAAAAGCCTATTTTCATGATTATCCATTTTTTTCAAGACTACATTGTACATTTTATCTTTTTGAAGCCCTTAGTATCCATGTACAACATGATAGTTTAGCTACATTACAAGCTGAGTTTACTTTTTAGCCTACTCTGGATATAGAAATGCATGATCCAATTGATCCTAAGTGTGGGGAGAAGATGACTTGAGGTGTGATACCTAATTTTGTGTTTCATTGAGAGGAGATTATAATTTTGAAGAGTTTTTTTATTGATAGAAAATATTTTTCTGACTGCCATTTCCATTTAGAGAACTCAAAGGAAATGGAGTTGTGCTTGTCTAGAGCTCTCAATTGAAGAAAGTTGTTCATATCTGAAGCTTTCAAGAAAAAAAGAGAAGGGAATTTTCATTTTTTGCTGCTGAAATATTGATGGAGTGGTATAGAAAAGTGATTTTTGAGTATTCTTACAAATTATTTTATACCAAGTAGAGTAAAGAGGAGATCATACATGAGTGAAAATTAGAATCATTCATTTTTTCTTCAAAAATAGCCAAACCCTCAATACTTGGCCTTATACTTTTTCACATTTACAACACACCAACCATAAACCTTAGAACAAAACATTCTAATTCCTCATGATGGATATAATTCTTTGAGTCAATTAGGTGGATATTTATAGATTTTTCAAGCCTATAGTGACCCTTCATTTATTTGTATGAGAAAAGCTTTGTTCAAAAATTAAAATCATGTGTCGAGAGAAAAAAAGTGATGTATACATAATTTTATATGGAGGAATGAATGAATTGAGAATTAAATTAATGAACAAAATAAATAATTTTTAATTGGGTTTGTTTAAGAAGAATTATAAGTTTTGTGCCTTGATTTTTCACTTGATATTTGCATTGATATGTGTTCAATTTTCATTGGAAATTTATTTTGAATGCTCACTTGTTTGGGAGTATAATTTTTTATGTTTGGGGGATTTGATAGATAAAATATTTAAAAAATATCTATATTTAAATGATTAAAATCCCACCAATTTTTTATTTTATGTTAAATTTCAACATTTTTGGAGTTTTGAAGTGTTTGGAGCTAAATTGTAAAAATTCTCTAATTCTAGGATTTTAACAATTTATTATCAATTTGTTGTTTTGAACATAAATTTTTCTCTACTAATCCAATTGTAAAAATTATGTTTTTAGGAACCCTTTTCTCATCTTATTCATATATTTTTAACTAGTAAAAGATATGAATCGACCATATGGAGACCCCAAAAAATCAATCAATATAGAAATTCAGTTTTTGGATATAATCGATACCCCTTAAATAAAGAATCCATAACATGGACCACATTTGTCCAAATGTGGTGATTCCACCTATGAAAGATATATGACTGGAATCCTTATATCCATGATAAATTTAATGATTAAATTGTGTCATTAATATGATCAGTGGTCACATGATATTGGAGGATGTTGAAAATTCACTTCTACTATAAAATATTTTCTAAGAAAATCATGTAAAAACCTTTCAATAGTTGTCAAAATAAGATCAAATATCATAAGGAAAAAATATAAATCATTTGATAACAACATTATTAAAAAAACCTCATCATTGTTTGGGTGTTAAGAGTTCTAAATTGGAGAATAAGTTCATGATATATATTCTATATAGAAGAATTATACCCCTCCCCTTTTCCTTTATATTTTCATCTTCACTTTCTTTTAAAGGATAGTTGGATTGAGGGGGTGATATATGATAGAGATTATATTCTATATTAGAGTATTATTACATTTTTTAATTAATACATGGAGGGCTAAACTCCAAGCAGTGGTGGGAAGTGAAGATCTAAGGATATTTCTCATATTGAGTTTGTCATTTTCAATATAAACTATTTTCTTTTAATTTATCCTAAGAATTGTTTTCATTAATGAAGGAGGTATCTTTATTCCAATTTTTTAATTTTTTCTATTTATTATATATTTTTTATCAACTTATTAATATAAAATGGTTTTATTTTTGTTTAAATGTATTTGGGAAAGGTCTCTTCTTCGAGAACAAAAAGTTTAATAAGTTTTGATTTCTTAGTGGTCTTTGGGAAATCAGGTCATATTTGTAAGTAGATAAAAACCCCATTTATTAGGTTTTGATATAGTTTATAGTAAATATATGTTTATAAAATGAGTTATTAAGTCATAAAGTGGATAGTTCAACTGGGAATCTATTTTCAGAAAAGATAAAGGAAGTGTTTGAGGATCAATGTTTTTCCACCGCTGCCTTCTTTAGTTTGTTTCTTCAATCTAAAATTCTTATGATTTCTAATACCTAACATATATTTATAGTTGTAATCATTTTTCAGATTAATTTAACTTATTATAACTCATTTTAATCCAATCTTTTTGTTCTAAAATTTAACAAAAAAATTTAACAAACTGATAGTTTGAAGTCTTATTCTGTAACCTCCTCATGAGACAACCATATGGTCATCACTAAGATAAATTTCAAGGGGAAAAAATATTGACTATAGAAACATGACCAAAAACTATAGAATAAATTTGATTTAGTTTTTTGGGAGGTATCCTTTTATTTGAATTTATAGGATTTTAACCACTTATTTAGAGTCTTAAAAAACAAACAAAATGGATTTTCATAATGACCACTCTTATTTTTGTCCTAATTATAAACAATATAAGGAGCATAGTCATGATAAATTTTTTAAATTTAAATTAGAAAACAAATAATATTGAAATGAATCAAATTAATTTTGTGTTTCCCACAAATATTCAAGAAGTAAGAAAATTAACCAATATTATTTTCAATGCTTTAAAAGAATTAAAAGAACTAAAAGTTCAAAAAGATTTTAAAAATGGAAAATTTTATCCCACCAACTTTTTATGTTGATGAACCGTTTTTGGATGAGTTGAAAATTGGTTTGGAATCTATTTCTTTAAATTTAATGATAGAAATAATCACTTATTCACCAACTGATGTGTCTTTTTGAAATCAAAACACTTTGGAAAATAATTAGAATGAATTTGTTGAAAATGAAATTTAATGTGAATTCCCTTATTTTGAAATTGAAAATTCAGAACCATTGTATAAATATTTATCCAAGGAGGATGAGACACTTGATCCATTCACCTTTTAAAACCATATAGAGGAACCTAAGATGCTTCCTACTTTTAATAAAACTATTTTTGACTTCGAGATAGATCTAGAACTTAAGAATCCAAAGGGATGTGTCTCAAATATTGATCCAATTGTTTCTGATTATTTTGATAATAACATGATAATTACTTATCCCTGTGTAGATTTAGTGCCTTATTATTTTGAGTGGCTTAATTTTTCAAATGAAGAGGATTTCAATACTAAAATAGAGGAAATAATGGTGTGTCTGGTTGAAGAGTGCATTGGTTTATATGGGGATGGTGATACCAAGATAATTTTTTAAGAAAAAATAATTTTTTAAGATGATGTTAAAGATGAACCACATCCTGGAATTATATTTCAGACACCAATGGACGTTTTATATGATGATAATTTATTGGTAAGTTTATTTTACATTTTTTACCCATTCTACTTTATCATTGGAAAAATAAATTCATTAAGGGGAATTTGATGAAATTTGATTTTGTGATCTTCTACAAATTTTGTGAGTTGAGGAAGATTTGAGAAAAATTATTTTATTGGTTTATGAGAAATAAATTTTACCCACTTTCAAATTGGGGATGGTCAACTTGAACTACCAAACTTGGGGTAGTGAAATCCTAGAACCCACTAGGAGAGTTCATACCAAGGACCTATTCATTTCTCTTTATTTTTTTCTATTTCATTTATTATAATAAAATTTTGATTATTTTTTCATGTAGGTTTCTAGGTTGCAGCATCTAGGAGGCCAGTTCAAGGATACCACCAATCAATAAAAACCAGGTTGAGTCTTTTCTATCCACTTTCATTTTTCATGTCTTATCTTTTTTATTTTCATAGCAGAATTTATGATAATATGCACAATGAGGAAATTTTAAAAAATAAGTTTTTGGGGAGGAACATGCTTGGTATAATTAGATTTTTTGTGTCTTGTTTTGTGTTAAAAAAATTGAGATCAAATGATGATCATTTTAATTTTTGAAACCCATGTCAATGAGTGGACCAATTTTCCCTTGAAAATAAACATTAATTAATTCTGAAAATTAATTTGTTTCAAGTTTAAGATTTTTGAAATTTCACAAAAAGACCTATGATTTTTTAATCTCATGCCACATCACACGGTATTTATCTTTGAAATTTTCTACCAGTGAGGATTATGAACCTATTTTGACATCTTCTTAAAATTCACCTCATTTCATGAAAGAACTAATCCCTAATTGTTTAAATTGTAACTTGATCTATTTCTGTCAAAACTTGAGGGTTTAGTTTCTTGTGATTTAAATTATTGTGGAATTTATTTGGAATTAAAAAGCCTCTTTTAATGATTTTAATTTTTATTATGGCCCACCATGTATTTTTTTTTTGTTTATCCATTTGTATCCATGTACAACCTTATATTTTAGCCACATTACAATACAATTTTCCCTTTCCAAGAAACTATAGAAGTAAAAATTCATGATCTAATTGATTTTTAGTGTTAGGGGAAGATTATTTATGGTGTGCTACCTCATTTGGTGTTTCTTTGAGTGGAGATTAAAATTTTGAAAAGATTTTATTTTCTCAAATATATTTTTCTGAGAACTGTTTCCATTTTGAGCTCTTATAGGAAATGGATTTGTGATTTTATAAAGATCTCAATGGAAAAAAGTTATTCCCATCTGAAGAATTCATGAAAAAAATAGAGAATAAATTTTACATTTTTTTATACTAAAATATCAATAGTGTGAAATGGAAAAGTGATTTTTGAAGATACTTAGAGATTATTTTCTTATAAGAAGAGTAGGGAAGAGACCATACATTAGTGAAATTTATAATTATGAGTTTCTTCTTCAAAAAGATCCAAACTCTCCTTATTCGGCCTCAAGATTTTTCACATTTAAAACCTACAAACCATAAACCTCAGAACAACCCTTTCTAATTCCTCAAGATGGATATAATTCTTTGACCTAATTTGGGGGATAATTTTAAAATTTTCAAGCATATGGAGACCCTTGTATTTATTTGGTTGAGAAAATATTTGTTCAAAAATTATAATCATGTGTTGAGAGACAAAAAAGTGACATTGGAATACTTGTGCAAGGAGGATTAAATAAAATGTGAATAATATGAATGAACATAATGAATAATTTGGAATTTAAGTTGATTAATAGAAATTATAATTTGGGTTCCTTGATTTTGAACTTTATATTTTTATTGACATGTTTTGAATTTCCATTATAAATTTATTTTAAATACTTACTTTTCTAAGATTTAAAGTTCTAAGAGTGGGTTAGTTGATAAAGATACTATTTTCAATAATTTTTTTCTTTATTTCAAGCATTTAATCCCCATAAATTTTACATTTATATAAAATTTTATCATTTTTTGAATTTTGAAGTGTTTTAAGCTAAATTTTGAAAATTCCCTACTTCAGTAATTTTAACATTTTTTATCAGTTTTTTATTTTGGGAAAACTTTTTATATACTAATAAAATATCAAAAAAAAATTAGGAACCCTTTTTTCAAGGGATTAATATTCTATTACTAGTAAAATAGATGAATCGGCCATATGAAGGCCCCAAAAAATCAATCAATTTTGATATTTAGTTTTCAAATAGATTTGATACCCCTTCAATAAAAGAGGAATAACACATCCCACATGTTTCCACATGTAGATATTCCACTTGGGAAAGGTAGAGGGATAAACCCCTCATCTACATGATAAATTCTAAGCATAAATTCAATCATTAATGTGTTTAGTGGGCACATGAAATTGGAGGAAGATAAATAGTCTCTTCATCCAGAAAGTATTTTCTAAGTATATTGGTTATAAATTTTTCAAAACATGCCAAAAGGAGAAATAATTTCATAGGTAGAAATAGTTTTTATGTAAAAAACAATTTTTGAGACACCCCAGCATGATTTGTTCTCGAAGAGGTCCAGACTAGAGTGTTCTTTTGAGATATAGATTCTGGATAGAAGATTTCCAACACTCCCCTTTGACTTTATATTTTCATCCCCACTTTCATTGTAAGGATGGTTGGATTGAGGGATTGACATAATATTGAGAAGATATTTTATAGTGGAGGATTATTCCATGATATAATCAATATTTAAAGTGATAAACTCCAATAGGTGTTGGGTATCTAAGATATGAGGATATTTTTCCTTTTGTGCTTGTTCTTTTCTTTATAAACTGTTTTTTTATTTATCTTTGGAATTGTTTTCTTGAATAAAATACATATCTATATTTATGGTTTTCAATTTATTTTATTTTTTTTCTAGACTTTTTATCAACTTATTAATATAAAATAGTTTTCTTATTACTTAAAATTCTTTTAGTGAGGTCTTCCCATTGAGCACAATAAGTTCAACTAGTTTTTATTGTTAGAAGGTCTTTGGGAAATCATATCACATTCTTAAGAAGATAAAACCCCATATTTGAGGTTTTGATATGATTTATAGTCAATATATGTGTATAAATTGAGTTATTTAGGTATACAATGTATAACTAAATTGTAAATAAATTGTCTAAAATGATAAAGATAGAGGTTCAGGATCGATGTTTTTCCACCACTGCATTCTTTAGTTTGTTTATTTCATCCTAGATTTCTTATGATTTCTAATCAATAACATATATTTATAGCTTTAATATGTTTTAAATTAATTTAAAATAGTTTAAATTATTTTAGTTTTCACTTTTATTTTTAACATTTAATAAAAATAATTTAATAATGTGACAGTTTGACAGCTTAGTTTGCAACCTCTTCATGAGAAAACTATGTGTCCACCATTGTGCAACATTTTAAGAGCGGAAATAATGACTGTGATAACACGAATAAATGATTCAATGTTATTAAAAGTATATATAAATAAATTAAAACAAATTTATTTATTAATCAGTGTTAAATAATATGGGCATCAATTAATGATCAAAATGACATTTTTCTAAAAAGTGGTTTTCAACGCATTATATGATTTAATTAAAAAATTAATTTTATCATATTTAGAGATTTAATTATATTAATTGGATTCCATATTTTTATCAGGATGATTTAATTTGGTACTAAGAGTCATATTATATTTTTATTAATAAAATAATTACCACGGTAAAATTTTAAGAAAAATTAATAAGTGTTAAAATGGACAATCTAATGTGGCTCAAATTTTACTAAATTAATTTGAAACTTAAACCTTATTGAACACAGTTTTTTGTTTTAAAATTCATAAATACATTACTCAGAAACATTACCCCACCTAACACTGCAAAATATCATGAAATTCCATTCTTACGCCTTACCTGAAATTCTTTTCCAATGATATTAACTCTTTTTAAACTACAAAATAAATTCACTTCCACCCATTTCAAGTCACACCTTGTAAGAAAACATATAATTTAATACACATTATTTCATGATTTATTACATAAATATACTCTTAATACAACTCCAAAATATCATGTATTTTAGTTTCTATGGGTTATTAGGTACATAACATAAATACTTGAAAAAAATATAATAACATTATTTAAAAACATCATAACATGCGATTATTTCCCACAGACTTTATAAAACTGCACAGATAACCTAGTGATGTACATAATAAATGAGTGAGATATAAATCCCATTAAGGGGAAAAATTCATAGAATAAGGGAAAGTAGTACATGTGAGCTAAGAGTCATATCAATGAAACATAAGATGGTTTAGAACCATAATCTTGAATAATGAGGTGTGATATAACAAGATAACATAAAGGAAACATATGAATATGAAAACGGCATAAAATTTTACATCAAAAAACTAAGTTAAGGAAAACCACCAATGGAACCTAACATAGTGTTCTTAGGATAACCTCTTATGTCCATTATCAGATCTTTAAAGGGAGATAACATCACTCATCTTCATAGGGTATGATCCTACTAGTTGAGGTCATCGATTCATTTTTTTAAATCAAATAGACTTTATCATAACCCTTAATACACTAATATTAATAGTCACTCTAAAATTAATATATTTTCAATGGTTATGATGATTAATGGTATTTTAAATTTGATAGAATATATAATGGTAAAACATACTCAAATTATTTCATGTGTTTTCTATAACTCTACTTCTTAATAATCCATTTACTCATTTAAAAAATGAATTTGATTTAAAAAATTATAGTTAATTACATTATTCCCCCTTCAGAAACTTTACCTTTAAATTTTTCATTTCATGCACTAAAATAGATGACAATGCTTATATTTCATCACCTCTTCGAATTCTCATGTCACTTCCTAAAACTTTTGTTTATTCCACAAAAATTTTACTAGGTATGTTCTCTTATTTTGTAAATATTTATCTCTATTATCTTAGATATTCATTGGCTTCTCCTTGTACGAAATATAATTATAAAATAGTACCAACTTTGGATTTTTTTTACTTGTGAGGGGCCTGGTATTTACTTCCTTAAAAGGGATACATGGAACACATCATGTCACGACCCATCCCCCAGGGATTATGTCGTGACTACACAAAGCCTGCCTCTAATAGGCCAGGGTCTAGTGACTAACATCTAGTTGAAATATCCCACAAATGGGATGCATTTTCCAAAGCACCTGTACACATGCACACATCTCCAAGAAAATGTAATGAACTGAACACACTATGTAAACATGAATTCATACCACTAATATACCCAACACAATGTAATAGTAAAAACTGAAAAGTAAACAGGGATAGAATACATGCCCAACAAAAAGGAATAGTGCAAGCTCCAAAAACTCATCCGCAAAAAAAAACCTACTTGAAGGGTAGGTACAGAAACAGCTATCTGATGTAATTAAATCACACCACTTCTATCAGGCCTCTTTATAAGAACCACCTAGTCCTGGCCTGCCTAGGACTCCTTCAAAGTGTTGATCATCTATATAGGACACAAAACATGAGGGAAACTCATGTGTAGGGGTGAGTAAAAAAATACTCATTAGGGACCTCAAAACCTCAAGGGTACCACCACTAAGAAATACATGAATTTTACCACAAAGGAAACACATGAAGTATAATCAATATGGCCATCTCACATAGGTAAAAGTCTAAAGTATGAAGAGAATGATTTCCAGTTGTAGTCCACAGCTATCTAAGTCTCTATGACACTAAAAGTTTCAGTGGAACATGGATCATCAATGGTTCAAGGAGCATCGATGGTGCAAAGAGCATCGCTAGTGCATGGAGCATCAATGGAACATGGAGCATCGATTGCGCAGGGATCGTTGATGGCATGCAGAGCGTCAATGGTGCTCGGAGTTTGGATGGCACCTAGAGCAGTAATTGTGTCTGGGACATCGATGGCACACGGAGCATCGATAGAACATGAAGCGTCGATTGTGCATGTAGTGTTGATGATGCATAAATCATCGGTGGTGTGAGTAGCGTTGGTGCAATAAAAAGTGTCAATGGGTCAATCATCCCCAAAGTCACGTAGTTGCCATGATTACATAGTCACAGCCAGTCACAGGATTCTACTCATAGAATTATTATTCTGGGAAAACCTACTCCTTGATCTGTTAGGTCGTATTCCAACTTTCATAAAAATTCACTTAGAGTATCTCAAAATAACCTTATCTTCACAAGGGGTCCTGAGGTATCAAATGGCACATCCAATGGACACAATATTTGAAAGATATGACCAATTTAGTAAAAGGGTTATGGTCTAGTTTGGAGTTTTACCCGGCCTGATCTGGCCAAACTTACCTGACCCGGTTGGCTTGGTCCAGTACAAACTGGTGTGGCCCAATGGGCCTAGCCCATTGGGTCGTTGGGTCACCAGAGTGGCATAATTCTCCCATCTTGGCCTGCCGTATGAAAAACGACTCCTTTAGTGCATGACTTGGTCATGAGCCCTCGGTCAACGTGGCCTCTACATTGAACGTGGATGGTACCTCATCTGACAACCCTGGTCTTATGGCCATACTATCATAGGGTCCTCCTCTAACACATCCGTTGAGCCGTGTCTCACCATAGCCACCACTGTGGGATCCTCCTTCAGTGCATTCCCACTGGACCGCAAGTTTTGCGCCCCGTAGGAACTCAGCCTCCCACCGAGCCACATGTTTCCCACACCATAATTCATCATGCCCATCAATATGAGCCACTGCCTACCTGATGTATTCCTGTCACACCTCCACAAAATCATCACGGATCACTACCTTCGGTCTCGGATCGTTGCACCATGTATTGTGGCTGCAATGATCGATCGTTTGCGTAGGGTTTCAAAGGGTGAATAACACATGAATAATGCGATTGATTTAGGTGAGATATAAAGCACATGAGCACTCATATAATGGAGCTTGGCCTTGTTCATTTATCCTTGATCAGTTCATGTTAGTGAGATCACAAAGAAACCAACAACAATATAATCACCAATATTTATTCCCTTTAATCCGGCAATAATTATCCACCCCATAATAAATATCAAACCACAGATCAACCTATTTATGGGTAGGTCCAATTTTGTATTTTTTTCTAAGAATGGGGAAATAATTCAAAAATACTTTGATACCCAGCCTTGAGGATTATATTGTTTAATTGTGATGAAAAAAGGTTTGTGTCATCTTCGATCCTTGATCCGCCAATGTTCATCATCGGGAGAGAGATTCCTTATCCTTACCTTAGAGGAGTTCCCGAGTTATGGTGATAACCCTAAATTACTCTAAATTGGGTTATTAAAAAGAAAAACCACCACTTCTTCAAGAATTAATTTTCAATAAAATATTTTTATTATATATTTCAATGACTTCTACGTCCAAAATATAAATTTCATCCTCAACCCGCGCAAGTTGAGGATAGGCCCCGCCTAAGAAAAAACCCCTTAAAAATTCAATGGTGGTATCTAATTTCTTATCCGAGTTACCATTTATGAGTTGTTAGGATTTCCAAAAAATAATTTTTACTTAATAATTTTAGTTTTTATTATGCCCATTTTGAATTTTTCTACAAATGACCTATGACAACCAATTTTCGGTCATAGCTAGTGTAAATTCATTGCTCTGATATCAACGATGCCCTAGAATTTCTGATCTAGGAAATCTTTCAAGAGTTATTCCATTTTTTCAGAAAAGTCACATGCATGTGCTATTAAAAACTTAGCATTTTTTAAACAATCATTCTAGGCACCACGTGTCTCAGAATCGCATGTCGTCTCAGCACCTTGTCGTTGAATTTTCCTAAGTAATTTCTAAAAATAATATCTAGAAAATATGAGTCATAAAATTTTCCCCACCTCAGATCTTTAAGTCCCCAAAAGTAAAAACAAGGGATTCTCAACAAAATGATGAGGGTACTAAGAATGAATTTGAGCCTCCAGCTCCCAAGTGAACTCTTATAGATTCTCATGCTGCCACTGAACGTGCACTAGAAGAATCTACCACCAATAAAGGATTAACCTATGTCAATCCTCAATATCCACTGATTATTCCACAATATATTCCCCATCATCAATGTAAAACTAACCCTAGTCAATGATGTGTGATGGATCATGCACGTACCTCTTTAGCTATGATATGTAGAAGACATCACGGACCTGGTACAATTATGGGGTTAGAGCTAGGTGGTATGTAACCTCTCCAACTCTACTTAGAATCTAAAAAGGGTCGATGTGTCTCAGAGATAACTTGCCACTGTATCCAAATATCTACAATCCTCATCGAGGTGAGACCCAAAGGAACACATATTCTCCCTCCTTGAACTCCTAAGGCCTTTTCCACCTTTTAGCATACAACTTTTGTTGGCTCTGTTAAGTCCTCATCTGCTCCAAGATGATCTTCACCTTCTTGATGGTAGCACATACTAACTCTAGACCCATGAGTGTTGACTCTCCTGGGTGTGTCCAACATAGTTTTGGCCTATATGGTCACTCGTAAAAATCCATGAATGTTTCTATACCAATGGTTTATTGGTAGCTATTGTTATATGAAAACTCTACTAGAAGTAGGAGGTCCTCCCAACTACAGCTAAAGTCTATGATGAAAGCACATAGAATGCCCTCTAGAAACCGGAAATTCCTCTCTGTCTGGAAATCCATATGGGGATGAAACACTGTGTTCAAGTTCAAATAATTCCAAAATGTATCATGTAATCCCTTCCACAACCAGGATGTAAAGTGAGCATCACAATCTGATACGATCGTTGATGGAATTCCATGAAGCCGAATTATCTCCTGCACAGAGGCATCCCAAGATCTCTACGAAACTCTGCTCATGTATCAGTAAGGAGTGGGCTAACTTGGTGATCTGGTCAATGATCACCCAAATGGTATCATTTCCCCCAGATGTCTATGGTAAACCCATCATGAATTCCATCGAAATCCAATCCTACTTCCACTCTGTCACTATAAGGACCCGACCCCAGTTTCCCGAAGCCGGTGCCTTTTTTGATTACGTTGGCATACATACAAGGAATGCGAATCCCGAAGGAATGAGTAGTTTAGTATTATTGGAAACAAGATACATACATATGTTCATCATTACAACTTGAAATTAAAAACAACATAGAAACTACTTAGACAACTTCCATAACTCCTAGGTTATTTCATCATGTCATTCACAATTGAATTCCCCTTTCCCTGAGAAAATGAATCATAATAAAGAGTGATCTCAAACACACAGTAAGAGTAATAAATACAGCATAAGATAATATAAACATTATACATGGTGAATAATTGAAAACACATGCCTTTAATAATAAACGTGAACACATTATGGAAGAAAAATGAGCTGAGTATATAATAAAACATAATCATGGGAATTCTACTAATCGAATAACCACATGGAATATCAATAGCTGAACACATAATAATAGAATTCATAATTCTGGACATTCGGAAAAATTTTATCAAGGCCTCGGCCAAGACGTCTAATGATTAAGGCCTCAGAGAAAATCCATGTCACATTGGGAAAGGTCTCGGCCAATTCCATGTCTATTTGTCTCATGAGACCTACCGATTCATCGAGGGGATATAGAGGGCCCCACCCATCACATAATAAGTCGAATGCATTCCTCATATGATCTGGGATAAATAAAAACAAAAAATACATTCATATTGAAACCATCATATGAAATGTAACTATCTTTCCCCAATCATTAAACATAAAACACAAACCATTCGGAATAATATGGTGAATGGATTTAGGACAGATCATCCACAATAGAGTTTGCATAAACCATTAAATAAAATATGTTAGATGACTTCATAAATTATTAAACCTAGTAATACCATGGAATCAACAAGAGTTTTGAATTAGACGAAAACACTCTTATAAAATCATTAAGCAATTCTTGAGATAAATACTCTTTTATTTTGAAAAGAGGAGTTATTTTGGAAAAATCTTTATATAAAACCAGAAGTGAATTAATATAGTATTTTAATAATAAAATGAGTGATTTTATAAGGATAATGGTTCCCAAAAACAGATTATAGAGTTCCCTTGATAATATATAAGAATTTCAGAAATTCCCTGGAATTGGGCTTGTATTTTGGAAACTACTTTGAAAGTTCATTTTAAAACGTGTAACTATCCATAAAATAAGGAAGGGATCTGGTTTGTAAACATATATATGATAATCACATAGAATATATGATGAGTACATAACAATACATAAGGATTTCATTGAGTTAATTAGACAATGAAAGTATCCCGAATGAAAATGGAAGTTCCGATGGAAAAACCCTTACCTTAACTCCAAACGTGTTCCGCTCTTGTACTTAAGCTCCTGTAATATGAAATTATACTTGTTAATAAATTTTTTTATAACCTATTAGACATGTATTTAGTTTACCATAATTCTGGATAGTTCATTTATGTCTTTTTTGACAAGCTATTTTATTGAATTTCGTCATTCTGGAGTGTTCGTTTCTCTTATTTTCATATTCGGCTCACTTGTTTTTAAGTAATGTAGTGGAATGGATGTAAATCTACAGAATTTAAATTATATATTATTTATGAACATAAATAGCTGTTATTTTTTATTTATATAACTTGGTTACATGGAATGAGGATGAATTATCATATAGAACATTAATGATAATTGTTTCGGTTAATTTGTGGGTTTTGATTACAACGAACTCATTTTTCTTTATAACCTAACACTATTTGAACAAAGGGATTACAGAATCTTAAATAGGTTATATTATATATAATAATCTGGTTCAACCATAACAAGAATGATTTCATGACCAGAATTTAGAATGATAAAATAAATCGAAAGTCCATCGTCCTTGAATGTGTAAAATTGACACATCTCGGATGGTGTTCTTGCTACTAGTATAAAAGATGGTAAAAAGGGGGATATAATGATAAATTATTCAAATATCATGCCAAAATTTTAGTACATATAAGTTTCGGGAGTCATCACAAAATTTGGATTAAGAGAGGTAACAGATGAACTTGAAAGGAAAGACAAAGAATTGAAAAGAGGAATTTACCTCTTGAACTAAACTTCCTTGAGAACCTCCTTAAGGGAGAGGTTGAGGTCTTTTAATGAGACCAAAGCTTGCTGAAAGTGTGAGAGGAGGTTGGGAGGGTATTGTTACAGAATTTGGCAAAGGCACAAGTCTTGAGAGGAGTGATTGGAAGAGGGGGTGAGAGGGGGGTTTTATAGTGGAGGAGAGAGGGGATTTCTTAATATAAAACTCATTAATTTATTATTTCTTTACAAGACAAGTAATAGTAAGTATTCCATGACTGAGAATAGTAATTTTATCATGTGAATTATGATTAAGGGTGGTGACATCATCCATGATGCTAGGAATAGTCTATTTAGCTTATAATGTATATGTACGGTAAATTACCGTACTTTACTATTCATCAAAAAATACAGTATTTCAGAAAAATACCAAAAATTCACCCTAACCATTTTTCTACATGTAGAATCCAAAAATGAAGTCCATTTTTCAAAAATAATTTTCTAAATACTATTAATTTAATATTTAATTAAAATCATAATTTATTATCAAAAACCAGTTTTAAAGCATTCATTAACTTATTCTAAAATATAGGTATATCGTACTTTCAACTTGAATATTATTTATATATTATCATAGGTATGGTTACTATTCATTAGGTTATATTACTATTCATAATGGTATGTTACTATTCATAAGGGTGGGTTACTATTTTCGAAAAATTAATTTTTTTCTTATTGGACTCTAGATAACTTGCTGATCGCGACTGTGTATGTCGGATTTTTGAAATTCACATCACAAAAGTGATAAACTTATGTTTTAAGGGTCCAATAGAACTTAGTAGTTAATGTTATTATGACATATTGATAAGAAATTAATTTCCTTTAAAAAAATATTTGGTCGTTACATTCTCCCCTCCTTACAAAAATTCCGCCCTCAGAATTTCATTTACAATCTAGGCCAAGAACTGGTGGGGGTACTTCTCTTTCATTGATTCCTCTAGTTCCCAAGTTTCCTCTTCATACATATGGTTTCTCCATAGTACCCTGACCAGATGAGTAGTCTTGTTGCATAGAACTTTGTCTCTACGATCCAAAATTTTCACCGGCTGCTCCTCATAGGAAAGATCATCCTCCAACTGTACCACCTCTGAAGAGAGTACATGTGAAGGGTCTGGTATGTACATCTTTGATAGGGATACATAAAAGACATCATGAACCTTCGACAAGGTTGGTGGAAGTTCTAGTCGATATGCCATATCTCCGACTCGGTGAAGGATCTTGAAGGGGCCGATATACCTGGGACATAGCTTTCCTTTCTTCCCAAACTGCATGAACTTCTTCCATGGAAATATGCGTAGAAATACTAGGTCTCCGACTTTGAACTCCTGGTCTCTTCGGTGGTTATCCGCATAACTCTGCTGTCGACTTTGGGCTACCTTGATATACTGCTAAATGGTTTTCACCTTCTCCTCCATTTCCTCACCCAATTCAGGTCCTAGCAGCTTTCGCTCGCCGAATTCATCCCAACACCCCGGTGTTCTACACCTTTTCCCATAAAGGGCTTCATATGGTTCCATACGGATGATTGAGTGGAAACTATTGTTGTAGGAGAATTAAACTTGTGGAAGATGTTGGTCCCATCCTCCTTTTTCGTCAGATTCAAGAATTGCCTCTCCATATCTACTCTTTGTTAACGAGGGAAATATTTTTCTAAGAAGATTTCCTTAAAATCCCTCCATTCCATCTCTTCTATTTCTTCCTCCTCCTTTGTGTTTTGGATTAATTACCACCATTGATCCAAATCTCCCGATTAAGGATATACTGTCATGATAACCTTCCCTCTTTCATTACATCCCAAAGTGAGAAATATCTTCTTGAGGGAATATATCCACTGCTCTGCTGCAAAAGGGTTTGTAGTCCTAATGAACGATGGAGGTTGTTATCGCATAAAGAGATCTAGCATAGCTCTTCCACACGATGGATCCGGATGCTCCATACGGGTAAGCTTATTATTCATAACCTGAGTAAGTTGTCCCAATATAGTTATGAGTTGCTCAGTACCAGTCACAACACCAAAGTCAACATCATTATCTTGCGTCGGAGGAAAATCCTTACAGGGGACACGTTCATTCATGCGATTTCCATTCCATCCACTAGTCACTATATCTAGATAATGGCATACACTATATTTTGTTATGAATAACAATGTATAATCTTAACTTTAAAATACTCAGAAAAATTGAGATCTTATGCATGGATAATCCTATGTTCACAAAAATGGATTCTTTGAGGAATATTTACATTAAACTCCTTCTTAATGGCTTGTAATGATAATGTGATTATCCTAAACATATCCACCGAGAGTGTCGTAACCAAGAGTGCCACAAGGCCCATTTTCGTGCACCAGTTCCCGTTCGAGTCTAGCTCAAAGCGGTGTTTTCGTGTTTTACCCCTAGATACATATGTGCCAGAGCTGCCTCTACCTGCTCGTAACCATATAGGGATGTATTGATTGAATGATCGACATAATATATTCCTTACCAAAATACCAGGACGTTATTGTATATATATCCTCAAAGACTAACTTAGGGAATCTTCCCTAATTCTACATTTTCTAAATCTAGTTTCCAAGTATTCTACTAAAGTTCATCTGATACCAACTGTAAGGACCCGACCCCGGTTGCCCAGTGACAATGCCTTGTTTGATTATGTTGGCATACATACAGGGAATGGGAATCCAGAATGACAGAGTAGTTTAGTATTATTGGAAAGAAGATACATACATAAGTTCATCATTACAACTTGAAATGAAAAACAACATAGAAACTCCTTAGACAACTTCCATAACTCCTAGGTTATTTCATATTGTCATTCACAATTGATTTCCTCTTGCCCTGAGAAAATGAAACATAATAAAGGGTGAGCTTAAACGCTCAGTAAGAGTAAGAAATACAGCGGAAGATAATATAAATATTAGACATGGTGAATAATTGAAAACACATGCCTTTAATAATAAACGTGAACACATTATGGAAGGAAACTGAGCAGAGTAAATAATGAAACATAATCATGGGTATTATACTAATCGAATAACCACATGGAATATCAATAGATGAACTCATAATGATTAAATACATAATTCCAAACATTCTGAAACATTTTTTCAAGGCCTCGTCCAAGACTTCTAATGATTAAGGCCTCGGCCAAAATCTATATCGCATTCGGAAAGGCCTCGACCAATTCCACGTCTATTTGTCTCATGAGACCTACTGATGCATCGGCGGCCTATAGAGGTCCCCACTCGTCACATAATAAGTCCAATTCAATCCTTATATGAGTGCGAATAAACATACACAACAAATATATTCATATTGAAGCTATCATATGAAATATAACTATCTTTCCCCAATCATTAAACATAAAACACTAACCATTCGGAATAATATGGAGAATGGTTTTAGGATAGATCATCCAAAATAGAGTTAGTCATAAACCATTAAATAAAATATGGTATATGAATTCATAAATGATTAAAACTAATAATACCATGGAATCAATAAGAGTGTTGAATTAAATGAAAACACTCTTATAAAATCATTAAGCAATTCTTGAGATAAATACTCTTTTATTTTTAAAAAGAAGAGTTCTTTTGGAAAAATCATTATACAAATCCAGAAGTAAATTAAGATAGTATTTTCATAATAAAATGATTGATTTTGTAAGGATAATGGTTCCCAAAAATAGATTATAGAGTTTCCTTGAAAATAGATAAGAATTTGAAAAATTCCCTTGAATCGGGCTTGTATTTTGGAAACTACTTTGAAAGTTCCTTTTAAAACATGTAACTATCCATAAAATAATGAATGGTTCTTGTTTGTAAACATATATATGATACTCAAACATTATATATGATTAGTAAATAAAAATAAATAATAATTTCATTGAGGTAATTAGACAATAAAAGTATCCCGAATGAAAATGGAAGTTCGGGTGGAAAAACCCTTACCTTAACTCAAAATGTGTTCCTCTCTTGTACTTATGCTCCTGGAATATGAAATTTTATTTTTTAATAACTTATTTCAGAAATTATTAGACATGTATTTAGTTTACCATAATTCTGTTTAGTTCATTTATGTCTTTATTGACAAGTTATTATATTGAATTTCGTCGTTCTGGAGTGGTCATTTCTCTTATTTTCATATTCGGTTCACTTGTTTTTAAGTAATGAAGTGGAATGGATGTAAATATCTAGAATTGAAATTATATATTTTTTATGAACATAAATAGGTGTTATTTTTCATTAATATAACTTGGTTACATGGAACGAGCATGAATTATCATATAGAACTTTATTGATAATTGTTTCTATTAATTTGTGGGTTTTGATTAAAACGAACTCATTTTTATTTACAACATAAAACCATTTGAACAAAGGGATTACAGAATCTTAAATAGGTTATATTATATATAATAATCTGGTTAAACCATAACAAAAATGGTTTCATGACCAGAATTTAGAGAGATAAAAGAAATCAAAAGTCCATCATCCTTAAATGTGTAAAATTGACACATCTCGGATGGTGTTCTTGCTACTAGTATAAAAGAATGTAAAAAGGGGGAGATGATGATAACATATTACACTATCATGAAAACATTCTAGTACATATAATGTGATATAGTCATCACAAAATTTGGACAAAGAGAGGTAACAAATGAACTTGAAAGGAAAGACAAAGAATTGAAAAGAGGAATTTACCTCTTGAACCAAACTCCCTTGAGAATCTCCTTAAGGAAGAGGTTGAGGTATTTTAATGAGACCAAAGCTTGATGGACGTGTGAGAGGATGTTGGGAGGGTATTTTTATAGAATTTGGATAAGGCACAAGGCTTTATCGGAGTTATTGGAAGAGGGGGTGAGAGGGCGTTTTATAGTGGAGGAGAGAGGGGATTTCTTAATATAAAACTCATTAATTTATTATTTCCTCAAAAGACAAGTAGTAGTAAGTATTCCATGACCAAGAATATTAATTGTATCATTTGAATTCGGATTAAGTGTTCTGACATCATCCATGATGCTAGGAATAGTCTATTTAGCTTATAATTTATATATACGGTAAATTACCGTATTTTATTATTCATCAAAAAATAAAGTATTTCAGAGAAATCCCAAAAATTCACCCTAACCATTTTTCGAAGTGTAGAATAAAGAAATGAAGTCCATTCTTCAAAAATAATTTTTTAAATATTATTAATATAATATTTAATTAAAATCATAATTTATTATCAAAAACCAGTTTTAAAACATTCATTAACTTATTCTAAAATATAGGTATACCATAATTTCAACTGGAATATTATTTATATATTATCATAGGTAAGGTTACTATTCATTAGGGTATATCACTATTGATAATGCTATGTTACTATTAAGAAGGGTAGGTTACTATTCACCAAAAATTAGGTTTTTCTTATTGGACTCTAAATAAATTACTGATCATGACTGTGTATGTCAGATTTTTGAAATTCACATCACAGAAGTGACAAAATTATGTTTTAAGTGTCCCGTAGCACTTAGTAGTTAATGTTATTATGACATATTATAAGCAAGTAATTTCCTTTTAAAAAAATATTGGGTCTTTACAGTCACCTCAAGTGGTTGGGTCATGCCTGTTGAAAATTGTTACTCAGCCTTCATTTGCTGACAAGAGGGGAATCAAGAAACAAATTATGACACTGTCTTCTTCATCCTTAGCCACCATAACTAAAATTTTTGCTCCTGATACATCTTTACCACTCATGGATATACCACCAAATGGGAAGTCTAAAAATCCCTTAAGACCTCCTCCCGCAACGTCACTTGTACTGTAGTTCTTCCACTAAAGAGAATTATGGTCTCCCCGCCTTTTGAATATCTATCAGGGGAATGCACTGGGGAAATCTAAGCATGTGTAGTCTCATAGTCGATATCTCTGATATAAGCCTTTTTGACCCACTATAAGAATGTAGGGGTAACTAACATTGACTAAATATAAGTTCCTCCATCTCCATCCACTAAGTATATCTGAAATGATGCGAACTGCTTCGACACCTCACTCAACAACTGCAAGTTGGATCTCTTGCTAAGAGTGTTCTCCACTGCGTTCCCCTTCGCAAGACTATAGAAAATATCAAATTCAAATTCCTAGAGGAACTCTAGACATATCCTCTATCTCAATTTTAGATCCTTCTGAGAGAAGATATACTTGAGACTCTTGAGGTCAGAGTAAATAGTAAATTGTTCACCCATCATGTAGTGTCACCACATCTTCAATGCGAAGACTACCACTACTAGCTCAAGATCAGGGTTCAGGTAATTCTTCTTATACTACCTCAACTAACATGAAACATAGGCAATCATCGCTTGATTCAACATCACGACACAACCAAGCCCGAAAATTGATGCATCACAGACCACCACATACTCAACACCCTCCTGTGGTAGTCTTTGGATTGTAGTGCTCATCAATCATTGCCACATCTCCTGAAAGCACTACTGGCACTTCTTTGTCCACAATAAATACTACCAATTCCATTTAAACGTTGTCAATAATGACACTACTCTAGAAATTTTGGGTACAAACCTTTGATAGTACCCAGTGAAACCTAGGAATCTCTACACCACGATAACACTCTTGGGTGGCTCCCACAAAAGAACCACTTCAATATTCACTGAATCTACTATAACACCAGCCTCTGAAATTACATGTCCCAAAAATTAGACCTCTTTAATCCAGAACTGACACTTTAAGAGCATCCAATAAATATAGTTCTCTCAGAGTGCATCCAGGACCATCCACAAGTGTATCGTGTGCTCGTCCTTGAACATCAAGTACACTAGGATGTTATCAATGAATACCATGACCAACCGGTTTAAGTAAGACTATAAGATCATTTTAGTGTGTCCCATGAACATTTTCTGGGTGTTCGTCACACCAAATGGAATCAATAAGTAATCATAGTGACTATAACACCATCTGAAGGATTTCTTCGGTACATCCTCATCCAGTACATGAAGATTACGATAGTTATATCTGGTATCTATCTTTGAGAACCACCTTGATCCATTCAGTTAATCGAAGAGTTCATCAGTCTTCAGTAGTGGATACTTATTCTTCATTGTCAATTGGTTTAGGAACCATAATTCCTCACACGAACTCAAGCTCTTGTCTAACTTATAGGAAACAAACTGGGGACACCTAAGGTGAAATATTGAGTATTACGATTTCCTCCCTCTTCAAGTCCTCTAACTATACCCTCAACTCATGAAGCTTTGCGGGAGACATTCAATATGTAGGTGTAGATATCATTGTCATCCCAATGTATATATCAATGTAAAAGTCTAATTATCTTTGAAAATGTAACCCTGGAACATATTTTGGAAAGACGTCCTCATACTCATCTGCCACTGCATGAAACTAAGGAATCGTATCATCTAATACATCGAGGGTCTTTCTATCTAACTTGTGTGTGATTGGCCTTGACCTCCTATGTGTGAGTCCATACTACACTGCTTGGGTATCCTTTTCACTGAAAAATATAAACATGGTCTTATCTCCATAGAAAAAACTCATTATGCACCTAATATATTCAATTTGGGCATGAACTGCAGATAACCAGTATGTACCAAGAATGAAATTTTAAGACCCCAAAGCTTCCACCAAGAGATCACAACTGAAACTCTCACCCCCAAGATTAAGGGAACACTTTTGTCACCAATGTTCGATTGTCTAATATCCTCCCACAGGTGTCTCTAAGAATAGTGATTGAGTCAATGGTTCCACTAGTATATCAGTGTCTCGAACAAGGTTCGTGGTGAGAAAAGAGTGACGAGAAACTGTGTCTATAAAAAATACATCTAGGGTGGAAAATACAAAGATCATACCTTTAATCATCTCTATAGAACTGAAGTTATAAGCCTCCATCTCTTGAAGTTGGCCTCTCCCCTATCCACCAGCTCCCTGAGCTCATGGTGGACCACCCAGGTGTGGTGGTGGAAATACCTCCAATCTCTGCCCGCCTCTTCATTCCCGTCCAGCTCCTCTTCCATGTCCATCAGCTGGTATACTTCCCTTCTCTTACCTTTTCATCTACCTTGATAGTCCCGCAACCATCTTCTTATCATCTGTATGGAGAGTCAATAAATCTCTAGCCATGTTTCTCTGACCGTTGCACGAGTAAAACAACATGTCCCTTGGATGACTCATTATACCCTGGTAGCCTCATACTACTAATCTCGTGTCTTGGGGTTACCTCTTGAACTATCTGATCTTCTTGGATCCCTATGTCAGTTGTTGGATACCTTCTGCCAAATATTCATCTACCTGATACATGGTGGTAGCTTTTACTATCGGTGTATGCTTCCCCAGAAATATCTATTCGACCAGAGCTCACTCCATCACCCAAGCGTATATTGGAATACTAAGAGATATCTTTTATTCCCTAATCTCCCTATGTATTCACTACATGAAGTTCTGGTCCCTGAAGAACGGGTCATGAACCATATTCGTAGAGTAGCGACAAAGACCTATAATCCTCATTGATTACTCCACTACTATCTGGTTTCTATGCTATAGATGCATAACTCATGTATACACATGGAGCGTAATGTCGTTGGAAATAACTAATCACTGAATAGATTCTTGAAGTCTATCCAAATAAGGGTTGTCTCCTTATGTGTCTAGCTCACTAAGCTCCACCATATCCCCACTGATCCATGTAGAAGACTCACAGTTATGAATACCATCTGGTTGAGATGCATACTCACTAGGAAGAAGACACACATAACCACCTCCAACCAATCCTCAACTACCTAGGAGTTTGGCTCACCCCTAAACCTAGGAGGTCACTTCCTCTGTAACTCATGTAATGAACTCATCCTATGTGTTGTTTATGTCGGTAAGTCTGTTAGTAACTGCTTCTCTCTAGGTGGGGGTATCGCTGGTACACCACCCGGAGGTTCTATCTCTGGTATTGGCCCCTATACCGGCACATCAGTGCTTGGTGGTTCATCCTCGTGATCACATATCATAATCCTAGATGGTTGTCTATGTGGACGCATCCTAAATAGATCAAGGCATACCACAGTTAATAGAGTATACCTGGTGAGCTTACACTGACTCAAGAAGGACATGATAAAACACTCAATCCTATATGATGCATGTACCATTTATTTTCCCTGCAAGTAGTATTTTCATTTACCAAGTCGAAAAGTATAATTCAGAGTCCTAGTGTTAGATATGGCAGCCAATGCACCAACATTAGAGTCCCTAGTCTGAAATCCAAACTCGAAATACTTAACAGTGTTTCTCCAAACCAATATCACATACTCTTGGTTCTTTGGTTACAACCAATCACCTTTGATACCACTCTGTCACAACCCATCCTCCAGGTCCCGTGTCATGACTACCCCAAGATAACCTCCAAAAGGTCAAGGTCTAGAGACTAGCACTTAGTAGGCCTATCCCACAAATGGGAGGCACATTCCTAAGCATCTGTACACACATACACGACTCCAAGAAAAACTACAAAACTAAAAACACTAATTAAAAATGCATTTATACCACTAAGATACCTATCACAATATAATAGTAAAAAACTGAAAAGTAAACGGGTCTAAAATTCAAGCTCAACTAAAAGGAAAGTACAATCTCCTGCAACTCATCCGTAGAAAACCCTACATGAAGGGTAGGTATAGAAACATCTGTCTGAAGTCTCTAAATCACACATTGTCTTTTGGGCCTCTCTCTAATCACCACCTAGTCCTAGTCCACCTAGTACTCTATCAAAGTGTTGATCATCTATATAGGACATTATTTGTGCGGGGAAATCTCATGTAGGGGTGAGTAAAACAATACTCAGTTTGGACCCTAAAACCATATGGGTAACACCACTAAGAAATATATTAAGTATAACACAAAGGAAACACACAAATTAGGCAAAAAAATAACCACACGAAGTATGCTACAAAGGAAACACACAAAGTATGAAAAAAAGGAAACACATTAAGTTCACCACAAAGGAAACAAATGAATTATAGTCAATACAATCAACTCACATAGGTATAAGTCTAATGTATGAAGATAAGGATTTCCAGTTGTATTCCATAGATCTCCCAGTCTCTCTGACACTAAAAGTGTGAATACTTCATGCATCTTTGATAGTTTATGGAGGATCGATGGCATACAGAGTGTCGATGGTGCACAGAGCATTGATGGTTCATGGAGTGTCGATAGCACATGGAGCTTCAGTGGTGCACAGAGCCTCGGTGGCTCCCAGAGTAGTAATGGTGTCTAGGACGTTGATGGTGCATGGAGCGTCAATTGAACATGAATTTTTGGTGGCACATTGATCTTAGGTGGTGCACAAAGCATCAATAAGTCAATAAGTCCCCAATTCATGTAGTCACTAAGATTAAATAGTCATATCCAACCAGAGGATTCTGCTCGTAGTGCGCTTGTTATAAGAGAACAAACTCCTCAAGACATTAGTTCATTTTCCAACTTCTACAAAAACACACATAGATTATCTCAAAAATATTGTATCATATCATGGAAGCCAATGCTGCAAACATCTAGTTAAACAGAGACATGGTTTGAAAGATATGACAAATTTAGTAAAAAGAGTCTAGTCTGATCTAGGACTGAGCTGAGCAGGTCTGGATGACCCGACCAGACCCAGTTCCATTGAAATGACCCAAACCTACCAGTATGGACTAGCTTGAACTAGCCTGGCCCATTGGTCCCCTAGATGGTGGTCCTCTAGGCTACCGGAGAGACCTGATTCTCCCAACCCGGCCCACTACATATAGACAGCCTCCTTCAGCACCTGGCTTGGCCATGCACTCCTAGTCAACATGGATATCGCATTCATCATGGACAACACCACATCCCAGCCCCCAAGTCCTTTGGTAATTCTTCCACAAGGTCCTCCTCTGACATGTATTTTTATATTTTTCCCACTGCAGTCACCGCAGCCTCTTGTCGCGACTCCCGTCCACCGCCCTCGATATGTGCCGCCACAGGCTCCTCCTCCAGCACGGTCCCGATGGACCATGACTGTATGCCATGCCAGGACATGTGCTTCCCTCTCCACCATTCTTTGCACCCTCCATAATGATCCTCCACCTGCTTTTGTGATCATGTCGCACCTTTGCAATTTCTTTGTGGATCACTACCTTCGGCCTCTGATCATTGTGCCATGGATAGTGGGCGCAACGATCGATCATTCGCGTTGGTTTTAAAAGAGTAAAGAACGCATGAAGAACATGATAAATTTAAGAAAGAGATAAATCACAGGAAAACTCACCTAATAGATCTTGTCATTGTTCATTTGTCCTTGATCCATTCATGTTAGCTGGATCACTATGAAACCAAAAGAAAAATAATCACCATGTTCTATTCCATTTAATCCAGCAATAATTATGCACCTCACCAGAACGATCGAACCGTGGATAAACCTATTAGTGGGTTGGTACATTTTTGTTATTAGATTCTAATAAGTGGAAAATAAATAACAATGAGATCAATACCCTACCTAGATGATTGGATCAGTTGTTTATGAAGAATTTTGGTTCTTGTTGTCGTCAATCCTTGATCCACTAACGTTCATCGTCAGGAGAGAGATTGATTATCCTTGACTCAAGGGAGTTCCAAGGTTATTTAGATAACCTTTAATTCATCACACATGGATTATTAAAAAGGAAAACTGCCACTATGTCAAATTTTAATGTTAAATAAAATATTTTTATTAGATAGTTTAATGACTTCTACATCCAAAATATAACTTTCACCCTCAACGCATACTGGTTTAGGTTAGGCCATTCATAAGAAAAACATCCCCTTAAGAACTAAACGGTCGTATCATATTTTCAAAATAAGTTACCATTTATTAGTTATTATGATTTCAAAATAAAATAATTTTTATTTAATCATTTTATTTATTGTTACGCCCCTAATGACTTTTTCTACAGATGACCCACTACGACCAATGTTAGGTGACCCCTAGGGTAAATCCGCTACTCTTATATCAATGGTGACCTAGTATTTCTAATCTAGACACCTGTTTTTGAGTTATTTAACTTTTTCAAAAAAGTTGTGTGTGCATGCTATTAAAAACTTAACATTTTTTAAACAATCATTTTGGGCCCCCTAAGCCTCAGAATGACATGAAATCTCAATGGATGGTCTCATAATTTCCCCAAATAGTTTGTAAATATAAAATTGGTAAAATATGAGTCATTACACATCATATACATGAGATGGGTTAGGTGAGAGTGCTAGTCGATAGACCACTGCTCTAATGTGATCAAGGATCTCAAAGGGTATGATGTATCTAGGACTAATCCTTCCCATATTCCTAAATGTAATTAATGTATTCCATATTGTTATATGAAGGAGCAATTTTTCTTTAACAAAAAACACCATGTTCAATCGATGATTTTCTATATAACATTCAAACCTCGATGCCAGATGCCAATGCCCCAAGTCGAATCATTATTTGACCTTAGGTGAACCTCCCCATATTCTAGAGTTTACAACTAGAAATGAGGGTTTAATATTTTACACAGGTTGATTATTCCCTCTTTATCAAATTATTAAAATGGCATAAATCAATTTACAATGATCAAGATAACACCATAATCAATAAAGACCAACATCAATTGATAATTCCAAAACATAGAAAATGACCATAAACCAAAGTAGTAGATATGTTATTTCATATAAGTATAAAGTGTAAAATGAAAACCCAAAAGTAAATACATGATTACAACCCCCAAGTGGGTATTGACATCATATCTGATTACTTCATCCATGCTCCATCTCAAATCCAAACTCAACCATCTCACATAGGGATATTTCCCTTATCCAATCCTACAAACATGAAGTCTATTCAGGTACCGATTAGGTAGCCTAAGTGGGGTGTGGGAACAACTAATTAATCCACCACCAATGATGTCTAAATAAATATCTAGTGTATATAAGTGTATGAATTGTATAAAGAATAAAGATCTAAAATAAAACAAAATAGGTTTCACAATTATTATTCTTTTTCCAACCACATCATATATTCTTCGGCATGCGCTGGATTATAAACCATATGTTAGGTCGGAATATGTAAGATCTAAATGGTAATTAATAGACCAAATTAAAACATTTAATCAAAATAATTGATTAATTAAATTATATATCAGAGAAAATTATTATATCTAATAAACAGAAGAAAAGGTAAATAATACAAGGATTTTTTTATAGCAGTTCGGTCCAAAGAGGGCCTACTCAGCTCTTATACCTCTCTACTCAATGAAATATATGTGTTCACTAATATGATTTTTATAGGGGTATCATAACCCAATTACAGAATTCTTATCTAGTGTAGGGTTAACTATGACACTGGATTTTTTATGGGGAGTCACAACCCTTACAACCTAACTTTAGACACTGAGAGTCACAACCCAAACTGTTCTAACTTTAGATATAGCGATTCAAAACCCTTATATGCTGAATTTAGAATTTGGGAGTCATAAACTGACGAAAAATAATAAAAAAATATTTTTTTGTGTCAAATCATAAACATGAAAATAGAAAGTGCATGTGAGTGATGGTAAATAGTGTTACAAACTAAGAAACCAAACAAGAGAAGATAAATAATGAAATCACTAGAAATATTTCATGAGATTTTTATTAGCACATCTCACCGAGGAAATTATTGTTGAAGAAGATATAATTTGGAATTTGAGAGAATGTATAATTAATAAAAAAATATTGCACAAAATTTGGCTTGTATGGAAGATTGAAAAAGTTCATAGTGTGTTGAAGATGTTAGCTAGTGGTGTTTTTGTGTATTGTTGTTATTTTTTATAACCTACAAGAGAGAAATATATATATATATATATATAATATTTATCATTATAATTATATCATCTTCCTTATTACTTTCAAAATAAATTATGTCCAAAGATTTCATAAATATCTCCACAACAATTGCAGCATTGTTTCCTCCTTATACATGTATAATAAATCTAAATAAATGAATTTAAAATAATTTTAATAAATCTTCCAAAAATATCTCCATAAAAATAATATCATTGAATGATTTTAAAATTATTGTTTAAATCCATTCAAAAAATTTTAAACATAGTCAAAACAGTTCGTGAAAACTAGTAGCACAATCTGAAAGTAAATTCAAATATTTGAATTTAAATAATCTTGTAACCTCCGACTTTACAAGAAAAAGACATTTGAAATTTTATTAATTTTTCTACTGAAATATAAAATTTAAAACATCAAAATATCTTTTATCATAATACTTAGGTTTAATGTGAATTTATCAAGTATAGAAACACCTAAAAATAATCCATATATATTTGCAGCAGATCAATGTTCAGCATAATTTCACAAAGCAGCAGCAGCAATGTAGGGTACACAAAAGTAGGGTTCACCAAAAGTAAGGTTCATCAAAATTAGGGTTCACCAAAAGTAAGTTTCAGATAAATTAGGGTTAACTGAATGTAGGGTTCACCAAAATTAGGGTTCGGTGAGTGTAGGGTTCACCAAATGTAGGGTTCACCAAAAGTAAAGTTCATCGAAATTCGGGTTCACAGAACATACAGTTCACTTAATGTATGGTTCACCAAAAGTAGGGTTAATCAAAATTAGGTTTCAAAAGTACCATAGGGTTCATAAGTAACATAGGGTTCAAAATTAGAATAGGGTTCAAAAGTATCATAGGGTTCAAAAGTATCATAGGGTTCAAATGTAAAGTAGGGTTCAAAAGTAAAGTGGGGTTCATCATAAAAGTGGGGTTCGAGAACCCTAATTTTCATTGTTTTGAAAGTAGGGTTTCCAAACCATACTTTTTACTATTGAAAAATTATGGTTTCTAAGTCGTACTTTGTATTATTGCTAAAGTATGGTTGTCGGACCATACTTTGTACTATTGCGAAAGAAGGGTTTCCGAACTATACTTTGCACTATTACAAAAGTATGGTTTCCAAAAAATACTTTTCACTATTGAAAATTTAGGATTCAGAAAAAATACATTGAACTATTGTGAGAGTAGGTTTTCCAAACCATAATTTTCACTTTTTCAAAAGTGGGGTTGTCAAGCCACACTTTGTGAAAAAATAGACAGCAAACATTAACAAATATCAACAAATTTTTAATGGATCCTTACAACATATTCAGACTTTGTTCAAAAAGAATTATTTTTATAAAATATTATTATATTTCCAAATAATATAGAATCAACAAAATTTTATATCTACTTATTCTAAAATTATCAAAAAAATAGAATCCACAACATTCGGGAAAAACTACAGTTGTGAAATAGCATTGCAGAACTTAAGATAATTTATTGACAATAAAAATGTTTTTTTAGACTTTTATGTAAACTAATGAAATCAAGATAAACATGTTATATATATATAATATTTTTTTTGTAAAAATATGATATCTGTAGAACTTTAAATAAATTAAATATTGTAACTTCTCAAAACTGTAGACTGTAATGTTTTTAAAACTGCAGTAGTAACTTCATTCATTTTTTAGAGTACTAAAAAATCATTTCATACTTCTTGTTAAACTATTGAAGTTTAGATAAACATATTATATATCTAATGTGATTATAATCACACAAATATAAACATTTTGGATTGATATATCATCAAAATAAAAGGAAAAGTATTCAAATAAAATAAAAACATGCACATACACTTGCACAAACAATCTCCCCCTTTTTGTTTGATTACAAAACCAAAACATTTAAACCAATTAGAATTAATTTTTTTTTACAAAAAACCAATTTATTTATCTACCTTTTTTAAATAAATAAAAATATAAAAAAACTCCCCCAAAAGAAATACAGTAATATAAAGTTAAAATTACAACATACCAAGATCAAATTTAATTTTTTCAAACTGAGTAGAGTCTAAAGGATTTATAAAAATATCTTCTATCTGATTTTTAAAAGATATAAATTATAATACAATATCACCCTTGTTCTTATGATCTCTTATATAATGAAATCTAATATCAATATAATTTGTCTAGAATATTTTAAAGTGTTTTTAGAAATAGAAATTGAAAAGGTTTTATCCCAAAAATAGACAGTTTATCAAGATAAACACCAAAAAAACATAAGATGTTCTTAATCCGTTAACTTTGAGCACAACTCCGAGTTGTAGAGATATACTCAACATCTATAGTAGATAAATAAATAGATATTCGTTTCTTATATGATCAGAAAATTAAATTTTTTCCTAGAAAATGGCACATACCTGATGTACTTTTTTAGTCTAATCTATATCTTATAAAATCAGAGTCAGAATAAGATGTTAATCAAAATAGTTATATTTTGGATAAAATAAACTAGAATCAAAAGTTACGTTAACATATCTAATTATTCAATTTTCAGAATTCATATGAATTTCTTTAGGATCTTCTTAAAATATTGCACATAAACAAACACTAAAAATGATATCGGGTCTATATGCAATTAAATATAGCAAGCTACCTATCATGCCTCTATAAACTTTAATATCAACAGGTTTACCATATTCATAAATATCTAATTTACAATTAGTAACCATAGTAGTTTTCATAGATTTAGAAGAAGTAATACCAAATCTTTATCATGCTTAGATTTATTAAGAAAAAATCAATATTTCCATTGATAAATTTGAAGTCCAACAAATAATTTTAATTCCTCCATTAAGCTCATGTCAAATTCAGAATACATCAAAGTAGAAAAATTATTGAAAAGTATTTCACTAGAGGAACTAGAAACTATATCATCAATATATATTTGAAAAATTAAAATATCATAAAAATTATTTTTTATAAAAAGTATTGGATCAACATTGCCTTAAATAAAACTATTATTTAAGAAAAAATAATGAAATTTATTCATAACAAGCATGAGGTTCTTGTTTGAGACCATACAATGAATTAAATAATTTAAAAACATTATTATGAAATTTTTTACTTTCAAAACATGGGGGTTGAGAAACATAAAATTCTTTAGTCATAAAACCATTTAGTAAAGATATTTTTACATCTGTTTGATATAATTTAAAACCATGAAAACAAGAAAAATCCAAAAAAAAATTAATTTCCTCTAACTTGGAAACAAGTGAAAACGAATCTTTGAAGTATATACCTTATTCATGAGAGTATCTATGAGAAATAATTATGGATTTTTTTTACAATCTGTCTATATTCATCTAGATTGTTTCTAAAGATATAATTATTTCCAATTACCTATTTATTCTCAGGAAATTCTACTGAAGTCCAAAAATTATTTCTAACAAACATATTTAATTAATATTGAATATAAAAAATCTATTTTTTATATTTAAGGGAATCGTTAACATTAATAGGAACAAAATTATAAATAAAAGGAAAATTAGAACAATAATTTAAAATAGAATGTCTAGTTTTCACACCAGATTTACATTTCCAATTATATTTTCCATAGGATAATCCTAATGAATCTTCCATGATCTTGGATCAAGTTAAGAAGCAGTATGCTCTCCCCCAATTGATTAATTATTATCTTGGGGTATTTCTTCAACAAAATTAAAATCTCTAAACTCATCATAAAAAATATTAGAATCATAATTTAATTTAACACTTTTTTCATCAAACATAACGTTAATATATTCTTCAATAATCCTAGATCCATTATTATAAACACTATAAGATTTAATATCTTTATACTAACCAATAAAAATACCTTCATCACTATTAGCATCAAATTTATCTATGTTATCTTTTGAATTTAAAATAAAAACATCACAACCAAATACTCTAATTTAGTCAACTTTTGGTTTTTTATTTTAAAATAATTAATAATGAGTTTTATTTAACAAAGGTCTTATGATAATTTTATTTGAGATATAAAAAGTAGAAAAAATAGCATCAGCCCAAAAATATATTGGAAAATTATATTCCCTTAACATAGTGTGTTCTATTTCAGTAAGAGTTATATTTTTTCATTCTACAACGCCATTTTTTGTGGCGTTCTAGGAGTAGAAAAATTATGAAAATATCTATTCTTTTCATAAAATTTTTCAAAATATAAATTATGAAATTCACCTCTTTATCACTATGAATAGAAATAATCATACATCCTTTTTCATTTTGAAATAATTTTAAAAAAAGAATTAAATTTAGATAATATATCATTTTTATAAGCATTAAAGTATGCCCAATTAAATCTATTATAATCATGAAAAATAACTAAGGTATATTTGTTTCCACCAAGGATGGAAATTTGAGTTGGGCCAATTATATCAAGTTGCACTAACTGTAATGGTTTATTATTACTTATCTGATTGATGCGTCTAAAAGAAATTTTGTGTTGATTCCCTTTCAAGAATACATCACATACATGAAGATGTTCTTTCTTCAAGAAGGAATTTGTAACACATTCTCATGTTTTTAGAGCTTATGTAACATTTTAATATTAACATGACTTAAACATCTATGTTGAATGATGTTTTCATTCTATACATCATGCAAACACCATACATATTCAATAGTTAGTTCATTAAAATAAATAATATAAATATTATCCTTTGGATAAGATAAAATAATAATGAATCATTTTTCAAAACTAAACAATTATCATTTTGAAATTTAACTTCCATTCCATCATCACATTATTATGATATACTAAATAAATTATGTTTTAGGCCTTCAGTATATAAAACATTGGAAATAAATGTAGAACTTTAAATACCAACTTTACCAAAACCTTTTATTTTCCCTTTGGAATTGTCTCTAAAAGTAATAGTGCCTCAATCACATATGTTTGAAGTGGTAAAATTTAATGTGTCTCTAGACATATGCCTATAGAACCCACTTTCCATGCATCATATATTGTTCTTGAGTCATCAAATGAATTTTTCTTACAAAAATAAATTACTTGACAATTTTGGTACCCAAGATCTTTTGGGTCTAATAGGATTAGTACTAATTTATTTAGGTGCCCATGCAGAATTTAAGTATGTATTTTAAGGAAATATAGATAATAATGATTTATAAATATTAGTTTTGGTAAATATCAATTATTGTTTAAATATAAGATAACACTCATTTTCATAATGACCTTTCATGCCACATTTAAAACAAGTAACAGTTGAAGTAAAACGATTTTTAATTTTAATAAAATTGGTTTTAAATATTTTAGGTAATCATCTATCATAACCAAAACCATATTTATTTTTATCAGTTTTAGTTCATAAAATCATCTCATGATATTTTTTATGACCTTGAATAAAAGAAGATAAACTTTTGTTAAGACTTTAAACTTCATTTTTTAAATTTTCATTCAAATCTAGAACAAAGTCCAAATTTTCAAAAAAAAAATAAATGAGAAGTAGAAGAATTGTTTCTTAGTATTTCATTCTAATGTTAAAGTATTTTATTTTCATAAAAAAGTTTTCCATTATTTTCTTTAAGCATATTATATAAATTAGGATCTTTGAAAATACATTTTCTTAATCATTCAATTTTTTATGTAATTTAAAAATATTCAGATTATCATAATTAGAACATCCAGAATAAAAACTAGAATAACGAACATTATCCAGTGATTCCCTGAAGCACAAGTTAGTAAAAAAATTATTTCAGGATTTTTCACTAGAATCATATTATTATATACAAATCTGACTGATTTCCAATGGATTTTTCCTTATTTTTGTTTTCTTTTCTTCATTATTATGTTTTGGAAAATAAGGATTGATATTACCTTTCTTTCTGTACTCATAATAGGTTACATCCAATGCATTGAAATTTTTACAACCTTTCTTGTCTCCCTTATATTTTACATTTTGAAGGTTTCTTCTAAACTAGTTCTTGAATACTTTATTTTTCATTATTTTGTAAACCCCATTCACAATCTGACCTATACCTTGTTTTTCACTATCCTACAGATCAAAATCAGAAGAGTTAATAGAAACAAAATTCTCAGATTTAACAGCTACACCTTATCTTTTTTTGGTCTCCTCATCAGTTATGTTCTTCAGTTCCAGTTCATATTAGAGTATTGATCCAATCAATTCATTAAGTGTGTAATATTTTAAATTCTTACTTTCATAAATGGAATCCTTCTTTTTATTCCATTTCTTTGGTAATGATCATAGGAATCTTTCATTAAGTACCATATTTTCTAGAGCTTCTCCAAGTGAATTCATTCCATTCACAATGCTTGTGAATCTGTGGAAAATTTGTTTTACTGTTTCATCTTCACTCATCTTGAAGTCTTGGTACTCAGCATGAATCATCCCAAGCTTGGTTCAGATCAATTTTTCATATCCAAGGTAAGTTACTTGTAGAGTCTTCTATATTTCATGAGTTTTCTTATAAGAATACAAGTGACTAAAAGCACTTCTGTTAATAGTGTAGTATAAAATATTAACAACTTTGTAATATAAAACATATCTAGTAGAATTATTTTCAGTAAGAGTGTGTCGGTCAGGTTTAGGTAGTGCGTACTATTTTGACATGATATGCCAGCACTCAATGCTCAAATATTTGAGTTAAGCCTCCATTCAAGATCTCAAGTATCCATAATCATTTCCATAAAATTGAGGTGGCTTTTGAGGAATATAAACATCATTATGGTTCAATCCATAAATATTATAATATATTTATCCTTACACTGTGAGGTCTAGAAATAGTTTAGCATAATTAAATATAAAATCAAACTCTATAAAAGGGATAGCTAAAATATAGAATGAACATCCTTTGATATATATTGAAAGGTATTGGAAATATAATGATAGATCTAAACTATCCTTAAGAATGAAATCCTTTGATACCAATTATTTGGTCAGAATGGGTAATGGAAGATGGTCTAGAGGGGGGTTAATAGACCAAATTAAATTTTTTTAATCAAAATAATTGATTGATTAAACTATTTATCAAAGTTAATTATTATATAGTTAATAAGTAGTGGAAAAGTAAATAACACAAGAATGTTTTTTATAGTAGTTTGGTTCAAAGAGGGACTACTCTACTCTTATATCTTTGTACTCAATGAAAGATATGTTTGTAATAATATGATTTTTATGGGTGAATCATAAACCAATTAAATACTACTTTATTAGTGGAGGGATAACCATGATAATATCTTTTTTATGGAGAGTCACAACCCTTATGACATAACTTTAGACACTGGGATTCACAACCCAAATAGTCATGGATTTAGATATAGGAGGTCAAAACCGTTAGATCCTAACCATAGAATTTGGGAGTTACAACCTAAGGAAAAAATAATAACAAATAATTCTTTTGTGTGTAAAATCATAAACATGAAAATAAAAATTTCAAGTGAGAGATGGGGAATATTGTTACAAACTTAGAAACTAGACAAGAGAAGACAAACAATGAAAGGACTGTTAGTGGTTCTTGAGATTTTTATTAGCATGTCTTTTCAAGGCAATTATAGTTAAAGAAGAAGTAGTTCAGCACTTGATAGAAAGTCCAGTTTATAAAAAATATCACACAAACATTGGATTATATGGAAGATTAAATAAGGTCACAATGCATCGAAGATGTTAGCCAATGGTGTTATTGTGTATTGTTACCGTTTTTTATACCCTTCCAGAGAGAAAGATATACATAGAATATATATTTTTCAGTTTCAATAGCACTTCTGCCTTCAGATATTCCAAACTACATGAGTAAAGAGATTTCATAAATATATCCATAAAAATAACTTCACCACTACCACTTTATTCTAGTAGAATAAATCTTAAATATAATAATTTGAATTAATTTGAATAACTCTTCCAAAAATATGTCCATAAAATAATAATGTTGAATACTTTTAAAAATTTATTTTAAATCCATTAAAACCATTTTAAACATAGTCAAAATAGTTCCTAGAAAGTAAAAGCACAATCCAAAATTAAATTCAAATATTTGAATTTAAATAATCTTGTAACCTTTAACTTTATTGGAAAAAGGCGTTGAAAATTTTATTAATTTTTATCTTTAAATATTACACCAAAAACTTCAAAATATCTTTGATCAAACTCCTTAAATTTATTTTCAATTTATCTAGCAGAATAACCTCCAAAAATAATTCATATAAATGTGAAGTAGATCAACGTTCATCGTAAAAGCAAGAAGAGGAAGCATCAAAGTAGGGTACAAAAATTAGGGTACATGAAATTGGGGTCCCCAAAAGTATGGTTAATCAAAAGTAGGGTTCAACAAAAGTAGGGTTCACCTAAAGTAAGATTCACCAAAAGTAGGGTTCACAGAACATAGGTTCACCAAAAGTAAGGTTCATCGAAATTAGGGTTCTTCAAAAGCAGGATTCTCCAAAATTAGGGTTCACTAATAGTAGGGTTTATTGAAAGAAGGGTTCATTTAACATAGGGTTCACCAAAATTAGAGTTCACCAAAAGTAGGGTTCATCAAAAGTAGGGTTAAAATGTAGTGTAGGGTTCAAAAGTAGCACAAGGTTCAAAAGTAATGTAGGGTTTAAAATTATTGTTGGTTTTAAAAGTATCATAGGTTTATTAGGTAGCATAAGTTTCAAAAGTAAAGTAGGGTTAAAAATTAAAGTAGGGTTCTTCACAAAAGTAGGGTTCTGAAACCATAATTTTCACTATTGAGAAGGTATGGTTTCCAAATAATACTTTATAAAATTGTGAAAGTAGGGTTTCCAAACCATAATTTTTACTTTTGTGCAAGTAGGGTTTCCAAAACATACTTTGTACTATTAAAAAAGTGGGGTTGTCAAACCATACTTTTCACTATAGAAAAAGTAGGGTTGTTGAACCATACTTTGCAATATTACAAAAGTAGGGTTTCCAATCAATACTTTTCTCTATTGATAAAGTAGGGTTTATAAACCATACTTTTCACTATTGTGAAATTAGGGTCATCAGTCTATACTTTTCATTGTTGAAAAAGTTGGTTTGTCGAACCATACTTTATAAAAAACATGATAGTATACATTAAAAAACCTCAATGGGTTTTTAAAGGCTATTAACTGCATATTCTAGATTTGGTAAAATAAACTTATTTGTATAAAATCATATTATATATCCAAAAAAATAGTGAATCAAATAAATCCAACATCTACTTCTCTTGAAATTATCAAAAAAAAAATCAACAACATTTTGAAAAAACTACAGCTGTGAAACAGCATTATAGAACTACAGATAATTTATTGGCCATCAATATGAAATTTTTAGACTTTTCTGTAAACTAATTAAATCAAGATAAAAATGTTTTATTTCTACAAAATAATTATTCATGTGAATATAATATCTATATAATTTTTATTAAATTAAATAATGTAACTTTTTAGAACTATAGCTTGAAAAGTTTCTAAAACTTTGGTAGCAACTTCAATGAATTTTTAGAGTACTAAAAAATCAGTTTCATACTTATAATAAAACTAATAATGTTTAGATGAATCTATTATCTATCAAACATGGTGAGAATAGCACAAATTAAAACACTGTGGATTGAGATATCATCAAAATACAAAGTAAAAGTAATCAAACAAAAGAAAAACATGCACATGAACAAACACCAAATAACATAGGGATATTCCAACTCATTCATTCATGGGATTTCGTTATTCACTTAATTGCAATTTCATTTTGGGTACCTTGGAGTATCAATCCATGTACCAATATCTCAAGCACTAGGAAAATAATTACAATGCTAATATATTGGGGGCCTAGAGCATTACTCTAGTACTCATTGTGTATTTGGAGCATGATCCCTATCCCACAACACATTGTTCACATGCATGCATTGGGGCCTAGAGAATCAATCTAGCACCCCATGGGTATTTGAATCATTAGTTCCTAACCCATGACTCATTTTTCAATAAATTAAAAATATCACATTCATATGAAGATTCACCATCATTAACCTTATATTCAATCATTCTAATCATGGTGTACTATTTATATTATCAATAAAAACCATGGTTCTTTACTTTAATCATAAGGACTAACATAAAAAATTCACCACTAATCCAATTATAAACATTTAATCACACAATTAATTTACCCTTAAAGGTTAATCCAACCAACCCTTTCATAACAATTATCCGCATTAAATAAAGATTTAATTCAATTCAAATAAACCATTAATCCCCTTTACACATTCCAAAACTCATCATTTAAAGATATTTGTACACCCCATGGGTTTCCATCAATTTTAGTCTCATAAACTCTAATGGGACTAATGGGATTTTTGAAGGGTTTCCCAATTACATAGAATTAAATTCACAACATTAATATAAAAATTAAACTACATAAAATGGAAAATAAATTGCACATTTCATACACATGATCATAATAAAGAATATGGGGATTTTAAATTAGACCACCTACCTCAAGATCATTGATGACTGCTCACCAAAATGAAACCCTCAATTTGATATTGAACGGTCTAATTAAAAATGGTGGAGGAGATCTAGGATAAAAACATAAATCCAAGATCCATCAAAACCTAGATTTAAACCATTGAAAATAGAGGAAATAATTCCTCTCAAATGATATAGAAAGATGGAAGAGAGATTAATCTAAATTAGAAGATATCAAATACTAGAATAGAGGTTGATTCCTTCCATTAGATCTTCAATTCACACCAGAAAAGGTTTAAGGAGCCTATGAATCCTCTCGAGAGCCTCCAAGAGAAATGGAAAATATCTTAGGTTGAGCAAGGGTGAATGGGAATAAAAATATAGGGTTTGGTAAATTTTTATCAAATTTTTATTGGTTTAAAATCCCATAAACATAGTTTCCCAGGTGGGGCACATGGTTTTCAAAACAATGTGCCTCAACTATGCACCCCTACTTATGGGGTTCATGGTTACTCCTAGGTGGGATCATGGTTGGGAAAATTGTGTACCAAACATGAAACCCCCCACTATCTTGGGGTTCATGGCTTGGGTAGGATGGCTACGTGGTTTGGTCAAATAGTGCACCGCCTCCTATAGCTTCAAATCAGATTGCACAGTTTCCTAAAAAAACCACATGGTTTTCCATAACTTTTCACAAATCATGAACAACCTCATGATCTTCCAAATTTCTCAAAATTAACCTAAAACATCCCCAAAGAAAAAACCAACAATGGTATGATCAAAAAAGGATAAAAGACTACTTGAAAATGAGCTTGAGACATCTTCAGAAGGTTGAGATCTTACAATATCCCCACCTTATAACATCATTTCCTCAAGATGTACTCCCAAGAATCACTAATATTTCAATTTAAAAATGCAGTTCCACTTATCCCACATATCTACTTACATATCCCATATTTCCTCTTGAACACATCCATGCTTCCAAAACAATATGTCCAATAATACAGTATTTCCCCACAACACTTCCTCACTACAATCCACAACACGAATCAGATGCTCTTCAAAGGATTCATCAGCCTCAAGATCAATATATTCAATATATATTACATGAGAAGGTTATAGTTGATGCTTACCAAGTTAATACACATGAAAAAATATCATGAATATCACTATACCTCTATTAAATATCCAATCAATACAACATTAGTTCGATCCTCTCAATAATATCAAATGGTACAATAAACTTGGGCTCCAATACTCCCTGCCTTTGAATCCTATGGTGACCCAATCTCAGTGACACCCAAAAAATACATGATCACCCACTTTAAAATTAATTGGTAGATGATGTCAATAGGCATATTATTTTTTCCTACTCTGAGTTTTTTTATACATTTCCAAATCAACTAAACTTGTTTCAACATCTCTTATATGAGACCCAATATGAATAACTCAAACTCACCTTCCTACATCTTGCATTAATATTATCTTAATGGTCTTCCATAAATTTCCTCATATAGTTCTATATGAATAGTAACCTAATAACTATTGTTATAGGTGAACATAATGATCACTAGTAACTTCACCAAAGTCCCACCAAAATAAATGGAACATGATAATAAAATGTCCTCTAGTACCTGGATAGTATGTTCTAATGTCTTGTCTATATTCCGGTGGAAATACATACTAAGAAGTATGTGTGTACCTAACACCTTTTATATGACTTTCTATAAATGAGAAATAAAATGTGAGTCATGATCTAAAACTATGCAACATGGAACCCCATTAAAACTGACAACTCTTAAATATAAAATTATCCCAACTAATACGTGGTAAAAGTCTCTCATATTGTAAAGAAATGTCCCACATTCACCAACAGGTATAAAATCACCCAAATCATGTCATTCTTCTAATGGATTCCTAGAAGACCAACTATAAAGTCCATGGAAACATCATCCAACATCTATTCTGGAATGGGAAATGGTTGTAGTAAACCACTGGGATGTTGATACTCATCCTTTACCTACAGATAGGTGTATCATTGTGTCATGAAAACTACAATCTCATTTTTCATGCCCAAAAACCAATACTATAAATGTAGGTCATCATAAAGTTTGGTAAAACAATAATTCATGGAAAAATTTGAGTCATGAAACTGATGCATCATATCCTCACACATACATATAGGAACAAAAAAAATGTTTCATACATAGATGATCTTATCCTCATCTTTAGTCCAATCAGAAGTAAACTCTCCACCTTCAAGGCTTTCCCTCTAGGACAAAAACATCATATACTCATACTACATATCTATGATCCATCTCAGAAGTGAGGACTCAATGGAAAATAATATTAGGTTCATCTTTTCCTGGCCCTCCTGAACCTCAACATTCATCTCATCCAACAAGATCATTATATTCCACTCTGAACTAGACTCTTGAAATACGTGATTCTGTGTCTTCTAATGCAAAGTATTAGCAACACTATTTCTCTTTCCCTATGTATATTCTAGCTCAAAATAAAACAAATTCATATAATCAACCCACATTAGTTGTCAGATATTCAAGTCCCATTGGAAAAATATGTACTTTAAGGTTTTTTTTATTAGTATACACAGTAAATTTTTCACCCAAAAGGTAATGTCAGTGACACCTCAATTCATAAACCACCATATACAACTCAAGATCATGTGTAGGATAATTTTTTTCATATGGCCTCAACTGTTTTGATCCATACACCATGACTCTATCTCCCTACATTAAAACTTCTCCAATTCCAACCCTAGACACATAAAAAACAAGGTATACTCCTCACCTACTTCAGGTAGGATCAAAATCAGTGAATTATCCAAATGCATCTTTAACTCTTGGAAAGAATTATCATATGCTCTAAACCCTTAAAAATAAAAACCCTTCTAGGTCAAACCCAAAATTGGTGCTTCTAAATCAAAAAATTCTTGGAAAACCCTTCGATAATAACTTTTTAATAACAAAAAGATTTATATATCAAAAACATTTTTGGTATTTTCCCAGGAGAAAAATTCTTGATCATTCTATGGTTATGGTGACACACCTTTATAATAGATTATGGGATGCAATAAATGTACCCTTTCAATCCAAAATTGACACTTATATATCTTAGTGTAAAGATGATGCTCTCTAAGTGTACCCAGGATGATTTCTAGATGTTTGGGATGATCTTCATGGGTTTTGGAGAACACTATGATTTCATCCACAAAACAACTACAAACAGATCTAGATATGGGTGAAAGATTTTATCCATAAATCCCATAAACATAGCCAGAGTTTTCGGCAGCCCAAATGACATCATGATAAAATCATATAGGAAATACCTACTTTTGAAAGTAGTCTTTAGTATGTAAAAAGGTATAAGTATCAACTAATGATACCATTATATCAATTAAATATTAGAGAATACACAAGATCCTCTCAACTGGTAAAATATATCTTTGATACGTGGAAGAGGATATAGGTTCTTCACTGCCATCCAGTTCAACTTCTGGTAATCAACACATGAATGAAATTTCACATTACCCTTCTTATAAAACAAAACTTGAGAACCCTATAGTGATATACTTGAACATATAAACCTTTTAACAATAAACTCTTCCATATAATTATTAATATCTTGAATCTTTGTTGGTTCTATTTTATAAGGTTGAATGGAAATCGGTTTGGCTCTAGGCATTATCACAATTGTAAACATAGTGTCTCTCTGATGTGGAATCCATGATAAGTCCTCAAGAAACACATATTTAAATTAGTCCACTATTAGTGGAAACACATCATGGTTTACACCCCCATCATCTAACAAAAGTCTTAAAACCTGGGTGGTGAACTCCCCCAGTTGTTGATGAACTAGCCCTGCACAGCCGGTCTAGATATCCCATTCTCCATGATGAACATAACTATTACCGTCATGAGACATAAAGGTTTCTCTCACGTGGTAACAATCTATATGGGATTGGTACAGTAATAGCCAAACCATACCCAATATCTATTCAAAACCTTACATGTAAAGTATATAAAAATCCCAAAGTAAACAATACTCACCAACTTTGTGAGCACATCCCTTGAAAAAATATATGTCCCTCAATCATACACCCAGTACTGTGTCGCTTTTGTTAACCCCACTCACAAACTCCACTGTCAAATTCAAACCATTCACAATTTGAGTGGATGTAAAATAATGTGAGGATATTTCATCAAATAAATCACTAGAAATAATTGAATCTATAAGAATAATTCATATGATGGTTAATTGTCTAGACTCACTGCCCAAAAGTGTAGGTAGAACTACATGAATCTATGACAACCCTTCTATTTACTACACACTTAACATGATTTATTACATAAAACTATAACTTGATACAACATAGAAGATAGAGAGGTATAGTGTCTTTGGGGCATAGGAACATTACATAAAAACTTAAAACATAAAACACATCATCATTATTGAAAACTTCCTTTACATGACAACTACATTCCCTCGTACTTACTATTTCATGGGATAACCTGAGGACATGCAGCAGAAAAGGGTGAGCTATAAAGCCCAGTAAGGGAGTAAACATGGAATAACATGAGGAATGAAATACATGTTAGTCAATAGTCATATCAATGGAATGAAAGAGAAACATGAACATAAAGTCATGATAAAGTGTGATAATCATAACATAGATATGTGGCAATAACACTTAACATGGATTTTTCATGAGTTAAGGCTCATAGCACATAGATCATGAGTAAACCCTCATTACACATGAAGCACGGGTAAACTCTCATTGCACTTGAATTATCATGAGTCAAAACTCATTTTACATGATGTATCATGATCCAATACTTTACCCAATGCATTGGAGTGCAATCAGGGTGCACCCTTCTTAAACATTTCATTTCATGCATAAGTGTGCCACAATATCATAGAACATGAATTCATAAAACCTCATAATTTTTTCCATGATTAATGAGTGTGTAATTCATACATGAAACTCTTAAAAAATATGTAAATTTACGTAAAGGTGAATACCCTTGATATAGAAATGGGCATGGTATTCACTACACAATGCTTTTGGCTTGGAAAATTGCGGTGCAATTTCGGCAGCATAACGGTGTGACATAAGACTTCATAAAAATGGTTGATAAGAGAGAAAGGGGTGTCTCATAATATATACATGAAATAGATAGTAATGGGAGTCATATAGATACATGTCCCAATATAGGTAATGGAATTTAGATTCATAACACAAAATAATTTCTTGAATGTAAATTAGGAGAGAGAAATTCCTTACGGAATTTTGAAATGGTAACAAGTGTATATGGAAGGCACCGATGAGAGAAAAAGGGGTATATCATCATTTAAACATAATGAAGAAAGTATAGGGGTGCTGTGAAATCATATCCCAACATTTATAATAGAAAATAAAAGGGTCATAACAATATTATGAAACTTGGATAAAATGTTAAAGGAAGGAATCCCTTACTTGGAAGTGTGATCCCAAAGGATAGGGAGGGGCTTGAGAAAGACTTCTTGGGAGCTCGGGGAACCTTGGGAGGATTATAAAGAGATGAGGGAAGAGGTTGGATGAACTCTGAATTCTTTTAGTGAAGAGGAAGTGGGAGATTGGGTGGGTTTATATATGAAAGGAGATGGAATTATTTATTATTTAGGTTTGGGAAACATCACATTAAACTAATCAAATCCACAAACCAGCCCATGGTTTTTTCCCATGGTTTCTTCCAAAGAGGAGTGGAAAAAAATATTTTATAAGGCCAGTGGCCAAACTTTTTAAAATAATAGGGTTGCTTATGTGAAGGTGAGTCACACTCTCTAAGAAATCATTTTAAAAAGCACAAATGTTTTATAAGTCTTGAAGGGTCCACTAATGCATTGTAAAATAAATCAAATAAACCTAAAATAAAATTATTTTAATGGTAAAACATATAATGGACGAACATAGTGTTTATAGTATTTTATTACATCACTATTGAGTCATTATGATGTTAAAAAACACATTATATAATTAAATGGTATTTAAATTTTACCCAACAATTCGACTGTCTCTGAAAATTATGAAAAAATTAACTGTTGGATAATTTCCATGTCTTGATTCCAAATATAATATTCATTTTATCTAAATAATTTTATAAGTATGTGAATTTTTTACTTTTAAAAATAAAAACCGATATTTATCAAAAATTTATGGGTTTTGACAAAAACATCATTCAAACCTAAATAAAAATTACAATTGTATTCATAAAATTATATGATAATTTCTATTTAATAAAAGTTAATTTAATAATAATAATAATATTTTATTAAAATATTATTTAATTCTAAAATCCATTAATTCATCATAATATATTTCTTATTTGGATATTAATTAAAAAATACTATTTATTCTTTAAAAACTACTTACAAAGTGACAGTAATAAAATGAATGTATATTCTCTATAAAAGAATAATGTACCTAATTGTAGTACTATGGTATTGTTACATAACCCCTTAAAAACCTACATAAGACTTTAGGGTAAGGTTCACGATGGTGATAGACTCTTGGGGTGACTCGGATAACATTTCTCTATTGGTAACCTCTACCAACTTCCACTTCTCTCATAGGCGGTTCTGATCGAGATTAACATATTAAAGATCTTCTTGGGATTGGTTAAGAGAGAATCCCAATGACGTCACCTCCTTTTTGAGCTCTTACAAATGGGCTTCATATGGGGTAATTCTACTAGATGAGGCCATCACTTCCTTTTTCTGAGTAAATTGGATTTGTTAAAGCCCTATATTTATACTAATCATTTCATCAATGTTCAATGGCTATATTAGCAATGGTCACAATTCTTAATGGTATTTTAAAATACAAAAATATAGAACTAAATAAGTTCATACATTTTACATAACCATAAGAATACATTTAAATATACTAGGAGGAATTTTTAGTAATGAATTTTTGGGTCGTTACAATCTCCCCCCCTTAAGAAATTTCACCCTAAAAATTTCAGTTTCCCACACTAAAACAAATCTGGGTAACTCTCCTTCATTATTTCTTCTGATTCCCACATCGCTTCTTTAATCTAGTGGTTTTTTCACAACACCTTAACAAGGGAAATTGTATTATTTTTTAGAACTTTTTCTCTACGATCTAAGATCTTTAATGGTTGTTCCTCATAAAAAAATATCATCCGATAGTTGTACTACCTTTGAAGAGATCACATGTGAATGGTCTGGTATGTACTTCTTTAAGAGGGATACATGAAAGACAACATGTTCTTTGGACATAGTAAGTGGAAGCGCTAGTTGATAGTCCACAACCCTGACATGATCAAGAATCTCGAAGGGGTTGATGCACCTAGGACTTAACTTCCCTTTATTTCTAAACCTAATGACCTTCTTCCATGGAGATATGCGTATAAATACCATGTATCCAATTTTAAACTCAAGGTCTCATCGATGGTTATCCGCATAACTCTTCTTTCGACTATGGGCTGCCTTGATATGTTGTTGAATAGTTTTCACCTTCTCCACAATTTCGTCAACCATTTTTGGTCCTAGAAACTTATGGTCACCGACTTCATCCCAACATGTATGTGTTCTACACCTCTTCCCATATAAGACTTTATAAGGTGCCATTCAGATGCTCGAGTGGAAAATATTATTATAGGAGAATTCAACCAGAAGAATATGTTGATCCTATCATCCTTTAAAGTCTGTTGAACATGATCTTAAGATATCTTCCCGTGTATGAATACTTCACTCAGATTGGCCATCATTTTGAGGATGATAGGTCATACTGAAGTTCAGTTCAGTATATGGAGCATTTTGAAAACTCTTCCAAAACATAGAGGTGAATCTTGTATCTCGATTAGATACAATAGTTAGTGGTACTCCATGAAGCCTTACCACCTCCCTGAGATATATCTGTGCCAGTTAATCTTATGATAAATCCTCCTGAATTGAAATGAAGCATGCAGACTTTGTAAGATGATTCATAACAACCCAGATTGTATTTTTTCCTTTGGATTCCTTCGGAAGTCTGGTGACAAAGTCCATGGTGATTTTCTCTCATTTCCATGCTGTTATGGGAAATGGTTGCATCATCCCCTTAGACTTATGCCTCTCTTCCTTGACTTGCTAACACACCAGGCACTTTGATGTATACTCTGCGATCTCCTTCTTCATATTATCCAACCAATAATTCTCTCGGAGATCTCAATACATCTTTGTGTTTCCTGGGTGAATAGAGAAATTTGAACTATGTGCATCGTCAAAAAGTTCCTTCTTCAGCTCTAGACATGATGAAACACATAGTCTTTTTCCAAATCTCCAAATTCCTTCTTCATTAACATTTAACTTCGAGTATTTACCTTTTCTGATAGCTTCTGCTTTCTTCTGAATTCCCACATCATCTTTTTGAGAATCCTTTATCCTTTCCAAAAGAGACAGTTGCATAATCATTTGTGAAAGGATTGATTATGTTCCCTTCATTATGATTCCCATGTCTATATTCATCAAATATAAGAAGATTGGATCCTTCTCAATTCTCATCAATGAAAGAATTGTTGGGTCCTTTATACTTAGAGAATCTTCCACCTTGTTCGCTTTCCCAGGGTAGTAATGTATTAAGCAGTCATAGTCTTTGATCATCTCTAATCATCTTTATTGGTGCATGTTAAACTCTTTCTATGTGAATATATACATGAGGCTTACGTGGTCCGTATATATTTAAAACTTATCCCCCAAAGAGATAATACTGCAAGAATTTTAAATCGAAGATCACTACAGCCAACTCCAAATCATGTGTTGTATAATTATTCTCATAAAATTTCAATTACCTTGAATCATAGTTAATGAATTTGTCATTTTTCATCAACACACTGCCCAGGCCCTTCTTTGAAGCGTCACTAAATACCACAAAAAGTTCTCCACCTATGGGTAAAGTGAGCACGGGCACAGTGATAAGCCTACTTTTCATCTCCTTTAAGCTTTATTTTCATTCATCACTCTAATAAAACTTTACTCCCTTCCGATTTATCTTGGACAGAGGGTTGGACAATTGTGATAAATTTCTCACAAATCGTCGATAATATCCAGCTAACCCCAAGAAGCAATGGATATCCATTACCGATGTTGTCATCATCTATCCCTCTATTATAGTTGTCTTGGAGTTATCCACATATATCACATTTCTTGTGATGATATGGCCCAAGAATGAGACCTCCTTCAACTAGAACTCACATTTTCTGTACTTTGCATGGAGCTTCTCCTTTCACAAGGTCTCTAGTACAGTTCTTAGATACTCATCATGATCCTCCTTGATTTTGGAGTATATTAGAATATAATTTATAAAGACTACCACAAATTTGTCAAGGAAATATATAAAGACTCTATTCATCAAGTCCATGAATATTGTTGGAGCATTAGTGATTCCGAAAGTCATTACTATGAATTCATAGTGCCTGTATCTTATACGAAAAGAATCCTTAGGGATATCTTCCTTCTTCACACTTACTTGATAATATCCTAACCACAAATCTACCATGGAGAATTATTGTTCTCCATGTATCTAATCGAAAAAGTCATCAATTTGTTGTAGAGGATACTTTTTCTTTATCGTGATTTTGTTAAGCTCATGATAATCGATGCAAAGGCACATTGACCCATCCTTCTTCTTGAGGAAAAGGACTGGTGCACCCCATGGTGAAGCACTTGGGAATATAAACCCTTTATCTAGATTCTCATGTACTTATTTATTCAGCTCCTCAAGTTCTGCAACATCCATTCTATATGGAGTCTTAGATATTGGAAAAGCCCCAGGTATAAGATCAATTGAGAATTCAACTTCTCTTCCAGGAGGAAGACCAGGCAATTCCTCGAGAAACACTTCAACAAATTCCCTCACAATAGGCATGTCTTCAAGGATGGTTGTATCCTTATATTCATTCATATTGTCTAGATACTCATGCTCATAGGGCAGTAATATTCGCGCTTGAGATGATAGAGCTAAAGAAGATTCATCTTCCTCCTTGCACTTGTACAGAATCGGGGGTTGATTATCTACATGGAGAGTGATATCCCCCTCAGGGAAATTTATGTTAGATCTATATAGGGAAAGCCAATCCATGCAAATAATTACATAAAATTACACCAGAGAGAGTTTTATGAGGTTCACAGGGAAGTTCAATCCACCGATTATGATAGTGGAAGAGTTATATTCATGGGATGAAATTATTGCCCCATTTTCTATACTTAACTACATATTTACTTCCATAATTTGTGGTAGTGTTGAGATTTTTCTACTAAAAATTCCGGATATAAAAGAATGTGTAGAACCTGAATCAAAAATTCATTTGCTATTCTTGATTGAATAACTATCATACCTGTCGTCACTTCATTGTCGGGGTTCACTTTGGTAGTAGTGATGGAAAAAGCTTTCCCTTTCTACCTTGGAGGTTGTTGGTTTCCTCTAAAAACCCTTGTCTTAGGGAACTGATTTTCAAGATGCCCTAGTTCTTTATAGTTAAAGTAATGAACAACGCATTGAGAGTAGAATGGGTAGTTCCTCTCCTCTATCACAGTTGTGGGTTTTTCTTTTCGGCAGTTAATAGCTCGGTGTCCTTCTCTTCTACACCTAAATCATTTCCTCTTCCCCTTAAATCAATTTCTGAGGTGCTGCTTTCCACACCTTTGGCAGGTGGGGTGCTGGATCTTTTAGCACCATTGGATTTATCCATTAGACCACCAGAATTGAAATCCACCTTACACTTCTTATTCCCATGATACCCCTGAGATTCATCGATCTGCATTTCGACCTTGAGGGAACATCAGACAATTTCCTCATAGTTGTCGAAGTCATGGATCATGAGGGCTTCCCACTGGCTAGGTTTAAACCCACCAAAGAAGTGGTCAACCTTTCATTCAGGGGTAATGACAAATACATATATGTATCATGCAAGCCTTGTGAAGTTTTACCCATACACTCCTATAGATTTGTCATCTTTTTGCTTGATGTAAAGAAATTCCCTTTCCATCTTATGTTGGAGGGTGCGTGGAAAATATTTATCAAAAAACAACTTTTGGAAATCCTTCCATTCTAACACCTCGATATCCCCCACAGGCTCGTATTTTTTATCAATGTCTACCATTGATCATCTTAACCCTCCAAATGATAAGAATCCATGAGAACCTTATCTTGTTTGGAACATTTAAGGATGTAGAAGATATTTTCAATTGAGTTGATCCATTGTTTGGAGATTGAGGGATTAGATGATCCCTTAAAAGCTGGAGGCCTTTGTCTCGTGAAGCATTCGATAGAAAATTGTTCTTTCTTAGGGGGGGGGGGGGTTGAATGTTCCTCTTGACCCATGTTTCTATTCAAATATTGAGTTAACTGAGAGAGAATTGTGACAAAGTTCGTGATTCCCACTCCCATCAGATTGGGCATCTCATTAGCACAGTCATCACATTGATCTTCACGTCGGTTGTTAGCCTGAGTCCTCCTATTACAGAACCTTGGTTGAAAAAAAGTAATGTTAGGGGTAACACATAAGAGGTAATCCAATGAAAAAATAGATGACTTATAAATAGATTTTATTCCTTTAACTAATGAATCTACAGGCTTCAATCTATGTTATCCATGATCTACTTTCTAACATATATTCTTAGGGGATTTTTTTAATTACCTCAATAATGGTTCATTCTATGATTTTTAATTTACCAAAGCATATCCCCTTGGATTTTCATATCCAAGAGTGTAGCAAAGCCAATTGTCATGTACTAGGATACCCTGGGTCAAGCCTGAAACTCCTTTTCTGAGTATTAACTCCTAGGTACATTTGTTCCAGAGTTATCTCTACCAGCTCGTATCCAGACAGGGCTGAATTATCTTGATAAAACACTTATTCAATACTCACCACAATTTAGGGTTGTTTTTATTATACCTAGTATTATCTTTAAGGCTTCACTAGGTTTTTCTAATCATAATCCCAAAAATAACTAAACCTATCCTCGGATACCAACTATGAAAATCCTGCTCTTTATTACACACTTAACATGATTTATTACATAAAACATTCACTTGATACAGCATAGAAGATCAAGAGGTATAGTGTATTTTGGGATTAATAACATTACATAACATCTTAAAACATAAAATATAGCATCTTTATTGAAAAATTCCTATACATGACCACTATATTCCCTCATACTTAGTATTTCATGGGATAACCTGAGGACGTGCATAAGAAAAGGGTGAGCTATAAAGCCCAGTAAGGGAATAAACATGGAATAACATGAGAAATATAGTACATGTTAGTCAATAGTAATATCAATTTAGAACAATAGAAACATGATCATAAAGGCCTTATAAATCATGACAATCCTAACATGGAGATGTGGCAATAACACTTAACATGTAATTATCATGAGCGAGGCTCATTGCACATGGAGCGTGAGTAAACCCTTAGTGCACATGAATTAGGAGTAAACCCTCATTGTACTTAAATTATCATTAGTAAAAAATCATTACACATGATGTATCATGATACTATACTTTACCCAATGCATTGGAGTGCTATCAGGGTGCACCCTTATTAAACATTTCATTTCATACATAAGTTTACCACAAGATCATAGAACATGAATTCATAAAACATCATAATTTATTCCAAGATTAAGAAATGTGGAATTCATACATGAAAATCTTACATCAATATTTAAATGTTCATAAAGTTTAATACCCTTGTTAGAGAAATGGGCATGGTATTCACTACACAATGATTTTGGCTTGTACAATTGCAGTGCAATTTTGGTAGTATAATGGCATGACATAAGACTGCATAAAAATGGTTGATGAGAGAGAAAAGGGTGTCTCATCATATGTACATAATATGGAAAGTAAGGGGATTCATATAGATAGATGTCCCAACATAGGTAATGGAATTTTGATTCATAATACAAAATAATTTCTTGAATGTAAATGAGGAGAGAGAAATTCCTTATGGAATTTTGGCATGGTAACAGATATATATGGAAGGAACTTATGAGAGATAAAGGGGTATCTCATCATTAAAACATAAAGAGGATAGTATAGGGGTGGTGTTAAATCATACCCTGACATTTATAATTGAAAATAAATGGGGCATAGCAATATTAAGAAACTTGGATAAAATGAGAAAGGAAGGATTCCCTTACTTGGAAGTGTGATCCCAAAGGCTTGGGTGGGGCTTGATAGAGACTTATTGGGAGCTTGGGGAACCTTAGGAGGATTATAGAAAAATGATTTCATAGGTTGGAGGAACTCCAAAGGCTTTGAGTGAAGAGGAAGGGGGGTCTTGAGTGGGTTTATATAGGATAGGAGAGGGAATTATTTATTATTTAGGTTTGGGACACCTCACATTAGACTAATAAAAACCACAAACCACCCCATGGTTTTTGCCCATGGTTTTTTAAAAAGTGGAGTGGAAAACAATATTTTATAAGGCCACGTTCCGAACATATTAAAATAATAGGGTTGCTTATGTGGTGGTGAGTCACACTCTCAAGAAAATTAATTTAAAAAGCTAAAATGTATTATAAGTCTTGAAGGGTTCACTAAGTCTTTGTAAAATAAATCAAATAATCCTAAAATCACATTATTTTAATGGTAAAACATATAATTGACAAAAAAGTGTTTATAGTATTTTATTAAATCACTATTGGGTCATTACCATTTCATAAAACACATTATATAATTAAACAGTATTTAATTTTTACCCAAAAATTCAACTGCATCAAAAAATTATGAAAAATTCACCGTTGGATAATTTTGATGTCCAGATTCTAAAAATAATATTTATTTTATATAAATAATTTTCTAATTATGTTAATTTTTTACATTTAAAAATAAAAACCAACATGTATCAAAAATTCATGGGTTTTGACAAAAACAACTTTCAGACCTTAATAAAAATTACAATTTCATTCGTAAAATTATATGCTAATTTATATTTAATAAAAATTAATTTAAAAATAATAATATTTTATTAAAATATTATTTAATTAGAAAATCCATTAATTCATTATAATATATTTCTTAGTTAAATATTAACTAAAAATTACTATTTGTTATTTAAAAACTATTTACAAAGTGACAATAATAAAATGAATGTATATTCTCTTTAAAATAATAATGTACATAAGATTAGTACAAGGGTCTTGGAACATAACCCCTTAAAACACCCACATAAGACCTTAGGGTATGGTGTGTGCTGGTGACATGCTCTTGGGGTGGCTCAGATAACATTTTTCGGGTGGTAATCTATATCAACTTCCACTTCTCTAGTAGGCAGTTCCGCTCGAGCTTAACGTATTCAAGCTCAGCTTGGGCTTGGTCAAGAGTGAACCCCAATGATGCAACCTCCTTTATAAGATCTGACAAATGGGTTTCATATGGGTCAATTCTACTGGATGAGGCCATCGCTTCCTTTGTTTGGGTAAATTGGATTTGTTAAAACCCTATATTTATACTAATCATGTCATCACTATTCAACAACTATATTAGAAATGGTCACAATCCATAATGGTATTTTAAAATCCAAAATGTAGAACCAAATAAGTCCATATGTTTTACATAACCATAAGAATACATTTAAATCCACCAAGAATAATTTTTATTAATGAATTTTTGGGTCATTACAGAAACTATCGTATCCCTCTACCATGTGATGTATTATGAGTCTCATGTGTCAAGCTACTCTAATGATATGGAACTCTTAACCTGAAGTACCACTTCCACCACATCAACTACCATGGACAATTTTACTCCAACTTCCAGATTGGTATGGTTTATAAGACATCATTCTCGTACTCTATTTTAGTCAAACTCCTCCAACACTACCCATTTTTCATGGGTTCCTACAGAACCAATGTGGATATCTCATACTTTCACAAGCTATGTAATCTACCTATGATTAAAGACATTGGTTATGATATTGGCCCATCATACCATACTAATGGAAAAGCTATCATTTATTTCCCAAGTAACTAATCCTTCCCATGGCCACTCTACTTTCCACTACTCTGGTTAAAGTTATCCTAGAAACACTTAATAACCTTGAAAGGCATACCTCATAGTTATCCAGAAGTAACCACCTATCCTCCACTAGAATACTCTTTTATGTTCCCCTTAGAAACTAAAGCCTAATTCACTTCTTTATAAAACTTCTCTAATTGAAATATATTAACCTAGGACTTAATCTCACAAATAAGTTCATCCTAAAAAATTTATATTGTAGTTTACTCATCTCTTTCCAATGCTAGAAAAAAATACTACAAGTCGATAAAGTGATTAGAATAGTCTATAATGGACATACTCCCATGGTTTAACCTCATAAACACTACTGTTATATCATTCCTGTACATCTCTATGTAAAAGTGTTCCATGAATTTCTCCCAAAATTCCTTACATACCATGCCTTCCAACTTCTCATCTCGAGCCTGTATATCCCACTAATTATTTTTTTGACCACGTAACATATAAGGATCCAAATCGAATGTCTTATCATTAAGAGTCTCTAAATTGTCAAGGATCTTCATGATAGACTCAATCTAGAACTCAGCAGCCTTAATTCCACTATCTCCAATGAAGTTCATATGGTGCAGCAAGTAGAACTCTTGTGTCAGCTCAGACATATTCTTCAAATCCCTCCTTGGGTCTCTTTTCATGAAATACATAAAATGAGTAATTTCATCATATAAATTTTCTCCCAAACATTCACTTTAAACCATCAAGACCTCTGGTTCCACTATTATAGGATCATTTCATTTTATGTCCACATGTTTTCATACTAACAAATATCATCATGAAGGGTTGTCTCTAAATTTCCAAACACAAATATTATGAAACATAACACATCATTAAAACGTTTATATAATATGGATTCACATGAGGATATAAAAAGTCATCCCCTATACTCTACCACATGTTAAAAACTGAGGCACTATCATAACCCTAAACCATCCCTTCTCTCGGCCATGGATAACACATGATAAACAACTTTCATAGCATAATTTTTTCTTTAGAAACCATTTTATTCATTTAAAATTTCCACATTTAGCATCATTTAAACATTTAAATCCATCATTAGGAAACATATGTTTTAAATTAAACAATTAAATAAAATCATTTTTCATTTCACAACTCACCCAAAACCTATTTTCCAATGCATGCCTAAAATGATGCATGTCATTTAAAATCATGAGTTCCTAGAATGATGAATGTATGCTAAACTCTCATACCCTGTTGGTACATGAGTAAAACTAATATTAAAATAATAAAACCACACAACAAAAATATTACCCAAGGTGAAATAACATTCAACTATAAAGAAAAAATAAAGAACAACAATCCCACCTTGTGTATTTGGGTTTTCCCCGTACATAGGTTAGATACTCCCATGAATGAGATCATGACTAAGGAATGACTCATCATAGTCTCTTGTATACCATTACCAAATAGAAATTCCATTGAATAAAATAAAACCCTCTCTTATTCCACTTTTTAGTGTCTTGAACCAGGTGACACATGTTAGTTCCCCAATCTAGATCATTACATGACCTCAAGTGAACCTCCATGTATGTGAGATCCTCCTAAATAGTCATGAGGGTATAATATGTAATATGGGTAGATTATACTCCATTTATCAAAGAATAACAAAATATGAAATCAATATACAAATGACCAATATAATACCATAATCAATAAATACCAACATCGCAATATAATTCCAAAACATGGAAAGTGAACATAAACCAAAGCAGTAGGTATGTTTTTCCTTATAAGTGTCATGTGTCATATTAAATCCTAAAAATAAAGACACACTGACTTCTCTCAATATGGTCCCAACATCATTTATTATTCCCTCACCCATGCTCCCACCTGAATCCAAACTCAGATATCTAGCATATGGATCTTACCATTATCTTTTCCTACAAACATGATGTCTATTCGAGTACCGATTATGCAGCATGATTAGGGTGTGAGTAAAACTAAATATTCCACCACAAAAAATATCCAAAGTAATATCCATTTTATAACAGTGTAAGTGATTTTATAAATAAAAAAGTTCAAAATGGGAAGATAACACGTTTTACATTTATTATTCTTTAGTCAACCACATTATACCTACTTCAGCCTATGTCAGAGTCTGAACCATATACCATAGTGATATCAAAATTCATTTATTAATGGGCCTTAATTTTTAATTTAATTTCAATTTTATTTCAGGTACATCTTAGAATCAATCCAAGTACCTATATCTCAGCCACTTTTAATATAAGTATAATGCCAATATCTTGGCATCCTAGATCCCCAGTCTGGCACCCCATGGGTATTTGGAGCATCAGTCCCTATCCCACAACTCATTGTTCACATGCATACCTAGGGGGCCTAGAGCATTAGTCTTGCACCCCATGGGTATTTAGAGCATCATTCCTTGACCCACACCTCATTTTTCAATATGTTAAAAATATCATGTATATTTCATTCATATCAAGGTTCAAAATAATTATACATCAATTCAATAATTCTCATCATAGTGCACCATTTCAATTATCAATCACAACCATGGTTCATTACTTTAATCATATTAATTCAATTATTGACATTTAATCACACAATTCATTAACCCTTCAAGGTTATGCCAACCAACCCTTTAATTCCCATTATCAATAATAAAAATGGATTTAATTCAATTATGATAACCCATTATTCCACTTTACAAAATCTAAAAAACATAATTTCAAGATATTGGAACACCCCATGGGTTTCCATTAATTCTTGCCTCATAAACTCCAACAGGTCCAACTAGATTTACAAAGGGTTTTCCATTTCCATATAATTAAATTCACCTTTTAAATTTAAAAATAATGTTTTACAACATTTAAAATCAATGGAACAATTACATACACACGATCATAATCCAGACTGTGGTAATTTTTAATTAGATTAGCTACCTCAAGATTATTGAAGAATGATCACCAAACTATAACCCTCAATTTTATGTAAAATGGTCAAATTCAAAATGTTGGAGGATATATATGATCAAAACATAATACCAAGATCCAACAAAAAAAATATCCTCCAAAACCTAGATCTAAACCATTGAAAATTGAAGAAATTGTCCATCTGAAATAGGATGAAAAAGAGAGGTGCGAATCTAAACAAGAAAATATCAGATATTAAAAGAGAGGTTGATTCTTTCCAATGGATCTTTGATTCAAACTAAAATAGGTTTTAGGAGCCTAGAAATCCTCTCGAGAGTCTCCAAGATCAAGGTAAAAAATTTAGGATGTGCTGGGGTGAATGGGAATAAAAAATGAGGGTTTGGGAATTTTTAATATAGTTTTTAGGGGTTTAAAATCCTATATTAATTGTTTCTTGGGTGGGGTTCATGGTTGGAACGTTGTACACCTTAATTATGTGAAACTACTTATAGGGTTCAAGGTGACTCTTAGGTGTGTGAACAGTTTTGAAAACCATGTACAAACCATAAAAATACCAATTATCTCAGGGTACATGGTTTGGGGAGTGTGGTTGCATGGTTTCGACAAACCATTCACCACCTCATGTAGCTCCAAATAGAAGCACACTGTTTCTTAGGTAAATTTTCTGGTTTTCCCTAAATGTTCACAAACCATTTATATCCCCATGAGAATCCAAATTTCTCCAAATTCACCTAAAAACCCCAAAGAAAACCCCACCAAGTTATTATAAAAACAAGGTTAAAATAATATCTAAAAACGATCAAGATAAATCTCTAGAAGTTCAAGATCTTACAGTGTGTAAACCTTTTATTTTTAATTTGTGAAGATTTCATATAATGTTGAATGTTTTGAACCTTCACTTTCATTTCATAGAAAATATATGTTCTCGTCAACTTCTACTCTCTAACTTTTTCTCATCATGTCAGATTCCAACACCTCTTCTGTAACACCCCAGGTAAATAAAAAATATCACATTTTCATATTTATCCATATTTGTGAATAAAATATTAATATGACTTTAAAGGGGACGCTATGCTCGATGGCGTACCCAACACGCAACAACGAGTTTCTTGGGAATCTTACGTTGCACTCTAATAATAAAATAATATTATTTCAAATGGTAGTTAACATGTAGTCGTTGTATTGGCGGGAATGGATAGAAATAACTAAAATATGATTATATAAGTTTTTAAATGTTTTTACATTTATCCAATAAAAGATAAAGGCATAAAATATGGAAATAATTCAATTTTAGGCGTATATGCCCTAGTTTTCACTCAAGGTTCACTTATCGCCTTTTGATGGAGAACCATCATTAAATATAGTTTTGTTCACTCTTATACATCATTTTGGACCAAATAAAACTCTTATTAAGAATTGGGATATCAAAATTTACTTTGGGTAAATTTTTGGTATCTTTCTGATAAAGTTCATTTTTAATGAATAGTGTAAAATGTTGTATTTTAATTCAAAACCACTTTTTAATCTAATTTATTTATATGATTAGATTATCTTTTGAATTGGTTTTAAAGTGAAATTAGAATACATTTTTTCCATTAAATCCAATAGTGGTTGTTGGAATTAATTTCACTTTGAAATCAGACTTAAACTAATGTCAATCTTTTGATACTTATTGTTTCATAAAAACATTCTATTTGTTCTGACAGCGGGAATTAATTATTAAATTAATTAATGTGACTCATATGTTTTGAATTTTGTAAAATATACTTCATTTTTGAATTATGAATATCAAATATAGGTTAGGGTGAATTTTTGGGATTTTTCTGAAAAACTTCAATTTGTGATGAATAGTGAAACCACTAAGTGGTACTTATAAAAACTGATTTTTTCCGTTTAAATGAAATTTTGCCATCTTTGTGTTTTTAATTTCAAAAAATCCGACATACATGGTTGTCATTAAGATGTAAATTGTGGTTCAATGGGACAAAAATAATTTTTTTGTGAATAGTAACTTATTAAGTTTTTAATCGCGATTAGAGGTAATTAGTGTAGTTTAAGGTAAAAAATAATGTTTTAATAATATGAAATTAACATGACACATGTCCTAACCTCATTTGATGTGTCATGGACGACCAAGAAAACCCATTGGTCAACTTGGGGACCCCATGAATCCACTTTGGTTGGAAAATGACATTAATATCTTTTTATTTAAAGTTAAAGTAAAAATGAGACAAACATGAAATGTTTTACTAAAACACTTTTTACATGGGGTTATACAAATCAGATTTTTGACTATAAATATTAATTGTAAATCTAAAAAGTTTTCCTACATCATAGTATTTTTTTTCTAATTTTTAGACATTTAATAAATTAAATTATTTATGACATCATGATGATGCAGCGATGACCTCATTATTTAACGATTTAAATAAAAAGGAAGGATAATGTAATCTATAAGACCTAAACATGTCCAAAACCTATTGTATGAGTGGATTTAGAACCCTTATCACCTTATCCTCGAAAAAAATTAATGTAGGACCTCTTAAATCCGAATAACATTTTAAAATAAAGTGACTTTTCTTTACCTTCCAAGAGTGCCCCTCCTCTCCTCTTATAAAAGGCCCCCACCTCTACCTCCTTACCCACACTCCCAAAGCCTTTGGCTTGGCCAAACTCTTCCCATTTTGTCTCTACCCTTCCCTCTATTACTCCTTGAAGCCTCACTTTGGGCAGAAGTCTTCCCAAGGAAGCATTTGAGCTCAAACCAAAGGGAGTTACCCGATTTTAAGGTAATGTCTTCACTTGAGTCCTTTTGTTTTATTATGCTTCTCCAACCCCCTAAACTCTTTTTATTCATTTATTTTGTAACAACTCTAGTATCATAAATATACTAGGATGTTTTTATAAGAAGTATTAGATCTACACTTTCACACACCTACATCTAATGTTTAAAGAACATACTGTTTCCGTGGATGGTGAATTTCGGCCTCCCGAAACGATGATTGGTCAACATTCTTTTAACACCTTCAAAGGATCCATTAAGATGACACTATATTTATATATGATATATTATATGTTTATGTTTTCCTTAAGATTCTGTATTTTTCATTTTGGGCATACCTTTATGGTTTCCATTATGGGTAAACGCGATATCTTCATTTAAGAAAGTGCGGACTACCACCCCCTCAAAGTGATTTGATTCATTAATACCATATGTGGTACGTATAAAGGATATATTTAATGATATTATATATGATAACATACTGGAATTAAAATAATATTATGTATCATTATGTTTTAATTCCATTAAATATGAAATAGAAATGGAAGTAGCGTTCATGCGTACGTACGGCTTGCCGTCTCCATGAACGGTACATTTCATTTCTTATCTCAAAATGTTATGTAATATTATAAGTACATATATATAATGGATATATATGTAATATATTACATCAAAATTATGGATATCATTCTGTAATTATAACATATATATATATATCTCATTTTGTTTTAATTCCATTAATATGACAAAAAATGAAAGTAGTGTTCATGCGTACGTACGGCCTACCGTCTCCATGAATGGTGCTTTTCGTTTTTTTATCTCCGAATGATATAAAATAGTATAAAATTAATATTTACTGGATATATATGATATTTTAATCATTAATACTATTCTGGAAATTATTTATTTATAAATACATGGGCAATCTTTTTTCAAACAAGTTCATTTTTGACTCATGTACCAAACATTGGAAAAAACGTCTGATATGAACTAACTTTACTAAACAATTATTATAAAATTATAATATGTGATATGAACTGAATAATAATCTCTAAATGAGGTAATTAGGCAATAATTAATTGACCAAAGTTTATTATTCAGGAATATAAAGAAACGAACAAGACAAGTTGGACTTGAGGTAAGGGATCCTACTCCTCTCTTTCTTTTATGTCATTCCTTTTAAAGCTCATCTTTCTTGTTATTGGGATGTTCTTTTATATTAATCTTACTGTAACTTTTATGTTAATGTGATGAGATACCCTATTCTCTCTCATCAATCCATTTTGGAAGTTTTATGTGGCGTCGTTAGGCTACCGAGTTTTCGTAAGGGATTTTTCATCTCACTTTTATTCCCGTGAGATTTATGCTACATTTGCCACAATTTCCTTTGAGTGGTGTATGTACTACCCATTATTTTATTCATTGTGTAATGTACTTTATTTTATGAGTATTTACATCAATATTGTATTGTCCTACTTTCACGAGGTTCATGTTTCGAAAGATACCCATGTCGGTAAGGGAACCTTTCACCCTCCTCTTTTTAAAAGACTTATTTTGTTGGGTCTTTTAATTTACATATTGTTATGTTGGGATATGTTCTCATATATCCTTATTGATGTAAATTTTATGTCCATGTGATGAGATACCCTTTTTTTATCTCTCATCAACTCATTTTGATGTGACGCCGTTAGGCTGTCAAGGGAACTTCTTAACCCAATTTCGATTTCTTTGGGTTCAACATGTAGTAATTGAATATTTCATATTTTGAATATGTGTGAATGACCTTTGATTATTTTACACTTAATATCCACTTATATTTGGTGTATTGTTTTTTCACACATAATTATTCAATTGATTTATCCTTAAACCAAGGATACCGTCTTTGTAAGGGACTTCGTCTCAATCTCCTTTCATTGAGGCATATTTTGTTTTATACACAACCTTCGTTTATACAGTGTATAACCCCCATTGACTTTTACTTTTATTAAAAATAGAATCTTTTTTATACGAAGCATTTACTAAACGACAAAAGGGAATGTTTTTGTCATACGTATGCGGCGACAATGACTTCTCTGCCGTCGTGACCTTTATTTGAGTTTTGGATTCCTCTACAAGCCATACCTTCTTTTTAAAAGAAAAATAAATACCATGTTTTACTTTTATTTTATTTTGGTATTGAAAATGGTTTTCATAATGTTTTTATATCAATGTGTTGTATTGATATCATGTGATTGAAAGGTGGAAATGTTATGTTTCCTTTATGCATGTTTTATGTGATACGATTATGTTGAGGTTCTTGGGCATTATTATGAAGACGGGTGGTTCCGTGATAAACTAAGGGCGGGTGACCCCGATATAGCTCTCCAATGCATTAGGTAACGTGAAGGAGTGAAACGTTAAGGTTTCTCCGAAGAGATTTAGGGAATATACTGTGACGGGTATTCCAAACGTAACCAAGAGGGTTACTCCCTACGTATGAATGTCATGAATGCCTCAAGTCACCTTTATATCTTAGGATTTCTATGATTTATTCATGGTTTTATGAGGTATGTTAAAGTGCCTATGTTTTATGGGTAAAGTATGATTTCATTATTATGTATATATGAACTCATGTTTCCTTTCCATATTTTTATAACCCTTACTGAGCTTTTTATGCTCATCCCAAGTTTTTGAAATGTTTTTCACGGGTCAAGGGAAAGGTACATGATGTGATGATAGTGTCAAAGATGTGTCAAGAAAGAATCCATGTTTTATTTTCAATATGTTTCTGTTGATGGGAAGAATGAATACTGCCTTTTATGTAACCACTTTGTTTAAATGTAGAATGTAATGCAAGTTTCATGATCTAATTCTCTAAAACTCTAAACCTGAAAAGATCCTCAATGTGTAATCTTGTAATAACTCAAGATTAAGAAAGGTTTAAGGTTGGGGCCTTATAGTTAGTATCAGAGGTTGGTTTAGATAACTTTAGAGGTTAGGGTATTCTTTAAGCATAAGTGGCATTACCATAATGGTTAGTATTTCAGAAAGAGTCCTAGTTTTAGATAAAGTGAATGAGTAAGTATATCTTAGTGTTTATATTCCTCATTAATACATGATGGTTTTTTTGATATACTCACACAGACCTTTTTGGTTTTAGTAAGTGGTTGGATCTAGCAGGAACCAAAGTAACAGTGGATGTGAAGGAAACTGTGAAAGTTTTTTGAGCAAGAAACTGAATGATATGGGAGCTGCAATGAGAACTCTTGTGATTATCCTCAACCAACTATCTGGAGTCATGATTGACCACCTAAACCTTGGTGATTTCTCTAAGTCATCATATATGCGAGAAACAAATCCCTATGGAAGTACAGGTAATAATCATAAAGGTAAGTGTGTTCAAAAACCTATATGTCAAAGATGTGGAAAGAAACGCCTAGGAAAATGTTTCTAAGGGACAGAAATATGCTATAGATGTGAAAATGAATGTCATAAAGCAAGAACCAACCATGGTAAAAGGAAGAATCCAGTTGACTCGAGGAAAGGGAAAGAAGTTCTTTCTGAGGGATCAATTGAATGTTTTAAATGTGGTGTGCATGGTCATTATGCAAACACATGTCCTATGAAGAAGTTTCATGAATGGGATCACAAAGAGCGTATAAATGTTAGTTTACCAATACCTAATGCCATTCCGATTGAGGATGAATAAACTGACAATGACCAATCAAAGGTATGTATTATTTCATGACTATTGTTTTCCTATTTTGAAATCTTAGGATATGATTCATGATTTTGTTTGTAGGAAAGAGGTATTTCAGAATAAGTTGGAAAGGAATGGTTAATAGATCATGAAGAATGTTGAATGAGTAAGATGTCAACATATAAGGGCGTCAAGAGTTATGGTGAAATTCTTAAGAGTATTAAGTCTCTTTTGATGATGGGGTTACATTAGAAGACTTTTAATATTATGTGTAACCCTGATGTTTAATATAGGGAAATTTTATTCAAGGAATATTTATCTTTTCTTTTGTGGACATAGTCATAAATAACCATTTGGGTTTATATGATCCTTACATTTGAGGTAATTATGGGTTACTATATGTTATGATTGAAGTGAAAGTCATGAGATAAAATTGAGGTTAAATTATGTTATGGTTATTTTTGATGATTTTATCCCTTTTTGGGGAGTGATTTGAGAATTACATAGTTTTGGAAAAAGGACAACACCCAAACCATATGACTACCCATCGCGTCGGACAAAGCTGCGGGAGTCGAACCCACAACCAAAGTGCGACTGGTATTTATCGCCTACCACTAGACTACGTGAAGTCCCTGGTTAGTTTGACTGATTATTTTTAGTTATATGATTTTATTAATTAAGAGTAAGTTGATTTTGGGTTATTTATGAAAATGATTAACCTATCATGGAGGATATGTGATTAGGTTAATTACTTTTCAATACGAGACTTTAGGAGAAACTGATGTTGTTTTGATTTAACTTGGAAGACTATGTGACTAAATCCTTAAAATATTTGGGTTTCAATCTAAGATTGGTTTACTTTGAATAATTCTATGGAAAAATTGTTTATCGGATGGTCCTCGTTGAACTTTGGGTTTTGTTGGACAAATTTTGGAGATTAAGCATAGATTTTCTTTTTAAAGGGTTATCCTTTTCTGGATTATCTGACCTTGTACTAACCTTTTGGTTTTGGTTTTGGTTAAAGCCTAAAGAAATGGGAAGTATATATTTCTCTTTGGTGGATTAGGTGATTCTCTAGAAGTTGATTATAGTACTCTTAATGCGAACAAGTCTCCCTAAATACTCGTCTTTTGGAAAAAATGTGAGTTTGATTAAGGAATCTAGTAAAATTTGAAATTCAATATAATAAGTGATTATGCTTCCTTATGAATAAATTCCTCAATAAAAAGTAACTTAAAACAAAAATGTTGTCTATTAACTTTTCCTACTAGGGAATCGAATACCATTTAACCCATCACAAGTTTCTGATTTTCTTATGGTTAACATTCTCCTAGACATGTTTACTATCACTCTCCCTCAAGAACATGACCCTTTGATTTTTCTTCCATGTCCATGTTTTTCTACATATGGGTTAACTTGGGTGACCTCTATACTTATCTTCCTTTATTTTAAAGTGATTGTTTTACCGAGTCTTGTTCCGATGTGGGACTTTCAAGGATGTTTCCAAGCTCAATTTTAAAAATTGCGAGGACGCAATTCCCAAAAGGGGGAAGGATGTAACACCCCAGGTAAATAAAGAATATGACATTTTCATATTTATCCATATTTGTGAATAAAATATTAATATGACTTTAAAGGGGACGCTATGCTCGTTGGCGTACCCAACACGCAACAACGAGTTTCTTGGGAATCTTACGTTGCACTCTAATAATAAAATAATATTATATTAAATAGTAGTTAACATGTAGCCGTTTTATTGGCAGGAATGGATATAAATAACTAAAATATGATTATATATGTTTTTAAATGTTTTTACATTTATCCAATAAAAGATAAAGGCATAAAATATGGAAATAATTCAATTTTAGGCGTATATGCCCTAGTTTTCACTAAAGGTTAACTTATCACCTTTTGATGGAGAAACATCATTAAATATAGTTTTGTTCACTCTTATACATCCTTTTGGACCAAATAAAACTCTTCTTAAGAATTGGGACATCAAAATTTACTTTGTGTAAATTTTTGGTATCTTTCTGATAAAGTTCATTTTTTAATGAATAGTGTAAAATGTTGTATTTTAATTCAAAACCACTTTTTAATCTAATTTATTTATATGATTATATTATCTTTTGAATTGGTTTTAAAGTGAAATTAGAATATATTTTTTCCATTAAATCCAATAGTGGTCATTGGAATTAATTTCACTTTGAAATCAGACTTAAACTAGTGTCAATCTTTTGATACTTATTGTTTCCTAAAAACATGTTATTTGCTCTGACAACAGGAATTAATTATTAAATTAATTAATGTGAATCATATGTTTTGAATTTTGTAAAATAGACTTCATTTTTTAATTCAGAATATCAAATATAGCTTAGGGTGAATTTTTGGGATTTTTCTGAAAAACTTCAATTTTTGATGAATAGTGAAACCACTAAGTGGTACTTATAAAAACTGATTTTTTCCTTTTAATTGAAATTTTTCCATCATTGTGTTTTTAATTTCAAAAAATCCGACATACATGGTTGTAATTAAGAAGTAAAATGTGGTTCAATGGGACAAAAATAATTTTTGGTGAATAGTAACTTATTAAGTTCTTAATCGCGATTAGAGGTAATTAGTGTAGTTTAAGGTAAAAAATAATGTTTTAATAATATGAAATGAACTTGAAACATGTACTAACCTCTTTTTATGTGTCATGGCCGACAAATAAAACCCATGGGTCAACTTGGGGACCCCATGAAGCCACTTTGGTTGGAAAATGACATTAATATCTTTTTATTTAAAGTTAAAGTAAAAAATGAGACAAACATGAAATGTTTTACTAAAACACTTTTTACATGGGGTTATGCAAATCATATTTTTGACTATAAATATTAATTGGAAAGATAAATAGGTTTCCTACATCATAGTATTTTTTTTATAATTTTTAGACATTGAATAAATTAAATTATTTATGACATTAGGATGATGCAGCGATGACCTCATTATTTAACGATTTAAATAAAATGGAAATATAATGTAATATCTAAGACCTACACATGTCCAAAACATATTTTATTAGTGTATTTCGAACCCTTATCACCTTATCCTCGAAAAAAATCAATGTGGGACCTCTTAAATCCGAATACCATTTTAAAATAAAGTGACTTTTCTTTACCTTCCAAGAGTGACCCTCCTCTCTTCTTATAAAAGGCCCCACCTCTACCTCCTTACCCACACTCCCAAAGCCTTTGGCTCGGCCAAACTCTGCCCATTTTGTCTCTCCACTTCCCTCTCTTACTCCTTGAAGCCTCACTTTGGGCAGAAGTCTTCCCAAGGAAGCCTTTGAGCTCAAACCAAAGGGAGTTACCCGATTTTAAGGTAATGTCTTCACTTGAGTCCTTTTGTTTTATTATGCTTCTCCAACCCCCTAAACTCTTTTTATTCATTTATTTTGTAAAAAATATAGTATAATAAATATACTAGGATGTTGTTATAATAATTATTTGAGATACACTTTCACACACCTACATCTAATGGTTAAAGAACATACTGTTTCTGTGGATGTCGAATTTCGGCCTCCCGAAACGATTATTGTTCAACATTCTTTTAACACCTTCAAAGGAGACATTAAGATGACACTATATTTATATATGATATATTATATGTTTATGTTTTCCTTAAGCTTCTTTATTTTTCATTTTGGTCATACCTTTATGGTTTCCATTATGGGTAAACGCGATATCTTCATTTAAGGAAGTGCGGACTACCGCCCCCTCAAAGTGATTTGATTCGTTAATACCATATGTAGTACGTATAAAGGATATATTTAATGATATTATATATGATACCATACTGGAATTAAAATAATATTATGTATCATTATGTTTTAATTCCATTAAATATGAAATAGAAATGGAAGTAGCGTTCATGCGTACGTACGGCTTACCGTCTCCATAAACGGTACATTTCATTTCTTATCTCAAAATGTTATGTAATATTATAAGTACATATATATAATGGATATATATGTAATATATTACATCAAAATTATGGATATAATTCTTTAATTATAACATATATATATATATCTCTCTCATTTTGTTTTAATTACATTAATATGACAAAAAATGAAAGTAGTGTTCATGCGTACGTACGGCCTACCGTCTCCATGAACGGTGTTTTTCGTTTTTTTATCTCCAAATGATATGGAATAGTATTAAATGAATATTTAATGGATATATATGATATTTTAATCATTAATAATATTCTGGAAATTATTTACTTATAACTACATGGGCAATCTTTTTTCAAACAAGTTCCTTTTTTACTCACGTACCAACCATCGGCAAAAATGTCTGATATGAACTAACATTATTAAAAAATTATTATAACATTATAATATGTGATATGAACTGAATAATAATCTCTAAAGGAGGTACTTTGGCAATTATTAATTGACCAAAGTTTATTATTTAGGAATATAAAGAAACAAACAAGACAAGTTGGACTTGAGGTAAGGGATCCTACTCCTCTCTTTCTTTTATGTCATTCCTTTTAAAGTTCATCTTTCCTGTTATTGGGATGTTCTTTTATATTAATATTACTGTAATTTTTATTTTCATGTGATGATAGACCCTATTCTCTCTCATCAATCCATTTTGGAAGTTTTATGTGGCGTCGTTAGGCTGCCGAGTTTTCGTAAAGGATTTTTCATCTCACTTTTATTCCCGTGAGATTTATGCTACATTTGCCACAATTTCCTTTGAGTGGTGTATGTACTGCCCATTATTTTATTCATTGTGTAATGTGGTTTATTTTATGAGTATTTACATCAATGTTGTATTGTCCTTCTTTCACGAGGTGTATGTTTCGAAAGATACCCATGTCGGTAAGGGAACCTTTCACCCTCCTCTTTTTAAAAGACTTATTTTGTTGGGTATTTTAATTTACATATTGTTATGTTGGGATATGTTCTCATATATCCTTATTGATGTAAATTTTATGTCCATGTGATGAGATACCCTTTTTTATCTCTCATCAACTCATTTTGATGTGACGCCGTTAGGCTGTCAAGGGAACTTCTTAACCCAATTTCGATTTCTTTGGGTTCAACATGTAGTTATTGAATATTTCATCTTTTGAATATGTGTGAATGACCTTTGATTATTTTACACTTATTATCCACTTATATTTGGTGTATTTGTTTGTCACACATAATTATTAAATTGATTTATCCTTAAACCATGGATACCGTCTTTATAAGGGACTTCATCTCAATCTCCTTTCATTGAGGCATATTTTGTTTTATACACAACCTACTTTTATACAGTGTATAAACCCCGTTGACTTTTACATTTATTAAAAATAGAATCTTTTTTATACGAAGCGTTTACTAAACGACAAAAGGGAATGTTTTTGTCGTACGTATGCGGCGACAATGACTTCTCCGCCGCCGTGACCATTATTTGAGTTTTGGATTCCTCTACAAGCCATACCTTCTTTTTAAAAGAAAAATAAATACCATGTTTTACTTTTCTTTTATTTTGGTATTGAAAATGGTTTTCATAGTGTTTTTATATCAATGTTTTGTATTGATATCTTGTGATTGAAAGGTGGAAATGTTATGTTTCCTTTGTGCATGTTTTATGTGATACGATTATGTTGAGGTTCTTGGGCACTATTATGAAGAAGGGTGGTTCTGTGATAAACTAAGGGCGGGTGAGCCCGATATAGCTCTCCAATGCATTGGGTAATGTGAAGGAGTGAAACGTTAAGGTTTCTCCGAAGAGATTTAGGGAATATACTGTGATGGGTATTCCAAACGTAACCAAGAGGGTTACTCCCTACGTAAGATTGTCATGAATGCCTCAAGTTACCTTTATGTCTTATGATTTCTATGATTTATTCATGGTTTGATGAGGTATGTTAAAGTTCCTATTTTTTATGGGTAAAGTATGATTTCATTCTTATGTATATATGAACTCATGTTTCCTTTCCATATTTTTATAACCCTTACTGAGCTTTTTATGCTCATCCCAAGTTTTTGAAATGTTTTTCACAGGTCAAGGGAAAGGTACATGATGTGATGATAGTGTCAAGGATGTGTCAAGAAAGAATCCATGTTTTATTTTCAATATGTTTCTATTGATGGGAAGAATGAATACTACCTTTTATGTAACCACTTTGTTTAAATGTGGAATGTAATTCAAGTTTCATGATCTAATTCTCTAAACCTCTAAACCTGAAAAGATCCTCAATTTGTAATCTTGTAATAACTCAAGATTAAGTAAGGTTTAAGGATGGGGCCTTATAGTTGGTATCAGAGGTCGGTTTAGATAACTTTAGAGGTTAGGGTATTCTTTAAGCATAAGTGGCATTACCATAATGGTTAGGATTTCAGAAAGAGTCCTAGTTTTAGATAAAGTGAATGAGTAAGTATATCTTAGTGTTTATATTCCTCATTAATACATGATGTTTTTTTGATATACTCACACTGGCCTTTTTGGTTTTAGTAAATGGTTGGATCTAGCAGGCACCAAAGTAACAGTGGATGTGAAGGAAACTGTGGCAGTTTTTTGAGCAAGCAACTGAATGATATGGGATCTGCAATGAGAACTCTTGTGATTATCCTCAACCAACTATCTGGAGTCATGATTGACCACCTAAACCGTGGTGATTTCTCTAAGGCATCATATATGCTAGAAACAAATCCCTATGGAAGTACAGGTAATAATCATAAAGGTAAGTGTGTTCAAAAACCTATGTGTCAAAGATGTGGAAAGAAATGCCTAGGAAAATGTTTCAAAGGGACAGAAATATGCTATATATGTGGAAATGAATGTCATAAAGCAAGAACCTGCCATGGAAAAAGGAAGCATCCAGTTGACTCGAGGAAAGGGAAAGAAGTTCTTTCTGAGGGATCAATTGAATGTTTTAAATGTGGTGTGCATGGTCATTATGCAAACACATGTCCTATGAAGATGTTTCATGAATGGGATCACCAAGAGCGTATAAATGTTAGTTTACCAATACCTAATGCCATTCCGATTGAGGATGAATAAACTGACAATGGCCAATCAAAGGTATGTATTATTTCATGACTATTGTTTTCCTATTTTGGAATCTTAGGATATGATTCATGATTTTGTTTGTAGGACAGAGGTATTTCGGAATAAGTTGGAAAGGAATGGTTAATGGATCATGAAGAATGTTGAATGAGTAAGATGTCAACATATAATGGATTCAAGAGTTATGGTGAAATTCTTAAGAGTATTAAGTCGCTTTTGATGATGGGGTTACATTAGAATACTTTTTATATTATGTGTAACCCTGATGTTTAATATAGGGAAATTTTATTCAAGTAATAGTTATCTTTTCTTTTGTGGACATAGTTATAAAGAACCATTTGGGTTTATATGATCCTTACTTTTGAGGTAATTATGGGTTACTATATGTTATGATTGAAGTGAAATTCATGAGATAAAATTGAGGTTAAATTATGTTATGGTTATTTTTGATGATTTTATCCCTTTTTGGGGAATGATTTTAGAATTACATAGTTTTGGAAAAAGGACAACACGCAAACCATGTGACTACCCGTCGTATCAGACAAAGCTGCAGGAATCGAACCCACAACCAAAGTGCGACTGGTATTTATCGCCTACCACTAGACTACGTGAAGTCCCTGGTTAGTTTGACTGATTATTTTTAGTTATATGATTTTATTAATTAAGAGTAAGTTGATTTTGGGTTATTTATGAAAATGGTTAACCTATCATGGAAGATATGTGATTTGGTTAATTACTTTTCAATACGAGACTTTAGGAGAAACTGATGTTGTTTGGATTTAACTTGGAAGACTATGTGACTAAATCCTTCAAATATTTGGGTTTCAATCTAATATTGGTTTACTTTGAAGAATTCTATGGACAAATTTTTTATCGGATGGTCCTCGTTGAACTTTGGGTTTTGTTGGACAAATTTTGGAGATTAAGCATAGATTTTCTTTTTAAAGGGTTATCCTTTTCTGGATTATCTGACCTTGTAATAACCTTTTGGTTTTGGTTTTGGTTAAAGCCTAAAGAAATGGGAAGTATATAGTTCTCTTTGGTGGATTAGGTGATTCTCTAGAAGTTGATTATAGTACTCTTAATGCGAACAAGTCTCCCTAAATACTCATCTTTTGGAAAAAAATGTGAGTTTGATTAAGGAATCTAGTAAAATTTGAAAGTCAACATGATAAGTGATTATGCTTCCTTATGAATAAATTCCTCAATAAAAAGTAACTTAAAACAAAAATGTTGTCTATTAACTTTTCCTTCTGGGGAATCAAATACCGTTTAACCCATCACAAGTTTGTGATTTTCTTATGGTTAACTTTCTCCTAGACATGTTTACTATCACTCTCCCTCAAGAACATGACCCTTTGATTTTTCTTCCATGTACATGTTTTTCTACATATTTGTTAACTTGGGTGACCTCTGTACTTATCTTCCTTTATTTTAAAGTGATTGTTTTACCGAGTCTTGTTCCGATGTGGGACTTTCAAGGATGTTTCCAAGCTCAATTTTAAAAATTGCGAGGACGCAATTCCCAAAAGGGGGAAGGATGTAACACCCCAGGTAAATAAAGAATATGACATTTTCATATTTATCCATATTTGTGAATAAAATATTAATATGAATTTAAAGGGGATTCTATGCTCGATGGCGTACCCAACACGCAACAACGAGTTTCTTGGAAATCTTATGTTGCACTCTAATAATAAAATAATATTATTTTAAATGGTAAATAACATGTAGCCGTTTTATTGGCAGGAATGGATATAAATAACAAAAATGTGATTATATATGTTTTTAAATGTTTTTACATCTATCCAATAAAAGATAAAGGCATAAAATACGGAAATAATTCAATTTTAGGCGTATATGCCCTAGTTTTCACTAAAGGTTCACTTATCACCTTTTGATGGAGAAACATCATTAAATATAGTTTTTTTCACTCTTATACATTATTTTGGACCAAATAAAACTCTTCTTAATAATTGGGACATCAAAATTTACTTTGTGTAAATTTTTGGTATCTTTCTGATAAAGTTCATTTTTTAATGAATAGTGTAAAATGTTGTATTTTAATTCAAAACCTCTTTTTAATATAATTTATTTATATGATTATATTATCTTTTGAATTGGTTTTAAAGTTAAATTATAATATATTTTTTCCATTAAATCCAATAGTGGTCATTGGAATTAATTTCACTTTGAAATCAGACTTAAACTAGTGTCAATCTTTTGATACTTATTGTTTCATAAAAACATGCTATTTGCTCTGACAGCAGGAATTATTTATTAAATTAATTATTGTGATTCCTATGTTTTGAATTTTGTAAAATAGACTTCATTTTTTAATTCTGAATATCAAATATAGCTTAGGGTGAATTTTTGGGATTTTTCTGAAAAACTTCAATTTTTGATGAATAGTGAAACCACTAAGTGGTACTTATAAAAACTGATTTTTTCCGTTTAAATGAAATTTTGACATCTTTGTATTTTTAATTTCAAAAAATCCGACATACATGGTTGTCATTAAGAAGTAAAATGTGGTTCAATGGGACAAAAATAATTTTTTGGTGAATAGTAACTTATTAAGTTTTTAATTGCGATTAAAGGTAATTAGTGTAGTTTAAGGTAAAAAATAATGTTTTAATAATATGAAATGAACTTGAAACATGTCCTAACCTCATTTTATGTGTCATGTCCGACCAAGACAACCAATGGGTCAACTTGGGGACCCCATGAAGCCACTTTGGTTGGAAAATGACATTAATATCTTTTTATTTAAGGTTAAAGTAAAAATGAGACAAACATGAAATGTTTAACTAAAACACTTTTTACATGGGGTTATACAAATCATATTTTTGACTATAAATATTAATTGGAAAGATAAAAATGTTTCCTACATCATAGTATTTTTTTTATAATTTTTAGACATTGAATTAATTAAATTATTTATGACATCATGATGATGCAGCGATGACCTCATTATTTAACGATTTAAATAAAATGGAAATATAATGTAATATATAAGACCTAAACATGTCCAAAACATATTGTATTAGTGGATTTAGATCCCTTATCACCTTATCCTCGAAAAAAATCAATGTGGGACCTCTTAAATCCGAATGCCATTTTAAAATAAAGTGACTTTTCTTTACCTTCCAAGAGTGCCCCTCCTCTCTTCTTATAAAAGGCCCCCACCTCTACCTCCTTACCCACACTCCCAAAGCCTTTGTCTCGGACAAACTCTGCCCATTTTGTCTCTCCGCTTCCCTATCTTACTCCTTGAAGCCTCACTTTGGTCATAAGTCTTCCCAAGGAAGCCTTTGAGCTCAAACTAAAGGGAGTTACCCGATTTTAAGGTAATGTCTTCACTTGAGTCCTTTTGTTTTATTATGCTTCTCCAACCCCCTAAACTCTTTTTATTCATTTATTTCGTAACAACTCTAGTATAATAAATATACTAGTATGTTTTTATAAGAATTATTCGAGCTACACTTTCACACACCTACATCTAATGGTTAAAGAACATATTGTTTCCATGGATGGCGAATTTCGGCCTCCCGAAACGATGATTGTTCAACATTCTTTTAACACCTTCAAAGGAGACATTAAGATGACACTATATTTATATATGATATATTATATGTTTATGTTTTCCTTAAGCTTCTTTATTTTTCATTTTGGGCATACCTTTATGGTTTCCATTATGGGTAAACGCGATATCTTCATTTAAGGAAGTGCGGACTACCGCCCCCTCAAAGTGATTTGATTCGTTAATACCATATGTGGTATGTATAAAGGATATATTTAATGATATTATATATGATACCATACTGGAATAAAAATAATATTATGTATCATTATGTTTTAATTCCATTAAATATGAAATAGAAATGGAAGTAGCGTTCATGCGTACGTACGGCTTACCGTCTCTATAAACGGTACATTTCATTTCTTATCTCAAAATGTTATGTAATATTATAAGTACATATATATAATGGATATATATGTAATATATTACATAAAAATTATGGATATCATTCTGGAATTATAACATATATATATATATATCTTATTTTGTTTTAATTCCATTAATATGACAAAAAATGAAAGTAGCGTTCATGCGTACGTACGGCCTACCGTCTCCATGAACGGTGATTTTTGTTTTTTTATCTCCAAATGATATGGAATAGTATGAAATTAATATTTAATGGATATATATGATATTTTAATCATTAATACTATTCTGGAAATTATTTACTTATAACTACATGGGCAATCTTTTTTCAAACAAGTTCATTTTTGACTCATGTACCAACCATCGGCAAAAACGTCTGATATGAACTAACATTATTAAACAATTATTATAACATTATAATATGTGATATGAACTGAATAATAATATCTAAAGGAGGTACTTAGGAAATTATTAATTGACCAAAGTTTATTATTCAGGAATATAAAGAAACAAACAAGACAAGTTGGACTTGAGGTAAGGGATCCTACTCCTCTCTTTCTTTTATGTCATATCTTTTAAAGCTCATCTTTCTTGTTATTGGGATGCTCTTTTATATTAATATTACTGTAATTTTTATGTTCATGTGATGATAGACCCTATTATTTCTCATCAATCCATTTTGGAAGTTTTACGTGGCGTCGTTAGGCTGCCGAGTTTTCGTAAAGGATTTTTCATCTCACTTTTATTCCTGTGATATTTATGCTACATTTGCCAAAATTTCCTTTGAGTGGTGTATGTACTGCCCATTATTTTATTCATTGTGTAATTTACTTTATTTTATGAGTATTTACATCAATGTTTTATTTTCCTTCTTTCACGAGGAGTACGTTTTGAAAGATACCCATGTCGGTAAGGGAACCTTTCACCCTCCTCTTTTTAAAAGACTTATTTTGTTAGGTCTTTTAATTTACATATTGTTATGTTGGGATATGTTCTCATATATCCTTATTGATGTAAATTTTATGTCCATGTGATGAGATACCATTTTTTTTATCTCTCATCAACTCATTTTGATGTGACGCCGTTAGGCTATCAAGGGAACTTCTTAACCCAATTTCAATTTCTTTGTGTTCAACATGTAGTTATTGATTATGTCATCTTTTGAATATGTGTGAATGATATTTGATTATTTTACACTTAATATCCACTTATATTTGGTGTATTTTTTTTCACACATAATTATTCAATTGATTTATCCTAAAACCAAGGATACCGTCTTTGTAAGGGACTTCGTCTCAATCACCTTTCATTGAGGCATATTTTGTTTTATACACAACCTTCTTTTATACAGTGTATAAACCCCGTTGACTTTTACGTTTATTAAAAAGAGAATCTTTTTTATATGAAGCGTTTAATAAACGACAAAAGGGAATGTTTTTGTCGTACGTATGCGGCGACAATGACTTCTCCGCCGCCGTGACCATTATTTGAGTTTCGGCTTCCTCTACAATCCATACCTTCTTTTTAAAAGAAAAATAAATACCATGTTTTACTTTTCTTTTATTTTGGTATTGAAAATGGTTTTCATAATTTTTTTATATCAATTTGTTGTATTGATATCTTGTGATTGAAAGGTGGAAATGTTATGTTTCATTTATGCATGTTTTATGTGATACGATTATGTTCAGGTTCTTGGGAATTATTATGAAGACGGGTTATTCCGTGATAAACTAAGTGCGGGTGAGCCTGATATAGCTCTCCAATGCATTGGGTAACGTGAAGGAGTGAAACGTTAAGGTTTCTCTGAAGAGATTTAGGGAATATACTGTGATGGGTATTACAAACGTAACCAAGAGGGTTACTCCCTACGTAAGAATGTCATGAATGCCTCAAGTTACCTTTATGTCTTATGATTTCTATGATTTATTCATGGTTTGATGAGGTATGTTAAAGTGCCTATGTTTTATGGGTAAAGTATGATTTCATTCTTATGTATATATGAACTCATGTTTCCTTTCCATATTTTTATAACCCTTACTGAGATTTTTATGCTCATCCCAAGTTTTTGAAATGTTTTTCACAGGTCAAGGGAAAGGTACATGATGTGATTATAGTGTCAAGGATGTGTCAAGAATGAATCCATGTTTTATTTTCAATATGTTTCTGTTGATGGGAAGAATGAATATTGCCTTTTATGTAACCACTTTGTTTAAATGTGGAATGTAATTCAAGTTTCATGGTCTAATTCTCTAAAACTCTAAACCTGAAAAGATCCTTAATGTGTAATCTTGTAATAACTCAAGATTAAGTAAGGTTTAAGGTTGGGGCCTTATATCTTCCCACATAGAGACTCATACGGGGTCATTTGAATGCTAAAATTGAAACTATTGTTATTTGAGAACTCCACTAGAGGGTTGTGTTGGCCCTAAAATCCTGGTAAATCCATTGAACATTATCTTAGCATATCATCTAGAGTTTTAATGGTCCTTTCATATAGAACATACATATAACAGTGATAAGTATTGTTAATCTCATTTCAAATAACCAATTCTTACTGTAGTCATCTCCAAAACCAAAAGGCATACCTCAGATCTTGATTATATATAGTAGAGAGTGGAACTCCATGTAGTATTACAACTTCAATTATGTATATCATAGTGAGTTTTTTGAGATAAAAATATTCCTTGATATCAAGGAAATTTATAGACTTTTTAAGGTGATCGACTACTATACAGACGACATTATTGCCTTTAGGTATCCTAGGGAGCCCAATGATAAAATAAATTGTTATGAATTATAATTTATATGCTGGTATGGTAAACAGTTGCATCATAACCTTAGACTTATGTCATTCTGACTTGACCTGTTGGCATACCAAGCATTGAGATATAAACTTTTCTATCTACTTCTTTATGTTATCCCACCAGAAGTTTTTATTAAAATATCTATACATCTTAGTGATTCTTGTATGAATAGAAAATTATGATCTATGTACATAATTTAGAATTTACCTCTTCAATTATAGTTTTTATGGTACACATATCTATGTTACATTCCTTATAACTCCATCTTTATAAAAGTTGAACTTTGGAATATTCTCTATTTTCTTCTGTTTCAACACATCAACTTTTTAGGCAACCTTGATCCTCTTAAGAATATATGGTTGAGACATTATTTTAGAAATGTATTATGAATATCCTTTATTATTCCCATATACATCCTTTTCATGTCTACGAATATTGTATTCCTTTTAATCCTCATCATAGATAGGGTTTCGGGATCCTTTCTACTCAAATCACCTGCCACTTTGTTTCCCTTCCTATGGCGGTAATGGATTGAAAAATAATAATCCTTTATTGGATTTAACCACTTTATTGGATCATATTAATATACTATTGTGTTAATATATACTTTAGGCTTCTATAATCCTTATATATGTCACACTTTTCTTTCTAGAGATAATTTTGGAAAGTCTTCAGCAAGAAGATCACTACTGCCAATTCTAGATCATGTGTTTATTAGTTATACCCATGGACAACTAATTATTGAGAAGAATAGGATATCACTTTTTCATATTTCATTAGTACGCAAACCAATACCTTTTTTGGTGCATCACTATAGATTAAAAATCCTTCGCCATTGGTGGGTAATATGATAGAATGTGTAGTTATTAGCCACTTTTCTTAGATCATTAAATATTTATTCTCATTAATTAGTATAGAATAAATTGAGTCCCTTTCAAGTAATATTGGTTAGTGGGATTGAAAATCATGATAAGTTTCCCAAAAATTGTTAATAGTACATAGATAATTGAAGGAAACTATATATTTCCATCTCAAATATAGGTATAGTATATCCTTCGATTAAATTTGTTTTTGATGGACCCGTAGATATCCCTTTTTTGGTGAAAACATTCCTAAATAAAGTTATTTTCTCTATCTAAAACTCACATTTATTATACTTTTCATATAAATTTTTCTTCTATAAGGACTTTAGTATAGTATTAAAATTCTCCTTACATTCCTACTTTCTTTTGGATTAGATAATAATATAATATATAAATACTACCACAAATTTTTCAAGGTATTAATTAAAGACATTATTCATTAATTTTAAAAGTATTTATGGACCCTTAGAAATCCAAAATGGATCACATATAAATTTTTCTTCTATAAGGACTTTAGTATAGTATTAAAATTCTCCTTACATTCCTACTTTCTTTTGGATTAGATAATAATATAATATATAAATACTACCACAAATTTTTCAAGGTATTAATTAAAGACATTATTCATTAATTTTAAAAGTATTTATGGACCCTTAGAAATCCAAAATGGATCACTATAAACACTTAGTTCCCTTAACTTATAAAAAAAGTAATCTTTCGGATATCCTCCTTCACCATAACTTGATAATATCCTGAAAAAAGATATACCTTAGAGAATTATTGGGATATACATAACTGATCAAAGAATTCATCAATATATGTAATGTGATACTTTTTCGTTATCATGTTCTTTTTGAGATCATGATAATAAATGAATACCCACATTGACCCATCCTTTTTCTTGACGAAGAGGACTAGTTCACCCCATGTTGAAGTACTTTAGTGTATAAACCCTTTATCCTGATTCTTCTGTAATTGTTTATTCAGATCATAAATTTCATAAATAGTAATTATATAAAGTGTCTTGGATCTTGAAAAAGATATAGGATTGATTTTGATTGAAAACTCGATCTCACCGTAATGAGAAAGACTAAGAAATTCTTTAAGAAACACTTTAGTGAATTCCCATCCAATGTTAATGTTGTTAGGGATGTTCTTATCTTTAGTCGCAATCATTTGATCTCGATATGATTTCTTACAAGGAAATAATTTCTATGCATAAGATGTTAGTACAAAATAAGTTCCATCCTCCTCCTTACACTTGTATAGAATCAAAGGGTCATATGTGATATGGAGGGTGATTTCCTCTTCTCATAAATTTATGTTGGCTCTATACAATGAAAGCCAATCCATGACCAAAATAACATCTAATTATACCAAATAGAGTATCTCAAGGTTTTCATAGATATTTTCCACACAAATATATAAAAGGTAGGATTTATATACTTAGAATGAAAAAATTACTCTATTTTCCCTTTTCACCAATAACTCAACTTCCATGTTTTGAGTTGGTTTTTGAATAATTATTTTAAACTTGGGAGATATGCAATAATTAATAGAACTAGAATCAAATATTTCATTCTATATCCTTGAATAAATAACTAGAATACATGTCTCCACTTCATTTCTAGGATCCACCACAACATTTTTTATGGAATATGCTCTCCCTTGAACTCAAGGCATTGTACATTGTTTTTGTCGATTTTCATCGATAACACTTGGCTTACGGTATTGATTTGAATAGTGCCCATGTTTCTTTTAGTTAAAACATTCGACAATAGGGTGATATTTTATTGGAGAATTACTTTATTCTATCACATTATTGGGTTTCTCACATCATAAATTTCTTATCAGGTGCCCTTCCTTCCTACACCTAAATAATTTCCTTGTCCCCTTCAAGAGATTTCCATGATGCTTCTTCCCTCACTTTTTATAAATGTGGTGATAGAATTTATTAACACTGTGGTGCTTTTCCATCACACTTTTAGAATTAAAATCTATTCCCAACTTTTTGTTTCTAGTCCCAAGAGATCCTTTAGATTCTCAAATCTCTATTTCAACTTTAAGGATACATTATAAAATCTCCTCAAATCCATCAAAGCCTCGAATATCCAATTATTTTTATAGATTTTAATTTAGACCACTAAATAGTTGGTCAACCTTAATTTTGGGGTAATGAAAAAGTTAAAGGTGTATTGTGAAATTCTTGTGATATTTTCCTCATATGCCCTGATGGATTCATCATAATTTTTTTGAGATTGGGAAAATTCCTATCTATTTTAAGTCAAAGAGCGTGAGAAAAAATATTTATTGAAAAATATTTTATGGAATTCCTTCCACTCCATCACTTCAGTCTCCTCCTTCAGATTCATATTCTTGACCAATATCCTCCATATATCAGCTTCTCCCTCCACATGATAAACATCTAGCACAAAATTCTCCTACTTTGATAAATTAACGATATAGAAGATCTATTTAATGGATTTGATCCATAACTCCATGATTAAGGGATCTTAAGATCTATTGAAAGGTGAATGTCTCTGTGTATGATCAAAATGGATATAAGGTGGCACAAATACAAGAGGGGGTGAATTGTATGTTTAAAAAATTTATATTAAAACCTTTAAGGAAGGTTCATAGTTTAATATGACATAAACTAAAACAATTCACAATGCCTCTTATAAAAGAAATCAAATGATCGGACTAACTCTTGGTCTGATGTTATGATACCACAGGTTATAAAACAATTTAATTTGGGTTGAATACAAACATTAGAGTATATCAAGTGTAAATGATTCTACTATATAGCATATAGAATCAATACTAAAAAGTATAAATTGTTACTGAAATAATTACAATATAAAATAATTCTAATAGAAAGAAGAAATAAAAGGTTTCTATTTATATTAAAATAATAAGCGGAAAAGTAAATGGTATTAAAATTCTTTTATCCCAAAGAGTAGGGTATCCTTTCACCTTGGATAATAGGTCTGTCTTACCAATACCAGTAATCCCTCGATACAATGATCAACACGTCCATCTTCTTATCACCGCAAGCCCTAGATTTTATAGGTAATCAAAACCTCTATCTTTCAAACACTTGAAATCCTTTGATACGATAATTGGTTGCACTGTCTACCTATCCCCCTAGCCCCTAATAGTTATCACCTGATTGGACGCACAAATAAAAACAACGCACTAATTTAAATACAAAACTATGGATAAGTCGTTCATGTATTTTAATTTCAAGTCTTATGTACAGAGTAAAAGAGAAGTCACACAGTCTCTCTCTAGAACTTGGAAGGGGAAAACATAGTTATCTCTGGTTCAAATGACCTCCTATTTATAGTCCTCAGGTTCCAACAGTCACATTTTCTTCAACGGTCATATTTCTATGGAAAATTCTGAGGGAAATGGACACCTAGAATTATAACGGTCATATTGAAACAAAAAAACAGGACATCATATTGATTAGTTTGTAACTAACTCCATGAATTAATTTTGGTTAAAACAATAGATATATAAAAATGATAACATGTTTATGATTAATATAAAACATGTGTTTTAATAAAAGAATTAAAACATACATGTGATAAAAGTATAAGATGAGTGCGATTAATATCACTTAAATTATGATAGGTATGAGTAATATTTTCAGTATGAATATAATAAAAAATATTGATATGATTAAAAGTGGGTTCGATTCACATTGTGAGTACAATGGTCAGAGTTTGTACGATAAAAAGAGTGGATATTATGGATAGAGTTAGTACGATTTACATAGTGGGTATGATGGAAAAATTCATTATGATAAATAGAGTGGGTCTGATGGTCAAAGTCAGTATGATAAACAGAGTGTGTATGATGAAATGAAAATGGTATTCAAAGTAAATAATTTACTTGAGATTTCAGTATAAAGAGATTTATGATTTCCAAAAAAAATACATAAAAGTCAAAAGAATACTTTTTACTTAACACTTTGTTGTTTAAAGGTATCAATTTAAACCTAAACTTTATTAGGGGGACTTGAGTTTTACTTATAATTTAGGTTTTCATTCAAAACAATATTTAATAGAGAAATTATTTTCATGATGTTCATGATTCTTTGTCCCATTGGATTGGGAATATCATATGGGTAATCATCACATTTCTCCATACAATTTTTGTTGACCTGGTTCCTCCTATTTTTAACCATTGACTATAAATAAAGAGAAATTTAAGGATGAGAATTTTTTTAACTATTAAATACATAAAAGGTAAACCATTAAAATTAAATGGATAAATCATAAATTATATATATTATTTAACCTATGAATTTATAGGTTTCAATATAAGTTATACATGATGTATTTCCTAAAATAAAATACAATGAAAATTTATATTCCCTTAATAATTTGTCATAAATATTTTTTGAATTTAACAAATCATATCCCCAAAAAGTGTCAAACCAATTGTGAAAAAAGTCATATTTTCATGCACCCGGTGATGATCAAGACCATCTCATTGCGCCCTTTTCAGGGTTATTACCCCTATGTGAAACTGTCCCATAGCCACATATACTAGTAGTATCCTGATAGGGATGTATTTACATGAAAAACACTTAATATATAATTTACCAAAATTTTGGGATATATTCCTATTTTTATCCTTATCCTTAATATTTTCACTAGAGTTTTCTAATTATTATCCCCATAAATAACTTTACATTCCTCTAATACCAACTAAGACAACCTATATTTTAATACACTTTATTTCATGATTTATTACAATAAGATACACTTAATAAAACCCCATAAGATCATGAGGCCTAGTGTATTTCGATAATTAGGTACATAACATAATAAATTGAAATATAAATAAAACAAAATTTCTTAAAAACTCCATAACATGTTCTTATAATCCATGTATCTTCTAAAACTACATGGGATAACTTGGGGAAGTATATTAGAAAGGAGTGATATATAAATACCAATAAATAAATTAACAAATAATAGCATAATATAAAGTAGTACATGTGTGATAAGAGTCATATCAAGGTAATATAAGAGGGATGAGAATCATAATATTGAAAAATGATGCATGATATAACATGATAACATAAAGGAAATATAGGAATGTGGAAACAACCTAAAACAAGACATCATAAACTTCATTCAAGGATAAACACTAAGAAAACATAGTATATTATTCTTAGGATAAGCTCCTATTAACCATACATGGAATATCATGATATAAAAATAGTACATAATGCTTTATAGGGATATATAATTTGGGGCCCACACATTGCTTTTATATCTTGTGCATGCATAAGTGTTCCACATAGATCATAGAACATAAAGATTTATTTAATCAATTTTAACCCCATGATTAATGTGTGTGGTTTAAATACATGTATATTTCTAACAAATGAAGTATAAGTACAACTAGATGACTTCCCTTGAGTGGAAATGAAGACTAGTATTCACTACACAAATGTTTGGCATGGAAAATCACAGGATAATTTCGGTAGTATAACGGGTGTTTATAAAGGTTTATAGATGGTTGAATAAGAGATAAAGGGGTCTATTATTAATTTTTTATCATAAGAAAAGTAATAGGGATATTTAAAAACATATCCCAACTTAAACAATTGGAAATCAAAAAGAGTGACATAAAAAATGTTCTTGAATAAATAGGAGAAGGAAAAGATTCCTTACCTTGAGGGGTTGCTTCTAAAATATTGGGTAAGAATCTTAAGAGATTGTAGGAACCATAGGAGGGATATATAAAAGGATGGAAAGAGTAAATTAATACTTCAATATTTTACAGTGAAGGTGATTGTTGGATAATGTTGGTTTACGTAGAAAAATAGAGTATAATTCTTTATTAATTTCCAAACATAGGTTTTGAATATATATGATAAATTAATTAAAAACATAGACCTTCCCAAGGATTTTTCCATGGTTTTTACCAATTAATAGTGATTTTAATTATTTTATAAGGATAATAACTAAATATTTTAAAATAATTCCCATGGTAATTTTTAAGTGAGTCATGTTTGAAAAGAATTAATTTTTAACCTTAAAATATAATATGGGTTTTGAAGGATTCATTAAGGGTTTATAAAATAAATAAAATAACCAAAAAACTAATTATTTTAAAGTGGAAACATATTTTTGGTCATATATACTGTTTATAGTTTTTAATACATCACTTTTTGGATTTTATGATGTCATAATACATACCATATAATTATATCATATTTAATTTTAACAAATAAATTGAATGTCCAAATGAATTATGAAAAAATCACTGTTGGGTAATTTTGATGTTATTATTTAAGAAATAATATTTATTTTATCAAAATAAATCTAAAATATTATAATGTACACTTCTAAATCAAAAATCCCCATTTATTAAAAAATATTGGGTTTTTTAACAATAATAGTTTTCTAACCCTTATAAAAATTACATTTAACTGCATAAAATTATACTTTCATTCATATTAAATAAATATTATTTAATAATAATATTTCATTAAAATTTAATTTATTTTAAAAAATCTTGAATTCATCAAAAATAGTGTCTTGATTAAAACAATATATTTCCCAAAAATAAAATTTGTGTTCCCACGTATCAAAATCTAATTTTTATTCAGATAATTATCAAATCATTTAAAAAGTAATATTAAAAATGGATAAATATAATAATTATTTTATTTGAAAAAAGAATATAAAAATTTATACTATTATGTTATAGATATATATCCATTTATTACACAAGCAACTTCCCAAAGGGTAAGGTTTGTGACAATAATATTTTCATGGGGTGGTTCAGTGAACATGGTTTGGTCGTAATCTCAATGAACTTGAACTTCTAGTATAAATGGTTTTTATCATTATTTTGTTGTTGAATCTTTTCCTAGGATTGGTGAAGGGAAATCCCATTGATTCTACCTCCCTAATAATCTCTGATAAATGGGCTTTGTAGGATATGATCCTACAAGTCGAGGTTATCGCTTCCTTTGTCTGTGTCAAATGGACATTATCATGAAACATAATATCCTAATATTAATGGTCACTATATAATTTCTATATTATTGAAAATTATGATTCAAGAAGGTATATTAAATTTTAAAGACCATATAATGGTCCAAAACATTCATTTTAGTTCATGTGTTTCCTATAACTTCATTTCCTAATAAATAATTTACTCATTTAAAAAGGAATTTCATTTATAAATATTTTGGTTATTATCCCAATTAGGTTAAATACACTAATAGGAGGTGAATCAGGGAATGAAAGATTAATAATCAGGCCCCTTTGGATCATTATTAATTATTAAAAAACACTCTTCTCTCTCTTTTCCATAGCAATGTTTGAATAGAATTGAAATCATGCACGAGACATAGCAATTTTACTTGGTTCACCCTCACTAGGATACGTACAAGGTGCATAAAGTTGTAATATACTGATGAACCAAATCATCTATGGCTTACTTCCAAATTTCAAGGTTTAGGGTAGATCACTTATATGCCTAGGATCACTACATTTACAAGGTTAAGAGTTATATCACAACATTCCCAAGGGCCACTCCATAAGTCCCCTTCTCTGGCTCACTGCTGGTGGAAAGGGCCACCTTATTCCTCTTAATTTTCTCACTACTCTGGATGGGATCCACATAGTGTATGGACTTTTAAGTCCCTTAATTTTCATGAATTAAAACATCCCTAGTTGTATATAGATGCTTTTTTGAAGTATAGTTTTCACCTATAGATGAAATCTACTTTTCTGTGTACTGTTATTTTTTGGAAATTATTTCCACGAACTATTTTAGTGTATTGTAAAACTTCCTTAAATACTATGTGAATTATCGTGTTTCCTCTATGAACCATCTTGCACTGCATGGAGTGAGTGCTTTGTGGGCCATCTATTCTTACACAGATTGTATCCTCATCTTCAGACTACCTCTCCTTCCACGGGCCATCTTTTCTTCCATGAATCATCTCTTTTTTCGTAGACTGCCTTGCATCACAAATAGCCTCTTCATTCGCATAAATCCCCTAATTCAGGGACTGTTTTCATTTTTAGGCTACTGATCCTTGAAAACCCCTTTCATGAAATTTTTCCCATGAACTAATTCACCCTTCATAGAATCCTACCTTGTGAACTCCTTCAGACTTCACCGAATTCTTTCCGGAAAATAAATATTCTCTAATGAAATTTGATCAGAGTAATGGTGTGATTAGCAGTCTTTATATGGGAAATAGATCTAAAAAACTAGATAATGCAAATTACCAAATATTTTTATATGTTTCATCCTTCACTGTATACTATTTTACAGTCTGTATAGATCCTTTTCTTTGTAGTGGTCTTTGTCTTCTGAAAATGAAACCTTTATGGAAGACATGATCACCACCTCATTACTCAAATGAAGATAATCCCAAAAACATCAGATTCCTACAAACTATTTCCCTTACGTGGTCCTCATAGAACCCTTTCTAATCCGTATAGAATTGTTATGTGTAAATCCTTCCATTTGGAAATTTTCCTTCATTCCTTGTACCTCCTTTGTGGTCCATGAACTATGCTTTGTGGTTTGTGAACTATGAATTACTTTTAAGAAAATCTTTTTTTTACAAAAAAAAACTCTCGATTTTGAGGCCCAAAAATCCGGAAAACACTAAAAAATTGTTCCACCATATAAACCTTCATCATTAACACCAACCATACTCATTCGTGGTCATTAAAATGTTTCAACAAAGACAATCAAGCCAAAAACACCGACACTATTCCTTGAATGATTTTTTCCCCATAATTCCCAAGAAACTCTATCAAAATTAATTCTTCAAGAGAACCTCTACATGTTTGGTAGCATCTATCCTCAACAAAATTCTTGAAGTCCTTTATTTCTAAAGGATACTTCATGAGAAGATATTATCTCTCAATGTAAGTATTACTTACACTTTAATATCCTTTCATTATCCCCTCATCCACCCTCATCCAATATCATTATAACCTTATGTATATAATGACATCAAAATAAATAATATACTAAAATTTTATTAATTAATGGTGTAACCAATATCTATTCCCATCTCATTCAATTCAAAAAAATGAAAATGTTGCTCATGTGTATTTGTGGACTACCACCTCCATCGAAAACTCATTTATTTTTTCATCACCACCTTCCATGGGTGGTTCTATAAATTGGTTCACATAATATAAATGTTATTTATCTTATGTTTTTTATTTTTTAAATACAAGTATTCCATTCATTGTATAATATTAGCAATAAGTGGTCATTGTAAAACTAATCGCCTAAAACAAACATACCAAGAGGAAAATAAATTTATTTATAAGTGAAATATTTTTTTATTTAATTATTTACATAATTATTCATAATTTTAATTAATAGACTTAATAAAATATTAATAATCTTATTATACATTTTTTATAATTCTATTATAAAAAAATAATCTCTTACATATCCATATTCACACATAAATTTTATTATAATCTTGTTGGGTGGATTTAACCACTTACATAAAAAATGATATAAATTTATATCAAGGATGTATTTAGAAACATAATATTTTTCATTAATAAGTTAATAATGGTTTTTTGGTTCTATAATGATAATATAAGAAATTAAATAATTAATCAAGATAACATCATTCGTTCATTTTAAATTACCAAAACAAGATCATCGCTAACTCTGTCATCATGAATAATGACTAAAATACTTATGAAATGAAATTATATACTTTTAAATTATTATTAAACATCAATTAGATTACCTTTTATTATATTTTAATAATAAAATTTGGGATAACTTTTAAGAACAACACTACTATTATAAATCTAGTTAAAATGATCAAGATTACTCACACCATGTATTGAAAGTGGATAATAACTAACTATTGTACATGTGAAGAATAATGATAAATTATGTATATAAAATTTTATATATATGTAATTTTTTCTAAAGTTCATTATTAAGATATTTATTTTTTTTAAACAATAGATTCAATCACTTTTGTGGAATTCAAGAATTTAGGTAATTGGTTCTTTGTCTCAAATTAAATTAATTAAGATATATTTAATATTGTAAAAAAATATCCTTGATATGGTGTAATTAATACAAAATTAAAGTAATTTACTATGTAATTAATGGGATATAAAATAGATAAATTGAGTTCCTTCTTTCCTTCAGCTTTCTATTTTAAGTGTTACTAAATCAATAAGGAATCTTGATAGCTCAAAATCTTCATTCATTGAGTTATAAAGAATCTTTTTGAGCTTATTTATCTATATCTGGTTTCTTACACTCTAATATTTTATTTTGTGGTACTATCTCTTCCTATTTGAGTGTATTTCTCTTTTAATTCAATTATTTTACCTTGAGAAATTTCTTTCTCAAAAAGTATATCATTTTTTAGAATAAGTTACATCCTCTTTAATGATGGTTCCACCACCTTGCCTATATTTTCCTTCCAGAAAATATTTTCTATTATATTTATAATCCTAATTATGTGTTATATCATGTGAAATTCATATTTACCTTATCCACTTTTCAAAATGATTTTTTATTACACTTTTTTCTAAGTGGGATTTCAATAAAAATATATTAAAATAATAAAATCATTTTCTTTCCATGATTTTTTTATATTACACTCAAAATTTACTTGGAATAATATTTGGGAATTTTTTAAGGATCAATTACTGAAGGTTCATTTTTTAAAGAAATATTTTTCAAAAAAAAATCACTTTACCTTTTTTAAAATAACTTTTGGAATTTACTTTTAACTTTATATTTTTAATATATTGTCAAAATAATTTTCTAAAATATCTTTTTATGGTGTTAATCTATGTGAACACATAATTTTACTGTTACAATTATTCAATTCAATGAATCCTTTATTCCTTGTTTTAAAAAAAATATAAAATAAACCTAATTTATAATAATTTTAAGATATAAATGACTATTTCCCCTACTTTTTCAATGTTATTTACCCTAGGATCATAAAAATTTATCTTCCATATATGTAAATATTATATATTAAATTTTATGTTATATTATTATGACATTATCAAACTTTTTTCACTGGATGGATTCAGATCATGTTTTTTATTATCATATGACCCATTTCCTTCATGGGTTAATTTTGATTTGTTGGAACTATCTATGATTTCTTTATATGGAACACATGTTATTAGAAAAGTGAAGGGTGTTCCTTGATTGTTCAATAACGCAATGGGTAATGAATTAATCTCTTTATATGAAAAATATATGATTTTTTTATAAACTATCCTTTGTAATGTTTTGTGATACCTTTGTGAAAAACCATGGTAATATAAATAGTATTCCCTGATAAAGATCTTATGAATTTTCTAAAGAATATATATCTAGATGTGATATGTTAATAATACCTTGGTATCATGCCTTGGTGATGTTTTAGGATACCTTGGTGAATAACCATGGTAATATTCTTTTATAAAACCTTAGTAATGAATTTTGGTAATATTCTTATGAATGTCTCGTGTTTTATGTTTTAGAAACATTTATAAGTTATACTTCATGTAATTATGGTCATGTTAGGCCTCATGTTTTTATATTCATGTTATTATGTTATTATTCTTACATTACACACCAAGTATGACCCATGTTATATTCCAATTTAATTTTTTATCTCTTACTATGTATATGAGCTCACTCCTTTATTATGTTTCCATTTCCCTGATTTATAAAGAAAATTAATAGTTAAAATTAATCATGATGATTTTTTTCTATGGATAATCTATTGGAGATGATGAAGACTTATTATCGATTAATAATTATCTTATGTAATGAAAAAAATGTCAATTATTTAAAAAATACATGGGTTTTTTTTGTCAATGTTTTATCCTAATTTTATAAAACTATAAAAAAAGGACTTCATAATTCATTTTAATGAAATATTTTTTTAATTCAATTAATTAAGATAACCACATCTATAGTTCTCCATAGTAATATTTATTATATAAGAGTTTAAATCACCACTGTGGAATTGAAGAGTAAAAGTAAGGGTTTCTCATCATAATTTTCCATTCATTAAGATATTACCCATATTCACGAATTATTTTATTTTTTTAGTGTATATAATATCCCATGAATTCCTTCTTGTTACAATTATCATAAAATTAGATGGATTTAAAAATCCATCAGAAATTCTCTATTTCAAGGTCTTTTGATTCAATAGCTACCAAATTTATAAGGGTTTTTTTCAATCTCATTTTAAAATCAATATTTTTTTAGTAAAATTCAATTTAGAAATATTATATATTATTTCTCTCTAAAACCCCATATATTTTATTTTACTCTAGTTATTTATAGGTTTTACATGTCTTCTTACTATTTAACCTTCCTTTGGTTTATAATTCAATAAAAAGGTTTCTTCTAAGTAGAGATGATCATATATCATATTATTGATTAGGATTCTTCCTTCTCCATGTTATTATTCCTTATTTTGTTTCATAAATTCATTTCACAATACTTATTTTATTTCTTAAGTTAATTCTTTATTTACCTTGAATTTTTTTACAAAATAATTAATGGAGTCTCTTTTTAACATTTTCGATATGGGTCATATTTTATTATCTTTAAATTTGTTTACAAAAGTGTAAAACAAATCCTTTTTTATATTTTCTTCACGAATTCAATTTCTTATCATTATATTTAATTTTTTTTAAATATTATTCTCTGAGATTTCAAGGTCTTAAGTAATTTTTATTCTCTTTGTTTTATAAATTATATTATTCAAAATAAATTTTATCTAAAATGTAAAGGGTGTTTATTATTATTTATCAAAGTAAATTTTTTAATGCTTCTAGAAAAATCATCTATTTAAATATATTTTAAATATTTATTATGACTAACCAAGGATATTATCTAATGATATTATCCACCTACTTTCTATGGAGGGTTATGACCTCGTTTTGGGGAAAACATAATGAAACCCATTTATTTCTCATTATTTAATTAATCTATCATAGAATTATGAATGTTTTATTATTCATGTGGAACAAATTAATAAGTTTTATCTGTATATTATGGGTGGTTTTGATATGTACCACCAATGAATTAGGTAAAATTTAATATCTCATATGATCAGTATGGATCATGGGTGGTTAGAAAAATTCAAATTTGTTATGGGTAGGGTTTTAGGAAATTCCAATTTGTTATGAATAAATTAGATGTTAACATTGATATATTTTATAATTTATATGATATCATTTTTACCACACTCATGTAGTATAAAATTTACCTATTTCATGTTCTCATGACTCATGATTATTGACTCATGTTTCCACATTCGTATGACTCATGTCATATATTATACCTAAATACTTATGTTTCATTAAGAATTTATAATCCATATTTTATTTGGTATGAATTTTTATATTATTTTCATATACCTTAATTATATTCTCATACCCACATTTTTATCCTATTATTAATTATGATCTTCAATCACCATATATTATATTTACCTTTGCTGAGAATCTTAGATCACCATTTTCATTGATTTTATTTCCCCAAGTTATGAAGAAGTGTATTATGTATTATATGTCTATAAGTGTATCACTTGTCAAGAATATTTTTTGTAGGTTTTGAAGAATAGTTGTAAAATAAGTTTTTTGTGTTTCTAATTAACAAATACACTAAACATATTGGTTTTGTGTGTGCGATTTATTAAGAGATACAATGAGTATTCAAGAAAAATGATGTAATATAGATGTATGATGTTCTTAGGTCCTCTTAAAAGTATAGAGTTAAACTCTTAGGGGATATATCTCATTAAGTAATATATACTCAATGAGGATATTAACCATTGATTAATAGTGACTCACAAGGGATATATCCCATTTAGGATGGATGAATTGTTGGGGATATAGACCATTTAAGAAGAGAGTATTAGGGGATATAGACCATTGAGTAAAATAATGGATCATAAGGTATATGTACTATTGAAGATTATATTATCTCATATGGGATATATCCCATATAGTAAGTATTAAATTATAGGTAATATGAACCATTAAAGAATGATTTAATTTTAGGGAATATGACCCATTGATGAAGAGTATGGATCATAGGGGATATGGTCCATTGAGGAACTGTATTGGGATTATGAATGGGATACCCATTTGTGTATATCTCATTAATATATCAAATGGATGAGATCAATAATATGTTCATGTTTAAGAAATACACTAAATTTAAGGACTATCCACATTTAACCAGACAAATAAGTCAGTTAAAGGTGTTTTGGGGGATTTCATTGAGTTTTAGTCTCATATATGCATCAACCTTTTTCCTATTGATAACTCGATAAGGAAGGATGATTGGGCTAATGGAGAATATATCTTGGTGAGAATAGATATGGGTCTATACACAATTAGAATCCTATTGAGAATGGGTTAGGTATTTTATAAAGGATGATTCCTATATATGTATCTATAAATTAGTGAATGTATGGAAAGGTTATATAAGATGTTGGGGCTAATATGATGCCTAGTATGGGAGAGTTATGGTGTGAATCTTTATCCAATGGAGGTTCCTCTGTTATCCTAACAATAGGAATCCTCATTATCAAGGGAACACATGATTTTAAACACCTATAGGCCCCTATCATTTATTCATAAAAACCATGGAATATCCATTATCAAAGGAATTCATGATTATAGGGATGTACTCTAGTGTATAGGGACCAATTATGTATCTCATGAGTTTGTGAGTAGGCATATATGAGAAGGTTCCAATGTTTATGACATTAATGAATGGGGTTCCCATATAGGTGACATTGGTGAATAGGGATCCTAGCTAAGTTATATGGGTTAATAAGTTTCCAAGTAGGTTTCTTAGGAGAAGTCGTACGCAATTATGTGAGTTAGGCATGGACCCATTTGAAGGACCTATGTGCAGCTCCCTCTAGAGAAACTTTGAAACCATGTGAAGGCGGGTTAGAATATTGATTTCCATTTCACCCAAGAATATATGAGTTAATAGGTGCTCAATTGAGTAGATTTTAGGATCTAGGAATGGCCCCTTTAAGAACCCCTAGGTTAACTCTTTATGGGATGAATATGGAACCTAGATAACTTTCCATGAACCCTTGAATTCACCTATTAGGGAGTCTCCCTCTCTCTGGTATTGATGATGACTTGAGAGAAATGTTATTTGAATAGTTATATTTATTAAAATATATAATTACTATTTTTCCTTCCCTATACACTTAGATTAGAGTAAAAACTCGCCTATAAGGGAATTTGGGGGATATTGTAGTGAATTTAGGGCACTTAAGTGTTATTTGTTTTTTAACATGGTGCTAAGTTAACCCCCCTCATACTTCTTGTCAAAAAATGGGGGTTGGGGTCTTTATATAAGAATCAGGAGCTAGGTGACCATGTAATGTTATTTAACCACTCTCAGTGCCCAAATATTAGGGAAAGGCACATGACATAGTCTTGGATCAGGGTTGGTCACACAATAGAGTTGAGTTCCAATGAGAATAGGGTGTTTGGTACAGTTTGGATAGGGTGAATGGGTGTCTAATGAACAGGGAACATGGTGCCCTTATATACCTAGGCATGAGATAATTATGGTTCCTATATTTCAACCCCTTTAAAAATTATCCACCTTCTCAAGGAGTGGTGGAAATCTTCCTTTTCCAAAATTTTAATACCCACACTAATATTAGATTAAGCCATTAATATAGTAGAGAGTAAGATTTATTAGGGTATGATTATAATCCTTATATATCTTACCATGACCTAGTCAAACATTATTTTTATAATTTTAATATTTTCTTCTATTTAATAAAATCCTAAATAATATCACCTTAATAATTTAATAAGAATATTCTAATATCTTTAAGAAATTTTTAAGCTTGTATTGTTTTCATCCCAAATAGACCTATTTTTAATTAATAATTTTTTCAAACAATAACATTATATGATTCCAACTAGCTAAAAATTATAAATGGGACCTATAACTTGCTTTAAAAATCCTTAGTCTCATGTAATAGTAATAAGAAAAACTTTTTTTCTCTTTTTTACTACTAAAGTATAAAAAATAGTCACAATTTATTATTATACTCAAATCGTTTGGATAAGAAACAATATTTTAAAATGTGTCATTTCTCAAGATAATATTTCCATAAAATGAGATTATACTAGGGAAATTAGTGTCTTTTTAAACATAATCCAATACTCTTTAACCAATGACTCTAACCTTAGGCTTTATTTATTAAGAAAACACTTTCCAAAAGGTGACATCTTTCTTGAGTTTATAATAATTGATCACCAATTATCCAATATATTGAAAAACCCCCTAACTCAAAAATATTTTTTTTTATTAAATGTGATATAGGAATGTCTATAATGTGACTATTAAATTAGAAATATCTAATTTGGATATTAAATAAAGATTTATGTGTTTTCAAAAAAATGTCTTTAAAATCATTTTATATGAAAGATATATGATATATTCTAGTCTATATGTTTTTTATCTATGTTTTTCATCCTTTATATAAATCTATTAAATATTTAATTGATTAATACTATAATTAATTCACCTTTGATTTAAGTTCAACTAAAATTATGCCTAATTTTTATGTTTTAAGGATTGGTATAGTTTTTAAGGTTTTTAATATTTATACTTATTTTTCCTTAATTTATTATTTTTTAGTTGCTTTGTTGGAGGTTTAAAAATCTATTTTCACTTTTTTATTTCAATTTTTTGTGGTATTTTATAATCGAAAGAGAAGGAAACCATTATAATTTTGGTATATTAACATTTTATTTTTGATAAAGTATTCATTGGTTATTATCCTTCTCAATAGAATTATTATGTGTCACAAAAAAATTACCGTGGTCATCTTGACTTTCCATTAATAATCTATCAATTCATTTTTATTTGGAATCTCTCATTTTCCTCACTCAATCTAAAACCATATCAAATACTCATTGGTCTCCATTGGTTACTCACTTACCTTTTTCCATTTTATTATCTTTTGTAAGATATTAACATTTTAATTTTCTTATTTTAATTTTTCTTCATCTTTATTCATGTTTTCCTATAGAATTACTTTCTAATTCTCTTATTTTCCCATAATATCACTTATTTGTAGCTTCATTTATTGAAATTATCCCTTTATATTAATTTATTATAATTTAACCACATAAATCAAAGAATATAAATGATACAATTAAATAATACTCTCTTAAACCCTTTTTATTTAAATTAACTTAGGATGGGATAAAAACCACTAAACCTAAAAGATTGTTGATTTCTACTGGATGGAAGATTCATTTCTCCTTTTATATAAAATTCTTACATCTAAAAGGTGGAAAACATTTTATTAACCATAGTCTACAGATATAATTTATCCTTTTTACTTTTAAAAATTTAATAGAAATATTTTCCTTAAAGGTTATAACTCCTTAGATACTATATACTCATCTATAAATAATGATAAAATTAAAACATCATCTCATTAAATTGATGAGTGGATAAATATTCCTCACAAAGACCCTTTATTCTATACTTTTTAGAAAAAATTAGATGATTATAATTTTAACTTGGGTGATACCCTTAAAATTATAATAAAGAAATCAAACCCTATTGAAATACATATAATTACATTTTAGTTCGTACTTGAGTTTTTGAAAGATTTATCAAAACCTTTATATCCCCACATCTCTATGATTTATGTGTGTTAAAACTCATTTATATTTATATTTTTTATTTTATCACTAAAAATTTTCAATTTAATTTTAATATTTTTTTCATATGATGGAAAATATTTCACATCATTCTAAAAAAATTTAATACATTCCTTTCAAATGTTTTCTTACTAGTATTTTTAAATTTCTTCTACTTGATTTATCATGTTCAGGTTATGAGATCCCTCATAAATGAGAAGTTATTAACAAAATATCCCTGAATTCCTCATTGAGCATATTCCACCATTGAATGTTTTTACTTTTTATATTAGTTTTTAAATTTAAAAATTCTTGATTTTATAGTATAAGTAAGAAAATAAAATATATTTAGATCATGTAGATCCTATTGATCAAGAATTTATAATTAGGGATCACATAATCTCTTTTAAACTTCCTCCAAGGTGGCTTTGTTATATTTATGAATAACTAAATAATCCTAATCCCTCGTGAATCACAGAATTTTATAAATTTTCATACTAAAGACACTTTAAAATTTATGAATTATATGTAGTGATACATTTCTCATGGTCACTCTCAACCTTTATGAATCAACTAAATTTATTGTTATCACTATTAAATATCTTATATTTTATGGGATGTTATACTTGATTGAACTTTATAAAATACCTATTATGTTTAGATTTATTTATATATTTTTCTTACTTTAATTTATCTATTATGACTAAAATTTATCAAGTATTTTTTTATTTTCGATAATCATAAAGGGAGAGATAGTAATTTAATACTCTAAAATTCAATATTACAATTCTCTAAATTCACCACACTTATATAACTAGATGTTATAACTTTTCAAGATTTTTTTAAAAAAAATTACTTAATTGGTAAAAAATATCATAATAGGGAGAATTAGTGGAATGGGAGGCAAAATCATCAAAATGGTATATATCTATTCATCGCCCTTATTTTTGGATAACTCCTTTCATAAACCTAATATGATTTTATCATGTTTATTATTATTGGTTATAATACTTTTGATCATCAAAATGAATATATGGTTGTGCATAAATCACATATCCTCTATTTATTTAATGATCACAAATGGATCAATATGTTTCTAATGTTTTCCCTAGTTTTTTTAGTATAAAATATATATAATTATTATAAAATATGGGTTTATAGTATCATTAAAATTAAGGAATCCATCAAGAAGAAATGATGATTTAGTTCCTTTTATGACTTCCCACTATAAGGTTGTTAACACACCACTATAATGTTAGTCGAGTGGATAGATAATTCTAGCATCGCTACTATAACTCTGATGGGCTACACAGGCCTTTTATAAAGCCTAAGTACAAGCACATTCTCTTGTCTATTCCAAATATAATCTAGTAGATCATAATTATGCTCTAGTTTTTTTCTATAATGTCAAACTATATGATTTTTTGACTATAAGGGATATATTTTGACCTTAATGAATATCTTTGGTTACTAATGAATAAAACACCAAAATAATGTATGAAATGTTATAAGTACACCTAAATGAAGCACTAATAAAAGTTGACAAATTTTTTACATCTTTAAATGTCTTGATTCCTCTATTTTTTGAAATTCTGTTCTTAATTGTTCTTATTAACCCTCCTTCACTTTTCTCTAATATCTTCCTATATTAAACTATTATGTTTGAGGTATATTAGATACTATATATCTTAGGTATTATATTAAAATAATATACACTATTCTATTTCATATCTTGGATTCTCACTACCACTAAAGAGAGGAATTAGGTTTTTCTCTACAACCATTAAAAATCAAGTTTTTTTTCTAATTTTTTGGGTTATGTTCAAACCACTAAATCCAATGTATTAAAGTAAAACTCATTAAATTATAAATAATATATGAAGTATCTCATGTGATTATGTTTTGGTCAAAATTTTGTGTTAAATTATTGTATCCTTTTTAACTTCTATTACATACTGTATTTTATGTTTAAATTTAGATTTTAAATCAGTTTATGTTTAATTTGTAAAATTTAAATTTTTTAAAATAAATTCACCCCTCATCTTAGAATCCACTCAACCAAATAAATGGTTGATGAGGTTTCTAATCATGGTGATTTAAAAATTTAAGAAAAACATGTAATAGTTTAATAAATATGTCATGGTTTGGTGAAACCATTTTGAGTTAAAGAAGTAAAATTTTATAAAGAGTTATGAGGGTGATAGTGGTTGAAATTTCATGGTTTCTAGAACAATATTGGCTAACCAAACCACTACATGGTGTGAAATAAACCACACATTGTTTTTTCAGTATTTTTTATTATAAATTAATATTCCTTGCTCTACTCCTTTAGTATTTCCCACTTCTTGTTTGATCAATGAAGTATGTTAGGATCTCTTGATAAATCTAGAATAAAATTGTTTTTTATTAAATTATATTTTATCATAGGGTGAATTTTTGATAGGTAGGATTATCATTATAAAATTATTATTACCTTCTTCTATTTTTAAATATTCTCAAGGATGTGATATGTGGTTGAAGTATCATTTTGGAGGGTATTGATGTTAGTTTCAAAGAATATAGTTCATTTTAGATTTTTTCATGAGGATGTTGGAGTTTGAATATTAAAAGACTATATAATGGCATATATCTCTTAAACATATTAATACATCAATTTTAAAATAAAATTAATAAAATACATTGAGAAATATGAAGGTGAAGATTTTTATAAAATTAGGTACATAGTAAAAAACTATTTAAATTAAATGCAAAGTAATTATTTACATCCTAATATATTTCACGAAGATCTCTCCATATTCCAATCAAAACATAATATATTTTGGGGATATTCATAAAATAATGGTTGAGCCATAAATCCTAATAAGCGGATAAAATATGGTAAAAATGGGGTGAGAAAATCATAAGAGTCAATAAAAAACATTGTGTAAATAAATGTAAGGATCATAAAAAAATATATAGAAACATGTAATATTCTAGAATCTAATTTTTTAATGGATATTAAATGGATTTGGATTTTTTTTAAATATTTTTTAGAGTTTTTTCAACCCATGGTTATATTTGGTAATGTATTTTATTATCATGAAATATGATTTTAGGTAATGGGATTCTAAAACTAATTTTGGAATAGAAAAAATATTCTCAAAATTATGAAGTTAAATGGTCTAAAAATTATCCATTAGTGGTTACATTGATGTTTGAGAAGGTTTTAACAGCTTTTTCTATTCTCTAAAAGTGGGAGTGAAGATATATGTAATTCATCCATAGTAGGAACTAAGAATATAAATATAAAATTGTCGCATGAAATTTAATCTAGATGAGAATTTTTCCTAAGATAAATTAAGAGTTCAGAAGTTATTTTTAAATAGGTAAAATATATATTATAATTATTCTAGAAAATTTTAATTTGAGAATATTTCATTTAAATTTTATAATTCCAAAAATATAAAGGTAAATACTTCCATTAACAAGATCAACCAATTTTGAGTAGATAGAAATGGGGAAAAGTTATGGAATCTCAATCTATATATAAGAGTAATCCAGGATGCACTCTAAAGAATGGAATAGTCCTAAAGAAGTTTCCAATATATGTAATAGTAATTTATAAATGTTGGGTGTATAATTGAAAAATTCCAATATTCTTATTGTTTATATAAGAGTCACTAGGTGGTAGAAAATATTTATGCAATCTATTTTATTTTTGTAAAGGTAACTCGAGGTAATATATAATATTAATTTAAGTGAATTTTGGAAATTTTTAAGAGTTATTTTAGTTTAAAAAGGTGATATATATGAGCTATTTTGTGACTCATGGGTGATGTGTAAGTGTTATCCTATAGTATATGGGATCATACATAGGAGTCACTTCATTGTAGAGGGGTGAAGCATAAGTTAAATTCCTTATGATCTTTAATTTGAGGGTTCATATAGTAATTGTATTATAATATATATTTTATTACTCATAAAATATGGTTAATAGAATGGAATTTTAAGATAATTATATCCTTACTATGGGAATATATTCCATTCCATGAAACCCTGAATTTTAAAGTTATATCAATGACAAAAATATGATTTATATTTTATCTATTAAGTATTTGGGAAGATCTAAGGTGCTGAAATAGGGAAATGATGAATGTCACGCCTTGGAAAAAGATATGGAGTTGGTGAAATGTGAATATGATTATCACTAAACCATAATAAAGGGAATATTGGGATTACAATATCCTTGTGTAAATAGGTATGACTATAAAGGGTATAGTGGATGTTTTGATGGAGATCATATGAATTTTGGTGGTTATTTTATTTTGATTGCGTCCAAGTCATGTCAAATAATGTCACAGCATGGTGTTTCAGTCAAATAAGAATCCAAAATATTTTTTCATGATGTGATTTATGAGTGTGATCCATAGAAATATAGGGATACATCATGTGAATTGAAATGGGAACTATTGTCCCATTTAGATGAAAGGGTTGGTAGTATACTATAGTTCAAATATATGGATCACATTTTGACATTAGTTGTTATTCTATGAGGGTATGAGTCATTAAGATTCATTATACATATTTCCAATCATTCATCTAGAAAATAAGTGAATTAAATTGATTATTTGAATTAATATTGAAGGGTGGTTTTTCTAAAAATGTTCATGAATGATTGGATGTCATCTATAAAGGAAATAAGGATAATTTATCTCTTAATTTTAGTGAAGTATTTTTTGAAGGAAATATTTATGAAGATATATGTCTCCATAAATGCTAAAAAAATATTATGTAGAGGAAGAACATGATTGATTTTTTTTTTATTAATGGAGTGGTATTTCATTAAATATGAAGAGGGGGAAGAAGTAATGTTGGAACTCCTTGGAATTATTACCAAAGAATAAGAAGGTGGAGTTACCATGATGAATCCTAAAAAATATATTATGTTGTTCTTAGATATATTCACAATAACTTTGTGAAGAAGTGATGATATAAGGTAAAAGTTTTCAACCTAAATTTGATGTAACTAGAACATTGGTGATTTAGTTTATCATGGATTACTTTCCAAAGTAGAAATAATTTCTTTTAGTAGTAAGAAAATAGATTTAAAGTGAAAGTAGTGACCTTGGTAGGTGGTTATCCATCCCAAAACCTATTATGGGAGTGGAATTATGCCTAAGAATTCCCTAGCCTAAAACCACCAAAAAATAGCATGTTTAATGGATTTTAGTGAATCGACACATTATTGATTACATGATTCTTGTATTATCCAAGTGTAGGTTAACCAAGTAAAAGTTCTTATATCATTTATGATTTCTTTTTTATATTATACATGAAATAATTGGTGTGTGTGGTTGAAGTTCCATTAAACAATCTTATTAAAGGGATAAATACAAGATAGGTAACAATTTAATCATTATCATCAAAATAAGAACAAGATTGTGAACCTAATAATAATGAGTTTATCATCATCAAGGGTAGTGATATTTTAAGGGGAATGAGTTTATGTTGGAATAATTATATACCTTGATTACCCCCCCCCCCTCCCCCCCCCCCTCCCCCCCCCCCCCCCACACACACACACACTCGAGGTATTAATCACTAAATTCCCGTATGGTTCTAATAAGTCGTATTAAATAATAGTTTCTTTTATTGTATTTTTTTAATATAAATTTATTAGATTGGTTTTTAGATTTAAAGTTTTCTATTCATATATTGATGTGGTTATATAGAAAAGGGAGATAATTTAAATAATAAATAGAGTTCTAAAGTGATTCTATACCATGGAATGGTTTTTGGTAAAAATGTGAGATTAAGATAAAATAGTACTATAGGTCTCAAAAGTAATTTATTGATGTTTTTTTACTTTGAATTTATTAATTCATACAATGTTTTTATAAAATTTTATAAGTAACCTAACATCCCAAGAAAATATGAATCTACTGATGATGATCAAATTCTAAGGAATCCAAAGGTGGAAAATATAAATTTATCATAGTAACTAGATAAAAAGATGTAAGAAGAAAGCATTAAGTTGAAATTTGGGTATATAAATTAAGAGATACAGGTTAAAGTTTTAAAAATTTATGTTTAAAAATTGAAAGTCCTAAATAGGAGACTGGTTTAGGTGGATACTAATATATGGGAAAAGAATGATTCCTTAGTTGAATAGTTATAGGTGATATCTTTTAAAGTGCATAATATTAAAGTTAGTTCCAAGTAAAATGGACTCACATAAAAATAATTCCATTACATAACATATAAATGGATGAAATTTTTGTACACATGGAAAAATTAATCAAGGAGAAACAATGGATGCAATATAAAAAGGTTATCCTTAATGTCTCCATTTCATATAAGAATACCAATGTGTGTGAGAAAAGTAACATACTAGAAAAACATAACCATGAATTAGAGGAGGGTATATCTATTAGGAATACACTAAAGGAAAATATAAATTTTGATCTTGAGACAAAAATAAAAAAGATCAAACAATTGTAAAATGAGTAAATCTTACTCACAAAACATATGGAAGATTTAAATTCTAAGAGAAAGAAAATTATAATATATTTTTTATATTTTTTATTTGATTATATTTCAGTATATGACAGTAATATAAAGAAACAATAGGCTATATCAGAGGATAATAATCAAATAATATTTATGTCATTGAGACCATGTTACATGGAAAAATCTAATATTGGTCATGAAAGAACCCCTCTAGGTATGAGATGAAGAGAACTGTGGGAGTACCCAAGAAAAGGTAAATCATTGGAAGTATTGGAAAGGCATTAAAAAAATTATATTCAAGAGGTGAGGACAAATGGATGAGTCTTGTAAGATGGTACATAGACATATTATTTTATCATGAAATTAAAGTTCATATTTGTAGTTTTTTCATGAATCATTGGAATATATTAACTGATATAAATTTAATGGATGTTTTGAAAAAACAAATATGTTTCCAAACATATTATTAAGGTTATAATTTTTATTCCAAAAATCCTTAAAATTATAATAATGTATCAAGTTGAAATCCTAAGAGAATTTTCACTAGAATTAAAGGATAAATCCAAAATAAGTTGAACGGAAAATATATTCTTTTGATTAATAGATTATATGGGTAGGATGAATAATATTTGTATAATAAATGTAGCGAAATTTGAGTTTCAACTATTCTATTGAAGAAAACATTTCTTAGAAATACAAGGAAAATATTTATAAAAGGTAGAGTAGTTCACTAACTGATGAATATGATAAGTCCCATGTGAAATAAGTAACTCAAAGAAAGGTATGTGTTAAAACTATTAATGATTCATATAGGTAAAGATAATATAGTAATAAATTTTGGAAGATAAAACTCTATGTTGTGATTTTCTAGGATATCATTGATGGTAAGAGTTCCAAAGGAAGAGTTTTTTATATTTTATTCCTTGAAGAAAATTACAAGACCAAAAAATCTAAGAAGAATTTGGATTCTATTAGAACTAATTTAGATATGAATAAAAATTCCAAATTTAAGGATAAAGGAAAATTGGTGGTCCATAGCGACTCACCTTCTTCATTAACATGTAGAAATTGGAAGATCCCATCTCTATTTATATATAAAGTGCGGTAATTGTTATTAGGTGTTTTGGGTATTGGGGGGATATATGATCTATGGTAAAGATGAATCAAAATATGAAAGTTAGGTTGTGATGGTATCTAAAGTTCTAATTAAATATTGGAATCATTATAAGTGATATTTTAAAAAAAATTAACAAGAAGCATCAGAGTAAACATAATCTGATGAAAAATAATTTCAAACAAGTGGTGTCACAAGTTGCATCAAGTACAAGTTAAAGTGATCTTACCTAGATCACATAATAATCAATTATTATTAGAACATGAAGACGTAAGAATATACCCGGGATAGAGAAGTTATAGAAAGAATAATTTTCATGTTTTGTTTTTTTAATCTAACTACTAATCTAACATATGATATCATCTGACTCTTTTCATGATATCAAAGTATTCTAGGTGGATGAATTCCATGAGGAATATTTACTCAATATTTATTGATATATCTAAGATATTAATAGGATTTTGAATATATAAATCCAAAGTTTGTATCCCCATCAACCAAGGAAAGAAACCTTTGGATGAAGTAAAAAATATATTTCAATAAGTGACATATATTTTGAAAATGTAGTATCGATTTTTTTGAAAATTAGAATTAGGTTTGGTGTTTAGATCTGTTCTTAAAAGATGAAATATGTTATTAATCAAAAATTTTATAATTCATTTTTATTCTCTAGTGTTTTTTGAATGTGTGGTTGCGATAACAAGAGGATTTCCTTGGTAAAATTTGAATTTTGTGACTGTTTGAAAATTATTGAAGTAAGTGATTGAAATGGAAAATAGTTGGATTACTAGAATAATATATTTTTTCTAACATATATTTCTAGATTAAAAGGCATAAAGTTTTTATTTTTGGATTATTCCAAATTGTTAAGATCACACGCTAATGGTATTTCAGTATACATCAATAGTTGAAGGAATCTCTTAAGCTTATAAGTAAAATATTTAATAATGGATAACAAGTGGAGAAAGAGTTTAAATTTATAGGATAATTGAATTATTTTTTAATAGGAGAGTCTAGTCTCTCTATATGTGTTAAAAGGGATTTATTTCAAAATTTATAGAATAATTATTTTCTTTACCCCTATTTTTTATAACATAAGACTTATATTAAATGATTGATAGATTAAGTATCCTAACAATATGAATATAATTTTATCCCCTTTCAAGTGGTATTGAGGATATGAATATTATTCTATTTTACCTCAAGGTGATAAAGGGGGTATTATAACTAGTGTTATTTTTTGTATTTAATTTAAAAGTTATAAAATAAAGCATCATGAATATATATACTATAAATGGAAACATCATGAATCTAAAAAGATGGAATAAAAGGTAATAAGAGACCATATGATATCTTTTTGAAGTGTATGAGTGTCATCATGATGTTTGATTAATATTGGATTCATGATAGAGTTATCAAAAAATTTGAAGGGGGGAATTGATAGTGTTTAATTGAGGTATTGTGATTGGATGGAGTTTAGTTTGTTTCCAATAGGATTTGGAGTTTTTTTCACCCCATAGTGTTTATTGGTAATGGATTTTATTAACAACACATTTTTTTATTAGTACTAGGATTCAAAACAAAATATTTTTTAGTAGAAGCTTGTGTTTCTAAACGTATAAAGTTTAATAATATCAATGTCATCCTAAAGTGGTTCTATAAAATTCCCAAAATGTTTTTGTAGCTTCATTGGTGCTCTGGATGTGGGATTTAAGATGTATATATGTAATCTAGAGTATGATCTGAGAATATGGAATTAAAAATTTGATCCATAAGTTCATCATGAATGTAAAATAAAAAATCAAAAGATATTTTTGATGAGATGAAATATATTTTTGTATTATTCCAAAAAAAATTGACAATAATTATTTGAAATTTGAGAAGTCTTGTAACTAAAGAGTAACCAATTCCATTTATAATATTAATTAGTACCGAGTAGATAAAAATATAGAAAAGTATTAGACTCTCACTCTATACATAACTGTAGTACGGGTTGCACTCTAAATAATGTATAAGTTCTAGAAACTTTTCATGTGTATTTAGAGTAATCTAAAATTCTGGTTGAAAATGTATGAATTCCTAAAGTCTTCCTACACATGTAAGAGTCACCAAGATATACTCTTATAGAATTAGTAATGTCTTAAATAAATCCCCCTGTATTAGAAAAAAACTCAAGGAAATCCATAACAATCATTTTTGTGACCAAGGGTAACACATATGACTCATTTTGTGACTCAAGGGTGATAGATAAGAATCATTTTTCAACCAAGGGGATCATAATTAGGATTAATTTCAAAGTATAGTTTTTATTTGTAAGGGTTCTTCATTGTGAAATATGTTCTTAGCCACTATCTTAATCATTACATTGTAGTGGGAAAATTGACTCCCTACCATAACAAGCATTCCATTGGTGGTATTTATCAACTGATGTTTGTGGATGATACCATTATTTTTATCAATGGTCATGGAAGATCTATTCATGGTGTTAATGATTCTCTTTATGAATATTGTGGTTGGAGTGGACAAGTTCTTAACCATGAGAAAAGTCTTTTCTTTTCTTCCGTAAAATTCTTAGAAAGTCAAACAAGAAATCTAGAATCTAGCCTTGGTATAAACAAAGGCTCCTTCCCTATAACTTATTTGGGTGATCTTATGTCCCCCTACACCCTTATCATCAGACACTTTGATATGGATTTTGATAAAATCATATGCTATGTTCTCAATTAGAGAAATAGGTTCTTATCTTTTGGACGGAGAATTACGTTGATCTACTCTGTTTTATCCTCTATCCCCATGCATATATTGTATACTCTCAAGGTTCCAAATAAACAGATTTTGAAGATGGATTCCACTTTGATATCAATTTTATGTGATGGTCGCCTCCAAAATAAATTCCATTGGGATTTTTGGAACAAGTTGGCAAAGCCCGTTGAAGAATGGGGGATAAACTTAAAGAGTGTGTCTAGTTCCATGTATGGTCTTCATTCCAAGATCTCCTAGGAGTTACTAGAGGAGGAAAATTATGGGATAAGCACATGAAATGTACATATGGACTTGAGGGTATCTTATCTATATGTAAACCATCCAAATTTTATATGTTCATTCAACCTCATTTTCCTCTCCTTTTGCATCACACCAGATGGATTGTTGGAAAAGGGGACATTAATTATTGTCATCATAACTAGTTGGGGAAAATCCTTGGCTTTCCATGATTCCCTTAAATGAATATATATTTCAAGGAGTCCAGTGACTACCCCATCCTTATTCAGACCTCCATGGATCTAAACTAGAATAACCTGTTTGGGAGCATTATGTTGACTGGTGATCTGAATAAGTGTGTATTCACAGGTTTGGCAGCAAGTATATTCTCTATCCGAACTTTATTAAAATTAAATATGTTCTTTATCCTTCAGACCATTGGGGTGAAATTTTATGGTGAAATAATCAACCTTAAAAATTCTTTTTTTTGTCATATTCTGTATTCTGCTCTACCTTCTGATGAAAATGTTCTGCAGAGAGGAATTATTTTGGCATCGAAGTGTTACTATTGTAGGGAGTCGAAATCTAAATCTATGGAACATCTATTCTTAAATAGCTAGTGGTAAAAGGTATTATGGTGTTTATTCAGATAGCTAACTGGATGGTTTGATCATTTTTTCTCTACTGATATGTTGCTTCAGCATCGGTTCCTTGCGGCAGATATACCCAGTCCAGAAATAAGGTCCAAAGAATTAATCTACATAGAAAGGTGTTGGATTCTCTAGACATCAAGGATTGACATGGGACATCAGAGTCTCTTTCCTTCCACTTTGGGTATTTTTTCAAAATCTGAAACCTAATTTTGGACTTATGTAGGTTGTATAAAGATTTAGTGAATGCTACATCTATCACTCCTCTCTTTCCCTGTCATGCCTCTTTTATATCAAATCCTTCATCATGGTAAACATGGGTAGGATGGAATATACCTCTATTGAGGAACAAGTTGGGCATAGATGGTTCATTTTTCATGGGCACTATGCGTTGGGGTGGTGTTATTATAGATTTCAAAATATCAGTGGTTGCTGTTTTTTCAGTTTTCTTACGAAATGGTGATTCTCTCCAAGCGGAATCCCTTATCATACTATATTTTCCCTTACTATTTAATTATAGGGAAATACTTATTATGGATATTAAGACTAATTTTATAGATCTCTATAATGAAATCTTATAAAAGGGTTATATCCCTCAGTCCATTGAATACTCTATTAATTGATGCAAGGGTATTATGAATGACGACATGACTATTCTTGATACTTGGAAAGAGGGGAATGATTTGGCAGATTATCTTACTTCTAAATCATCTCAAAATGATCAGCTTCTTATTTTCTCTAATCTCATATCCTTTCCCTTATAGGGTACCAACATTGTTCAAGAAAATTCTCTTGGGATTAATTACTTTAGACCCACTTAATTTTTTTCTTGTCGGATTTTTAGCCCTTAAATATTTTAATTAAAATAAAAATACTTTGGTAGAATATCAATCATAAAATATAATTGATATTTCATCCACTAAGTGTTGGGGAATATCAGAAGGTATTAAAATATGTAAATGAAGAATTTCATTCCATATAAGAATCTTTTATCTTGGTGAAATGAGAGATGATGAGCATTGTACCATGGTAAAAAGTGTATTGGGATTATAAGATCCTTGAGTAAAATGGGGAGGAACATAATGGTCATAGTGGAAGATTTGAGGTTGTTTGTGTGATTTTTAGTGGTTCTTCTATTCTAAAGGTGTCCACGTCATGGTAAGGAATGTCACATCATGGGGTTCTATTCAAAGAAGGATGTTGAATATTTCTCCACGGCATGATTTATAGGTTTGATCCATGAAAATTAGAGCTACTACTTATACACAATAAATGGAACTATTACACAATTTATATTCATAAGTAAGTTTTATCATATAATTGAAAGTTGATGATCACACTATGATAGTGGTGGTCACGCCATGATGTAAATGAGTCATAAAATTTCCTAATTTATATTTATTTTATTCATAAAGAAAATTATCTAATTAAATGGGAAATTTTGAGTTTGCTTTGAAGGATTTATTTTCACATTGTATTCATGGAGGATCATAGGTATTCTAAAATAGAAATAAGAATAACTTATCTATAAATTAGACAGAATGATTTTCATAAGTAAATATTTATATAGATACTTATCTCTATAAATATTTAAGACTATTTAGATTTATAGGTGGATATTTAATGAGATATATAATATTAAGAGATTTCAATAATAGAAGATAATAAGAGGGAGAAGAATGACTATTTGCACACCTTGAATATCTTTCCATTGAATAAAAAGGTGGTGTTTCTATGATGACTTTTGCAAAGGAGATGATGGTGTTCCTAAAGATGTTCATAGAAATCCTGTGAATAAGTATTAAGATAAGGTCAAATGAACCAACCTCCATACAGTTCAAAAATTACAATGGTGATGGTTTTTATATTGGATTACTTTCCAATGTGGTTATCCTTTCTTATAGCAATGTAAGGGAGTGACCTTTGGAAGTAGTGAGTCATCCCAAAACCTTATTAGGGGAGTGACCCTAAGCCTAGGAGTTCTCTATCCTAGGACCACTAACAAAAGGTTTTTTAGTACATTTTGTTGTATCAGTAAATTTCTAAATGCATATTTATTGGATTATCTTATTATAGGTGAACAAAGTAAAAATCCTTGTGTCATGTGTGCATGCATGTTTATATTCTACATGATATAATTAGTGTATGTTGGTGAAGTATCATTGAATAATACTATAAAAGGGATAAAGAGTAGAGAGATAATAATAATAACATCATTATATAAATAATAACTAAATGGCTTCATTACTAATAATGAGTTTGAGATCATCTAGGGTTGTGAGAGTTTAAAGGAATAATGTGTAAGTTGGAAAACCTATACACCCTAATTCATCTCCCTCCCCCCTCTAAGAGTATATCTCACTAAAATACCATATGCTCTTAATATAATAGTAGAGAATATAACTTGGGAGTATTATAATTATGAGAAACATAATAATGTGGAACAAACATAATATGTTTCATCATAATCATATGTTACGGGTTTTTACCAAGACAAGATAACCTAATGTATTAGGCTCACTATTTGTTCCTCATATATAGTATCTCATGAGATGTAATAATTACCCAATAAATTTTGGGGATATATAATTTTAGAACCACCCAACACATCACAATAAACCTTGAATATGTCTTCCATATATAAAATAAATATACAACACTCATTAACATGAAATAAAATAATGATAAATAAATGGGCAACATAATGATGTCAAAAGGATTAGTCAAATGGTGAGTCAAGTAGATACCTATAAAAATAAGGTAATATATCATATTATATGCTCAATGTTAATAATAAACACATAATAAAAAAATTTAGTCCATTAAAAAAATAATAAATATGGAGGAACGATATAATATGAATTTGGGAAAAGTAAAAGGAAACTAGAAAAACTTCCAATGTAAAATTCAAAGAGTTTAACTCAAAGAAAAAAATTTAAGGGAAATATAAGGAAATGTATATCCATATAAAAAAGGATTTCAAAGTAGGGATAGGGTTTATTAATGAATCATATATAAATAGGGGGAGAGTGATTGATAAATAAAAAATCATTAATTATGAGATAGAGTAGGAAAGATCACTTACCCAGAGTAACGACTTACTTCAGATTCTCTACTAACCTCATCAATAGCCAATTTATAGTAATTAATTAATTTCTTTATATCTATTTTCTTATTTATTTAATTTATATAGTTACTTTATTATCATTTCTTTATTTATTAGATTAATATTTTTTGTGTTGACCATTTTTATGTTGTTTGGTTCATAGTTTCAAAACAACATTGATGTAATGGTGATGATAGAAATACACTACCTAATGGTTACCTAAAATCAAAAAGTTTCAAGGTATATTCTTAATATAATTTTAAAATTTATGGTGTTAAATATATCAATATAGTATTAAAACTTTTGAGAATACTCCTAAATTATCTTGTTCTTTTTGGTTAAAATGACTATATTTATTTACATTTAATGTCAATATTACCATTCTTATTCCATAATTAAAGAGCCTTATAAATGGTAGTATTTTATTATAATTTTATATTGAATTAGTAAGTTAATTTTTTAGAATATTAATGAAAGTAATAAATGAAAAATGGATCATCATACTTCACTTAGGTAGTATAAAACTACCACATGTGAAACTATGTTTTTAGAGAATTTTAAAAGGAATATGTATAATGGTAAATATTATAATTTAATAAAAAAATAAAGTTGTATTAAAACATATATTTTAATGTTAATTTATATATATATATTATACTACATAATGGGTAAGAGGATCATTGAAATGACTACATGGGTTTTGAAACCCCTACCTTGCATCTTTAGTCACCTCCTTGGAATTGATCATGATGCCTTTGGAGGAGGAAATTTTGGTCACACCAAGGGTGTAAGGATTTCATTAGGAGATTTTAAAGAGATATTTTGAATATAATAAGAAATGTAATGTTTTTTATATGTGAGGAGAAAGTGGTGGAGGTGAGTATTTATATAACCAATGGGGGGTTATTTTATAATAAAGTATTGATTATTTTATTAATTTGGCCGAATTTTATGAATAGTATTGATTATTATGAATTTTATTAGTGAAGTTTTCAAAATAAAGGTTTATTTCAAATTTTAATGCACCAAAATCAGAATATAATATTGAAAATATTTTATAAAATGTAATGAATCAAAATATTTTTTTATTTGAATAAAATAAAAAATAGGTTTTTAAAATTGATTTATAAGTATGGAAATTAAATTTATTATTTTAAAAGGATTTATTTTACTAATTAGATTAATTTTAATTAATGAATAATGGTCTATAAATTTTTTGTTAATATTTATATCATGACTAATGTAACATCCTATAGGCTCACAGCCACTTGATGGTATTTGGTCCAATTGTGTGCCACATGACAGTAAGAAAGCCTCCCCAAACACCAAATTCTACCAAAAAACAATGAGATTTTATAGGGTAGAAATAAGGAGATTGTACCCTCTAATGATAAATAATGATAAATAATAAAAATAATAATAAGACCAATATATTATTATTATTATTACATAACAATGGAAAAAACTAGAAGAAACAATAAGAATAATCCAAATATACATATATTATAAAGTAAATAATATATATATATTGTGCTTGTCATAAAAAATGAACAAGATCATTTGTGTTATGATCATATACATATATGTACAAAAAATCAAAACTGACTATAATATCAGCATTGATGATTTGTCTATCTCGTTTGTAAAAATTAGGCTAATCATCCCATGAACCACTTATGCTCCTAACTTTTCATGGTCCTAGACATCGAACCATCCCCATTTCCTATACCAATAACTATAAATTCTTAACACATCTAAAATGGATCATAAATTGTGTGATTATAAAATGAATCATCCACCACTAATGGTGTCCCTAGCTTATATCCATACATAAACCAATGTATGAAAAAAAGTGAAAATAAATTACAACTAAAAGATAAATCATCACCCACTACACTCAAGCTTATCCAACCTTGAATAATTCTTTACATGCCTTAACCAGTGAAGGGGTGGGATGATATATCCATAGTTTATAATACCATAGGATCCCTTAACCTTTTAATAAAGCCTATACTATATTGTATCGCATGATAGAATAAATGTATAACTACCTCAAGTCATCCCGATTCCCTAAATGTGTATCCACAAACCATATCACATATCCAAAGTGAGTCCACATTCATTTATAACCACCTATTCAAAAATCCAATGATCTCAAGGCATGATGATACATGTCCTTCCAATAACCCACCCCATAATCCCCAATATAAATGGAAAGCCTCATCAACTATCTAGGGGTCTTAACTATGACCAACAGTTTCCTTCTACACTAAGAACCACATTTACATCGACGGTTAACACCATCCCCAATTTTTTTAATATATGGTGGTATATACCAAAAATGATTGATCCAAACCACCTCATGCGTCTTATCATATGCATGAACAACCCCGTTGTCCCCATTCTCCAACCACAGTGATTGGAATTTCCAATAACGAATGATCAATATCACCCACAAACACATGGTATATGACCAACACATTTCCATAGAACTATCTTTTCCCTCACATCATGATAAAAATTACAATAATTGACATCATTATGACTAACCATCCATAAAATCACATATCACACATATCATTCCATACTAGAATTAGCTACACCATTTAACACATGAGGTTACCATCCGATATCTCCTATAAATAATTAAAACCATTAGATATCCATAACCAGTCCCACCCTAACATCCCTACTGGCACCTACTTACCACAAATCACATAACATGCATATACTTTAAGAATTTTCTATGTACCACCTACCTTATACTTGTAGTAGTCTACTCATTTAATATCAACCACTGATTCAAACTTGAATGGTGAACATCACAAAGAATATGGGATACCTAAAATAGGGTGTAAATGGACACAACATATACAACACCACAACTTGGAAATAAAATAAAAAAAATTATGGATATTGACTATTATCATTACCTCCATAACTCCCTCAAAAAATGGCACTTAATTCTCCAAATAACAAGAGTAAAATCACTCATAACAAGAATGAAAGATGAGAGGGATATGGTTTGACACCCCTGTGATCAAATAAAGGGATGAAGGAAATGGTTTTTGTGTTTTATAATTAATCAATGGAAATTAGTAATTTCAAAGTTTTATGTGGTTGGGAATACTGCATGGTTTGGACACATAGTTTTTGATACTATGTGACAACCATAAGGTTCCCACTATAAGGTATATTTTACCCCAAATGGTTGGGATACATGATTTACCAAGCCTTGATCTAACTGTGTGGTCATGTCTTGAATTTATTATAAGTTTCAAATGGTTTGGGTTGGATAGTAAGCACCAACATTGCACCAACCTTGAACCCTAGTTTGTAACCCCTATTTTCAAAATTCTAGGCCTCTAACCCCTTAAATCCTTCAGAAAATATTATACCCCAACCAATACCAAAAAATACATATAAATAGATTTCAATATAAGGATAGGATGAAATTTTAACAAAAACATGCATCAAGAAGGTTTGTGTTTGATGACCACCCAACCATATAATAGATCATCTATGAGATATTCCATCTACACACTAACCAACTCTCAAAAACTTGATCATCTCACTCTCTATGTTCCAAACAACTAACATGATAATGAAAACATTTGTCTCATCATAAATATCACATACTACCTTGTATTCCAACTCAAATAGTTTTATTTCTTTTATGGGAACTTCACACAATAAAAATCCCCTAAACGGACACTTCTCAACCCAATTATTCAATAAAAGTATGGTATCTAACTAGTTCAAAATCTACGAACATACATGTTCCAATGAACACATAGAATTATCCACCTCATTATCTCTTATGTCTATTTCACACCAACATCCTACATGATTCCAAAAAGTTTATTTACTTCTCTTAATAATTGTATAAATCCTGAATCACACTTGATTCTCACATGAAACTCACATCACACTTTATGTAGAGATGAATCATGCATTTCACTAGACTCCCACATGAATCCTAATTCCAATGAATCCCATAATTATCATACACTATGATTGATGCTCACATGTTAATGAAAACTATGTAATCTAATTTATCAAATACACACCTCATGCAACTGTATCCATGAGAAAAAATCAATAAACATTTTCATACACTCACAACATACCTTTAACTATCATTGAATCTTTAACCTACTCAAAATATATATACTAAACTTTATATAGATGGATTGAAGCCTGAATTCCTAATTCCCATTCTCCCTATGGAGTTTTACTCTCTACCAGCCACTACCCCCACTTCTAGGTATCTCACTGACTACCACATCCTTAATATATAGTCATATCCTAGCTACCAGCACCCAATACCACTCATGGTCCTACCTCATATGCCTAAGTCTTCCCTAATACAAGTCTCCATGATATTTGTGAGGTCATCTAACAAAACCTCTCTAGATATCACATATGTATATAGGCCCTGCACTCATTTGGTGCTTGATCACACTAGGCCCAACCATGTCCCACATAACCATACTAAAAACTTGTTAGTTCAAATCAAATCTATGGTGGAATCATCATATATATACTCTGAATACCTGACTAAGTCCCCTCACATCCCCACCTCTAACAACCGAGATTTTTACCACCTATCTCACCTAATCTAACTGGCTAACTTGGTGTATTCCCATATCTCAAGCTATGATCAACTATATGTTCTTGATTCACTTCATCTGATAATGAGGTTAACCAGAAGATATTTAACTTCACCATGATAATTTTTCACAGACCATCCTTAAGCTATCACACCATGGATATCTCATCTCCTTCCATCATCAGGGAAAACACAACTAATTAGTGAACCTCCCATCATATTACATAACCGAGGTCTCTCCCAGTTGTTGGTGTATAAACCCATGTTCTTGATCCACCCTCATCATCTCAAAAAATAATTGATCAATATAAATATATTCTTTAAGTAAGTATACATCTACCCCTCTTGTCTTTCTTCTAGTACCTATATGTATTTCCATTTTTTTCTGATCCTCTAGGAATATATGTGTCCAACTTCATGCTATACCCTGGGGGTATCACAATCAGGTCAAATATTTTTTACAAAGACTATATCTAATAATCGTCAACCTGGGGTAAACTATCTCCCTAGAATAATGGATGTTTTGGTGGTTGTAACTCTCACATCAAATATTTCATAGATAGATCAACTCTCTAAGCTACCCGATTAGTAATCTAGATAACCCATACCAAAATCTCACTAAGTTTTTTATCTAACTACTAGTTGAGATCATCTTCTTGATGTGATTTATATTCCTTCCTTAGAACCTATACCTATAGATCATGATCATCCTTTCCCTTATTGGCCTTGCCCTGTAAAATATCTAGTGGAACCACATCTCTGATCTACTAACACTTTAATGGAGGCCACCTATGCGATATTATTCTAATAACTAAATATCATGATCAAAATAAATATTTCAATTCAAATATATTAAATAGTTAAATATGTAATAAGAAGTGAAACTCAGTTTACCTACACTTCCCTACTACACCCATGTCACATACCATCTGACCTTAGGCCCCATTGCCTTCCCATATCAGGTTCATGAACCACTTTTGTCATACCCACATTGAATCACATACCCATTTACATTAGGAATCATATACCTATGTTTTCTATGTATAATTATGCCAAGAATCTATATGGTAAAACACCATATAGGTTGTTACTGACTCTTTAAATAGTCAAAACCCTTTTCCTTTCTAAAACCATTACCCTTTCTAGTTTAGTTGAGTATAATTCCACCATGATTATATAAAAGAAAACATTGTTTAATTTTTTTTAACACTTTGGATAACAAATCATTTCCCTTATATTCTAGGTTCTAATAAAATCACAAGAAACACTCATTACATGTGATACCTACATGCCAAACATGATACATGAGTACTCTCTATTTCTTATTAGGGATACGAGTTTAGAAGAAAAAACAATAATGTCAAATACTATTTAATATAAATCAAATAATTCAACTATAACCACAAAAACCAAAAATGTTGTCTCAATTCCCCCAGTAACTTGGACTTTGTCACATTCGGGTGCTAGCTAGACATACAAAACAATGTTCATCCAAGGTTACAACACATTTATGTACCTCCATTATACCATGTGAAAAATAAAAACCACTTATAATAACTCATCTCTAATAACTCTAGGTGTTACCACTTTGGAATCACCTTGATTTAATACCACTAGTGGTGGTACATCTCTAATACCACTTTGTAACACCCTACTAACCTATGGCCACCCAAAGGTGTCTGAATTGGTGGTGTTCCACATGACCTAAAGTTAATTTCCTAATACATAAAAGGAATCCAATTAGAAGTTAGGTTTTATGGGGTGATTGTGGGGGAAATTATAGACTCTAATTAATAATAATAATAATAATAATAATTTCACCATAGAAGTAACCAAAAGCAATAAAAACAACAAGGAAAATATACACAAGTAATAAACCAAATAATATACACATGTCATTCTAGTCATACAAATTGAACTGGATCACCCGTGTTCTAATAAAATATACATGTAAAAAATAACTAAAAAGGGTAACTAACCTATCATTAATGATCCAACTATTCTATCTACAAAAAAACATTCCATCCAGCCTCTACACCACCTGTGTTTTGTGCTTCACTATGTTTCAAACATTGAACCTTTACCCTTTCCTACACCAATAACCATAAAGTTAGAATGTTTCCTAGAAATTGTTTTTTAGGTTGTGAGTATGAAATTATTATTCCACCACTAATGGTATCCCTGGATTATAATCCTACATATACTAGTGTATACAAAAAAATAGTAACTAAAACATAAATCATTGCCCACTCCACTCGAGAGAATACAAACCAGAGTGATTCCTTACCTACCTCAATAGATGATAAAGTGGAATGATATATCCATATTATTCTATACCAAAAATATCCCTTGGCCTTTCATACATGTCCATACTATATTGAATCACATACTAATAAAACCATGTAATTATGAAAAGTCATCTGGATGCCCCAAAGTTACATCCACATATCATATCACAAGTCCAAAGTACTTCCCCAATATTTATCCAATAATTAACTTGAAAATTAAAAAAACCAAGGCATGTAAATACCCACTCCTTGAATAACCTAAACCATCAACCCTAACATAAATATAAAGTTTTAACCCCAATCTTGTGATCTCAATAACCACTATTCGTGGCCTTCTATAGTGATCACATCTTCAATAAAAATTCTCATCACCATACCCAATTTCTCTTAATATACAGAGTCATCCACCCCTAATGAGTTTACTAAACCACCTCATGGGTCCTGTGATATGTGTACCAAACCTTAACAGCCCCTTCATCCAACCATGATGAGCAACATCACTAAAAACCTAGGCCATTCCATCAAAGAACCTCCACCAACACCTAAAAAACATGTATCCCACCTACTTCAATGGTCAATATTATCTTATTTATCCTATATAACCGTGATTTTCCACTTTTAGTGATTAACCTCATCTATAGACACATAGGTCATTCCCGACACATTTCCACAAAACCATATTATCCCTCAAGACATAAAAAATAAATAATCAGTGTCATCATGCCCAACCAAACATAGAACCACGTATCACATCTTCTATGATATATCAAGCTCTAAAAAACATTTCATACCTAAGACTACCCTTAGATACCTCTTAAGAACAATAAAAAGTCTTTTTAATTCATATCTACTCTCACACAGACCCCCCCACTCATTCTTGCATACCACACATCCCATAACACATGTATACTTCAGGAATAATCTTTGAACCACCTATCTTAGGCTTCTAGTAGTCTAATCATTTAAGATCAACCATTTATTCATGCTTGAATGATGAGAATCATAAAAGAATATAGAATCCATGGAATAGGATATAAATCGACACAGGTGGAGAAACACCATAAGTCGGTGAGAGAATACAAAGAAGGATGGATATATAGTGTTGGTCGTACCTCTAGCACTCCCTCAGATCAACAGAATCCTAATTACATGAATAATTTTAAGATAAATCTCCCAAAACATGAATTAATGAGAATATTTCCATTTTTGGGCATGCCTATAGTCAAATTTGGGGAATAAAGAAAAGGATTTGTGGTTTTAAAATCATCAAGTATGCTTTGGTAATTTTGAATTTTTTAGAGATTGGGAATACCCCCCAATTTGGACACATGATTTTCCAAAACATGAATTAACCATTTTATTCCCACTATAATGGAACCCACACCTCACATGGTTAGGCCACACAATATATAAAACCATGATCCAACTGTGTGGTCATTTTTTACTATAGGTTTTTCATTATTTTGTGTGCTTAGTTAGATCTAATCATGTAATAACCATGTTTCCTAGTCTACAACCCCCATTTTCAAAATCTCATTCCTCTAATATATAGAAATCCCCTAGGAAAGACTAGTTGTAATAGACCCACATCCAGTAACCCAAATTCATTATTTGATATATTACATTGGTACAAGATACAATAGATCACATACCATAGGACTGAAAGTTTAGCAATACTGAGAGACTATATACCTATATGATTATCATATTACATTGAAAACATTAAAACAAATCATATAAAATTCTTGAAATTTTCTTATTCCACTTTTAAATAATTCAATAATTCTTTCTTAGTATCATTAGGAAAGGAAAACATGATAAAGGGTAAGCTCATATGATTAGTAAAAGAAAATGTATAATGTAATTTATCAAGAATATGTAGGGAATAAATAATATAGAAGAGTAAATAATCAATAAATGTTTTATATAATAAATAACATGAGAGTAGAATTTTTTCAGGGAAAAGATTAGTAATCTCCTGGAAATAATAACTAGGGTCAAAATGATGTAATTCATAATGTATGACAATAAAATATTACCGCCAAGGCCTCACAACCAAGAAATATTATATATCATCAAGGTCCCTCAGAAAATACATCTTAAATATATTTAAAGACTATAAACCAGGTTATATTATATATCCTTAAGGCCTCTCCACCAAGACAGCACACATAAATAGGTAAGGCATACACCAAATACCTAAGCTAGTTTTTCTCATGGGACCTACTGATGCATCTAGAGGCTATAATGGGTCTCATCTATCACATAAAAAAATAAAGTGTCTTCATCATATATTTAATAATAAATAAAATAAATGATCAATATTCCTTCAAAATAAATAAATATCTATATTGAATTGAGTATACAGAATATCAATACTTTCTTAGTTAATGGAATTACTTTCTTATTAAAATTACATTAGTTCACACTATATATAATATGGAGTATATGGTTTAGTGAACATTGAGATGATGAGTGGTAGAGAAAGAATATTCAAATCCTTCAAAATTATTTGTAAATAATCATGAAAAATATGAAAATCATATCCCCAAGGAGTGTTAAACTAGTTGTGCAGTTATTCCAACTCGTTATGCACCAAGTGAATATTGAGTTAATACTCATCCAACATTTTAGGGTTATTATCCATTGTTGAATTTGTTCTAGAGACTAAATTCACTTGTTTGTATCCAGAATAATACTTCATTTCTAGAAAATCACCACTTTTATTTACAAAAAATTTATAATTTTTACATAAATGAAAAACACTTTAAAAATAAATTGGGAAGTAGCATTGAAAATAAGAATTAATATCCTTTTGTGTTGGGAAATTTTTAAAATATAATGATTATTAGAATATTATGAATAAGATATTCAATATAAAATAAAATAAATGTATAGAGGAGACTTGATAATGAATAACATTTATGATTTTAGAAAAAAGAGGACATATGGTAAATGTTGAAAAAAAATTCTTTTGTGATTTGGTAATGAAAGTCAAAAATAACCCATATGGTAAAATTTTAAAAGATTAATTTATAAAACTCAATAAATAAAATAAAAATTAGTTTATAATTAAATTTAAAAATATTTTAATTAAAAATAATAACATTCTTGAAACATTTAAAATATCATGGATATGGAAGGGAATGAGTTTAAAACATTTAAATGAATTTTTTAAAGAAAAATACTTTACAATTTTGTTATCTTTTGAATCAAAAATAATTTTAAGGATAGAACAAGAAATGAAAGAATAAATACCCTGAATAAAAACATTATCATGATAAGTATTACAAATAGGTATTATATACACCATATATACAAAAATAGATTCATAATATGACAAGAATGTCTCAAAGAATGAAATTTGAGATGGTAAACCCATACCCCAATGTCCTGACTTGCCACGTGACTCTTTTAATTTATTGAATAATAAAATTATATTAACTATCTACTAGATTTTTAACCTTTTTAATGTTAATTCAGTTATTATTATTCCTTTTATTTAATTTATTACCATTTTCTATTTAGTAACAAGATCTATTAAGTTCACGTCTAACATTTTGATCCCATTCAATCCATAACCTTTAAAACTTCTTAGGTATGCTAATCAAAATCTAAGTGGTAAAGGTTCCACTTTATATATAATCCTTATAATGTTATAATTATCATGTATATACATTTTATATACATTTATTTTCATCTATCTAATGGGGTCTTGATAAACGAAATGTGGCATTCATGGAGGTGGTAGTTCACACTTACAAGTGAGCCACGTTTTCAGTTTTCTAATGGATGAAAAGGAATTAAATTTGAAAAATGTTTAAATTTTCACATTAATAATAATAATAATATAAACATCATATTTATCCATTAAATATATCCATATGACTAGTCATATAAGGTGATAATGGAAAATGAAATGCATTTCTTTGTGGAGGTGGTAGTGTATACATATGCAGGAGTGATGTTTCCATTTTCCAAGAGATGGAAAATGAGACGTAAAAAGGTTGTAAAATAATTATAATAAAATATTATTATCGTAAATATATGAATTTCATTATTTTATTATGGTTAAAATATATTTCAAGGTGTTAGAAGAAGAAATAAACTTAAAGGAAATCATATAAGACTTATACCTCTTCTTTTGATATCTTCCTTTTTATTGACCCTAAGAACTTTATAGAATTGGTATATAATCATAAAAGGGGATTGGTAACATGTTATGTAAAGTTTTTAAAGTTATTTGGGCATGATATTTTAAGAAAACTAAAGTCATGTGTTCCTTTTTAAAGGATATATTAAGTCTCTTTTTATAAACAATAATCAATAGAATTTTTTCAAATATTAATTTTTTAAGGGTTGTGAAAGTAAATTTAAAAATAATAAATATCTGAAAAATGTACCATGTATGAAATTTTATAATGTTTATAATCTCACTTTTACTATTATAGTATTTTTATGATTTTTAAATCAATTAATAAAATATTAACTAACATTAAATGTCTATTTAATCATTTTCAAGACTATTCATATAATTTGACTTTTGAAACATTAAGATAACAATAGAGTTAAAATATAAAAACATAAATCATAAATTATAATTCATTATTATCAATAAAATTTATATAATGTAATAATTAATTAAAACCTTATCACTTTTAATTTTTTTAAAATTATTTAGTAGATTTTTCTGCAGTTTGCAGAAGTGTTGTGTCGATGTTGTGTAAGCATTTTAGATAATTAAGCTTTAATTTAAAATAAGATATAAATTTAAAATAGATATTTATTTTATTCTTAATCAACATTTATATATTTATATATTCAAAATTTATTTTTATCCTTATCATTATCACGAAAAACTATTAATTAAACAAGAGTGGCATTTTTTGTATAGACTAATTTTATAATATAAATGAAATGTCATAATCAATGAAAGTGAAACCAAATAGAAAATTTTTAAAATATATGATAAGTTAGGATCTAAATAAAATAATAAAATCAAAGTTGTACAAGTTGTAGAGATATTTTAATCCTTATCTCTTTGTTTAACCCCATAGTTAATGCATTTTAACATTTACCATGGTGAGAAACTTATACCTTGATAAATATTCATTATGCCTAAAAATAAAATGTACCTTATTTCATAATTTGAATATAATTATTACAAATATGGAATAAATTTTACAATATTCAATTTCTTAAATTTTCTGAAAATAATTCTAATAAAAGTACGCAAAACACAACGAATTCTTTTCATAAAAATTACTTTTTAAGTATAAAGATAATTTTACACTAAAATCATGTATAGAATTAATCTCCATGACATTTATTGAATTATAGGTAAAAATATAATATTTTTGATACTTTAAAATCATTTCAAAACTTAATGGATCATTGTGCATACTTAATTAAAGAAAAAGGACTATAATAGTTTTTTGTTAGAATAAAATATAGCTTATATTAAAAAAAGTCAAGAATGGAGTTCCAAATTAAAAATAATAGTTTTAAATGTTTTATTTTACTATTAAGGAATAAATTTTTTCAATTAAAAGTTTTCACATATTTCTGATTCATTATTATATTATAATCATGCCATAAAAGTTTTAATATTTTGTAAAATTGATATTTTTCACTATTCTCCTAAAATCAATCATTTTAGAAAAATATAAAAAAATAACCCTAAGGTAATTTTGAAATTATAAATTCAAATATTATTCTAATTTAATTAAATTAAAATTATTAAATTTATGAATATATTTTTTAAATGAAAATATTAAGTATAATTAAAAACAACTTTTCTAGAAAATGAACTTTTAAAATATAGATTTTTCATAATCTTATTTCATATCAATTTATAACTGAATGTTAATTTATTATTTCATAAATTGAAATATTTTAAAATTTATCAAGTTATTAAAATAGACAACATTTTAAATATAGTTCTCTAAATAATACTCCTTTTTTAAAAGGAATGCTTTTAATCATATCAACTTTATTAATTATTTTTTAATCGTTAATTTTATCTTCCAAAATAAGTATCATAATTATTTAATAAATTTATATTTACTAAAGGTTTATTTTAATATGTATAAAATCATTTTATTATATTTTTTCATGTGTTTCATGATATTTATAATAGTATTTATATGAAGGAAAACATGTACTAAAATCTTAGAGTGTTATATTCTTCCCCCTTAAATAAATTTCATCCATATAATTTCATTTATTACATAATAATGAATTTATCTAAGGTTACACATAATAAATATATGTTCCAATATATAATTTATACTAATATATCAACTTCACTCACTTAATTAAACCAAGGAAACTTAACAAAAATATTCCTTAAACCATATGTGTGTCTTTATAAGACTTATAATTGTGATTAATTTTCCAAATGGTCATAGTTGAGTTATGTTTTTCACATAATAAATTTATCTTCATATTTAATTTTAGTAATATTGTAATAATACATACTTTATTACTTTCTACTTCCTAAGTATAAATTTTCCGTTTGATTAAGTATTTCAATCAAATTCTACTTCTGAATCTAATGATGAATGACTTAGTGGGATTTTTCATGGTTGGAAAACTAAAATAAACCCTTAATGGATCAAAATATTAATAAAATTAACGCATGTTATTCCACCTATATAAACAAGAATGTGTAACAAAATATAAGTTAATACTCAATATGAATAAACCTTCATGTAAAGAAGTAATACTTTAATTCCTAAAGAATTAATAATAAAACTATAATAATGTAACCTTTAAATTAATCATTCTAAACAATACCACCAGGTCAGAATAGATTATTTTAAACTTAATATAATAATTTATAATTTCTTAATCACCAAAAATATAGATTATGATAAAGTCAGTCATAGGTATGAAAATTAAGTTTACAACTAAGGAATATAAATGCATATTTTTAGAGACCTCTCAATATGTTCCCATTACAACTAAATTCCCACTAGGTGTCTCAATAGAAAACTCTTTCCTCATATTATTATGGGATGATTCAACATCTATGAAAAATATGAAATATTGAACAAAGTTCAATCAAATAAATAATGATTTTACGATAAAAGTACATACTATCAAAAATTAAGTGACTTCTACTTCTGTTGTAGCAATTTCAAAAGCATTCCCTTCCTCTCTCAGCCTCTTCTGAGATAAATTCCCTTGATGATTTGGGAATTTTTTTTCAAATAGTTTTCCACATATATATATATATATAGTTTAAACATTTAATATTATTGGATTCATTCTTTTCTTTGAATTCACGAGCCATATGACCATCCTCCCAGTACTTGAAATAGACTTTCATTCCTCTTAAGTAAGTACTCATGTGTTTTATTCCAAAATTATCATATGTTGGAAGTTTAATACTTCTATTATTCTCATTCACCTAATTTATTTTTTCTTTTTGTTGAACCTTCCTATTATTTTATTGATTTCATTTGAAAATATATGACTTTGAGATTTTTTTTCTTTATCTTGATGGCACTTGATACTATATCATCATATAATGAAAATGTTTGAGATACTAGTGCCTTTTAAAGTCTTGGATTAAGTATATTAAAGAAACATTAAATTTTACACTCTATATTACATATGTGGTCTATATAATGTCTTGTAAACCTCATAAAGTTTTCACCATACTCGACAACATTATCTTCTTCATTATCTTTTAAATTAAAGAATTTTCTTTCTGTATCATCTCATTTCTCTCAAGGAAAATATTTCTCAAAGGATGTTACCTTAAATTTATTCAATCCCATTATCTTTATATATCTATAAAACTGTTTATGTTGAATCAATATCCACCATTTATCAGCATCTCCTTTTAAGTAATACAATTCTATAATAACCATCTCAATTTTTCTACTTCTCAAAACTAGAAATATCTTTTCAAGGGATGCATCCATCTTTTAGTTATCCATACATTATTAGTTCCATTAAAAGTATATTTTTCTATCATATGAAGTGTTGAAACATCATTTCATCATATTGTGATGAAACATAATTCTCTATAGGGGTAAGGTTAGTCAATTGACTTGATATGGTTATATCCTTCTCAGCTCGAACAAACTCTATATTGAATTGTTTAGGTGGGAAAAACCTTCATTGATTATGGCCATTGATAATTTTTATATTAATTCAACCAAAAACAATTATAAATAATTTAATTAACTTAATTATCTCAAATAATTTTGAATAATGATTCATAACCTAAAAAACCTTAAAAGTAATTAAACATTCCATGGGTTTATCATAATACATATGATGTCTATGTTTTTATAAAATATTGTTCTAAAGGAACCAACTAAACTTTATTTGATACCAATTGGTATGAACCTAAATATAGTAACCCAAATCCAATGTTTCTATATTACATATGTACAAGATATAGGTGATTATATTCCAGAGGATTGAATATTTTATCCGTCTTGAGTTAATAGATACATAAATGATTTATATATTACATTTCAAACATTAAAACACATCATATAAAATTATTTAAAACTTTCTTACTCCTATTTAAAACCACTTAGATATCTTTTCTTATTACTTTTGGTAAAGTAAAAAAATAATAAAAGGTGAGATTAGATTCTCAGTAAGGGAAATCATACTACGAAAGCTATTATTAATACATAAGACATAAAAAATTTGAAAGAGTAAACAATCAAAAAAAGATACATATAATCAATAAATTGAGAATAAAATATATCCATGGATAAAAACTTAGTAATCACATAGAAAATAATAACTGATTTCATAATGATGGAATTCATAATTTCATACATCTTAATATTATCATCAAGGGATCCCAACCAATACATCTTACATATCGTCAAGTCCACTAAAACAATTACATATTATATATAAGAAAATACTCTCAAAAAAATACATTTTAAATACCATAAATTCCTCTTAACTAAGATATATTACAAAAATAGTTATTTCATACATCAAATACCAAAACTAGTTTATCTAAGGAGACCTAATGATTCATTGAGGAATTATAATGGGCACCACCCATCACTTGAAAATTCCAAATTCATTCATCAAATATTTAATGATTAATAAAATACATAATAAATATTTCATAATAATAAATAAATATACGTATTTAACTGAATATCAGAAATTTCAAATAATTTCCCAATCAATTGAATAACTTTATTAGTAAGCTTTGTTCAGTGCACACCATATATAATAATGAGTATATGGTTTAGTAAAAATTCATATGAAGAGTGATAGTGAACATATATATAAATCCTTTTTTATAGTTTAAAAATAATAATATAAAATATGAAAATAGTATCCCCCATAAGTGTCAAACTAGGTGTGAAGTTAGGCTCACTAGTTTTGCACAAAATAAAGGTTGAGTTAATACCCAACCAACCTTTTTTAGGGTTATTACCCCTAGTTTAATTAGTATTAGAGCCTCCATCCACTTGTTTGTATCCTTAAATGGACATAATTTTTATAAAATCACCACACTTTAATTTAAAATAATTTCGTAATGTTAACATAAATGAGAAATACTTTTAAAAAGGCATTAGGAAGTAGCTTCGAAAACAAGAAAATGTATCATTGTATTTTTGGAAATTTTTGAAGTTTAAAAATTCTCAGAAAAAGGGGAATATGGTTATCATTAAAAATAATAGAACATTTTAGTGTAATAATGAATAATTTCTATGATGGAAAGAAAATTAGTCCATCTGGTAAATGTTAAAAACATTAATTTTCACTTTTGTAAAGAAATTCAAAAATAACTCATACAATAAAATTTGAAAGGGTTACTTTTAAACTTTTTAAAATAAATTAAAAAAATTATAAAATTAAAATTATAAAAAATTTATGTATAAACAATACATTTCTTTAAAAAATTAAATCAATATTTATATATAATAGTAAGAGTTAAAAATATTTAGTTCAAGGCTTTAAAGAAAAATCCCTTATAAATTTGGAAACTTTTGAATCAAAATCATTTATTAGATATAACTTTAAATTGAACATTAAATACTATGAGTAAAAATATTATCATGATAAAATATTCCAAATAGTAATTATATACACAATATACATAAAAATATGTGTATAATGTGAAAAATAAATCAAAGAAAGATGTTGAGATGATAAACTTTTACCTCATTCCCTAACTCACCACATACGTATTTTACCTTTCAAAATAATAAAATTAAATTAATTAAACACTTGATTCAATACCATTTTAATTTTATTCAATTATTATTATCCCTTTTATTTCATTTATCACCATATTATATTTAGTTATTAAATAATAAAATTTCATGTCAACCATGTTGAGGTCGTTTGATCCTTGACCATCAAAATAAGATAGATATTTTGAAAAAAAAAATCAAGGGATTAATGATTATACCATATATATAATCATAAAAAAATTATTATTATTATTATTATAAATTAAATATACTTTTAAAATCACCCATATAATGTAGTCAAGAAAGATGAAATCTCTTGTTCATGGATATGATAGTCCCCACATAGAAATGAGCGATGTTTTCATTTTTCTTATGGATGAGAGGGAAATAAATTAGAGAAAAATTTAACTATAAAGAATAATAATATATATAAATAATATTTATCCATTAAATTCATCTTTATGACCATATATTTGATATGGTTATGAAAAATTAAATGCATCACTTCATGGAGTTAATAGTCCACACATATACACGAGAAATATTTCCATTTTATAATTGATGGAAAAGGAGTTGGAAAAACATTGTTCTGAAAACATAATAAAATTTAAGTATATTAAATATGTTTATGTAATTATATATTTATCATTATAATATAATTTAAGGAAGTAGAAGAATAAATAAACATGAAACATTTCAGTTAATACTTTTACCTATGCTTTTGATGTCCTCCTTTCGATTAAACTTATGTCCATTAGAGGGGAGGTTTATGATCACACTAGGGGATTGTGAAAATTTTATGGGAATTTTATATAGTAATTTTTTCATAATATTGAGGCAAAACCAAACTCCTATTTTCATTTTTTAAGGTTATACTATGTTCCTTTTAAAAAAATTATTTTCATTTTAACAAATATTAAGTATTTAAGGGTCTTGAAAATAATTTTAAAAAGTACATGTTGATCACAAATGTTCCATAAATAAATTATTCATATATTAAAAATCCCATGAGTCTTATTAAGATTTTTTTATAATCACTAAAAAAAATAATAAAAAACTTATCATTAAATATCCTTATAGTCATTTTCTAGACTATTCACATAATTTGACTTTTAAAACATCAAGATAAAAATACAGTTAGAATATAAACACATAAATCAACAACTATCCTTTATAATTATCTATAAAATTCATGTATAAGTATGATTCATCCAAATAATATAACTTTTAATGTTTTTAAAATCATTTACATGATTTTTCTATTAGTTTCACAAGTGTTGTATGGACATTGTGTGAGATTTTTAAGGAATTATACTATCATTTAAAATAAATAAAAAAGTAAAAAAATCATTTATTCATCATAAATATTATGATCTTTAATGTTTATAAAATATAATTTCCATATCCTTATCATGATAAAATATTAAGTGAGTGGGAGTGACATTTTTTTATATTGATTTTATAATATAAAATAAATGACATAATCAAAGAAAATGTCACAAAATTGAAAACAAATTGAAGATAGAATATGTAAGGGTTGAAATAAATTCATAAATATTTTAATCATTATCACTTAGTTTAACCCCATTGTTAACCCTTTTTAACCTTTACCATGTTGACAAAATTTTAGCACGGTAACTATTAATTATGAACAAATATAAAATGGACCTTATTATCTAATTTTGATATTCTCATCAAAAATTCAGAAACAAATTTACAAGATTCAATTTATATAAATTTCATAAATTTATTCTAATATAAGTACACAAAATACAATGAAATAATGTTTTATAGAAAATATCTTCTTAATCATAAAAATGATTTTAAATCAAAATCAAGTATACAATTGATCTCCATAAAATTTACACAATAGTGGATAAAAATATTACTGTTTTTTAATGTATAATCATTTCAAAACCTAATGGATCATTATGAATTATTAATTAAAGTAAAATTACTAAAATTATATTTTATTAAAACAAAATATAACACTACTTCCATAAATTTAAACATGTGTTTCCAAATTAAGAATAATAGTTTTAAATTTTTTATTTTACCCATTAAACACAAATTTGGTTGGACCAAAGTTTTATATATTTTTAAGTCATTATTATATCATAATGATGTTATAAAAGTTCTTATATTTATAAAATCGATATTTTTCACTATTCACCTAAAAATAACCATTTCAGAAAAAAATTGAAAGATTAACCATAATATAATTTTTAAATAATTAATATAAAATTTTATTTCATTTAAAAAAAATAAAATTATAAAATTTTTGAATTTAAATTTTAAATGAAAATATCAAATATAAATAAAAACAACTTTTATAGAAAAATGGACATTTAAAAATCATGTGTGATTAAACTTATTTCATATCAATTTATAATTTTGTGTTGGTTTAATTTTCTATAAATTTACGTCTTTAGAAATTGATGGTTTATTAAAATTTAAAAATAATCAAAAAAATTAAAAAAATTGCTTTTTAACATCGAACTATTTTAATCATATCACATTAATTATTTATTTTCTAATCATTAAATTTTATTATTAGAAATAAGTATCATAATTGATTAATATGTTTATATTTACTAAAGATAAGTTTTAATATGTCATGGATCATTTTAATTAACTATTTCATGTATTACAAGTTATTATTCATTAAATTTATGTAATGTAAAACACGTACAAAAATAATAGGGTATTATATTGGCCCCCCTCTAAGACTAAAAAACATATATAAATCAATTAAAATAAAAAACTAGGAAAACAATTTAAAATATTTACCCCTCAATGATTTCTGGGGTTTTATAATGATGTCATAAAACTTAAAGTATTTATAACAACTATATTTTTTACCATTCATCCAAAAATTATTGTTTAAAAAATTAATAAAAGTCACTCTATGATAATTTTAATATTATAATTCAAAAATTAATTTCATTTTTTAATATTATAATTATAAATATTAAAATATAATTTTTAAATAAATTCATATAATACATAGAAAAAAATAATTTATTTAGAATAAAAACTATTTATTTTTCTATGAGTTGTTATGTTTACATTTTTAAATATTTATATTTTGGTATTTTTATACTTTTATTAGTAAAGTTACCTTTTCAATGATTAGTTATTATTCCCAATTGTTAGCTACTATTACAATTGTAATATAATTATTATTCTTACTATAAATATCTCGCATTTCATTCATTATTCATCCACCTGATTTTCTATGAAAGTTATTTTAACTTTTAAAATTCTAATTTTGTTTTTAATAGATTTTTTATTTTTACAGTGTTTCTCACATTTAGGATAATTCTATGAGACTTTAATGTTCCATAATTTCAAATTTGAGTTATGTTTTTTGGATGTGTTTATTTTCTTATTGTACTATCTCTATTTTTTGGTTTATTTTTATACATCATATTTAATGTTTTATATTGATGAGATAAAATGATGTTTTTTCATTATATAATGTATATGATTTATACTATACATTATATCATACTTATATTTAGTAATAGAAATGTTTTTATAACTAAAAATTCAGGGGAACTATAGATTCATTCTTTAGGTAAGTCTTAACATCATCTATTATATATTTCTCGTATAATCACAGTTTCAATGAGTTTGGACTAAAATATCTATTTATGAATATTTATATAGTTTTATGATTTATTCTGATTGAAGATTAATTATCTAAATATTCTATATGATTGGGTTCATGAGAACTCCATGTAGGTGGTGCCTATATATTTCTTATGTAATACGTGTGTTTATGTGTGTGTCATTTTCATACATGGGTAGGGTCATGTGAGTGACTAGGAATTGAACCAATTGGGGTTAACATTGTTCATGAGAGATTAATAGGTTTATTATCATGTGTTAAATGATGGTTTTGTACTTTTATGGATTTTCTGTCTTGTTTGTGTGGTTTTAGGTCTACGGAATCTCACATTTTTATTACATAAAATTTTCATTACATGGAATAAAATATAGGATATTTTGAAGTTTAGTTTCATGGAAATAAAAAACATAATACATGAAAAATTAAAAATTATTCAAATATAATTGAAATTCTTATTCATGGTTTCATCATAAGTACATTTACTACATCTCATATCCTGGGGACATACATCAATGGAAAGGGGTGATCATGAAGCACAGTAAGGGAAAAATAAAGAGAGACATATAGCATGTGATCGTGGGACATATCAAAAAATAACATGAGGCATAAGAATAAGGTGTGAAAATAGGTATATCATAGTAATAATAACATGAATCATAATATTGAAAATTTTATACAACATTTAAATGAGATATTCAAAGCCATATCACCAAGGTTTTTCACCAAGGTGTCATAACGAAAAATTACCAAGGTTATTCACAAAGGTATTGTAGAACATGTCATATCTAAAGATTAAATTATTTAAATAATTAATTGGATCAATATAAAGGTTAAAAATTAATATTTATTAATTTCATTTGATCTACATATATCATAATAATTCAATTCATTAATAACCAATGGAGAATAAAGAATGGTTTTTATCAAAACTCTTGGCATACAAAAGAGCTCAAAGACATGATCATTGCATAATTTTTTACCCAATAAAAAAACTTGGGTTTCATATATGTAAATACATAAATAAAAAAACATTTTTAAATCTAGTTGAATACCCATTCAAAAATAAAAATGGTTTGGGTATTCAAATAAAAAGGAAAAAAACTCTCATGTAAAAGAGGAAAAATTGTGAAGAACATTTAGCAGTATGATAGGTAAAAAAGGGAAATGGTAGGGTAAAAGGGTATACTATTCATAAAATACTATTATTATATTCATAAAATAATATAAAGTGGAAAAAATTACATATTTTGGAAATTGTAATACACACCACTTGAAAAGGGAACTTGAATGAAAAAGAGATGTGGAGATTTCTCTTACCTTCAAGAGTTGTTCCTAAACCCTGAGGATAGAACCTTGGCGATTAAATAAACTTTATGGGACTCCTTGGGAGGAAAAATAACTATAATTTCATGTAGGATGGATTGGTAGTGAAAGAAAATAGATAAATGGGTGGGTATTTATTAGAGAAGTGGAGGAATTGTTTAAAAATTTCAAAATATATGCCTTGGAAATCTAGGTTGTGGAAAATGAAAAACCATTGGATTAACCATGTTTTTAGAAATTTGGGTGACATTTCTTGTTATTTTAAACCACATTAACTAAGAATCATTTTTTATTACTTCTTTTGGCATGGAAAATTAAATTGTTTACAAAGTAATGATTTTTAAATCAAATTTTCCATTATAGACTTTGGAAAGTCACTTATATATTTGGAAATGGATTAAAATCCATTAAAATATTTAATAATAATAAAATAAAATATTTTAGGTCTTTTATTTTGTTCAATTAATTATTAAATCATTATGACATAATTATTAAGTCATTAAACATGCCAAAAAAACCCAAACTGTATTTTTACTATTCAGAGAAAAAAAAAGGTATTTTAAAAATTTGTCATAAATTCACCCTAAAATAATTTCAACATGATTATTTAAAAAATAATGTTTATTTTATTAGAATAATTCTATAAATTTTATAATTTTTAAATTTAAATATGAAAATCCTTTTTTATTAAAAAAATAACAGGTTGTAAAGCATAGTAAAATTTATTACTCTTAAAAACAAATTAGAACATAATAAAATTATTCTATCATTTATATTTAAATTGAAAAAATTAGCATACTATTTAATTAAAATAAATATTATTTAGAATACCTTAGTTTATTATAAAAATATATATCTCTTCTGAAAAAAGTACAATTTTTCTGTGAAAAATCAATTTATCAAATTCATCTTAATGATACATATATTTTATTAAGAAAGAATATTCTTAAAAAGTAATTGATAAAATTAAATTTTTATTTAAACACATTAATTAAATAATTCCAAGACACATAACCCCTTATAACATCAGTGTATGACCTAAGGGTAAGGTGTGTGATAGTGAAAAAATCATGGGCGTCTAGACTAAGATCGAACAAGTGGTAATTTCTATTGACATGAAATTTTCCTATAGAAAATTTCATTATAACATAACTTTTTGAAGCTTGACTTAGAATTAGTCAAGTATTAACCCTAATGATTCTACCCCTATCCCAAGTTTTGACAAATGGGCTTCATATGACATTACTCTACGGGTTAAGGTCATCACTTCTCCTTTCTGCATTATTTTTCCTTTATCCATAATACTTATGAAAACTAATAAAATAGTAAATTTATAACCCATGGGTATATTTTCCAATGGTCATATTGACCAATTGTTATATTTTACCAATAGATAAATAATGATCTTATCCCAATGGTCACATTTTACTTTATAACCTATAAATATGACTTCATTCTTTCACTCAAAATTCACTACAATTTCTCTCTAAGGTTATATTTTCATTTATTAGGATGTTTATTGTTTTACTAATATTTGTTTCATTTCTATATCACTTTTAATGGGGTAAATAAATCTAGTATGTTGGAGTGATCCATACTTTCCAAATTTTTTATTTTAGTTTATATTTTATATCCAGTAATTCTGTTTTGCATTTTAATTTGTTTCATAATTGACTAATATAATGATCCTTATTAATGATATTAAATTTATTCAGTTTATCCATATTTTTTACATGTAATATTATATATAACACAAATTTATTTAGGAAAAAATCATTTAAAAATTTTGTGTCATTACATTCTTCCCCCCTTAAAAAATCTCATCCCTGAAATTTCAACTCATTATATCAGTTGAGAAAAGGTAAAGGTATTTCTGTCTCATTGTCTCTTCTGGTTCCCACATTTATTCTTCTTATTTATGGTTCCTCCACAACACTTTGACGAGTTGAGTAGTATTGTTTCATAGAACCTAGTATCTATGGTCCATGATCTCCACCAACTACTCCTTATAAGAGAGTTCATGTTCTAGTTGTACCACCTATGAATCCAAAACATGTAAGGGATATGGTATGTACTTACTCAAGAGAGATACTTAGAATACATCATGAAGTTGAGATAAATTTGGTTTAAGTGATATTTGATAGACCACTACTCCTATGTGATCAAGGATTTCAAAAGGGCCAATGTACCTAGGGTTGAGTTTTCTTTTCTTTCAAAATCACATGGATCTCTTTCATAGTGATATTTGATGAAAACAATTTCCCCAACATCAAACTCCAATTCACTTCGACGGTTTTCAGTAAATCTCTTATTCTAAATCTAAAAAACCTTTATATATTGTTGGATGGCATGAACATGTTATGTTATCTCTTTCACAAGATCGGGCCCAAGAAATTTCATACCACCAAATTCATCCCAACAAGTAGGAAATCTACATCACTTTCCATATAGAGCTTCATAGAGTGCCATTTGAATACTCAAGTGAAAGATTTTCTTGTATGATAACTCATGTAATAGGAGGGTTTTATCCCACCCACCTTTAAATTTTATTGATCATATTCACAGCATGTCCTCAAGGGTTTGAATATTACTTTCATATTGGGCATCATTTTAGGGATGATAGGTCATACTAAAATTCCATTCAGTATTCAGAGAAGGTTGAATACTTATCTAGAATGTAGATGTAAACCTTGGATCATGATCATAAATAATAGAAATAGGCACCCCATACAGCCTCACCACTTTCTTTATGTATATCTTGTCAAATTGTTCAAGAAATAAATATTCCTAAATAGTGATAAAATGGATAGTCTTGGTGATTCGGTCTACTATAACCAATATAGCATTACTTAATTTGGATGTTATTTTTAGACCAGTAAAAAAATCCATTGTAATATTTTCCCTCTTCCATGTTTTCATGGGTAGTGATTTAAATACCCCTTTAGGAATTTATCACTCCCCCTTCACTTGATAACATGCTAAGAACCTTGAAGTATAGTTGGAAATATCCCTTTTCATATTATCCCACTAAAAATTACCACAATGGTCGCTATACATTTTAGTGCTTCCAGGATGTCTGGAGAATGTAGAGTTATTAGCTTTATCCATCATATCCTTCTTTATCTCCGAGATAGATGGGACACATAACCTTGTACAAAATTTTAGTGCACCTTTCTGATCAATATTGAACACAGAAAACTTCCCATTCTTCACATCATCTATCTTCTTTTGTGATAAAGGATCTTCTCATTAATCTTTCTTGATCTTCTCTAGTAATGATAGTTGAGAAATAAGTTGGGATAAAATTGATGATGTCCATTACCCCATGATTCCCATGTAAAACATTATTATGCCCTTGATCAATAGATCTCCTTGAATCCACATCATTTTCAGTAAAACATGGTCTTTTCTACTTAATGAATTAGCAAAAAATTTTCTCTTCTAGGGTGATAATTAATTGAAAAATAATAGTCTTCAAGAAGTTTCAACCATCTCCTTTGTCTCATGTTTAATTCATTATGTGTGAATATATACTTGAAAATTTTTTGGTTAGTGTATATATCACATTTCTTACTATATATATAGTGCCTCTATATATTAAGATAAAAAATAACTGCATCTATATCCAAGTCATGCATATGATTTTTTTTCTCATGAGCCTTCAACTGTTGAGATGCATAAGCAATCACCTTTACATTTTTCATGAGGATGCACCCAATCCCTTTCAGATATGCATCTCTATAAATAACTAATCCTTCTCTGATAGAGGGTAGAGTTAACACGAGTGCAGTAACCATTCTCTTTTTTAGTTCATGGAAACTTTACTCATAATCCTTTATCCAAATGAAATCTTTCACCTTTTCAAGTTAACTGGTATTATGGATTATAGCATCATGAAATGTTTTTTACAAACCTCCTATAATTTCTTGTTAAATCAAAAAATAAATAAGTCTTATTTACTATTGTAGGATGAGTCCACTCCTATAAAACCATTGTATTGGTAGGGTCAACCATGATTCCTTCAATTGTTACAATATACCCCAAGAAAACAACATATTGTAACAAAAATTAATATTTTATGAATTTTCCAAATAGCCTTTATTTCCTTAGAGTTTCTAATATAAACCTTAGTTCATCCTTATGCTCCTCATGACTTTTTGAATATATCAGTGTATCATCAATAAAACTACCACATATTTATCAAGGTAATCCTTAAAGACTCTATTCATCAGATCCATAAATATATCATGATTATTAGTCAAGACAAAGGGCATAACAACAAAATAATAATTCCAATATCTTGATCAGAAGGAAATCTTTAGAATATATTATTTCATCACCATCAATTGATGATAACTATATAAATGATCGATCTTAGGGAATAATTGATCCCTAAGAATCTGGTCAAATAAATCATCAATACTTGAGATAGAGTACTTTCTCTTCACTGCGATCCACTTAAGTTATCTATAATAAATGCATAAATGCATTTATCCATCCTTCTTCTTCATAAAGAGAATAGGTTCTCCCCAAGGAGACACAATTGGTTAGATAAATCCATTATCCAAAATATCTTGAGGATTTTTCTTTAATTTCTATATCTCCACATTTTTTCATTCTATATGGGGCTTTTGATATCGACTTAGATCCAGGTATGACTTTAATAGAGAAATCTACCTATCTTTCTAGGGTAGGTTCAAGTAACTCCTCAGAAAATATGTTAATTAATCCCTAAATTATGGAGACATTTTCTATTCTTATAATTTCATTTCCTTCTTCTTCATCACCGATCATCTCCATAAAAAGGTTACAGGAGGTTCTTCTAGACAAATCTCGGGTCAGGATGTCTCTCCTTCAAAAATAACAATAGGTTTCCCATTCAAGACTACTAATATTTCCTTGATTTTTAGTTTATCTTAGTATTATAATTTGATAGATATTCCATCCCTAGTATAGTGTCTAATTCCACTATGGTAATTATTACTATATTTTTAATGATATTCTGCTCACCAAAGTCAACACTATAGTTTCAATACACTATTGATTCTTCGATAATCCCACCAAGAGTCTTGACTAATAACTCTACATCTATCATCTCAAGGATTAATTCTATATTATTTAAAAACTTAGAGGAAATAAATTAATTTATAGAACCGGTATCAAATAAAGTATATGCTATCTTTGAGAGAACAATGAGAGTACCTACCACCATATCATTTAGATCCTCTAATTCAGCCATAATGATAGAAAATTCCTGACCTTGATCCCATGTCCTATTATGAGGTTGATGGTAATTTAACTCCATTATCTATTTATTTTGATAGTGATTGGAAATGTTCTCAAGCTATCCACACTTGAATTATTAAACATTGAGTTGGGTATGCACCATCTTCCCTTTATCATTAGTGTTAACAAGTTGAGGATTCACCTCACTATAGATGTTCCTAGCTATATAGACATCTTTTTTACATTTGTAACATTTTCCACTCCCAGTCAAGAATTTCTCTGAATTATTCTTCCCAAATTTATTTCACATGGAATTTGAACTTAATTTACTCCTCTTCGTTAATAAAAATTATTTCCTAATTTTGGATCTATAGCTCTCTTCTTTTCATTTGACCTGCATGGCCACTTCATTTCTCCAAACACAAAATCAACATTCCTATCACTCATCACTATCTCCTCATATCTTTCATAGACTCATTTTTTTAGATTAATTCATAGATGGTGTATTAGTTCATTGAAGAATATATAAACCTTTACCTTTGATTCATTAAAAATATAGAGGTATATTAAGAAAGTATTGTAAATTTCATCTCATAGCTTCCAACCGATTCATTTTCCTTAAAATTTAGCTCAATCAATTCCTTATTTATTTATGTTCATGTATAATAGGGAACATGTATGTTAAAAAATATTGTCCTAAACTCTTCCCACTCTATAACATCAATCACCATTCTAGGATTCATTATTTTAATCAGTGTGCACAACTGATCATATTCTCCTTATAAGAGGTTTACTATAAAGGTGAATTTCTCTTTCTCTAAACATCAAATTATAGAAAAGATATTTTTTATAGAGCTAACTCATTGTTCATCAATCAATGGGTCTATCGATCCACTAAAATTAGGTGGTTGTTAACACGTGAAGGAATTAATGACAAGTTGTTCCCTTCATGGTGAATCTTATTGGTCAACTTTATTTAAGTTATTATTTATAAATCAAGATATTTAATTCATCATCCTCATGAATTTTTCTATTACAAATTCCATCGGAGGTGCTTTAGCACATCATCCATTACACTCATCATTTATGTGGTTCCTCCTATTTCCTACCATTTTCTAAAAGAATAAAACCTTAGTGAGAAACATGTTTCTTTTAATAATATTATAACTATATAGTAATTTTATATCTTAAAACATCATTCTTAAATATGTTATTATTTAATAATAATTACATTTTCTATATATACTTAATAATGGTTCATAAAAATAATTTTATTTATCAAACGTATCTCCTATGAGTGTCAAACTAAGAGTACATCAAGGCCCATTTTCATGCAGCAGTCCTCGTTCAAGTCTATCTCAAAGAATTTTTTTGGGTGTTACCCCTAGGTATATCTGTGTCAGATCCACATCCACTTGTTCATATCTAAAAAATTATTTTTGGCTTGAAAAAAAAACTTACTTAATACATCACCAAAATACTAGGATGTTTTCCTATATTTTAAATTTTTTCTAGGGTTCTTCCAAAAAATTTCATTTCCAAATTTCCAAAAATTAAAAAATCATCCTTTGATACCAACTATGGAACCATTTTTTTATTACATAAACTTTTCATTACGTGGAACAAAATAGTGGATATTTTAAATTTTAGTTTCTTAGAAATCAAGAATGTAATACATGAAAACATTGAAAATTATTATAATCTACTTAAAAGGATTCTTCATGGGTTCACCCTAATTAAATTTATTGTATATCATATCCTAGGGACATACATCAATGGAAAGGTTGAGCATGATGCCAAGTAAGGGAAAAGGAAAGAGAGACATATAGAATTTGACCATGAGACATATCAAAAAAGAATATAAGGCATAAAAATAGGGTGTAAAAAGAGTTATATAACATTAATAATAACATGGAAATGTGGGTAAAACATTTAAATGAGACATTTATAATAATATCACCAAGGTTTCATAATTTAAAATTAACAAGGTTACTCACTATGGTATAGTAAAACATGTCATCTCTAGAAATTAAATTTTTTACCCGATGTAGTAGATAGATATCAGGGAACACCATTAATATGTCTTAATATCATGTGATCCATATATATCATAATAAATCCTTTCATTAATAACCTATGGAGAATAAAAATGGGTTTCTTATAAAAAATCATCACATACAAAAGAGTTTAATGACATGGTCATTACATCATTTTTAACCCATGAAAGGAAATGTTAGTTTCATATATGTAAATACCCAAATATAAAAGTTTTTTTAAAATATATATAATTACCCATTTAAAATAAAATAGATTTGGTTATTCAAATAAAAAATAATATATAATTTCTTATGTAAAAGTGGAAATTTTGAGAAGAAAATTTAACAGTGTGATGGGTATAAAGAATGATTTTAGAAATGAAAGAATCAGAGGTTACAAGGGTATATCATTAATAAAATACTATTATTAAATTAATGAGATAATATAATGTGGTAAAATGAACTTATTTTGTAAAATATAATATATACCACATGAAAAGGTCACTTGAATGTGAAAGAGAATTGGAGATTTCCTCTACCTTGAAGAGTACTTCATAAAACTTGAGGATGGAACTTTGGGGGATTTATTAAACCTTAGGGGACTCATTGGGAGAAAAAATCACCATAAATTCATAAATTATGTATTAGGATTAAAATCAAATGGATAAATGGTTAGATATTTTTAAAATAATTAGAGGATTTGATTAACAAATTACAAATATAAGACTTGGAAATATAGGTTGTGGAAAATGAAAAACCATTTTTTTACCCATGGTTTTTGGAAATTTGGTTCACATTTTAAGTTATTTTAACCCAAAAGAACTGAGAATAATTTTCTATTACTTCTTTTGGCATGGATAAGTAAAGGTTCCACAAAGTAGTGTTTTTAAAATCAATGTTTTCATTTTAGACTTTGGGAAGTCACTTATAGGTTTGGAAATTGATTCAAATCCATCAAAATACTTAATATTAAAAAAATAACATATTTTAGGTCATTTATTGTGGTTAATTAATTATTATATCATTATAAACTAATTATTAAGTAAATAAACATACTGAAAAAACAAAAACTGTATTTTTATAACTCATAGAAAAATAAAGTATTTTGGAAAATTCTCATAAATTATCTCAAACCTAATTTCGATGTGATGATTTCATAAATTATGTGTATTTAATCTGAATAATTATCCAAATATTATAATTTTAACACATAAAAATAAAAATACTTATTTATTAAAAAAGATAACGGGTTGTAAAGATTAGTCAAATTTATGACACTTAAAATTTTCCAGGAAATAAGAAAATTATTTTATCATTTCTATTTAAATAAGTTTAATTTTAACATAATATTTAATTAAAATAAATATTATTTAGAATATATTAGTGTATATTAAAAATTTATATCACTTTTGAAAAGTATAATTTGTGTCTAAAAAATCAATTTATCAAATTCATCTCAATTAAACATATATTTTATTAAGAAAAACTTTTTTTAAAAACGAATTTATGGAATCAAAATTTTATTTATACAATGTAAATATACTTTAATTAACTATGGAAAAGAAATTTAACCCCTTATAACACCCATGTACGAACTAAGGGTAAGGTGTGTGATGGTTATAGATTCACGGGGCGGTTCAGAAAACATCAACCAAATGGTAATTTCCATTAACTTGGGCTTCTCCCGTAGGTGATTTCATTCTAGATTCACTTGTTGAAAGCTCATCTTGGTATTGGTAAAGGTTGGACCTCAGTGATTCTACCTCCCTCCCAAGTTCGAACAAATGGTCTTCATATGGAATAACTCTACTGGTTGAGGCCATCGCTTCTCCTTTTGGTATTAATTTTCTTATTTCATTAATATTCATAAACACTAATTATAAAAGTGAAATTATCACCCATGGGTATATTTTTTTATGGTTATATTTACCAATGATCATATTGACCAATGGTTATATCTAACAAACATTCATATAACGGTCAAATCCCAACAGTCACATTTCCATTTATACCCGATAAATACAACTTCATTCATTCACTCAAAAATTCACTAAAATTTCTCCCTAAGGTTATATTTTCATTTATTAAGATTTTGATTGGTTTACTAATATTTTTTTCAATTATATATCATTTTTAGTGTGGGTGATGACTCGAGTAGATTGGGGAGATCCATAATTTCCCATTTTATATATTCTAGTTTATATTTTTCAGTTGTAATATTTTGCATTTTCATTGGTTTCATAGCTAACTAATGTAATGATACTTATTAATGATATTAAATTTTTTAATTTTATCTATATTATTTTACATGTAATATTATATATAACAAACATTTATTCAGGAAACGAATTTCATTTAAAAATTCTAGGATGTTAAAAGGTCTTGATTGGAATATTGTTGTGTGATGTAAACAATTTTCCTTAAGATATGATGGTTGATTTAAATTATAGATGTGTAGCCTCATTATATCTAGTTATAGTGTAAAATTAAATAATTGGTGAAATACTACTAAATAACCACACATGAGAATTATATTGAAAATGGGAGATAATTTTAAGTTCTTTGGGAATGTTAGATAGGACTTAGTCAATAAATCAAAAAAAACACCACAACACATGATACATTACATCAAAATAAAAGTGGTGTGAAACTAGTTTATATGAATAGATGTTTTCATTGTTATATTAATATGAAATCCATGAAATTTATATTATAGGATTTAGGAGAAATTATAATATAAACATTATGCCAAAAAATTTAAAGATCATGATGTGATTTTCATGTAACATTAAACATTTTACAAATAATAGTATGTCCATAATAATGGATTTATGTTATGGATTATTATATTTGATTTGTGTCATAATATTAGGTGTTTAATTTTAAGATGGAAACTAAACTATAAAACTCCAGTTGAATAATTCTTCTGACACTGCTGAAATTATCGATTACACTTCGAATGATATAGTTATTCTATAATACGATAATTAAATATGTTTTTAGAATTATAAACTAATCATAGAAATTTTAGTATAAATTGGTTGATTTTATGGTTTTTAAAGGGATAAATTCATTACAATATAACATGTTATGTTACTATAGTGACCATCATTTTTTATTTAACCATTTTTGAAAGTTTTTAATAATATTTTTTAAGGGGGTTTTAGTGATGGCTTGTTTTTGGAAGAATCATAGGACTTTGAGAAATATATATAATATTAAATATATTATTTCTATACCAAATTATAGTGTCATGATCTAAAATACACAAAGCGGTGCTCAATACAGTTGGACACAATACCTCAAGCGCACCTCCTCGTGTGACAGAGGTTATCGACTAGCAATGAGGTACAAGGGTGTGTCCATGGCGACACTATTTCTTCTTGATCAGAGTGTAGGACAATGGTAAATAAAAATGACAGGTAGATGAAATAGTAATAAATAACTATCATAGGGAGACAAACCATACAAAAAAATAGATATTTGTAAGCTAAATCAATATAAGATACAAAAAAATGATGATCATGTCCTAATACAATACAAAAAAAGGGAGTACATAAAGTATAGGGGTAAAATAAAATAAAAAATACAAAAGAAAAAGACCAAAATCATCCTCAACTATCATCATGATCATAGGATGAGTCCCCTTATCCTGTGATTTATCCTAATACAAAAAATCAAACAATGTATGTTTGTTACTTCCCTTTGTTTATACCAGCTGTCTTGAAGTCTTTTTGGGTACCATAGGTGGCCTGAATAGGGTGTGAGATATACTTAACTGGCCACCACTAATGGTGTATAGAACTATCCAATATATATATATATATATATAATGATAATTATGTAGGTAATTCTAATATTAACAAAATAAATAAATAAAAAACATCAGTTCAAGTTACACATGGGACACCAGATCGACACTACCTACTTTGGCCTAATCCAAATATCTATGAACCAAGACCAACCTATGTAGATATAATATATAAGTGAATTTATATAAATATAAATATATTTATGCTGGAATACATATATGCAAACATAACTTGGCCACCATATATTAAATTTTAAACAAGTACTAAATACAAGAATGTTATTTGGATTTGAGGGTGCATCCTTAACTTTGAAAGGGCATCCTTAGTTCGTATTAAAAATATATCATGAGAAAATCTAAGGAAATCCATCAAGAGGAATCATAAGTATCACTCCAAGAGCATTCTAAGTATCTATAACCATAAGTGTCCATCCAAGGTGATCTGTAAGTGGAACCTAAGCACCACTCTTGACATGGTCAGTGGAATAACACTCAAATCACATCCTTCGTATCCACATAGGGAACCAAGTATCACTTTTCATTTGATATAGCACATTCCCCACTAAGATAGTATAAGTTAATCCATTAGATAACCAACTATCGCTCACTATTATAGTACATAAGGCATATTCCTGGTGATACCATCCAATGTATTCTATAGATAAACCAAGTATTTCTCCATAAATATTATGATTTATTGAAAATTTATAATTATAAAGCATGATGACCTCGTCCAATGAATCCTTATGTTTTTACCCTTTTATTACCCTCATATTTTCACAATAATAATGGCTTAACTGCATTAAGTCCATAGAATTTATGTAATGTGTCGCAACCATTACAAGTGAAAAACATACACTTCAATTGGTGGTTTAATTTAACTCAAAACATGAGGCATCTTAGTCTTTTAAGATAGGAACACCCTTAAGGGTGTCTCACATTGAGTTGGCCAACCTATGATGTTGTTTAAGGACCTCTTGGAGTATTCTACACATGGAACATAAATTTATTTAATTAATTTAATTTTTAAGAGTCATTGTTGAAAAGATATAGAATGTGTCACAATGAAACACCTTATAAATCATAAATACTTTTGGGAAAAAAGAAATATATCAACTACCTTAGGTTGGTATATAACCCCTCATCCATTATTGGACTTTGATTTTAGATAAAATGGAATAAATTTTCAAAATGGAAAAAACCATTGATAATAGGGAATATGAGATGACATAAAAAATATAATATAAGATGGAAAAAATAAACTATGGAAGGAAGGATGATGAGTGGAGAGATTACCATTAGTTATGCAATGCAACCGACTGTGAAGGAAATAGAGTCTGGACATTAGAGTTTCTTCAAAGCCTAATGAGAAACATGGAGGAGAAGATTTAAACTAGAGGTTATATTGTGAAATACAAGGGTGGAAAAGAGGGTTAAATATTGAAGTAAGGGAAATCATCATTTCACCCAAATTTTAAAGTACTCATGGTTTGGCCGCACTGTTGGAAAAATCGTGTTGTAACTGTGTTCCCATCACTATCTCAACACACCCCTTACATGGGCTAGTCGTATAGTTTTTCTAACCATGTGTAGGTTAAGAAAAATCCCATTATCTCTTGTCTAAGACAAGATTCATGGCCATGTGTCCTAGGTCACATGATTTAGTCCAATAGTGCAACCCCCTACTTTTCATTGAGCACCTCACATGGTTTAGTCGCACGTTTAGCTCTAACTATACTGCTCAACTGATCACTCTGAAATATGAATCATCACGCTCCAAAAAAGCCTCAGACTCTCCCAAAACACTCTTTAGCATCTTAAGAACATTACTAGCATAAAATAATAGATTTAAATTGTATTTAAATAATCCATATATCTTCAAAAATCTGGGAAGTTATGACCTACCCTACTTAAAATAACTCATCCCCAAGTTTCACTTCGGAGGATGTCAAATCAACTTCTGAGAAAATTTCTAGACCCTGAGCACATATGTAGGCCTCTCACTCCTAGGTATCATCTTATACATGGTCATTCTACCATATCACACATATTGGAGTAACTGAACTACCTTGAAGGGCCTTTTTTCTTCGATCAATGATACATATCGAATGCTTCTCAAAGGAGACATCTACCTCTAGCTCAACATCCTTAAGATCAACCGAATGAGATGGGTCAGATTGATAATAGAAAATCTATGATATATTGAAGAAATTATGAATGGCCCATTTCCTTGAAGGTAAGTCCCACATATGGGCTACCAGACTGACTCTCCAAAATCTAGAAAAGGACTTATATAATGTGGTGAAAAAATGTCATGTCTCTGAATCCATTCATCACCAAATCTAGGTGAAACTCATGGAAAGACCTGATGTCCCACCTTTAACTCCAGAGGTCAATGATGATGATTGGTATAAGACTTATGTCTATATTGAGTTGTATCTATATGGTTTTGAATTGGTTGTACCTAATATAAAGTCTCCTAAACAAGATGAGGTCCCAGTAGTGTTGCCTCATCCACCTCTAACCAACATAAGGGTTAATGGAATGGCCTATGATAAATTACCTAATAGGGACCAATATGAATCATTTCCTGAAAGATGTTATTATAGTTAAACTCAACTAGAGGTATGTATTTCTCCCAAAAATCTCCAAAATAAAGGATGCATGATTAGAGAATGTCCTCTATAAAATATAACATATGTTGAGACTACCATCAGTATATGGGTGATATATTGTATTTAGGGGAACCTGTAAACCCAATGATTTTTTCAACCCTTTTCGAAACTGTGATGTAAACTAGGAATCTTGATCCAATATGATAGAATGGGGAACACCGTGAAAGAATAAAATATCCTGATTGTAAGGCCTTATAATTTCATCAACTAAGAAGTTCTCTTATATAGGTAGAAATTCTGAAATCATGTTCAACCTGTTGACAATCATCCATATTCTTTCACTGCCTTGAGATGATATCAGCAAGATCACCATCAAATAAATGGTGAAGGAATCCCATTTATGCTAAAAAATTAATAGATGTGGTAGGAGTCTAGTAGGCCACTTGTTCTCCACCTTCACCTATTGACATGTGGAACACCATGTTATAAAGCCTAAAATATTCATATTCATCCTTATCCACTAATACTGATGACGTATGTCTTGATACATATTGGTAAACCAATGTTGTACTTCCCGAATAGAGTCATGATATTCCCAAATAAATTATTCTCATATTTATGAAAGAACCTAGATACATAAATGAAATTGTATAATCTCACCCTCATCGATAACCCAACCAGGTAGTGGGTCCTCTCTTGAGACACTTTCCCTTAGGGTTATTCCTTAGGGATCAGAAAGTTGTATTCTCATCACCCATTACAAAATGGATGATGTCACTATTAGAGATACTAAAATAGGCTTCCCATGATATTCTCTAAACCTCAAGGTGCATCTTAGAAAATAGGTTCATCAACTACCACTCACAACTAGCCTCTTAGATGGCATGTTTCTGAGTCTTTTAACTTAGGGCATTAGTTACTATATTTCCATTTCTAGGTCTATAAGTGATCTCAAAGTTAAATTACTATATGAATTATACCCACCTGTGCTACCTAATATTTAAATCACATTTTATGGATATGTATTTGAGACTTTTTCGGTTTGTGTAAATGATGAACCATCCCTAATAAATAGTGACTCCAACATCATATATAATGAACCATATATGAAATATTGTGGTCGTTCATAGGGTAATTTCACTCATGAGGCCTCAGCTAGTGGGATCCATATGCTACAAATTGATATTTATTCTTTAGATCTTCTCTTTGACCAATTCCTAAAGCATCACAATAGATTTTATAGATTCTTCCTGATAAAATAGAATCAAGTTAAATGTTGAATTTAGTCTTCCCTTCATCTCCTAAAAGGATATGTCACATGTGTTTGACCATAAAAACTTATCACCTTTTTAGTCAATCCCATAAGAGGCGCTGCAAGGCATGAGAAGCCCTAAATGAAACACATGTAATAGTCAAATTGTCCTAAGAAACTATGTATGTCCAAGAAATTCTTAGGATACTCCTAGGAAAATATGACACTTACCTTGTCTAGGTCAATAGATACTCCCTAATCTGAAATGATATAACCCATGAAGTGGATTTTATCAATCCAAAACTGGAAATTGGTGAACTTAGCATAAATTTGGTGCTCTCTCAGTGTATAAAACTTGATCTCAAGTTGTTTATCATGGCCATGTTTGGTACGATATTACACCAAGATATCTTCCGTAATGAATACCATGAATGAATACAAATATAAGTGTAAAAAAGATTCATTAAGGTCATGAAAACTAATAGAGAATTCTTAATAATGAATGGAATAACACTACTACAAAACTGGCCTATCACAACACTATTGAATATTGACACTAAAAGAAAACGCTGATAAATGGAATATTTATCAGCGTTAAATAAAGATCAGATAAATTAAACCTTTTATCCATGCTTTTATTTTAGCACCGATAAAGGAAACCTTCATCAGCGTTTTATTTTTAGCACTGATAAACAATATCCTTTATCAGTGCTTTAGTTTTAGTGCTGATAAAGGGTATCCTTTATCATCGTTTTATTTTTAGTTCTGATAAATAGTATGCTTTATTAGCACTTTATGTTCAGTACTGATAAACATTTCTTTTATCAACGCATTTTTAGTGCTTATAAAATGAAATAATTAAATAAATTAAAAATAAAGAATGTGTTTATTAAAAAAATATTACAAATTTTATTAATTAAATAATTATTGATAAAAATGAATTAATTGATTATAAATTATTAAATATTAAAAAAATTATTAATTAGATAATTATGATAATTAATGTTATTAAATTGTATATAATAAATATATAGATATATATTAATGTAGATAAATATTATTATATAATAAAAAATATTTATGTGCTTTACATTAAATTGTCATATAATTATGGAATGATAGAATATAATTAAAAATTAATATGAATTAAAAATATTGACTAATTTCATAGTACTCAACATATAATTGAATGTCTTTGATCTTTAAATTTAATATAGATAAAATGTATGTTATATTGATTTCACATATACGTATAATTACTGTATTTTTATATACAATATGCACATAAAGAGAACTTATCCATTTTTTGAATATTGTTAAAGTGTACATATATTCTTAATTTATTCAGTTTCACTCTTTTTGTACATATATGCGGGCACTCAAAGTTAGACATTTGTTAATAATGTTTAAAATATATCTGAAAAAAAAATATTTATAAATAAATATATTTACAAATTTACATTCACCATATTTATACAATTATATATTGATAATTATAAATAAATAAATATTTTTTAAAAAAGTATTAATATAATTATAATTAATTAATTATGTATATTTAAATAATTATTAAATTTATAATAAATTTACTTAAATAATTAATATATTTACTATATTTATATTTATATATAATTATAAATATATATATGTATAATTATATAAACATATGATGATATAATTAATATTTTTTAAAAATATTTTTATAATTAAAAATAAATAAATATAAAAATATAATAAATATATTTAAAAAAGAATATAATTACTATATTTAAATTTATATTTATTTATTAATTATTTATAAATATTTTCAACTTTTTATTTATAATTATAATTATAAATCCTTTAACAGTGCTTTAGTAATAAGTGCTGATAAAAGAATCTTTATCAGCACTTTTTTCATGTTGATAAAGAGGAGGATTTATAAGCGTTAAACAAAGAACTAATAAATAGTCCTTTTATCAGTGCTTATTATATTAGAGATGATAAAAGGACTCTTTATTAGCACTTATTTTTAAGTGCTGATAAAAGTATCCCAATCTATTTTAAAAACTCTAACCATTTGCAAACTCATTGTGATATAGAAGCTTTCTGAAGAAGCCACCCACTATTGGTTCTCCTCCTCGGTGAATCAAATGTTGAATCACACCACTCGACTACCTTTGAACATCTCATTTGACATCTGAAGAGGGTCTTGTATTTTCTTCGACCTAACAAGGTAGTCCTTCCAATTTTCTTTAGGTATTTTTTATTTTTTTTATTTTGTCTTCTATGATTTCTTTATGATCTGTTGTTTATGATTTTCTTTTGATCCATTATTTAGGGAACGATTTACTGTCCATTTTTTAAGATTGTTTTGTGAACCGTTGTTTAGGGAATGTTTTATGGTCCATTGTTTTTATTGACCACCGATGTATAATCCATTGTTTATTACTTCCACTGAACCTTGGATTTATTCATTGTTGTTTTACTGTTATGTTTTATATCTTCTAACTAAATAATTTTTTCAAATATGTATATGAATGTGTAATAATTTTCATGTAAATTATTATTTATTGAATACTAATTTGAGTCACATTGGTGATTCCCTAATGATTCTATATATGCTGATAGCTTTCATGGACACCTTAGTGGACATTCAGCATCAGATGTTATTTTTCAAGAACCAAGTTAGTGGAGTGATGTATGTTCCTCTATTGGTTATATGTATCATAGGATCAAGTTACTCTTATAATTCACTATGGTCCTCGGTTTTCTTATAAAGAATATTCAAAGGGGATATCCCCAGTTAAGCATATGAAGTTTTATCACATCAATCCTTTACTTTTTGAATCATTATGGTGCCTTTAATTCACATTATGTTTGAATATCATGTTTTTATTTATTTGATATTTCTTATGAACTATAAGTGAGTGATTTTTTATACTAGTGTGACATGTATGTGTGTCTATATAGTTATCATATCACTGATCTCCATTGTTGTTTGTCTAATAGGTATGCCTATATTGGGTAACGGTGATTTTGGGTCTGCATGTCCATTGACCCTAAGGGTCACGCTAGAATTTTGTTTTACCTCTGGTACTAATTGGTTCTATTTTGGGGGGGAGGGACCACCTCCAATTTATGATTTTTGACACCCAAATTTTAAACCATCCTTTAGCGACTTTGAGGTGTGTTAGAGGTCATAGGATGATCTGAAATGGTGTTGTTTGGGTAATTCAGGCTAGGTTCATTACACTATCCATCTTCCAGTCTACACCTATAATTTTTTGTGATAATATCATTTATTATTTTCTTTATCTCCCTCAATTTTTTAAAATTCCAACAACCCTTATTATTGGATTTGGAATATCTTGGTGCTCAAATATTATAGTTGAAATGATCCATATTTCCTTTTTTAGAATTGTCTATAAATTTCACTTTTGATAATTAATATCTTATGTGTATTTATTTATATATTATATAAAATTAATATTTTATAAACCCAATAGGATGTTTGTGAAATAAAAATGGATGCACAGTAATCGTTTGACAAATGAATATGAATAAGGAGTTAAAGAGTTCAGAAAATTTTCAAGAGAGCATGTAGAGAACCCTTCTAAAATCCTCTATCCATGTTTACATTGTTATTATTCGAGAAATATTATTTCAAAAGAGCAGGAAGAACATTTTATTTTTCACAGAATAGATAAAATCTATAAATATTATACTAAACACATGGAAAACTGAATGTGGTCATCAATTTGGATGATACTATGATTTATGAAACATTTGATATGAATAAATTTTCAAAATAATATAGAGATTACATAGAAGAAATGACAATTAAAATTGAAGATGACCTTCATTATTTTCAAATGTTGTTTGAGGAGTTAAATAGTTTTTCTAAGAAACCATTGTATACCAGTTGTACTAAATACACAACATTTTCAGTTGTATTGAAGTTATATAATTTTAAAGCTAGAAACTGATGGAGTGACACAAGCTTTATAGAACTACTTGGCCTTCTGAAAGATATGCTACCAGAAGAAAATGAACCACCATTTAGAACATATGATGCTCAAAGAATTTTATTTTCAATGGGAATGATCTATAAAAAATACATGCTTCACCAAATGATTTCATATTATTTTACAAGGACCATGAATCACTAATCAAGTTCCATAAGTGTTTCATAGATAAATATAAGAAAAATGAATCAATTCCTTCAAAATTTGTATGGTACTTTCCTATCATTCTAGAGTTTAGAAGAATATATGGATGTCAAGAAACCACATGAAAATTACCATGAAATGAAGATACAAGAATTAAATATGGGAACCTACTTCATACAGTAAATTCTCCTCAATGGAAGAAAATTGATTACGAGTTTACTGAATTTGTAAATGAGCTGAGAAACGTTCATCTTGCATTATCTATAGATGGAATAAATCATTTTGGTGTACATAGTATTAGTCATATTACATGGCCCATCATGTTGGTAAATTATAACTTTCTATCATGGATATTGTATGAAGCGCAAATAAATTATGTTGTCTCTGCTTATATCTAGACCAAAGCAACCTGGTAATGATGTTGATGTCTATTTGGCTCTATTGATCAAATATCTGAAATTGATGTGGGATACAAGTGTTACAATGTTTGATTCTCATAGATGTAAATAATTCATATTGAATTCCATGTTGTACAGAATGATAAATGACTTCCCCACTTATAGAAATTTGTCAGGATATGGAATTAATACCATGTTGCGGTGTCCCATTTGTAAAAAAGACACATATTGAGTTCGGTTGAAACATTCCTCAAACACTTTTTTTAGGAAATAAATTGTTTTTACCTAGACGGCATAAATACCAATCATGGATGACATCATTAAATGGGAATATTGAACAAGGTACAACACAATCTCCATCAATAGGCGATCAACTAAACAAAAAAGAAAAAAACATTGACATTGTTTTTTATAATCCATTTTCAAAAAACCATACAAAATTAGGTTAAAAGAAGTGATCAATTTTCTTTGATTTACTATATTGGAATTATTTTAATGTCAGAAATTTTATTGATTTCATACATGTAAAAAATGTATTTGATGGTGTTATTGGAATGTTACTAAATGTTCCTTGTAAAATGAAAGATGGCATCAAGGCTAGGTTGGACATGCTAAAAATAGTGATAAGGGAATAGTTGGAACTTGTGAAGGGTGAAAGGTGGACTTTTCTTTCTCCAGCAACATAAAATATATCCATATAGGAAAAATTACACTTTTTACTTTTCCTTACAAGTTTAAAAGTTCCACAGGGGTATTCATAAAATATCAAGAATTTCGTGACAATGACTAATTTGAAGTTACAATGACTAAAATCACCCAATTGTCATGTTTTTATGCAAGATATCATGCTTGTTTCTTTCCATTGCATTCTGGCTCAAAATTTATGACATATATTAACCAAACTATGCTTATTTTTCAAATCCATGTGCAGTAAATTTGTTAACCCGATGAGGTTTCCCATCATGAATAAAGATATTTCAATCATATTATGTGAGTTAGAAATGTTCTTCCCACCATCATTCTTTGATATAATGGTCCACCTGATTGTTCACTTGGTCAGAGAGGTTCAGCTATGTGGTCATCTCCATTACAGATGGATGTACCCCATTGAATGGTATATGATGATTTTCAAAGGGTATGTCAAGAATCAAAGTTTTCAAGAAGGTTATGTTTCCAAATAATGTATTGTTGAAGAAACTATTGAATTCTATATTGATTACCTATCTGATGTTGAAAGCATCGGGCTCCCAAAGTCTCACCACAGAAAACACATTATGGGTGAATGGATTTCTAGAAGAAATGTTGTTATAATTACCTTGATAAATAAGGAGAAATAAAATATTTACATATTACATAATAGGTAATATCTTGATCCATATATTAAAGTCCACAAAGAAATTATTATATATTTGAATCCATCAAGGGATGAAATATGGATATCAGATACACATAATCAATAGTTTATAGGATGGTTCAGAGATCCAATTTATAAAGAGTTATCTGAAAATCAGAATTCAATTATCGAATGACTTCAATGGATAGCCAGAGGACCGAATAAAAATGTTATATCTTACATTGGGTTTGTAATAAATGGTTATAAATTCTTTAAAAAAGAATTTGGTGACTCTAGTATGATGAAAAACAGTTTTGTTATGCTTATGGATGAAGCGATGCATATATCAGGTTCCAAGGATAGAAATAAAATTTATTAAAATATGTGATATTTTGGAATTATAAAATAGATATATGAGTTGTATTATAAAGTATTTCAAATTCCTATTTTATATTAAAAATGGGTTGATAATATCAATGTATTGAAACTTGATGAAATGGACTTTGTGAAGGTGAATTTTAGTGTAAAAGGGGAAAAAGGAAACTCGTTCATAATGGAATCACTAGCAGTGCAAGTATTTTATCTCTCTAATCCAATAAACAAGAATCTGTTGATTTTCCTACTAAAAACTAAAACAAATGCTGAGTCAGATGAAAATTCAATCAAGGATGAATCTTTCAATATGATATCACAATCATTTCGTGTCATTCCAACTATAGAAAATGTCTTGTATGTTAGAGGGGACCACAAACAGGGGTTTTGGATTCTTGAAAGAGGAACCAAATCCCTGAAACCTTTAAAAAAATAAAGAGAGTTCAATAAGAAGGTAAACTCATTTTTTAATATATTATGTTTTTTATCATAATATTATATGTTTTGTACTATATTAACATAATATAAATTAAATTTTTGATTACTCATGTAGGCAATGTCTTCTGCACATGATGATGTTATTAATCCCTCATAAAAAAAACTATAAAAAAGGAACCCCTTTGGATAAATTTAAAGGTAATGTTATGGTATACTTTATCTATTTTACTTAAAATTATATAATGTAACATTGATTTATTTTTCATTATTCCTTGGAGAGTTCATTTATTTTAGAATACTTTTGTCTATGTGTCATGCCTTTTCAAGAAGAAGAATGATGTTGTATCTACTCAATTACAGAGATAATCTTGATGTTTTAACAATAAAATAATTATCTATAGAATTAATGTATTTTTTCATATGTATTTTTAGTTTAATTAATTTTAGTATTACTCAGATAATAATTATTTTCTTATACATTTGGAATCTTTTTTTCAAGTTGGGGGTGCTATGTCTAACTTTCATGCTCCTTCTCCCTTAAAATATTTTCACCCCTATAGTGGTGCATTTATCACTTTCTTTCAAGTTACCTACACTACCTTTTCAAGAAGAGAAACAATTATTCCACTACTAAATTACATATATAGTATTGATGTTTGTATAGTAAAATAATTTTCCATATAATTAATATATTATTTCATATGTATGTTTAATTTATTTCTTTTTATTATTACTCACATAAAAATTGTTTTCTTATACAGGTGGATTATTTTGTTCGAGTTGGCGGTTCTCTATAAAAACTTCATACTCCTTATCCCATAAAATATTTTCACCCCTAAAGTGGTGTATTTATCACTTTTTTTCAAGTTACCTCCACTGCCATTACAGGAAGAGCAATGATGCCTATGATCAATTAAAGAGGTAATCTTGATGTTTTCATAGTGAAATCATTGTCCATAGAATTAATTTATTGTTTCATATGTACGTTTAATTTATTTATTTTTAGTATTACTAACATAATAATATTTTACTTATACAGTTGGATTCTTTTTTTCAATTTGGGGGTGCTTTGTCCAATATTCATCCCTTTCTGCATGAAAAATTCAACAGAAATCTTCTCTCACAAAACCTTTCACTCATGTAGTGTTAACATTTATCACTTTCTTTAATGTTCCCTCCACTACTCAATCACATAAGTAATCTTGATATTCTCATTATAAAATCATTTTCCATATAATTAATGTATTATTTCATATTTATCTTTAATTTATTTCTTTTTAGTATTACTCGTAATAATTGTTTTCTTATACAGGTGGATTATTTTTTTTAGGTGAGGTGGTTTGTTCAAAACTACTCATGAAATTTTGGTATTTCGACAAATAAAGTAAATGTAAATCATTGTAACATTGACAGTTAGGATTGTTTTTGAATGTATGTAGTATGTCTTATTTATGTAATTATATAAACCAGTGTTTAAAATGTCTATAATACAGTGTTTTTTCTTGTATTTTTGTTTTAAATTTCATTTCATTTAAATTATGTATTGGTATTTATTTTTATGGTTATCTAATTTGTTCCTGGTGATGTAGTGTGTTGTTGAAGAACACTATAGTCTGGCCCTTTATCAACACTTTTAAAATCATTGATAAATATTAATTTTATCAGCACTGATAGAAAGAACATTTATCAGCACTACTAAAAGTGGTGATAAAAGTTATTTACCATCACTTTTATAAGAATTGATAAAGGTTTCATTTAGTAGCGCTAAATTAAATCACTGATAAATGGGTATTTTATCAGCACATTTAAAAGTGCTGATAAAGATCCTATTTATCAGTGATTTTTTCAGTGCTGATAAATGACACCTTTATTAGTGCCTTTTCAGTGCTAAAAATTTCCTAGGATTTTAACGTCTCTCGCGTTGTTAGCACTTTTCTAGCACTAATAAAATCCATTTATAGCATTGTTAATTGGTAGTTTTTTTGTAGTCTAACCAGGTACACATATAACTCATACCTACTTCAGAATTCCATACACGGTATATCTGATGATCTCACACCTAATGGTAGCCTGACCTAAAATAAATCCTAGAAAAAAATTTCACTCCTAAAATATAGTTCAAGAGGTAATCTATATGAGGTAGTAGATACCAATTCTTTATCATGATTTATTTCAATCATGATAATCCATGAAAAATATGAGGGTGCCTTCTGCCTTCATAGAGAAAAGGATCGGGGAACCCCATAGAGAAATATTGGTTCATATAAAACCATTTTATTCTAATTCTTATAGGTACTTCCTGAGTTCCTGGATCTCTATAGGTTCCATCCTGTGATAAGGAATGGATATTATTGTTTCTCCTAGCACTAGCCCAATGGGGAACTCCACCTCTCTCGTAGGAGATAATCCAGATAATTAATTAGGTAAAACATCACTGAAATGATCCAAAAAAGTAGGTAATTCCACAAAATTCATTCACTTATCACTCATAAATAGAATATTCATCTAAGATGTCACTCTACCCATCCTACGATGCTTGGGTACAACTTTAATTTCTTAGACATACTATTTTAACATATGAATATAAGTACTATGATTGAGTGATGTAAATGACATCATATAATAATAGCAATCAAAATGGCCATGGTATGGAACCAACCAGGCCAACCTAATAATTACATAAAAGCCTATCATCTCAAGGAAAAAATATTCTAGAGGAAGTGATATCCACCCATATCAATAGGTAAATCCATGCACTAGAATATACTCTCTGATCAAACCCCTAACGGTGTGTTGAGATTCATTATAGCATAGAAGAACTCTATTTTCATCCCAAGGCTCTATATAATTTTCATATACAAAAAGGATTATGAAAATACAGTATCAAATAAGGTCGAATATAAAGTAAATGTGACTATAATATTACCTTGAGTTGTTGAATTCCTTAAACTCTTCTCCTCAGGTGTAGACTACACTGCATACATATGGCCATATCCACATCCTTGAGATGTAATCTAACTATCCTTGGAAGATCCACTCTCTTGGCACTATACCTAGGAAGTATATCTACCTTGGCCACTACCACCTCCTCATCTTGATCTATAACACCTAAATATTTTATGAAATTTTTTGTTTTTGAAATAATTTTATCTTTCTTAGATTTTTCATTTCACACAACGCTGAATGTAGCTTGTGTTTATGAAATCACTAAGTTTGGATTGCATTTCACACAACACCATGTTAAGATTCCACTAAATTCAACACTTATATTATCTTTTGGTACATGAAACACTGTGTTTGTATTTTGTTATACATAATTCTATGTTTCCTCAATATCTTGCATTACACACAAGGCCGAGTTTTACAGAACTAAAATATACTATTAATATTGTTATTAAAATATTATTATAGTTACCACCTAGCTGTTGGAATGAAGGTTAAAAATAAGATTAGCTATATTATTAAAATATAATTTAAACAAGTGTATAAAATGAATCCTTTGATTATAAATTAGTTATAAATGACTATAACAACTATTTCAAAATAATTAAATTGCTTTTCTAAGAAAACTATTTTTTTATGTACAAACAAAGTTTTGTCTTAATAGATTAAACAAACCAATTTTGATGAATGATTTAAAAATATATATATATTATATATTCAATCAATCTTTTTTTATACTCATTTAATTGATTTTATCGGAATAATATAAGAATAATTCTAATAACACTAATAGAAATAAGTATTTTTCTAAGAGGTAATTTGACCGCATTTTAATGATGAACATATTTTAAATATAATTTTGACCAGTTTATAATTTTTATTTTAAAAAATAAAATTAATTTTTGAAACTTTAATACAAAAATTAAATTTGTGTTAATTTTTGGTATTTTTCAAAGAAGTTTCATATTTGGTTGAATAGTGAAAAATATTGAATTTTAATTCAAAAATGATTTTTCATATAATTTATTTATATTGTTAAATTAAATTTTATTTTTGATTCAAAGTTTAATTAGATAAAATTTACATCAATTAATCCAATTAAGTTTATTTCAATCAAATTCACATTAAAATTGGATATAAAAACAATTCAATCTCTTAAACATTTTCACTTAAAAAACTTATGGTCACAAAACATCTTAAAAATTAATTTTAAATTAATTTATGTCACTTATATGATTATAATTTTTTAAAATAGATTCCATAATTATAGAAAACAAAATTTATAATATTTAATAATTTCAACTTTTTTTTGACTAAAAAAATTCGTGAAAGTAATTAAAATTAATTATAGTGATTAAGGTAAAAATAGTATGACTTAGTTATTAAACTTTAATTTAAAGGTCCAAATAACCTAGACACGTGTCAAAAATCCATTTTATGGAAATATTTCATAGAAATATCATATTTTATCTAAAGATTAAAACTATTGGATGTTCATGATGTAAGTGAGACCTATCAATAGTGTTTACATTTTTATATTTACTACAATTTCACTCCTCCTCCACTATAAAAATGTACTCACCCCCTCACTTACTCAAACCTATCAATCCACTTTGTCTCATCAAAAAACTAACTAAATAAGCTCCAAAATTACCTCATATCAACCTATAATCCTCACTTTGGGAAAAAATCTAACCAATGAATCCCTTTGGGGAAAACCAAAATGAGTTACCTGGAAAAAAAGGGGCAGAATTCTTAAATGTGCATTTTTGTTTTATTTATTTCTCCAAAAATCCAGTTTTTATTTGTTGATGCCAAAAAATAAAAGAGCGAACGATAATAAGAAATTCTCCCAAGCTACTTCACGATACACTTTCTCGAAGCACCAAAGCCCCTTTAACATTCACAGGCCCACCACGAGGAAAAGAGGCGGGATGCTCCGTGAGCTGATTTGACGTTCGCGAGCCCGCTACGAAGCAAGGAGGGGGATGCTCCGCGAGCCGATTTGACATTCGCGAGCCCTCTGTGAAGCAAGGAGGTGGGATGCTTCGCGAGTCAATTTGACATTCGCAAGCCCACCGTGAAGCAAGGAGGTAAGATCCTCCATGATCCGATTTGACGTTCGCGAGCCCGCCGCGAAGAAAAGAGGTGGGATGCCCCACGAGCCCCTTTGGCATTCGCGAGCCTGTCGCGGAGTGGAATCCATCTTCGCACTAAGTGAGCTCTGCTTTGCGGCACCTCTTGCCTATAAATAACAGCCTCCCCCCAGGCTCAAAGAATGTATCATCCAACCTTTCACCTTCTTAGCTCTCAAATTGTGAAGCACTTTCTGCTCTGCGAACCATGAGCTGCTCCAGATACTTTTTCTCTGCGAAGTGCCTCCCCTTTGCCTTGTTTTTATCCCCTCTTTCAAGAGGGATGCCTTTCACAAATCCCACGGGCCTTCATGAAGTAAGAAGATCCTCATGGGGACTCAGGTAATCTTGAAGCATTTATGCTTCGCGAAGCACCCCCCATGAACACGTAACTCAAATGCTAAGGAAGAGTCATTGTGCCTCGCGAAGCACATTTCTTCACAGGACCTTGCTTCGCGAGGCACCCATGCTTCGTAGGGATTTTCTTTGTGAATTCCCTTCTACTTCACGAACACCTCTTGTATGCACCTATGTCTAATTCCTAGGCTAGGCCACTTCACTTCACAAATCATGCACCTTCACAAAGACCTTCCATTGCATGGAGCACCAGAGCTCTATGAAGCCTCTACTCATAAACCCCTTTTCTCTGCAACTACCTCTCCCATGAAACATCCTCAGTTCGCATGAAGTAACTTCAAATTCCCTTGGACGAAACTACCCATTGTGTTTCTTTGCCTCATGCTTCTTCGCATAGGCATGCTAACGGGCATTGCTTCTTCGCAAAGCCACGCTAACATGGACCCCCCCCCCCCCAATGGTTTACACCATAACACCCCCTAGACATGGCGTTGCATGTCCCTTCTCTTCACCAAGGTGTAGAGGGTGCTAGTTATGTAAGTCCTAGGGGTGTGGAGTGAACCCACCTCATCCAAGCAGCAGAAAATTAAAATTCCAAGCACCCTCATCCTCAACACATGACATAAAATTGTGACCTTGACTCGTGCCTCGCACGCGGGGAAAGGGTAAGCACCCTGGTGTAAGCCCCTAAATTTTCTTCCACGAGGTAGAATCCCTTCCCCTCCTTTATTTAGTTCCAAATCCTTCTCCCACTAGGTATTTTCGCCACTGGTCCTCCATGCTAGAGTAAGTCCCAACACTCGGGCTGCTAACCACACATAAGCCCTTGTTTTCTCTTTGGGCCGCTAACTACGTGTAAGCCCCACTCCACTTCCCACGGACACACCTTTCATGAAGTGATCATCAGGTTTCTTCTGTCTCATGTTTTTAACACTAATCATGACTCACATGGGCATAGATCAAGCACAGACCATGACATCCCATTGGGCAGCCTAGAGTGTAAGCCTCACAACCATCCTGAACTACGTGGACTTTGATCCTTGCCAAGGCAATGTATGTAGGAAGACTACATGAGGTTCAAGACCACCACCCACCGGTCGATCTGACCCCCTTCATGTTGATTCACCACACCTGAGAATCCTAGAGTGTAAGCCCCACACCCATCCTGAACTACGTGGACTTTTATCCTTGCCATGGAAAGGTACGTAAGAAGCCTCCATGAGGTTAGATCCCACCACCCACTGGTCGATCTGACTGCCTTCACATCGGTTCACCCCACCTAGGAATCCTAGAGTGTAATCCCCACACCCATCTTAAACTACATGGACTTTGATCCTTTCCAAGGAAATGTAAGTAGGAATCCTCCACGAGGTTCAATCCAACCCATCGGTCGTTCCGATGACCTTCACGTCGGTTCCCACCACCTGAACTACATGGTCTTTGATCCTTACCAAGTCAAGGTACATAAGAAGCCTCCCTGAGGTTCAATCCCAACGCCCCATTGGTTCTGACCACATTCACATCAGTTCCCACCACTTGAACTATGTGGTCTTTGATCCTTACCAAGGCAAGGTACGTAGGAAGCCTCCCTGAGGTTCAAGCCCAACACTTGGTCGTTCTGACCACCATCACGTCGGTTCTCACCCCACCTGAACTATGTGGTCTTTGATCCTTTCCAAGGCAAGGTACATAGGAAGTCTCCCTGAGGTTCAAGCCCCGCGTCTATCTGGGCCACAGGTCCTCTCTCACGTCGGTTCACCCCTATCCTTCATGGCATTAAACTGTGAACCCCAATCAGCGGTAAACTGTTGTGACCCCATCCAGTGGTAAGCCGTTGAGACCTCATCCAACGGTAAGCTGTTGAAACTCCAGATTGGTGGTAAGACGTCATAAAATAAACTACGTTGACTTTGATTCCCTTCCACAGGGATACATAAGAAGTCTTTTTCAGGCTCAATCCCAAAATCATCATCATCCTCATGGCGTTTCCACCCCCACTCACCATCCACTTCATTCAACCGCTCCATCATCCATCCCGATTCTTACCCGGGCCGCCACATCCAGGTGGGGTCATTCCACCCCATTCCCCATTCCACTTTATATCAATTGTAAAGCCAACCACACATTGACCCCAGCATCGGTGTTCCCTCTGGGGGTTGCACCCATCTGATCCACTCTAGTCAGTGTTCTGATCAGTTCGATCCATCTCCACAGGATATTAAACTTATGGCATACCCTGTGATAAACATGGAAAGCTGAGGAAAACCATAGATACATTCCCATGGCATATGATTCCCCTCATTTGATATGGTATGACTTGGGATTCCGCACCCTAAAGAATCCCTATAATAAGGAACATAAGATAGACGCACCAGTGTCCTAGCGCCCAGACACGCCAGTGATTCCCAACGTGATTAATCCCCTGACTAAAGGTTTCTACGCTGACCGGACCCCTTGGAATGTCCCGGCAGAAGTAGTATAATTAACTTGTGTCCATGAAGATATGGCACTAGGAAGAGTTTCACAAACAACATCTTAAGTCTATAAGGGAGACCCGGACTAGGTGACGAGTTCCAAGGAGGAATCTACAGAGGGAAGAACTAATATCCCATCATCCCGTTTTAATCAAGGAGAAAACATCCCTGATCAAGGAACTGATTATTCCCACCTTTGGAAAGCGGGAATACAAGGCAAAAAACAGCACCACCATCCTCCCCCAAATGAGATGGATGCATGCGCCCCGGTGAAAGTGTCAGAAACAGAAATGGTGAACCCGATGTGAAATTCTTCTCCTCAATATGGAGATTAGTAGCACTCAAGGCATCAATGGATTGACGTGTCACGGGATCCAGTTATCCGTCACTGGGTCCCACCAAGAAAATAGTGGGCCTGGCGTGAAACTCACTAGAAGTTAGGGCAGTAGAATGTTGGACATCTCGTTCTACGACGTTGTCAGCTTGGATACCTCTTACCAGACATGGAAGATGGAATTGCACAGGGGCACTAGTCGTCGATTCTTTTTTCTTCCAGCACTGATGAGTTAATATCCCTGCTCTCAAGAATAAAGTTGCAGCACCAGGGACACGATCACCACCTGCCCATTGACGTAGGGGCAGGGGTAGCACCAACATGGCCATATTACATGGCTTCACCTTGGCCACGATAGCCTCTACATCTACAACCATGGGGTGCCCACGTCCCATCTCCCCATTTGAGGTCATCCAACAAAGGGTGATCAACGATCTCATGCACCGTTATGAGTAGGAGGGGGTCTCCCCTACACAGGATATAGCCCGCCAAGACTTGGAGGCATTTGCGCCTCACCGTCAATGCCACCCTCGAGGGCCGCACAGGGAGTTGTTGCTCTCCACCCAAACATACAACCATTTTGGGAACATATCCCCGATTCTCTTTGATGACTCCCTACACTACACCGATGAGGTAGGTGATGTCTGGGCCAGCCCGGTTGGAGTCCCATTCTAGGGGATCCCAGCGAGGGGTCCCACCTAGCCGCGTCATCGCCATCACTCGGTCTTGATGGATGAGGAGCAGGTAAGCCACGTGCTTGCGCCACCAGCTCTGTTCCATACAACCCAACGCTAGCGTCGGGCGCAAGATAAAAGGACGGCTGCCACAGGGCGTCGATGTCAACGGCTACTGTGGCTCGAGTAACCGTCGGCGCACATCATCAGTTCCTTGTATACGCTGAGCAAGGGAACTTATACACCCGACCGGGATCAAGGCCCCAGCCACCCCACGGGCAGGCTGGGTTGACTATCTTGGTCGTCGGCATAGGCAGTGGCCACTATGGACCAACCGGCAGTGATGCCACCCAGTACGGAGGTTCTCCCCGTACCACTACCACGGAGAACGCGGGCCTTCCCTGCTTTGAGGCTAGGCACAGAGGTCTACCCTGCACCACCTTCAATCCAAATGAAGGTCTTCCCCATAGAGATGACTCTCATTACGGAGGTCTCTCCCATGCTCACTACACTGGGTATGGAGTTGTTCTTCCCACCCATAACTACCGATGCGGGGACTCTGTACATTCGGTCTCTCTTCAATGTGGGGATCCTCCCCGTATCCTCTTAGCAGCAGGAAAAAGTCCTCCTCGCCTCATCAATTAGAGGGGTGAAGGCCATCCTCACTCCACCTGCACCTTGCATGGAGGTCCTACTCGTGTTCAGCAAGACTGGAAGAAGGACCCTCCTAAGACTGAGGTTTCCAGGGAAAAAAAGTGTGGAAGTCCTCCCCACGCTTCAGCCAATTTCAGTGGAGGTCTTTCCTACTCTAGATCTACCCATGGAGGTCCTCCCCATGTCCCATTTGACATATGTCCTGGTGCTCCTCGCACCCCGACTTTCTCAGGTGGAAAACCTCTCTTCACCAGCACCAGTGCGGAAGAAGGACCACGTGTCAAAAATCTTCCATGTCCTGAGGAGCCACACAAGGGCAGGAAGATGGGTCATCGCTGCCATTAGAAGAATTATGGGATGGTCTGGACAGAGATCAGACCAGTACGCTTCTCAGACTCTGAAGCGGAGTACGACTCAATGCAGGGACCCTCCTCTCACTCATCCGAGTCAAGGGCTGAGGCAAGAACAAGTCACATCAGCCTAGTACACCCAAAATTTGGGGTCCATCGGATTCCCTCCTCCCTCCACAGGTATATCTAGGAGGATGAAAATCTAGAAACCCTGGAGGTTCCGGTCATGCAATCACCACCGTCGTCACCAGAGGCGCTCTCTACCATAACAAGAGATCAAGGAGAGCTATTCTGGGGACCAATGGCAGGTGAGCAGCGACGCAATCTATCTCCAGTGGCCCTAGTCCATGCGCCAAGAACTATGTCCATCATCCTGTCTTATCAAGATGTAGCAGTCGGGTTTCTACACTCTTTAGAGGACAACCCAAGATTCAGAGGCCAGTCAGCTTGGACTCTATACTCTCCACTAGCCAGCCTGTCATCCCAGCGGTCTGCCTTAGTACTGCTGTCGGTTCCTTAGCCACCCTCAGTTGATGAATGGGGAAATCAAGGGCCAAACCCTAAATCTGAGCTGATGATCTTATGGAACATCCTCACGGTGGACAACTTCCCCGAGAAGTTCTGGCATGTGGAAGTGCCAAATTTATGTGTACCAGAATCCCTCACCCTAGAGGAAGTTGAGTGTTTCTGCCACACCCTCTGGGCGACTCACTTTAGCCTTCTTCATCAGTGAGTGGGGTATCCTAGGATCCAAGACCATTTATAAGACATCAGCGAACAATGTCGTCTGGTCAATTTGGTCGCACTCCCTGTGGACCAGCACCTAGAGTCACCATGTCATCGTAAGGCCCTCCAACAGAAATGCGTACAGAGTATCAAGGTACTCCACAAGATTATCAAGGAGGCTCCCCCCCCCCCCCCCCCGCATGCAAATCTATGGCTGGGGGCAGTATGCTTTCCTCCTCTTCAGTCCTATCTGACGGAAGCCAGACTCGCTAGGCGATATCGAGGATATGCCTCCAGGAAGGGTCACGGTCAACATGGCTGACATAGTGGATGAGGAGGGAGAGCTGGAGCTTCTCGATGGAGACTTACCCCTCGAGGGAGTGCCACCACAACTGGGCCCATTGGGAAGGGTTACTCGTCATCAGATGAACCAACTTAGTCTCCTTGCTCCCACCGAGTCATTGGTGCTCAGCCGAGGTTTTGGTAAGGGCAAAGAGCACATTAGAGCTGCCAAACACTCTGACCCGTCTGCCTTTGTGTAGAAGATGGATGAGGACCCTGAGAAGGCCACGTTGCACCAACAACTTTCTGAATAGAAGAATTTGATCGATGACCTCCTGGCTGAATGCACCATAGAGTGACGGCCCGACTACGGTAATAATAGACCAGTAGAGCAGGGGCAGGAACAACTCCCCCTCGGCGAGCTGCCTCTAGGCAACCCTGATCATGCTACTCCCATGGATGGGGTTAAAGATAGAACTTATGGAAATAGGGTGTGGTATGTCTCGCCAAACCCTCCAGAACGATGCGTCAATCTAAGGAATCCATATTGAGTTCCCACAGTTTCCTCGTAGGTCGCCCCACCAGCCGCTCCACGAGCCGCTGAGCCACCTTACCGCGATGAAGAACCCTCCAACGTGCTTGTGGTTAGGGATCCCTATCAAGATACGGACCTATGCCCAGATGATCTAATGGTGGAACTTATTGCTCGCCTTGAGGCATTAGAAACATGACAGGTGGTGATCCCACCTGATGGAAAACCATACCCGGCATGGGTGGATGATATGTCGGCACCTCCAGGTTTTGGGAATCCCACCTTCTCACCCTTTAATGGGATGGGGGACACTCCGTAGCACCTGGCCCATTTAACTCAAGGTGTGGCCCCATGTTAGAGACTCCAGCATAGTAGGAGGCTGCCAAGCTCCACTATTTTGTTCAGACATTGGAGGGGTCGGCGTTCGTCTGGTACAGCCAGCTCCCCGTCGGATCTGTAACCAGTTGGGAGGACCTTCGCAGGCAATTCCTCTACCAGTTCAGCTCCACCATGCAGAAAACAAGAATCGCAGACCTCTTCAAGTAAAAAAAAGGCTTGATGAGCGTGTCGCGGACTTTATCACCCGGTGGACAGAGCTCACGTAATCCCTCGGCATGCCACTGACTCGGGAGAAATTACTGACGATGTGTGTAGGGAATGTCAAGATGGAACTAGTTCCCTGTTTGATCTCCCAAAACTACCCTGGAGGATTCTGAGACTTCTCTGATAAGTCCTAGTGCCTGGTGGAAGCTCTGCAACATGCCATCTAGGCATGTCCGTTGCCACCCGCAATTCCCGCGAGAAGGGATATAAGATCTGAGCCAGCTTTGGTGGCCCAAATAGAGGCCCCCAGACAGCTGAAATTATTAATAGTGGAGCCACCTTTACAACCTCGCAGAGGCCCCCCACCACAGGCGCAGCCTCCAGCCCAGCCGCGTCCGCCTCAGAATCGGCAGGTGCCCCCACGTAATGCGCCACCACCGCCTAGGCAGGACAATCAGGCTCTTCCTCCTCGACAAGCTCCTTCAGCTCCTTGTCAGGGCCAGGCTCTAAGGTCCCCCTTTCTGGACATAAGAAATTGGAATTAATCATTCAATGAGAATCAGGTTCCTAGTTATTTCAGAAGTTCCTTGGAACAAGGGATTGTGCATTTTCCTGAGTGCAGAAGGCCAGAGGAGGTGAACTTCCCTGATCACCCTAACTACTACCCCTATCATTGGATACTGGTGCACTCCCTCAAGAATTTCTATGTGTTCAAAGACTGGCTTCAAGTCCAAGTCGATAAAAACATAGTTAGGCTGGGCCCAACCCCGGCACAAGTGGTGGGTGTCTTTGTAAGGCCAGATAGCGACAACGACGATGAAGGCGAGTGGAAGCAGGTTTCTTACCACAGGTCCCAAAAGTAGGATGAATGTATGGCTCACAAAATGGTTTCCCATGACCATGGTATCATTCATGAACACCTGAATTAGTTATAGCCTTCCAAAGCCACAGCCACCACTTCTGCATAATTATCTCAGTTGGCCTCTTCCCAGAAGAGCAAGCATCGGCGGCGCAAGGGAAAGCAACGTGCCCCGCCAATGACATCGATGTCCCACACTCTCGGTGACTTCATGCCCCCTGAGATGGGGACTCCTCCCAGAATCCACCCAGTAGTGGATGACTCTTCAAGTGATAGTTAAGGGTACACTTTGGTTAACATTGTGGAGTTGGTAAACCCCTAAATGACTCCCGACGACAGGGAGTGCCAAGAGGACCTCCCCAACGTCCCCATCCGACACCAACGTCGGTGGAGCCATGGCCATATGGGTAATCGAGGAACATTACTTGGAACTTCTAGCCAGGTCTTTCATGCCACTTAGACCAAACAGCATACCCAGCACAGATCTCAGCATGTTCAGCCTCTTTATTCGGTGTAGTTGGGCCCACCTCCACCGCCATTTATGCTACTGGATATGGAAGAGCCACCTCGACCATGTTGTGACCAGCCTCACCTTGATACAGGCCGATATCAGTTGTCTAACCCTCATCTGGAAGCTACTCTGTGGGCTTTGACTTGTGAGCAGTGAGACATTCCCACTACCAACCAGTCGTCAGCCCAGCCGGCAGGGCCCGCCATTCCTCCTGTCATAGTGCGGCCTCCTGAAAGTAGTAGTTCATTCATGGAGTGGAAATATGATGTCCTTAAGAACCTTTATACCATCTTAGAGAGTCTTTATATCCTCTCATCCCTTCTCCTATCATCATATATGTGAAAAGCACTCGCCGAGGCTTTAATAAGCCTCCTCCAGTTTGAGACGGAGGTAGTAGCGGAAGAATCCTTTCATGCTAAAGTAGTTGAGAATGATGAATTTCAGGCCATCATTTCATTCTCTGGAGAAGATTAAGGTTCTCCCGTACATGGTCAAATTCTTCCACTGTACATCACTGGCCAATTTAATTGCGTAGAGATCCACCGCTGTCTTGTTGATACCAGCTCCAGGATTAACCTTATCTCGACATGGACACTACGGAAGTTGGGATTATCCAAAGATGACCTGACTCACACCGATTTAAGAATCCAGGGATACGACAGGATAGAGTATACCCCGGTTGGTATGATCTATTTGAAGACCCAGTTCAGTAGCCAAGTTGCCTGCACCGAGTTTATGGTTGTCTCCCAGGACACTGCGTACAATGCATTGATGGGAAGACCATGGATCCACCTGCATGTGACGGTCCCCTTGTCGTATCACTAGTGCCTCATGTACTCCCTTAATGGTCGAGTAATCATACACCAAGGTGAATCATCTACTTTCACCTCCTGTGAATCACACTACCTAGATGTCGACTATTGAAAGAGAAAGGACAAGTAGATTCAGGCAAGTGAGGTTGAGCCAGCCATGGTCGAAACTGACCCCTGGGCAAGTCTGTATGACGCCTACATCTTCCCGATCCATCGATTGGAGGCCACGAACCCCCAACTTGGGGTAATGTTTTGTTGTCTCTGGTACAAGAGGGAATCATATTCCCATGTCTAATCAACGGCGAAAGATCACCTTGTACTCCTACACAAATCAGGCTCAGGTGATCCCAGAGCCTCCTACCCCCGTATGGTATCGGGATGTCCGCCCCATGGAAACAAAAGTACATCATACGTGTCTGTTTCGCCGGGCTGGGATTAACCAGCTCAGGCCGACGCACCACTAATACTTTGATATCATCAAGTGTGGCCCCTTGCGCCAAAGACTAGATTGGATCTGGTTAACATCCTTCATTGCTATGGTTTCGGCAGTACCGGAATCTCCTAATGCAGTGACCAATGCTGGTCAGGCTGGTACCAGCCTCCTGTCGGAATCTGCCGACCTCTAGGAAGCTTCTTCTACTGGGGATCCCTCCTTTGCAAGTGAAGAAGAGGATTTGGAGGACATCATCCAGCCTTTGAAGAAGGCGTCTCCACTATAGTCGATGAACTCGTACAGGTGAACCTTAGTAGCGAGGTAGACCTGAGACCCGCATTGATCAGTGTTTCCATGTCCCTCGAGGACCAGAAACGGTACATAGACTTCATGAATCAACATGATGATGTATTTTCCTAGAGCTATGACGAGATGTCAGGAATAGATCCTCAAGTAGTCATCTACCACCTCGGTATCCCTAAAAATCATCACGGGTTCAAGAAGCCTCCTAGAAAGATGCACCCTTCTCATAGTACCATGGTCGAGGCCGAAGTTGACAGGTTCATCAGAGCCAAATTCATCAAGGAGGTCCAGTGCCCCAAGTGTCTAGCCAAAATTATGCCAGTCAGGAAGAAGAATGAATAGATTAGAGTCTGCATCAACTTTCGGGATCTCAACCATCACTGTCTGAAGGATGATTTTCCCCTTCCTATGACGGAATTCCTAATTGATGCTACGGCTGGGTTCCAAGCCCTCTCCTTCATGGACAGTTACTCTAGATATAATCAGATCCGGATAGCCCCTGAGTACAAGGAGTGCACAGCTTTCAGGGCACCCTAAGGTACTTTCTATTACTGGGTTATGCCCTTCGGCTTAAAGAATGCAAGTGCCATCTATCAGCAGGCCATGCATCAGATATTAAAGACAATCCTCAGGACATTGGTGGAATGTTATGTGGATGATATAGTGGTCATACTCCCCAGCGCCAAGTCCATCTCAAGGACCTTTAGAAATTTTTCAGCTTCCTCTGTTCCCACCACCTGAAAATGGACCCATTGAAATGTGCCTTCAGGGTCACCTATGTGAAGTTCCTTAGCTTTGTTTTTGAATACCGGGGTATTGAGCTTGACCCCAAGAAGATCAAGGCCATCAGCCAGATGCCTCTCCCGAGCAATATCTGGGTTCTTTGAGGTTTCCAAGGCCACTTAGCCTACATACGCCAATTCATTGCGAATCTAGCCGGCAAGTGTAAGCCCTTTTCTCGTCTCCCTAATAAAGACACCGCTTACGACTGGGACTAAGAGTGTGAGGCCGCATTCGAGGAAATCAAGCGGTGTCTTCTCCAGCCTCTGGTCTTGATTCCACCTATCTCTAGAAAGCCATTGGTCCTTTATGTGACCTCCCTAGAATGATCTCTCGGTGCCCTTCTCACCCAGAAGAACACTGAGGGTACGGAGAAAAACCTCTAGTACCTTAGTTGTATTCTCATCGATACGGAGACCAGATACTCCCCCATCAAAAATATTTGCCTTATTCTGGTATTCGTAGTGTAGAAATTGTGACACTACTTGCAGCACCATGATGTACAACTAGTGTCATGGGTAGACCTGCTGAAGTACATTCCGAATCGCCCCATGTTGATAGGCCGTCTGGCATGATGGGCAGTAATCCTCCAGTAGTTTGACATCAATTTTGTCCCTCAGAAATCTATTAAGAGGAAAGCATTGGTATACTTCCTTGCTGCCCACCCATCTCTTTCTGACCAGTCCTTGGATCTTGATTTCCCCGATGAGGCAATCTTCTTGATGGACCAAGACATTCCATGCTAGAAGATTCACTTAAATGGTTCTTCCCGAAGCCCCATCAGTAGAAGGCTCAACAATACTAGGCTCAACATGGTGGGCTTGGGTATCATCTTTATTACCCCCAGTGCAATCCATTCCGCTGTACTCATTCCTATTGTCAGAAGGCTGCACCAATAATGAGGCAGAGTATCAGGCTCTCATAACTGTCCTCAAGTTGGTTCTCGAGGTCGATGTGCCCCATTTTCATGTGAAAGGGGATTACAAACTATTAATAAAGTAGATCAACGGTGACTACATCGTCAGAAAGAAAGAGCTTGTACCATTGTTGGAGCGCACTCTCCAGCTAATGGCCCAGTTCTCATATCATCCAGAGGTTACTCATATCCCTAGATCTCAGAACGGTCGAGCTGATGCCCTGGACAGCCTGGCTACATCACTTGCAGAACTTGAGCAGAATGATCTGATTATACACATGGCACATAGGAGATTCATTTCTCCTATCACCCCAGATGATGACGATGGCCTGCGGGTAAGCCATCTTACCACCGTCACCTCCACGTCAGGACCCCCAGGTCCTCCAGATGTAGTGGTTGAACTGAATCCCAACTAGAGAGCCCCCTTTGTCAAGTATCTCAAAAATGGTTACCTCCTGGCAGATCGGGCTGATCACGAGCAAATCCGACATCGTGCACTGCAGTTTACCCTCCAGAGTGGTCCCAGTATTGAGCAGATCCTTTACAAGTGCGGCTTCGATGGTGTTATCCTCTATTGCATCAAAGGATTCGAGATTTCATAAGTCATGTAGGAGGTTCATGTCAGTCTCTGTGGTGCCCACCAGACTAGGCTGAAGTTGTCCCATCAGATCCAGAGACTGGGGTACTTTTGGCCCTCCATGATCCATGATTGCATCGAGTTTTCCAAACGGTGTCATGCATGCCAAATTCATGCTAACTTCATGCATCGGCCACCAGAGCCTCTCCACTCCACCAAGTACTCTTGGCTATTTGTGGTGTGGGGACATAATTTCATGGGACCATATCTACCAGTGACACCTCTCCAATGTCGTTTCATCCTGATCACTAAGGATTTCTTTTCCAAGTGGGTAGAGGCAGTCCCACTCAAGGAGGTCAAGGCCCGTTCTATAATCAACTTCGTGAGCTCCAATATGATCTATCGGTTTGGAGTCCCTCACGTCATCCTCACCGATAATGGTACCAACTTTCAGGCGGCCATGTTAAAGAAGTTGTACGCCAATTACAACATCTATTCAAACCATACCTCCCGCTATCACGCGTAGCCAAATGGATAGATCGAGACGTTCAACAAAACCCTCTCTAACATTTTGCAGAAAATGGTTGGTCAGAATAAGAAGAGTTTTCCAGAAAATCTCCCCAATTCTCTCTAGGCTTACCAGGAAACGACTCATAATTCCACTTGCGTGACTCCATACTCCCAGGTGTACAGAGCTGAGGTCGTCCTGCCTATCAAGATTCAGTTTCCTTCATTACGCACAGTGGTCTATGAACAGCAGGCACCAGATAAAGTATCTGAAGTTCATGTAGAAGAATTGGAAGCACTTGATGAGAATAGGCTTCAAGACCTGCACAATCTGGAAAGGAATCAAAACAAGATAGCATGGGCTTTCAACAAAGAAGGTTCACCTCCTCTCCTTCTTGCAAGGAGACTTGGTATTGGCCCTCCGAACACCAATGATACCTGGCAGGAAACCACCTAAGTTGGGACCCAAATGGGAAGGACCTTACGTAGTCCAAAAGGTCTATTCCAATGGTGCATACTCCTTGGTAACCATGGATGGTGAGTGTATAAATCCTCCCACCAATGCCAAGTTTCTCAATAAATACTTTTATTGAGCCTGTGGGTCCTGCATGACATTAAACTGGATGGTCCTGCATGACCCTAAACTGCATTCTGATCCTGCACGACCTTAAACTATCGTTCGTGTGCGACCTTAAACCACCAGGTCTCACATGACCATAACTGTCGGTCATGCACGGCCTTAAACTGGATGTTCTTGCATAACCCTAAACTGCATGACGGTCCTGCAAGACCTTAAATGGTATGGTCTCACATTACTTTAAACTATGCATCATCCTACATGACATAAAACTGCATCTTAAGAACTACATGTGGCTTGATTCCCATCCTCATGGGATACGTAGGAACGGCCAGACATTTTGTCTATTGGCCCAGAATAAAACTCTAGAATCTCCCCTCGGGTCAAGACATTTGGTGTGGTACAGGGTCTTGCCTCAATTCACGTTGAGTTCATCATAATCCCTCCATGCGCCCAATTCCCCAGAGACTTTCTCCTTTTTCATTGTCATACATGACATTGAAATGCACGAGCACACTTATGCCTCACTCACGCTTTTTATTTGGGACTCCATCACCTTTCATGTCCAAAAGGACCCCCAAATGGCATGGATGATAGGCCCAAGGGCCCTCCTACCATCTCGGGCTAAAGTCCTTGAGGATTTTGAACAATAAATTGATACAAGTCCCGCATTGCGAATGTGGTCAACAGTGGACCCTCATTTTTTTCCTATTTCAGGTCACACGACATGGAAGATGTGTTTTGAACATGGTCAATAACTATCCTTTATCGTTTTCACCACCCCGTAGGTCCCAAGTATTGAGTGTAATGGTTCATTCTTCCCCACTTTCCATCAAGTCACGGTTTCCTTCAGGTGATGCCAGCTATCTGACCCTCACATAATGGGGAGAGCCAAGTCCTACTCCTTGTTTCCCATAACAAGAATTTCTCACGTGGGCTTAGGAGCTATGATGAGGCAACACGCACATGAGAGGTCATATGACAAAAGTTGATCGGGACGCCCAGTCTTATGTTCCCCAATCCTTTCGGCCCCTTGGCTCAATTTCTCATTTGTAATTATGTGGTGTGGTAGGGACTCACATCCTTATTCACATCGGGAAATATGGCCATGCTACACATATCCCTAGGAGACATCATTTCTCTATTTATGCTCCATCCACGAGCACAATCCCTTCCATGCTTCGCGGACCCCGTCATTTGGGTTTCTGTTCTTCTCTGTCCGGAGGGACCCTCGAATGGCATGGATGCTAGGCCCAAGGTTCCTCCTACCATTTCGATCCAACGTACTCTAGGGCTTTAAGCAACATATAGATACATGTCGAATGTTGAGAATGAGGATAGCGGTCGATGCCCAATTGTTTACCCCGACCTCTAGTCACGCAAGGATGGATGTTGCATTGTGAATCTGGTCAGCAGCTGTCCTCCATGGTCCGAGCTCTATGACCTTAAACTAAGATCACTATAATCCTCATTGTAATATGTTAAACTGCAATCTGGCCACAAAATTCTATTTGTGTCCTAGTCTCGGGCCCCTGGCCCTAGCCTCAGGCCCCCTGGACTTTTTGGGCCCCCGGCCCATGTTCCCATTTAAGGTTGTACGGTGTGGTATGGGATCATGTCCTCATTCATGTCGGTTTACTCGTCATGCTGTACACCTCCATTGTTTGGGGTATCTTACCCATTTTTTTATTTTCTTCATGATGGTAAACTGCACATTACCCTCTTCTAGAACTATGTCTGGCTTGATTCCCATCCTTATGGGATACATAGGACCACCCGAACAGCTAATATTTGGGTTCAGCTTCATCCCTTATAACCCTCCCTATCATCTTGGCCCCTTGGCCTACATTTTCCCAGAGGGAGGGGTTGTACGGTGTGGTATGGGATTATGTCTTCATTCACATAGGGTAACTCGCCGTGTCAAACACCCCCCTCATTGGGGTATCTTACCTCTATGTGCATCATTTCTAGAACTACGTGTGGCTTCATTCCCATCCTCAGGGGATATATAGGACCGCCCAAACATTTGATCTTTGGGTCCAGCCTCATCTTGGCCCTTTGTCCTGCATTCCCCCAGAGAGTGGAATATATGGTGTGGTATGAGATTATGTTCTCACTGACGTCGGGTTTTGTAACAACCACACCTTGTACCTTCTTCTCCTGAGAGTTATCCATTCCCTTGTTCCGTAATCATCATTTTCAAATCGGCCTCCCTCTATTTGGCCCCCCTGACCCTCTTCGGTGATTCACCAATGTTCCTGGGAGTACTCTATTTCAGCACCTAGAGTGTCGGATTCTACCCGGACATTCTTTCACCCATTTTTTCAGGTTTCGTGTTCCCCTTCATTAGTTCTTCCATCACCTTTCACACCTGAAAGGACCCCCGGATGGCAAGGATGCTCGGACCAAGGGTTATCCAACCATTACGAGACAACATTCTCGAGGGTTTTGAGCAATGAATTGATACAAGTCCCGCGTTCCGAATATGATCAGCGGTCGATGCTCGTTTATTGTTCTCACTTCAGGTCACACGATATGGATGATCTATTTAGAACATGGTAAATAGTTATCCTCCATCATCACGCCAACCCCATTAAGCCCAAAATATCGGTTACATGATTTACACCCTTGTCTACTTCATCATTTCCAGGTAGAATTTCAAAACTCTTGGTACTATTCCTCAGTACGCATTTGCACATTAGGAGGAGAAAGCCTCGATAAGGCAATCATTCAGGGATCCGTGCTGATTTCCCCTTTCCATGTATTCCATGTGTTGCTAATATCTTACTCGCCCTTGTTTCTTGCACCAAGGTTGACTCATGTAGGCTTAGGAATCAGATTAAGGTCTGCATTTTCTTAGAATATCCTACTTCTCCATGTTCCAAGTTCTAAGACCATAAACCAAGATCTTTTCGTATTTCCTCTTTATGAGGACTATGTACGGCTTGATTCCCATCCTCATGGGATACATAGGGGAACCCGAACATCTCTTCTTCGGTTCCAGCTTAATTGAGAGCTAGTATCTCCTATTTTCTACCCTCTTACCTCTTTTTAGCCCCTTAGCCTGAGGTTTCTTTCTCGGAATTTTGCACGGTGTGGTGTGGACCACATCCTCATTCACGTCGAGTATGCTTGGTTGCACCATGAACATTCCTAATTTAGCCTCGTCTCTACTACCTCTGTACTGCACGACGTTAAAATGCCTGGATGGTCCCACCACATGACCTAAAACTGTGACAGTATCGTCCTAGCCACACAATGAAAAACGGAACTACATTGTGGTGCCCTTGCTAAAGGGACATCATGTTTGGCATTGGTCAAACACCATATCATTCATCAATGCCTTCATTTGTCTTGATTCTTATTATGATGCTTGGATTCTCTATTCTAGGCTCATCGCCTCACAAAAAAAGACATATCCATTCACCTTAAAGGAAAAACAAGACCTATACAATGTCGCATCTTTTGGTGTGAGGGCCAGACCCACACGTCCCTTTTATCCCTGGAACTGGTACCTTACCGCTCCACCCCTTAGAACTACATTCATCTTGATTCCCATCCTCATGGGATACGTAGAGACACCCAGGCATTTTTCCATGGGTCCAGCCCAAGGAATCATAAGTCCTATTCTTCCTCGTTTTTGGCCCCTTGGCTTGAACCAATTTTGGGGGAACCATGTGACCATAGTCTTACCCGGAAAAAGTTTGGGATGCCCCATGGTAATGTTGGGAAGCAACAGTTTCCTCACCAGAGAAATCCTGCCTAAGAGTAGGAACGATCCATGATCAAATCGATGAGTCCACCTAACGTATTTCCACCAAAGTAATGTAATTACAAGAGTCTCATATTCTGTTCGAACAAACCTCCACTCCATATTCCATGACTTTCAGGCCCTTTATTCGGACCCTCGTCCTCTCACACATCTAAAGGAACCTCCTAACGATATGGATGCTCGGCCTATGGCTCACCTACTGTCCTGGGCCAACATTCCAGAAGGATAATCAATGACATCCTGAGTCAGGCCCTATGTTTTGAACATGGTCAGCAGTCGACCCTCGTTTTTCATCCCCATTTCAGGCTAACACAATATAGATGATGTGTTTCGAACACAGTCAACAGTTATCTTTTATTGTCATGTCATCCCCACAGTGTTCCGAATTTGGGGTATTGTAATTTGCACTTTCCATTCCCTTATGTTCGGATTGGATTCCGACGCCCTTGGTGTTACCCCACTTTTGCACTAGATCACATTGGTAACACAGCATGTCGACTATTCTGAATTCCTCATCCTCTGATCAGGCCTCTCCCTTCGCTTATCAGAAATCCAGATTGGTTTTTCAAGCCCCTGGATGCATGATGCTTGGTCTGCACTCCCACATTCAAATGGAATAATAAGGTAGTTGTCCCATGTTTCTCACATCGTGCCTGTCCCACCTGAGCTTAGGGATTTACCACTGGATGCTCCACGAATATCACTGGTGTGCAATAAACCAATACAAATAACAGAACTCTTGCATGCTACAAGAATCAAATAATCGAAGCATGAAAGTATGTTTGAAGGTTCGTAATCATTACAGTACACGAGGGTCAATTTCCCCCATGGATGGGTTAAACTCATCAAAAGAGCGTAGCAGCTCCACCACCCTCTGGCTGGTGGCATCCAGAATTTTCTACCACCTGTTCAGTTCCTGCTTCTCCTCTGCAGCAATGGGGCGCAATTCATCAGCTGCAATATGGGCCCGCTCCATGCTGGTCCGGATGACGATCATTTCATCATAGGCTCACTTTATTCCATCATCAGGCTCCACCAGCTGGGCTTTCAATCACAATATTAGCTCAGATTTCAAGTTGAGGGAGGATGAGTGCTCGTCCTCTTGACTCTACAGCCACCAGACCTCATCTTCAGCCTCCTGGAGCCTCTTGATGTTCACCGCTTTCCTCTGCTTCTAACCCACACTGAGGCCACGGTCATGCTCTCAGATCTTCTCCACCATAAGATCTCGGACGAGCATGTGAGGACATTGGGAATCCACTACCCTAGCACATAGTTCGCATAGTTGCGAGCAAAGTTTGTCCATCTCATCTAGCCATATTTCTTGGGGGTGTCATCAATGAAGCGCTTGATCCTCTTCCATGATCGGAAACAGACTATTTTTTTGTCCTCTTCATTAGAGGTCGTCTCATCCCAGTTAGCACGGTTGGAAGGCTCATATGTAGGGAATTACCCTAGGAACTCATCTGCCGGGTCCACATCCAGTGTTTGATCAGGCATGGTGGGACTTGGGCTGTCCGACTGATCCTTATCTTCAGGCCCCACCTGGATGATCTCAGGATCAGCCTCCTTGTTTGTCCCACTGGTGATCGGGAGTTCCATTGTTCGATCAATCTGGACCTCCACCTCCACAGTCATTGGAATTTCCCAAGGAAAGGCGCTGCCAGGGGTATCGAACGACCTCACCAAGGAAACCCACACCATTTGGAGGACTGTGCGTACCAAAAAGGGAGCATGCATGTCAGTCAACATGGTGGATGGATGACAGTAATTAACTTGGTAGAGGAGACTTACAGAGATCGAATTCTCAGTCTCGTTCTTAGGTCGATGCTATCGGGACCCCGAAGCGTGGCCCTCCATATATTTTTGGAAGGTCTGAAGATTCTGAATCCACTTTAGGTATTTCGGTCCTTCCAGACATGCTGATCTCCCCGGCAACAGGCATGGACTCCGAAGTTCCTGCACCTGTATTTCTTGAAGGTCAAGAACGATCTCTGTGCATAAGGCCCTCCTGCAATTCAGATGTTAGAAAGGGGTCCCAAATGACCTGAAATTGGGAACTGAAGAAGGGGATTGGAATCTTTACCTCAAGGGCCTCAGCGAACTCTTCAAGATAGGAGTCTTGATCCCTAACTTCACCCTCCTCCAACAGGCTCCATCTCCCGGCCTCGTCTCCCCAGGAGGATTCATCTGATTCTTCCGACAGAGGGAATCGTTCCCTTATGTCAGCAGCCGACAACTGCGGGGGAGTGGTGCAATCGAGCAACACCTTGACTCGATCTGTCAACGGATGTGGGGTACCCTAGGGGTGCACAAAGTCCTCCATATTTGTTAGGTATTTCTCTGCCTCCACCTGGGATACCGAAAAGCTGGCCCTGATAGGGCTTATCCCCAGCAAATCCATCCCGAAACGGTTCAGATGTTTCCAAATCTCTGATGGGTTGAGGAATTGCTGGTTAACTTCCCAGATGTCTCAAGCCTCCGAAAGTACAACATTCTCTAGAATATTAATGTGGCATAGATTGTTCCCATAATCCTGAGTGGATACTCTACGAAACTCTCTAGGTGGCCTCCCCTCAGGATAGCTCTACTCTTCTGGGACCATCGGGTCCCTTTCCACTCCGGCTTCTCCCTCAACTGATGCGGCCCCCACCGCTACAGCAGCCTCGCCACCGCGAGAATCCCTTACCACCTTCTGACCTCGGCCCTGAGGTTTGGTAGGCATGCTATCATCAACTCAAATGGTTGGTCGCTTCATCATTTCCCCCAGGTAGGCCGCCTCCCAACTCTGGGCATATTCGTTCACTAACCTGACGACAGCGGTCGGCGGAGGTAGCTGGTTCCGCATCTTCCCATCTTCCCGTGTGAACATGAGACACATCTTCCTCATCACACACAAGTGTTCCTCATAGTTCACCCCTAGATAGACCTATGGGGTTAGTCTCTTTATGCACCAGAATTGTCGAGCAAATCAGTACGGGGTTTATAGCTTGCTGAGAGGCTCATGATCCACTCTTGCCACCAAAACTCCACCTTAAAATTCAAAGAGATAGGCATGCTGCTCCTCCGTTCCTAGGAAATCATCAGTGAATACCCCCATCACCAATGGAAACGGGTGGAATTTGAACTCCTCCGCCTTCCACACTCGGTTTAAAACCGAAGGTGTGGTCAGCTTGGCTGGAAAGTTCCCGACAGCGTTCAAGATGGATGGGCGGAAGCTCGATTATGGAGAGGTAATGGGGTTTTGGTATTATTAAACCCCCCATGATGTGTGCCGTTATCCACCCATACGGGATGTGGAATGGCTTACATATTCTTTGTGTCCCCTTCCCCTCGCTGATATGTCACAGCATCTTATACATCTTGGCGAGTATTGGGATCCCGAGGTTGACCTGCCCTCATTTCGCCAACACAGACGCCATAATGAATGTTCTTGGTCACACTCCCATGTTGGTGTCCCTCAATGGTAGTATCCAACAACAGATGAGATCCACAATAAACACTGTCATCCTGACTATCAGTTGTTGTTCAGTGATGACACTAAATCCACACCTCTTCCACTGGATGTCCTCCAAAAGTCATTAGTATGCGTGCTCCTTACTCTGGGCCCCCTTCAGACAAGTCTGAGGCCTCACTAGAAACTATATTTTCTCCAGGAATTTCATGAACTTCTTGAACCACCGCCTGAAATAGACGTACCTCACTGCCTCCTTGTCCTCTCCCAGCACAAGATCCATCAAAAACATCGCCAGCAGCGGCATTTGCTTCGGTTCCTCCCACTCACTCATGACGGGGAGGAATTTTTCATACATAGCCCCCAGTATCGGGACCCCCGAGATCTGGTGGGAATCCCACAAGCTGATACCGACTTCCCTGTGGTTAAAATGGAATGTGTTGGTCCTCGATGACCACCTGCTCAACAGCTGCGGCATCAACTGCTTCGGCTGGTAGATCTGAAACTGGGAGGCCCAAGATGCTCCATACAGGCCCACTCTTCTCAGGTCCGCCCCAAACACCTCGCTCATGGTTCCTAACCAGTTGCCCCAGGCTCAATCATCTGTGAAGTTTCCGCCCTTGAGCAGGTACCACTCCTCAGACCACCCCTTCTCTGGGTTCCCCAGAGCTGCCTTAAATATCGTTCGATGAATGGGGGGAGACGTCTCCAGCTGTAACTCCTTCCCGTCAAAATTATTCAGGTGGTTGTATAAGCAGTTAGCAATGATGGGTGTGAAGTCCTCCCAGGCATGGTCGTCAGCCTCCTTGAACCATTGGCGTTGGCACAGCGTGCTCTTGAACCAGTAATCTGGTTCATCTTGACTTCCTTCTGGGATGAAGACGTCATCCCAAATCCAGAATCCATACAAAGGAAACCTATTTCATAATAGGTAGTTCCTCTGGGTCTCTGATAGCAGCTCCACCAAAGAACCATGGTCAGAGTGGCTCTAAATTAGCTCTCCTAAACCCAGACTGTTCACCATCTCGTCCCTTCAGGCAGCATCTGCAAGGATCCCCTGGGCAGCCTCTTGACGATCCGTTTAGTCTCTTAGGTTGGGGCATTTTTTGGGTCCTTCACGAAGCTCTTTCTCGGAGCGCGTTCGCAGAGTCTGTTCACAGAGCCCTGCCTCAGCCTCTGAACATAGAGTCGCGAAGAACATAGATGCAATTTTAAAGACTCACTATGCACCACAAAGTGGAAATCCTGATTCTCATGGGGAAATCGCGGAGTACGTGGAGCTTCGTGAACCAAGAGCGCTGAAATCAGAAATCGTGAAGGAGAGAAAGGACAAAAGAGAAGTCATCCCCTCTATTTATAGGCAATGACCCTCACAGCTTCAAAGCGTATCTCGACTGCGGTGAGCTTCGCAACGCGCCCAACCGACCTGTCACTTTCTTGCTCGATGATCCTCCTTCATGAGGAAGCTTCACGAACGGCCAAGGAATTTTGGGGATTGACCCACAGACTTTGACCCTTTATTTCTCCTTGCCTCTAAGTCTGAGGGGGGGGGGGAATTTGTTGACGCCAAAAAATTGAAGAGATAAGGATAATAAAAAATTCTATGAAGCTGCCTTGCAAAGTGCTTTCATGGAGCATAATATCCCCTTTGACGTTCACGAGCCCATCGTGAAGCAAGGTGGTGGGATGCTCTGCGAGGTGATTTGATGTTCACGAGCCCGCAATGAAGCAAGGAGGCAGGATGCTCCGTGAGGTGATTTGACATTCGTGAGCCCTCCGTAAAGCAAGGAGTCGGGATGCTCTGTGAGCCGATTTGACATTCGTGATCCCTCTGCAAAGCAATGAGGAAGGATCATCTGCGAGCCGATTAGAAGTTCGTGAGGCCGCTGCAAAGCAAGGAGGTGGGATGCCCCGCGATCCCCTTTGGCGTTCACGAGGCCACCATGGAGTAGAATCTAGCTTCGCGCCGAGCGAGCTCTGCTTTGTGGCGCCTCTTTTTTATAAATACCAGCCTCCCCCCAGGCCCAAAGCATGGATCATCTTACCTTTCACCTTCTCATCTCTCAAATCACGAAGCACTTTCTGCTCTACGGACTGTGAGCTGCTCCAGGTACTTTTTCTCTGCGAAGTGCCTCCCCTTTTCCTTTTTTTCATCCCCTCATTCGAGAGGGATGCCTTTTTCAAATCCCACGGGACTTCATCAAGAAAGAAGATCCTCACGGGGACTCGGGTAATCGCAAAGCGTTTATGCTTCGCAAAGAACATCACATTCACATTTGACTCAAATGTTAAGGCAGAGTCACTCTGCCTCGTGAAGCACATTGCTTCACATGACCTTTCTTCATGAGTCACCCATGCTTCGTAGGGCTCTGCTTCACGAATTCCCTTCCACTTCATGAAGAACCTATTGTATGCACCTATGCCCAATTCCTAGGCTAGTCCACTTCACATCGCGAAGCTCGCACCTTCACGAAGCCCTTCAATTGAATTGAGCACCAGAGATCTATGAATCCTCTACTCATAAACCCATTTTCTCTACAACTCCCTCTCTCATGTAACCTACTCGGTTCACACGAATTAACTTCAAAGTACCTTGGATGACACTTCCTGTTGCATTTCTTTGCCTCATGATTCTTTGAATAGGCATGCTAACAGCTATTTCTTCTTCGCATAGCCATGCTAACATGGACCCCCCAAGGGTTCGCTCCATAACACCCCCTATCCATGGCGTTGATTGTCCCTTCTCTTCACCAAGGTGCATAGGGTACCGGTTATGTAAGTCCTAGGGGTGCGGAGTGAACCCACCTCGTCCGAGCTGCAGGACATTAAACTGCCAAGCACCCTCATCCTCAATACATGACGTTAAACTGTGACCTCGCCTCGTGCCTCACACATGGGGAAAGGGAAACCACCCTGGTGTAAGCCCATATCTTTTCTTGTAGGAGGCAGCATCTCTTCCCCTCCTTTCTTTGGTTCCAAATCTCTCTCCCATTGAGCTTTGTCACCACTAGGCCTCCATCCTAGAGTAAGTCCCAACACTCGGGCTGTTAACCACACGTAAGCCCCTATTTCCTCTTTAGGCCACTAACTACGTGTAAGCGCCACTCCACTTCGCACGCACACACCTTTCGTGACGTGATCATCAGGTCTATGTCATCTCTTCTTTCTCACACCGAGCATGACTCATGTGGGATTAGAGAAAGCACCGACCATGACATCTCATTGGTCAGCCTATAGTGTAATCCCCACACCCATCCTGAACTATGTGGACTTTGATCCTTTCCAAGGCAAGGTACGTAGGAAGCCTCCATGAGGTTCAAGCCCACCACCCACCGATCGATCTAACCCCCTTCATGTCGGTTCACTACACCTGGGCAGCCTAGAGTGTAAGCCCCACACCCATCCTGAACTATGTGGAATTTGATCCTTTACAAGGCAAGGTACGTAAGAAGCCTCTATGAGGTTCAATCCCACCACCCATCGGTCGATCTGACCCCCTTCACATCGGTTCACCACACCTAGGGAGCCTAGAGTGTATGCCCCACACCCATCCTGAACTACATGGACTTTGATCCTTGCCAAGGAATGGTACGTAGAAAGCCTCCATGAGGTTTAATCCCACCACCCATTGGTCATTCCGACGACCTTCACGTCGGTTCCCACCACCTGAACTATGTGGTCTTTGATCCTTACCAAGGCAAGGTACGTAAGAAGCCTCCCTGAGGTTCAATCCCAACACCCCATTAGTTCCGACCACCTTCACATCGGTTCCCACCACCTAAACTACGTGGTCTTTGATCCTTTCCAAGGCAAGGTATGTAAGAAGCCTCTATGAGGTTCAATCCCAACACCCAGTCAATCTAACCACCTTCACGTCGGTTCTCATCCCACCTGAACTACATGGTCTTTGATCCTTGCCAAGGCAAGGTATGTAGGAATCCTCTCTGAGATTCAAGCCCACCATCTATCTGGGCCCCAGGTCCTCTCTCACATCGGTTCACCCCCATCCTTCATGACGTTAAACTATGGACCCCAATAAGTGGTAAGTAGTTGTGACCTAATCCAATGGTAATCCGTTGCGACCCCATCCAATGGTAAGCTGTTGAAACTTTCAATCGGTGGTAAGACATCGTAAAATGAACTACGTGGACATTGATTCCCTACCATAGGTATACATAGGAAGTCTCTTTGAGGCTCAAGCCCAAAATCATAGTAATTCTCATGGAATTTCTACCCCATTCACCATCCACTTCATTCAACCGCTCCATCATCCATCATGATTCTTACCCGAGCTGCCACATCCTGGTGGGATCATGCCACCCCATTCCCCATTCCACTTAACAGAAATCAGGAATCCAACCACACATTGACCCCAGCATCAGTGTTCCCTCAAGGGGTTGCACCCATCTGATCCACTCTAGTCAGTGTTCTGATCAGTCTGATCCATCTCCTCTAGACATTAAACTTGTGGCATACCCTATGTTAAACATGGGAAGTTGAGGAAAACCTCGGATACATTCCCATGTCATATCATTCCCCGTGTTCGATGTAGGATTCCTCGGGCTTCCGATCCCTCGATAAGCCCTATAATAAGGGACATAAGACAGAAGCGCAAGTGTCCCATTTCCCAGACACGCTAGTGATGCCCAACATGACTACTCCCCTGACTGAAGGTTACTGTCCTGACCGGACCCCTTGGAATGTCCTGACATAAGCATTTTAATTAACTAGTGTCCTTGAAGATATGGAACTAGGAAGTGTTTCACGAACAACATCTTAATTCTATAAGGGAGACCAAGACTAGGTGACCAGTTATGAGGAGGAGTCCACGGAAGGAAGAACTGACATCCCATCATCCTGTTTCGATCAAGGAGAAAACATCCCTAAACAAGGAACGGATGCCGCCCACCTTTGTAAAGTGGTAATGTGGGACAACAAATAGCACTGCCATCCTCCCCCAAACGAGACGAACGCGCGCACCCAGGAAAAAGCATCGAAAACATAATTATTCCATGATTATATAATAACATAATTATCCTAAATATACTAATATTTTTTTATTATAAGTTTTATACCTACACCTACACACACTTTCCTAAAATGTGTAACGAACTTACCATTCTTGTGTACGGCAGACTACCATCTTGCAAAATGATGTTGTTTGTTCTTCATTTACCACCTATAATGGTTGGGAATTATGATGGAAATACTGGTTTAAATTATATATATGATATGTATGATTTATTTATGCTTATTTAATTATTATATGAAACATAAATTCATTATTTTCTATTTGGGTAAATATGATAACTTTGTTTGTGGACGTGTGGGCTACCGCCTCCTCAAAGTGATTTGACTCATTCACACTTTACATGTGATGTTTTAAGGATAGGTTTAGTAAATTTATACAATATATATGAAATAATAATTCTAATTTAATGGTAATATATATATTATTTAATTAATTTAATTCATTTCTTTCAATGTGACAATAAAATGGAAACAACATTATTGTACGTGTTCGGTCTACCCTCTCCATGAATGGTGTATTCAATTTTATATTTATATATTTTATTGATTAGTATAAATATGTATATAATAAATATATATGATATTTTTATAATGTTGTAAATTTTCGAGAGAAGTAATTCATGATCTTTGTAAGAGGACCAATAATAAAAAGTAAAAACATATTCAAGAAACAAAGCAGATATTACCCTAAATATAACATTAACAAAGATTTGTTAATAAACCGGTAACATAAAGTAAAAAATAAAATAATATATGGTGTTAGATATAAGAATATGTATAACGACCCATACTTTACATACATTTTTATTACTTCAAAATTGAAGCATACTTATTACAACATATAACAAAACCATGAAAGAACCGTATAGGTATAGTGTCTTTAGAAACTGGGAAACATAAACAACTGGTTCATAAAGCGTCTACATTGTCTCCCATTTATTTCATCATATCTATAGTCCCTTTTGGCATATATTACTTAATAACCTTCTTCCTGACCTGGGGAAATAAAACATACAAAAGGGTGAGCTCAAATGCTCGGTAAGGGTAATCAAAAGAAATATCAATCACATCATATTCATAAGAACATAACATTTTGGAAATCTTAACCTGTAAAAGAGAGCATAATTTCATAACATGGGATAAATCATAGTAGTGAAATGGAATCCCAATAATCATAACTTAAAACATGAAACTTTGTGGCACACACACATAATCATAGAGAATCATTTCTTATTAGTCAAGACTCATTGCCAAGACTATCTTAGTGTACAAAGTCCATTTCTGAACCGAGTTCACTCCTCGTTTCAGTCCTATTTCACTGAACCGGTTTAACCTGCTATTCCATCCATGTCTATCTCATGAGATATAAAATATTTACCCAATGCATTAGAGGGAGATATAGGTCTCACCCATATCATAATGATACCATTCTTATGTGTTCCACAAAATCATAAATCATACATCATTGTATAACCCATGTAATAAAAATGGGATTCTTAAACATCGTGACATCATAAAACAATTCATATAAGATAAAGGAATTCATAAAAATAATTCGATCACAACATAATCAAATCAATGTAATAATAGGGATAGAAACATAACCCTATATTATCTTAGATGGAAAATAATTTTGATAAAAAAAACATGAACTCCATTCTTGAGGAAAATATCATTTCTACTTCAAAAACATTTTTCCTTTCTTAACATGTCATACAATTTTAAACTAAAAGAAGTTGATTAAAAATAAACATGAAAACTTGTAAAGAAAGCTTCTTTGAAATAATGTTTTAAAAATCCATTCATTCCATATAAGTTAAAAAAACATTCTTCTCGTACTTTTGTCAGAAAAGTCAAAAAGTACTTCGTACGAAAAACGAAAAAAGATTCCATTCATATCCTTTACTAAAAACTTACCGAAAGGTAAAACAGGATTTAAACTATTTTATAAGGATATAAATATTAAATATTGGGGAAACATGGATGTGGATGATAAAATACACCCCAGTAAATACCAAAGTATAAACAATCTCGGATAAAAATGAGATTGTGATATTTTCCCTTACCTTAGGTCCGATCTACTTCGTAAGTGTCCGAACCTCCTGTATAATGATTTAAATAATGTTATTTACTTATTCTAGAATCATGATTATTTTTATGATATCATATATGGTCATATTATTCGCTTCTTATTAGTAATATTTCATTACTACTTGTTATTCGGGTGTTTATCACTTTTTGTTCTTATGCGTGTTTTGTCGAATAAATTCTTATTTTTATTTTTATGTTATAGATACCTCATTTCCAGAATGGTATTAGTGTAATATATATCATATTCATTCATTCAATTCATTTATATAATCATTATGCAATGAAGATCATGTAGAACGAGTCGCATCACATCGTGGAGACGGTATTCCGTACGTACGCACGAGCGATGATATCGTTCCCATGATCATGGAATTATATTGGAGTGTATATATACTATTTCATAATCAATATCACTTTTCAATAATAATATAGAGTCATTATTTACACCATTATACCCATACAAGTAAGGTGGTGGTGGAAAATAGATTACACCACGGCGTGGAGACGGTATTCCGTACGTACGCTTGCGCGGTGATTTCATTTTCCGTAGGATGGATAAGAGGTGATATAGGGTTATTTAATATTTATAATAACATATCATTATATGAGGGATACTGATGTTATTACCTCATAATGAAACAACTAAATAACAGGGAGTAGAAGAAGAAATAAAGATGAAAGAATCGGTAACGGGCATTAACTATTCTTTAAAGTGCCTCTTTGAGACCTCCTCTTAGGGCACTAAAATTGGTCTTTGAAGAAGACTTGGACCTCTAGGATGTTTCTAGGTAAGTGGATAGGAGATATTGGTAGTTTTTGGCCGATCTTTAAGGCTCAAAGTGGTGTGAGGAAAAGAGGGAGGAGGTGCCCTTTTATAAGGGAGGAGAGGGGCACCTTTGGAATAACTAAAAATGTTATTTTATTATAAAGTCAAATTCGGTTTTTAATCACTCCAAATTGATATATTTCGAAGCTAAGGTGGGGATGGGTCTAAATCCTCTCATAAAATATAATTTATACAAGTTTAGGTATCAATTTTAACCTTATCATTTAGATTTAACATTAAGTTAGATAATTTAACTTTTACCGTGTCTTCTTGTTTTCTTACACTATAAGGTTAATAAACTTACTATATCAAGCCAAACGAACCCCAAGTTGTTTATTATTAATATATATAACCTTATCTAAGTCATTTGGCCTAACCTTAGATTTTTAGGAAAAAAATAACAATTAATAATATAGTATTTGTTTTAAAAACTATTTTATGTCAATTTTGACACTATTTGGTAATTGATTTTTGTGAAACTCATAACAGAATGAGTAGTTAGAAAACATTTAATTAAATCCATACTAACTTGTCATAGTAACATATAAAATTATTGTAATTCATAAAAAGTCTCAAATTACATTTATTTGGGTATTTATAACATCAGTTATGTCAATATTTCATTAATAAGATAATTACTGCATCATCATTGTATCATAAATAAATTAAATTATTTTAAGTTTAAAAATTACAAATAAAATACCATTATGTAGGAAATCATTTTATCTTCCTAATTAATATTTATAGTCGAATTTATCTTATGTATAACCCTATATTAAAAATGATTTCGTTATTAAACTTTGATTTTAACTATTTTAACCCTTCTTAAAATAAATTGATAATAAATGTCCTAATCTAATCCAAGTGGGACTAAAAGGTCATATTTTATTCCTAAGGTTGTTTTTGGTCGAATTAAAATTATCCAATAGAATTAGGACATGTGTTAGGGTAATAATAATAACACTTTTACCCTTAATTACTCTATTTACTTTTAACCGTGGTAAAAAAAAGTAAAAAGTTACTATTCACCAAAAATAATTTTCATCTCATTGAACCACATTTTAGTCCTTGATATTAACTGTGTCTCTCGGATTTTCTAAATTCTACTCACAAAAGCAGTAAAATTATGTTTTATGAAAAATTCAGTTTTTTTTAACTACCACTTAGTGGTTTCACTATTCATCAAAAAATGAAAGTTTCCAGAAAAATACCAAAAATTAGGCCCAACCTATATTTGATATTATGAATTCAAAAATGATGTCTATTTTACCAAATTAAAAACATATTAGTTACATTAAATAATTTAAAAATTAATTTCCGTCGTCAAAACAAATAGCGTGTTTTTAAGAGATAATAAATATCAAAAGATTGACACTTGTTTATGTCTGGTTTAAATGTAAAATTACATTCAATGAACAACATTGTATTAAATTGTAAAAATATATTCTAAATATACTTTAAAAACACTCAAATTAATAATTTATCACTATTAATTATTTCGATTAAAAAATTTGTTTTTAATTAAAATTTAATAATTTTCACTATTCATCAGAATATGAAAGTTATCCGAAAAGTACCAAAATTTCGCCCTAAGATAATTTTGATATTATGAATCCAAAAATTAAGTCCATTTTGAAAAATAAAATTTACAAAATTTCAAAAAGTGGTAATTACTATTCATAACGGCTAGTTTTAATAATATTTTAATAGCATGTCGTTGTTTAGTGAAACTCGGTATTGTGTACAACGTAAGCTATCGAGGAAGGTCGCGGTTGCGTGTAAAGAAAGTCAAGCTAGTGTTGTGTGTAATGAAATATTCCTTTGATGATTTATACGACATAAAAACAAAATATTTCTCATAAAAGTCTCGGGTGTTACATTCTACCCCCCTTAAAATGAATTTCGCCCTCGAAATTCATCACTTTGTAACAAAAAGATGAGGATACCTCTCCCTCATCATATCCTCAAGCTCCCATGTAGCTTCTTCTAATTGGTGGTTCCTCCATAAAACTTTCACCAAGCGAGTGGTCTTGTTCCGTAGGACTTTTTCACTACGATCTAGAATCTCTATCGGCTGTTCTTCATAAGAAAGATCTTTCTCCAGCGGTACAACTTTTGAGCTGAGTACATGTGAAGGATCAGGTATGTACTTTCTCAAGAGAGATACATGGAACACATCGTGAACTTGAGATAGATTTGGTGGAAGCGCCAATCGGTAAGCTACCTTTCCAACACGATCTAGTATTTTGAAAGGACCGATATATCTAGGGCTCAACTTCCCCTTCTTTCCAAATCTCATGACCCTCTTCCAGGGAGATATTCGTAAGAAAACTTTATCACCCACTTCAAACTCTAGGTCTTTTCTTTGGTTGTCGGCATAACTTTTATGTCGACTCTGAGCTGCTCTTATGTGTTGTTGAATAGATCGTACCTTTTCTGCCATCTCATCAACAAGATCAGTTCCTAATAGATTTCTTTCCCCAACTTCATCCCAACAAGTTGGAGTCCTGCATTTATTTCCATAGAGAGCTTCATAAGAAGCCATCTGAATACTGGAGTGAAAGCTATTATTATAAGAAAATTCCACCAAAGGTAGGTGTTGATCCCAACCACCTTTCAAATCCATAGAGCAAGCTCTCAACATATCTTCTATAGTTTGAATTGTTATCTCATACTGACCGTCTGTCTGAGGATGATAAGCAGTGATGAAACTCAACTCTATATCCAGAGTATGTTGAAGACTTCACCAGAACTTCGAGGTAAATCTCGGATCCTGATCAGATATAATAGAAATTGGTACTCCATGAAATCTTACCACTTCCTTTACATATATCCTGGCAAGCTGATCCAGAGAGAAATCCTCTCTAATATCAATGAAGTGTGCAGACTTTGTAAGATGATCAACTATGACCGAGATAGCATTATTTCCTTTGGATGTTTTAGGAAGTCCTGTGACAAAGTCCATAGTGATGTTTTCCCATTTCTATTCGGGTATGGGTAATGGTTGTAACATCCCCTTAGACTTCTGTCTCTCATCTTTAACTTGCTGACAAACCAAGAATAGAGATACATATTCAGCAACATCTCTTTTCATTCCATCCCACCAGAAGTACTCTTTCACGTCCATATACATCTTCGTTCTTCTAGGATGAATAGAGAATGAAGAACTATGAGCCTCATCCAGCAGCTCCTTCTTTAATTCTGGGATGGGAGGAACACAAACCCGATTCCTGAACTTTATTATCCCATCACAATCAAGGTTGAATTCAGGAATATTTCTCACCTTCTTTTTTAACTCTACATCTTCTTTCTGTGCCTCTTTAATCATCACATGTATAGATGGTTGAACATTCATTTGAGAAAGATACGATTTTCCCCTTCCATTAAAATTCCAAGATCCATCCTTTTTAAATCCATAAATATTGGATCTTTTGTGATCCTCATTATGGATAAGCTAGCATTGTCTTGTCGACTTAATGCATCTTCCACCTTGTCTGCTTTCACAGGGTGGTAATGAATTGAGCAGTCGTAATCCTTAATCAGTTCCAACCATCTTCTTTGGCGCATATTCAGCTCCTTTTGTGTAAAAATATACTTTAAACTTTTATGATCAGTAAAAATATCACACCTTTCTCCATAAAGATAATGCCTCCAAATCTTTAATGCAAATATTACCGCAGCTAACTCCAAATCATGTGTTGGGTAATTTTACTCATGGATTTTCAACTGTCGTGCGGCATAAGCTATCACCATATCATTTTTCATAAGAACACACCCCAATCCCTTCTTGGATGCATCACTATAGATCATAAACCTTTCTCCACTACAAGGCAGTGTGAGCACAGGTGCACTGGATAACCTTCTTTTCAACTCCTTGAAATTCTCTTCACATTCCTCCGTCCAAACAAACTTAACTCCTTTCCGAGTCAACCTGGTGAGTGGATTAGATAATCGTGAAAAATCTTTCACAAAACGTCGATAATATCCAGCCAAACCAAGAAAACTTTGGATCTCAGTTACTGTTGTTGGTCTCGACCATCTTTTGATAACCTCTGTTTTTGCTGGATCCACAGATATCCCCTCTTTTGAGATTATGTGACCCAAAAATGAAACTTTTTGAAGCCAAAATTTACACTTGGTAAATTTGTCATGAAGAGTATCCTTTCTCAGGGTCTTCAATATAATTCTCAAGTGATCTTCATGTTCTTCCTTTCTCTTTGAATAGACAAGAATATTGTCTATAAAGACTACCACAAATTGATCAAGATAGTCTCTAAAGACTCTATTCATTAGATCCATGAAGATAGTAGGGGAATTAGTAAGACCAAATGGAATCACTATAAATTCATAGTGTCCATAACTTGTACGGAAAGCCGTCTTTGGTATATCCTCCCTTTTGACCCTTAATTGATGATACTCTGAATGAAGATAAATCTTGGAAAAGTATTGAGCTCCGCGTAGTTGGTCAAATATGTCCTCAATGCGTGGGAGAGGATATTTTTTCTTGATAGTGATCTTGTTAAGTTCTTGATAATCAATGCAGAGTCTCATTGATCCATCTTTCTTCTTAACAAATAGAACAGGTGCTCCCTAAGGTGATGCACTAGGGCGTATGAATCCCTTATCAAGATTCTCTTGGAGTTGCTTCTTCAATTCCTGCAACTCAATTGGGGCCATTCTATAAGGTGTCTTTGAAATAGGCAAAGCACCTGGTACAAGTTCTATTGAAAACTCAACTTCACGATTTGGTGGAAGACCCGGCAATTCCTCCAGAAAGACATCATCACACTCCCGTGCAATGGGAAAATTCTTAATTGTGAGTTTCTCACCAACCATTTGAGATAAATAACCTTGATTCAGTGGAATCAAGACCCATAAGATGGTAGAAATTTCCACTGGAAGGTTATGTTCATCCTTGCATCGATAGACAATCATAGATTTATCTGGAATATGAAATGTGACTTTCCTTATTTGGAAATTGATATGAGATCCATATAAAGAAAGTCAATCCATGCCAAGAATCACATCAAATTACACTATAGGAAGGATCACAAGATTCGTAGGAAGCACTTTCCCACAAACTTCAATCGGGGAAGAATTATATACTTTTGATGCAACTGTTGTGCCATTAGGTGTTGTCACAGCTAACTCAACATCTAATTGTTGAGGTAATACGGTGATACCCTTAGAAAAATATTCAGAAATAAAAGAGTGGGTGTATCCAGAATCAAATAAAACATTTGTTACTTTAGAGTGGATGGTAAGTGTACCTTTCACCACATCGTTATCGTACTCCACATCGCTGATAGAAATTGCATGTGACTTTCCTTTGTCTTTAGCCTTAATATTTTGTTGATGTTGATCATCAACAACAACCCTTGGATTAGGGCATTTATTGGCATAATTCCCCATCTCCTTGTACTTAAAACATTTAAGTGTAGTAGGTTCATTCTGTGTTTCCCTTCCTTTGTTTGCATCATTAGACATCTTCTTCCCATAATTGCGGCATTCAAATGCCCGATGACCTTCCTTTCCACATTTGAAACATTTACTTGTCCCTTTAAGACAACTCCCTCCATGTTTCTTTCCACACATTGAGAATAAGGGAAATCTCGTCTTTTTTTCAGTGTGCTCTTTAGATTTTCCTTTGAATTCCATTTTTCTCTTCTTATAAAACCCATATGATTGATGGGTTACTCCAATCTCCATCTCAACTTTGAGATCACATCGAACGATTTCCTCGTATCTATTGAAGTCCCTTATGGCAAAGGCCCTTCTAAGACTTGGTTTTAAGCCACTACGGAATCGATCGATATTACTCTCAGATTGGATAATAATACCAGAAGTGTACCTTGAAAGTCTTGTAAAATTTGTTTCATAGGTACCAACATATTCATCGTCCTTTTTCTTCAGTTCAAGAAACTATTTCTCCATCTTTGTTCGGAGAATACGAGGTAAGTACTTATTGAAAAATAAGTTCTTGAACTCGTCCCATTCCATGGACTCAATTTCATCCCTTTGCCTCGTATTCTTAATAAGATTCCACCATTGATCAGCATCTCCTTCCAAACGATACACTTCTAGGATGAATTTATCATGTTCAGAACATTGAAGAACTAAAAATATCTTTTCAGTAGTACAAATCCATTGTTCAGTAACTAATGGATCAGTAGAACCGCTGAAAGAAGGTGGACGCTGCCTCATGAAGGATTCAACAAAATGTTGCTCCTTCCTTCGCACGTTTGGAAGTCCTGCATGATTCATAGCTTGAGAAAGTTTTGTTAGCATGGCTACAAGATTTTTCATTCCATCTCCCATAATGTTTGGTTGCTCATGGGTACAATCATTACATTGCCCGTTGCATTCCGCATTAACACGGTTCCTTCAGGTTCTAGCCATTGACTAAAACCAAGAAGAATAGTGTGAGCAACACTAATTATAATAGGAAAACCACATAATCAAGAATAAAATTTCACACTTAAGGTCTTATCCTAGGTTATTCATGGTCATTTCTAAAACACTAAGATTGTCTTCTATGCTTAGAATTATCCTTAGGGTTCTTACTAAGGATTTTACATCTTAGTTTCCAAAGGTTGACTATATATTTCCTCTGATGCCAACTATAACGACCCATACTTTACATATATTGTTATTAATTCAAAATTGAAGCATACTTATTACAACATATAACAAAACCATGAACGTACCGTATAGGTATAGTGTCTTTAGAAACTGGGAAACATAAACAATTGGTTCATAAAGTATCTACACTGTCTCCCATTTATTTCATATTATCTATTGTCCCTTTTGGCATATCTTACTTAATAACCTTCTTCCTGACCTGGGGATAGAAAACATACAAAAGGGTGAGCTCAAATTCTCAGTAAGTGTAAACAAAAGAAATATCAATCACATCATATTCATAAGAACATAACATTTTGGAAATCTTAACCTGCAAAAGAGAGCATAATTTCATAACATGGGATAAATCATAGTAGTGAAATGAAATCCCAATAATCATAACTTAAAACATGAAAATTTTTGGCATACACACATAATCATAGAGAATCATTTCGTATTAGTCAAGACTCATTACCAAGACTATCTTAGTGGAAAAATTCCATTTTTGAACCGAGTTCACTCCTCATTTCAGTCATGTTTCACTGAACCGGTTTAACCTGCCGTTCCAGCCATGTCTATCTCATTAGATATAAAATCTTTACCCAATGCATTGGAGGGAGATATAGGTCCCACCCAACTCATAATGATACCATTCTTATGTGTGCCACAAAATCATAAATCATACATCATTGCATAACCCATGTAATAAAAATGGGATTCTTAAACATCGTGACATCATAAAAAAATTCATATAAGATAAAGGAATTCATAAAACTAATTCCATCACAACATAATCAAATCAATTTAATAATAGGGATAGAAACAGAACCCTATATTATCTTAGATGGAAAATAATTTTGATAAAAAAAACATGAACTCCATTCTTGAGGAAAATATCCTTTCTACTTCAAAAACATTTTTCCTTTCTTAACATGTCATACAATTTTAAACTAAAAGAAGTTGATTAAAAATAAACATGAAAACTTGTAAAGGAAGATTCTTGGAAATAATGTTTTAAAAATCCATTCACGCCGTATAAGTTAAAAAACATTCTTCTCGTACTTTTTTCAGAAAAGTCAAAAAGTACTTCGTATGAAAAACGAAAAAAGATTCCTTTCATATCCTTTACTAAAAACTCACTGAAGGGTAAAATTGGATTTAAACTATTTTATAATGATATAAATATTAACATATTGAGGAAACATGGATGTGGATGATAAAATACACCCCAGTAAATACCAAAGTATAAACAATCTCGGATAAAAATGAGATTGTGATATTTTCCCTTACCTTAGGTCCGATTTGCTTCGTAAGTGTCCAAACCTCCTGTATAATGATTTAAATAATGTTATTGACTTATTAAAGAATCATACTTATTTTTATGATATCATATATGGTCATATTCTTAGCTTATTATTAGTAATATTTCATTACTACTTGTTATTTGGGTGTTTATTACTTTTTGTTCTTATGCGTGTTTTGTCGAATAAATTCTTATTTTTCTTTTTAGGTTATAGAAAACTCATTTAAAGAATGGTATTAGTGTAATATATATCATATTAATTCATTCAATTCATTTATATAATCATTATCCAATGAATATCATGTAGAACGAGTCGCATCACATCGTGGAGACGGTATTCCGTACGTACGCACGAGCGATGATATCGTTCCCATGATCATGGAATTGTATTGGAGTGTATATATACTATTTCAGAATCAATATCAATTTAAAATAATCATATATAGTCCTTATTTACACCATTATATCCATCCAAGTAAGGTGGTGGTGGAAAATAGATTACACCACGGCGTGGAGACGGTATTCCGTACGTACGCACGCGTGGTGATTTCGTTTTCCGTAGGATGGATAAGAGGTGAAATAGGGTTGTTTCATATTTATAATAACATATCAGTATATTATGGATACTGATGTTATTACCTCATAATTAAACAACTAAGTAAGAGCGAGTAGAAGAAGAAATAAAGATGAAAGAATCGATAACGGGCATTACCTCTTCTTTGAAGCGCCTCTTTGAGACCTCCTCTTAGGGCACTAAAATTGGTCTTTGAAGAAGACCAGGACCTCTACGATGTTTCTAGGTAAGTGGAGAGGATATATTTTCAGGGTTTTTCCGATCTTGAAGGCTCAAAGTGGTGTGAGGACGAGAGGGAGGAGGTGCCCTTTTATAAGGGAGGAGAGGGGCACTTTTGGAATAACTAAAAATATTATTTTATTATAAAGTCAAATTCGTTTTTTAATAGCTCCAAATTGATATATTTCGACGCTAAGGTGGGGATGGGTCTAAATCCTCTCATCCAAAATAATTTAGAAAAGTTTAGGTATCAATTTTAACCTTATCATTTAGATTTAACTTTAAGTTAGATAATTTAACTTTTACCGTGTCTTCTTGTTTTCTTACACTATAAGGTTAATAAACTTACTATTCAAGCCAAAAGAACCCCAAGTTATTTATTATTAATATATATAACCTTATCTAAGTCATTTGGCCGAACCTTATATTTTTAGGAATAAAATAACAATTAATAATATAGTATTTGTTTTAAAAACTATTTTATGTCAATTTTGACACTATTTGGTAATTGATTTTTGTGAAAATCATAACAGACTGATTAGTTCGAAAAAATTTAATTAAATCAATACTAACATGTCATATTAACATATAAAATTATTGTAATTCATTAAAAGTATCAAATTACATTTATTTGGGTATTTATAACATCAGTTATGTCAATATTTCATTAATAAGATAATTACTGCATCATCATTGTATCATAAATAAATTAAATTATTTTAATTCTAAAAATTACAAATAAAATACCATTATGTATGAAATATTTTTATATTCTTAATAAATATTTATAGTCGAATTTATCTTATGTATAACCCTATATTAAAAATGATTTCGTTATTAAACTTTGATTTTAACTATTTTAACCCTTCTTTAAATAAATTGATAATAAACGTCCTAATCTAATCCAAGTGGGCCTAAAAGGTCATATTTTATTCCTAAGGTTGTTTTTGGTCGAATTAAACTTATCCAGTAGAATTAATACATGTGTTAGGGTAATAATAATAACACTTTTACCCTTAATTACTCTATTTACTTTTAACCGTGGTAAAAAAAAGTAAAAAGTTACTATTCACCAAAAATTATTTTCATCTCATTGAACCACATTTTAGTCCTTGATATTAACTGTGTCTCTTGGATTTTCGAAATTCTACTCACAGAAGCGGTAAAATTAAGTTTTATGAAAAATTCAGTTTTTTTAACTATCACTTAGTGGTTTCACTATTCATCAAAAAATGAAAGTTTCTAGAAAAATACCAAAAATTAGGCCTAACCTATATTTGATATTATGAATTCAAAAATTATGTCTATTTTACCAAATTAAAAACATATCAGTTACATTAAATAATTTAAAAATTAATTCATGTCGTCAAAACAAATATCGTGTTTTTAAGAGATAATAACTATCAAAAGATTGACACTTGTTTATGTCTGGTTTAAATGTGAAATTACATCCAATGAACAATATTGTATTATATTGTAAAAATAAATTATAAATATACTTTAAAACCACTCAAATTAATAATTTATCACTATTAATTATTTCGATTAAAAAAGTTTTTTTTAATTAAAATTTAATAATTTTCACTATTCATCAGAATATGAAAGTTATCTGAAAAGTACCAAAATTTCACCCTAAGCTAATTTTGATATTCCGAATCCAAAAATGAAGTCCATTTTGAAAAATAAAATTTAAAAAATTTCAAAAAGTGGTTTTTACTATTCATAACAGCTAGTTTTAATAATATTTTAATAGCATATCGTTGTTTAGTGAAATTCGGTATTGCGTACGATGCAAGCTATCGAGGAAGGTCGCGGTTGCGTGTAAAGAAAGCCAAGCTAGTGTTGTGTGTAGTGAAATATTCCTTTGATGATTTATATAACATAAAAAAAATATTTCTCATAAAATTCTCGGGTGTTACAATATGGTTCGGTGTTATATTTACAAAAAAAATTTATATATTATAAAGGAGTATTGAACAAATATGAAGAAAGTCATGGCTTAAGGTAAGGGTTTTCTCATCTCACATTTATTTCTGTGAGATTTATGCCTTATTCACCACTCATTTATGTTATGTGGTGTGTATACTACCCATTGATATATACTATGATTATTATACTTAAATGAATGGGTATTTACATATCCATTTTATAATCTCTTTTTCATGGGTTTTATGGTTAAAAAGTTACCAAATCGGTAAAGTAATTTTGTCTCAATTTTCCTTCTTTGAGACACATGTCATGTTATACACTTATATTCTTCTATGAGGTTTATAAACTTAACTTTGATATGTAATATCATGAATATTATTATTTTCATGATGTTTTGATCTTCATGTAATGTTATTCCTTCATGAATATTATGATTCAAAGATACAAAATTGGTAACAGTTTATTGCTATAATCTCATCGTTTATTGGGATTGTTTATGATTATGCTCCTATTAATGAAGTCTTATGATCAATATCTCAATAAATGTCATGAATTTTATTCTATAATTATTAATAATGATATATTAAATTAATGGTATTGTCTTTTCATTCTTTATTACTTAAGAGGATTAATAAAATGTTTTTATGAAAATCCATCATTATTTCTCTCTTCGGTCGGAATTTTTTTTTATTCAGAAAACCATGTTCTATAAAAAAATTTTTAAAAATGTTTTACTATGATGTGTGAAATACATTTTTACCCATGTTTTACCTTTTTAATAAAAAAGAGTTTTAAAAGGAATCTCCTTATTGTTTTTTGGTAAATTCATTTTCCTAAACCTTTCACTGTGTAAAATTAATGTTTGGAATGTACGGATTTAGCCACTATCTAACCATAAATTCTTAAAAAGATTTTTTTGAATGTTTAAAAGGTTATTTTTAAATAAATTGTTTTCATTATATAAGGGAAATTTTTTGTTTTAAAGTGGTTTCCAATGAAAAAGGTTTTCAAGATATTTTATGATTTAAAAATCACTTTTAAAATTGGAAAATATATTTACTCAAGAAATATTTTAAATGGTTTTTAAAGTATTTATTTATAATTTTTCTAAGGTGGTTTTTAGGGAAAAGGATTTTGAAAATTTTTTATGTTTTAAAAAGGTGTTTTCAAAGAAAGGTTATTTTACTTATGAAATGATTCATGTGATCTTTCAAAATCCTTCCCCATCTAAGTTGACATCCTTTGATATAGTTTATTCTTTACTAGGGTATTATCAGAGGACATAATTATTATTTTTTCTTTGAATGGTTTATTTTTAAGAGGAAAAGTTGTTTATGAATCTTTTTTCTATTATATGGGTTACACCATGATAAAATGATTATTAAATACACTTCCTTTCACAGGTTATTATATGATTAAATGATTATGAAACCTGTCTATTTTTCAAAGGTTGTGATATAATTAAATGTTTAAAATAACCATTTCATTTTATGGGTTATGATATGTTTTTTATTAAATACATATCTTTTTTTGGGTTATGATATGATGAATGTTTAGTTATCTTGTGGCACATGCATGCATGATTTAATTATGTGATGGGTGGGACCTATATCTCCCTCTAAATTAGTGGGTCAATATTTATATCTCATTAGTATGATAGGGTTAGAATGAGGAGTGAACTTAGTTCTATATGATATGGTTGGAATGAGGAGTGAACTCGATTCGTTGTGAAATTGATAAAATGAGGAGTGAGATCGGTTTAGTAATACAGGGATGGAATGGGAAGTGAACCTAGTTCAATAATACAAGGCTGGAATGGGAAGTGCAGTTCAGTAATATAGGGTTGGAATGGGAAGTAAACATGATTCAATAATATAGGGTTGCAATGGGAAGTGAACCCGATTTAGTAATATATGGCTGGAATAGGGAGTGAACCCGGTTCAGTAAAGTAATTTGTCCACTAATATGGTCTTGGAAGTAAGGCTTGACAACTATGTAAATAATTTTATATGTATACCATAATTCCAAGTATTATTTCTATGTTATTCTTTTATGGCTTATTCTCTTAATTACATTATGGTTCTTTTCTTTTGAACTTCCAATCTTTGTGCCATGAATCTTGATTATGATATTAAATATGAAGGGTATGATCATATAATGATATGATAATGTTATCATACCCTTATGCTCATGATTATTATTATATATCTCCTTGTTTACCCTTACTAATAATTTAATCTCACCCTTTCATATGTTTTATTTCCCCATGTTATGAAGAATGGTTTTAAACAGGAGAACTAAAGGGGGATATCATTACTAGAGATGTTGAAAATCTTTCACCAAACTATAATAATGGGTTACAAGTTTCCAAAGACATTAAATTATTACATTTCATAAGAATTTTTTTTAATTTTCTGAATATTCATCCAAAATGATGTAATATCTATTTATGTTAAGTTTGGGTTGCTACAGTTTGTATCAAAGAGAATTTTTAGTCATCCTTTGGAAACTAGGATAAGAAAACTTTAGTAAGATCCCTAGTGATATTTCTAAGGAAATTTCGAGGGATGTCTCTAAGAATAATCCTAATGTGTCATAAATTTAAAAGAATGTGTCATGATTTAGTCATCCTATAAGTAATTTTTCATAATTATGTGGTTTTATACTACGATAAGTGTTTCTCACCCTATGATTTCTAGTTTTAGTCAATAGTGGGAACTAAAAGGAACTTGGTTAACATTGAATGTTTTATATAAAAAAAGTATGGGCATTATGAAAATATATTTCCTAAGTGTAAATCTCATAAAGAAAATCAGGAAGGTGTTACGGGTATTGGTTATACTGCTAAAGATAAAGGGACCAAAAACGACATCTAAAATGTATAGGATATTATAAAAATACTTTTTACATTAAACATAAGAAGCATGAGTAGATTGAGGTTGAGGAACCTTAATACACGATATATATTCCATATTCCATGAAAGGGTTATTAAGGAATAATATGATGAATCTTGAGTAATGGTTTAATAATAAAGATGGATTATTGAAGTGTATAAGTTTTGAAATTCAAAGATTTTGTTACACAAATCATGAAATATATAAATATTTTTCGTGTAATTTTTTCATTAAGTATTGAAAGGTATTTTTTTAATGGTGATGAAGAATTATAAAAGTGATTTAATGGAAAGGATATATTTTGATCAAGGGAAGGTAAACCTTAATATGTTCCTGATGCTGAGATAATGATATTTGGATAAAGATATGTAGATTATGAGTAAGTAAATTTGATGGTATTGATTACTTAAGAACTGCTAAGGGATTTTTCAACAAAGTTATTTATTCTTTCATGGATGGAGTTTATATATTTTTCTGATTTAAATAATATATCAAATAAACTTTGGAATAAGGAAACAAGCATGTTTTAATAAGGATTTATGGTAATTACTGTGTTTCTAGATAATACATGATGAAGGTGTTCACGTTTTTGTTTTTTTACAAATAAGAGATACTTTATGATATACATGGGATCAATTATAAAATACTTTTGAGAAATTTAGTGACCTTATTTCTAATATTTTGGACTTTCATCCTTCAAAAGGGTTTTATGGTTAACCAATTATGGAATGGTTTATGTTAAAATTCAGATGAGGTTTTAGAGATTAAAGTATTATCCCCCCATATGAGTATTTATGCATATTGGATAACTTGTTCTAACTTTTTTGTTATGATAATGATATATGGAATGACCAATCATAATATTTATGGAACTCATGATCTTTTTATGCTTTAGGAATGAAAAATTCCCCTTTATTTCTTAAAATAAGAGATGAAGTGGAAATTGATCAAGGTGAAACACAGGGTGAGGTTGTCCTGAAATCATTTAAGTATATATTCTCATGAAAATTATTCAACTTTAGGAAAAAGGGTCCTGAAATAAAAAAAATCATGTTATCGTCATTTTTTATGATATTAATGACCTTTTTTAAGCCTCTTTGGGTTATGGTTCTGTGATTGTTAACTTTCTCCAAACTATTTTCTCAATCACTCTCCATTAGAAATTAATAGTTATATTTCTCTTCCATAACCCTGTTTTCACTTGTCACCAATGTTCTCCAATGTGGAAACCTAGTTATGAGTTACTTTGGATAACAGTTATGTTTATAAAGTTCCCTTTTTAAAGCAAGTTTTAGTATTTGTTTTTATAATGTGGGTTTCTATGAAAATAAATTTCATGTATTAAACCATTGATAAATTAGATTAATTTAGAGTGATAAATTCATTTCAAGTGGAGTAGAATGTAATACCCCTATATTTTTGTGAAATGTTTTTCAAATTAATTTAATCTTTTGATATTTTTCATTTCATAAAACATTGAATATAGCTTGTGTTGTAGGAAATCACTATGTTTGGCTTACGTTTCATGAAAAACCATGTTATTATTGACCTATATGCAACAATTATATTATATTTTGGTGAATGAAACACTTTCTTGGGTTTTTGTTACACACAATGTTGAGTTTCTTTGATAGCTTTCATTACACGCAAGACTGAGATTTACCAAACTAAAATATATTAGTAATATTTTTATTAAAATATAAATATAGTTACCACCTAGTTGTTAGAATGAAATTTATTAATAATATTAAATAAATTATAAAAATATGATTTATTCATGTATATAAAATTAATACTTTGATTATGAATTAGTCAGAAATAAATGTAATAACTATTTGAAAATAAAGAAATTACTTTTATAAGAAAACTATTTTTCTATTTAATAAACACAATTGTATCTCAATAAATTAAAAAACATTAAGGATTTTTTTTGATAAAATTTATATATTATATATCCAATAAATATTTTTGGTACTTATACAATATAATTTATAGACATAAGATAAGAATAAATCCAATTATATGAATAAAAAGAGGTAATTTTACCACCCTTTAATAGAGAACCTATTTTAAATCTTATTTTTAACACTTTTATAATTTTTATTTAAAAAAACTTCATTTTCTGAATTATGAATATAAAAATTATCTTTGGGTGGATTTTTTTATTTTTTAGAGAATTCTCATATTTAGATGAATAGTGAAAATACTATATTTCAATTCAATACTACTTTTCATATAATTTATTTATATTGTTAAATTATATTTTAATTTGGTTTAAAAGTTTAAATATATCAATTCACATCAATTAATCAAAAAAATTTCATTAGAACCAATTTCATATTAAAATTCGATAAAAAAACATTTCAATATTTTAAAAATTGTTGCATAAAAACCACGCTGACATGACACATCTGTAGGATTAATTTTAAATTAATTTCTGCCACTTTTTTATTGTAATTTAGAAAAATGGATTCTATATTTTTAATCATAATAATTTATAATTTATAATAAGGTTAATTTAGTTTTTGACTAAAAATATTAGAGAAAGTAATTAAAATTAATTACTGTGATTAAGGTAAAAACAACATTACTTTGTGGTTAAACATTAATTTAAAGGGCCAAATAAGCTAGAAACATGTCCAAAATCCATTGGATATAAATATTTGTAACCATTACCATGTTTTATCTAAAATTTAAAATTATTGGAGTAACAGGTTGTAAGGGAGGCCTCTCAATAGTGTTTACCTTTTTATATTTATAATAATTTCACTCCTCCTCCACTATAAAAAGGCACTCACACCCCTCACTACCTCACACATATAAAGCCACTTTGGATCATCAAAAACCTACCCAAATAATCTCCAAACTTTCCTCATATCAAACTATAAGCCTAACTTTGGGAATAAATCCAACCAAGGTTTCTCTTTGGTGCAAACCAAATGGAGTTACACAAAAAAAAGAGGTAATGTTCTTAATTATGAATTTTTGTTTTATTTCATTCTCAATTAATTCAGTTAATATTATTCCATTATTATATAATAAAATAATTATACTAAATATAATGATATTTTTTTTATTCTAATGTTTCAACCTACACCTATAGACACTTCCATCAAATGGGTAATGAACTTATTATACATGTGTACGACAGACAACTGCATTGCAAAACGATGTTGTTCTTTTTTTCATTACCACCTCTCATAGTGAATAATTGTGATGTTAATACTATTTTTATATGATATTTATGATTAATTTATGCTTATTTTATTATTATATGTAACATACCTTCATGATTTCTATTTTTTTAGATACAATAACTTTGTTTGTGGATGTGTGAACTACCGCCTCCTCAAAGTGATGTGATTCATTTACACTATAAATGGAATGTATTAAGTATGAGTTTTGTAAAAATATATGATATATATGAAATAATAATTCTAAAAGAATGATAATATATATATATATATATTTGTTTGTGTGTGTGTGTGTGTTTGTGTGTTTGTGTGTCATTTACTTACTTTCTTTCAATACAATAATAGAACAGAAACAACATTCATGCGTATGTACGGCTTGTCATCTTCATGAACAGTGTATTCCATTTCATATTTATATATTTTATAGATTACTATAAATATTTATATAAGGAATAAATATTATATTTATATATTTATTTACATTATATAAATAATTAAAACATGATATATGTAAGAGTATCAAAAATAACAAGTCAAAACATATCCAAAAAACAAAAAAGATATTACCCGAAATGTAACATTAACATGGAATTATTAATAAAAGGGTAATATAAAGTCATAATACAATCATATGTGGTAATATATATAATAATATGGTTCTTTGGTATGTGTATAATAAACTTATATTTATTATATATGATTTTTTTAACTTGAATCAATAAAAGCAAGGCTTAAAGCAAGGATTTTATTATCTCACTTTTATTTCTGTGAGATTTTTGCCTTATTCACAACTTGTTTCTTTTTTGTGGTGTATATACTACCCATGAATATATTATATGGTTATTATACTTAAATTTATGGGTACTTAAATATACATTTTATGGTCTCTCTTTCATGGGGTTTAAGGTTTTAAAGTTACCAAATCGATAAAGTAATTTTGTCTCAATTTTACTTCTTTGAGACACATGTCATGTTATAAACCTATATTCTTATATAATGTGTATACACTGCCCTTTTAAATTTTATATCAGGAATGTTATTTTTTGATGATATTTTGAGATTCATGTAATTTTATTGTTTCATGGGGTTTATGATTCAAAGTTACCAAATGGTAACAGTTTATTTCTAAAATCTCATCATTTATTGGGATTGTTTAAGATTATGCTTCCATTGATGAAATATTATGATACATATCTCAAGAACTATCATACATTTTATTATTATCTAGTTATTCATGATATATTCAAGTAATGGTATTATGTTTCCACTCATTAGTACTTAAGATGATTAATAAACTATTTTTAGGAAAATCTTACTTTATTTCTCTCTTTAGTTAGAAATTTATTTTATTCACAAAAACATGTTTTATAAAAATGTTTTCAATAATGTTTTACTATGATGTGTAAAAGAAATTTTTACCCATGATTTACCTTTTTAATAAAAAAGTGTTTTAAAAATAATCTCCTTGTCCTTTTCTAATCAAGAAACTTTCCAAAACTTTTTTTGGTGAAAAAGGAATGTTTAATATGTACAGATTTACCTCCCATCATAACCATCAATTCCTTTAATATTATTTTTAAATCTTATAGGTTATTTTTAAAAAATATTTTTTTCCATAATACTATATAAATTCATTGTTTTAAATTTTCTATCAAATAAAAATGTTTTCAAGATGTTTTATGATTTAAAAATCATTTTTCAAAGTTAAAATGATATTTTCTCAAGAAATGTTTTAAATGATTTGTAAATGTTTAATTTATAATTTATTCAAAGTGGTTTTTATAGATAATTTTTTTGAAATTTTTTTATGTTTTAAAAATTCATTTTAAAAGAAATGTAATTTTTCTTAAGAAATGATTCATGTGATCTTTAAAAATCCTGCCCCATATAAGTTGACATCCTTTTATATAGTTTATTCTTTACTGAGGTATGATCAAAGACATCATTATTATTCTTTATTTGAACGGTTTGTGTTTAAGAGGACAAGTTTTTTATAAATCTCATTTCTCTACCATGGGTTACACTATGAAAAAAAAATTATTAAACCTACTTCCTTTTATGGGTTATTCTAAGATGAAATGATTATGGAAACTTTATCCTTTTTCAAAAGTTATGATATGATGAAATTTTTATAACACCCATTTCATTTAATGGGTTATGATATTATGTTTATGAAACCTGACTCTTTTTATGGGTCATGATATGATAAATGTTTTGTTATCTTGTGCCACACGCATGTATGATTTCATTATGTGAGGGGTGGGGCCAATATCTCACCCCAATTCATTGGGTAAATATTTATATCTCATGAGTATGATAGGACTAAAATTATTAGTGAAGTTGGTTCAGTATGATAGGTATAGAACAATGAATGGACTCAGTTTAGTATGATAGGGATAGAACGATGAGTGAACATGATTCAGTAATATAGGGCTATAATGAGAAGTGAACCTAGTTCAATAACATAAGGATGGAATGGGAAGTTAACTTGGTTCAGTAATACAGGGCTAGAATGGGAAGTGAACCCAGCTTAGTAATATAGGTCTGGAATGGGAAGTGAACCTAGTTTAGTAATACAAGGCTATAACGGGGAGTGAAATTAGTTCATTAAAGGACTTTTTACAGTAGGATGGTCATATAAGTGATCCTTGACTACTATGAAAATAATTTTATATGTCTTCAAATATTACATGTCTTATTCCTATATTATACTTTCATGGATTACGCTCTATATTACCTAATTATTCATGTCTTATAAATTTTCAGTCATTATTCCATGACTCTTGATTATGATCTTTGATATATGGGGTATGATCTTCTAATGATATGATCATGTTCTCATACCCTTATGCTCATGATTAGGCTTACATTTCTCCTTGTTTACCCTTACTGAGAATTTGATCTCACCCCTTTCTTATGTTTCCTTTCCCCAAGTTATGAAGAATGGTTTTAAGTAGGAGTACTAAAGGGGAATATCATTATATGAGATGTTTAAGATATTTCACCAAACTAGAAAAATGGGTTCCAAGTTTCTAAAGACACTAAACTATTATGGTCCTCGGGCATTTATTTTTATAATGTGCTGAATATTCATCTAAAATGATGTAATATCCATGTATTTTAATCCTGGTTCACTATATGACTAGTCGATAGTAGTCCAATTCCCTACCTGACATAGGGATATGAATCCTATACCTAAATTCATTGTTGGTATAGATCCCTTATCACTATGAACTAGAGGTAAAATTAATTATAAATGTTGAAGGTGTCACATCCTTCCATAAGCTCAACACTCAATTGGGTTCCTTATACATGGTGGGATTCTTATGGCCGACCACACTAGTGTCACGCCACAAAAATATTGGTGTGCATCATCTAATTAGCAATTACCCCACAAGAAACCTCAAAATGAAGTTTCCTGTCACTAGTCTAAATGTCTCTCTATCTTGATGTTTAATCATCCTGGATCACATTTCCAACCTCCCTCAGGTTTCACTCAGTGATGAGGACCTATTTAACTATCTATGAAATGGTGTTCAATCAATATACATTCACCTACAATCATATGGTGTACAAAATATCATATTTAAACTATCTCACAGTCATCAACTTGTCACCTGTAAGTGTTAGCTAAAAACCTTGAAGCTCAATTAAATGATCTGAGCACTCTATCATGGACATAGAAACCTTATTTGGGTGCATAAACTCTCTAGTGTGGTTCACTCTCAGCATCTATGAAAAGAAGTATTCATAGAAGACTGTCTAGAAGTCTACCCAGACCATACCCTTACGATAACCATCCTAAGAGATGACATCCCACCAATGCTTGGAAGATTCATAGAGCATATAGGTGACGATCTTGACCCTCTTCTCTGGTGGTGTCTCTAAATTCACAAAGATGGATTACATATCCTCTAACCATGAATCGGTAGCTTGAGGACCACCATCCTCTATGAAGATGGGAGGATACCGGTGCTGAAATTCTAAGGTCAACACTATCATAGTAGGGACAGGTCATGGAGCTCCCTGTATAGACTCTATAAAATGCATGAATATTTCTCAAAATTGGGCATCAGTACCAAGTAGAGAAAGATCATGACGTGCCTATGGTGGCACTAAATGAGGTAATACTTGTGGCTCAAGGCCCAGCACCTCTGGAGTCGGTTCATCGCCAACCTCCAAGTGCATGAATCGAGGAAGTAATGGTAGAATAGATCTATAATTTCCAAACACAAGCCTCATATAATATTTAAAAATTGATATGATAAATGATAATATAAAAGGTTAGGTATATAGAGTTATTATAAATGAGTCACACCTCTCTTACTTATCCTAAGGCCAGGTCTAGGTGGTATGAAAAGTCAAAAAAGTCAAAAGAAACACTACCTACTACCCCCTACTAAGTTCAGGTTAGGGTCAAGGTCTCATCTCACACAGTAGATGTTCTAGTATATAGAGTGTCAATTGTAAGGTATAGAGCAAAACCTCCTTCACTTTTCAATAGCATACTCATTTAGAGGTATCTAATTAATTTTTCAATTTTAAATTTATTTAATTTCAGGCATATTTATATGCATGTAGTTATCACATTCTAGTTATATTAATCCCCATTTCCAATTTATAAAGGCCCAAACTCTTTAAAAATTGAAATTGGTTGATTATGTAATTATGAAATGACCCTTACATCTAGTATCAGAATGTAAGAGGTCATGAAAAATTATTTGATTAATTAAAACACCATTCACAATTTATATAAGTATATTATTCATAAATTACCATTATATTTCATGTAATCAAATCAACTGACATTTCATATCATAGAACTAGTCGTTTATAGCTCAAATAAAGTATAATTGGTTAATTAGATGTCATATGGGAAAAACACTATATTGATTTATGAAAAAAAAAATTGTTCCAATTATTCTATCCCTAAAAGAAAATTTATCACATTTCTATATATAATAATCAATCCAATCACAATAATCATAGGAAATATAGACAATTCCTATAGTAATATAAATATGGAATGTCATAATTCATGAAATGTTAATCATTAAGTGCCTAATATGATGCATGAGATGATACCTCTTTCCCATACTAGGACAAGTAAGAAAGAATTATGTAATAATAATAACATCAACAATAATAATGTCACAAAATATGTGTGTTGCCCAAAGGTAAAATTAGTACAAGTGTAACAAGAACAAACCAATAACAAAAATAACCCATCCTGAGTAATTTGGGTTTCCCATGTACATGGGTAAGCTACTCTCAGGAATAGGCTCATTACTAAATTCTAACGCATTCCGAGAATATTATATAATACCCAAATAGTAATACATAATGAAAAGACCTCTAATACCACTTTGTACTATCCCAACCCAAAATCTACTAAGCAGTGCCTAGGTCGGTTGGCCACATAACCTCAAGTATGCCTCTGTGTATGCCAAAGGCTATCAAATTAAATTGAGGTCCTAGGGTGTGTCCATGGGGAGAATATTTACTCTTGGTTAGAGTGTGGGAAAGTGGTAAATATTAATGATAAGAAGTATAAATAGTAATGAATAACCAGCTGTGGGAGATAAACCATAGAAATAAATAAATATGCAGAAGCTAAAACAATAACATATGAAAAAAATGATGATCATGTCATGATTATATAAAAAAATTATATGGGGTATAAGGGTATAGGTATATAATAAATTCTAATAAAATGATAAAAGACCAAAATATGCCTCTACTAGCATCACGAGCATAGGCTCAGCCCTCTGCTCTTCTGATTCATCCTAATACTAAAAATCAAACATCATAAGTTTGATGCTTCCCTTTTTCTATAACTTCAGTCATGAAGTCTGTTCGGTTACTATAGGAGTCCCGAACAGGGTGTGATATATACTCAGTAGGCCACCACCAATGGTTTCTAGAACTATCCATTCTATGCATATAAAATGATCAATTTTTAGGTAATTCTAAGGGTAAAGTTATAAATAAATAAAACACATTAGTATAGGTTTCTCATGGGATACCCAATAGAAACTACCTTATTCATCCTAATATGGATATCTCTAAACCAAGTAAAACCTATGAATATATGGTATATAAGTGAATGTATAAATTTATAAATATAATTCTTCTTTGATACATGAATAGAAACATAACTAGTCCACTAGATAGTGAAGTATAAATAAGGACTGAACCCAATAATGTTATTTTTCTGAGTGGATTCATCCTTAACATAGAAAAATTAATTCTTAGTTCTTATTAAAAAGGATCCTAAGACCATATAAGGAAATATATTGAGATCAATTCCATGTATCACTCTAGGATAACTATAACAATCCATAACTTTAAGATCTCGTATAAGGGGATATATATGTGGAATGTAACAACCAGAGATTTTATGAGAATTATTCTTTTTAATTTCATTGGTGTCTTGTGTTGTACGCTACACCAAAATTATCTTGTGCTATATGCAACACCGTATTAGCTTGCTGTATATGAAACACTATTCTTGGCTCGTGTTACACACAATGTCAAGTTTGTTTTGTAGGAATTATTCTATGCAACATTAAGTATTGATTTTGTTTAATGTATAAATGAAATAAGTTTTTATTATGTTATAAGCAACACCAAATAGAGATTTCACTACACTCATCCCGGACTTGGCTTGCATTACATGCAATCGTGACCTTCCTCGATAGCGTGTGTAGTACGCAATACCAGGTTTCACTAAACAATGATATATTATTATAATATTATGAACTAGCCGTTATGAATATTATTAACTAAATTTTGAATTTTATAACATTAATATTCATCTTACACATTTTATTAAACATGGTATGTGAACAAAATAAATTTTTTGGGTAAAATAAGTATTTTTCAAAAAATGTAGTTTTGCCGCCTTTTGATGGCACACCCATTTTAAATCTAGTTTTTGACAGTTTTATAAGTTCAATTTGGAAAAATAAAATTCTTATTTGGAATTAGGATATAAAAATTTACTTTGGATAAATTTTTCATATTATTCAGATAACTTTCATATTTTAATGAATAGTAAAAACACGCTATATTTTAATTAAAAACAACTTTTTTCATCACAATAATTTATATTGTTAAATTATAATATTTAATGGTTTTAAAGTATAAATAGAATATATTATTACCATTTAATATAATTTATGTCACTAGAATTAATTTTACATTGAATTCATAGGTAAAAATATTTCAATCTTTGGCAATTTTTTAACTTTTAAAACTCATTTGCTTAACAACGAGATTAATTTTAAATTAATTATTGCAACTTCTGTGTTTTGAATTTTGAAAAATGGATTCCATATTTGGATTCAGTGGGTTGAAATTATGTTAATAGTTTACTTTTATTTTATTTTTTATTATGAATAGTATCTATAGTAATTTTAATTTACTACAGTTAAAGGAAAATCGGGTAATTAAGGGTTAAAATAAGATTGTATAATTACCCTAACACTTTCCAAAATTATATTGGATGAATAAAAGTCGACCCATATCACCTAATGGTTGGAATAGATTCATTTTATGGACATTTGACTCTGAAAATGATGTAATTAGTAATAAAACTAAAGAAAGTGACAATATGTCGCTCTCTTAAATCTTATAAGTGTAATAATTTAAATTTAGTGATAAACTTCATAAAACATCGAACATGAATAGTATCCAGAAATATAATAAAATTATATACATCATGTGAATTTATTTATAATTTTTAAGGATTAAATAGTTATCATTAATTATGACACAATTGTGATGTTGAAATTATTTTATCGATTGAAATATCAAATAAATGGTTTTAAAGATATTAAAATAAATATTATATGAACTATTTAATGTGATCCACGAATTTTATAGATAAATATTACATGTTATGAATCTATTAAATGATTTATCTCGAACATATCTTCTGTGTGGATTTTATTTAAATTCAAATAAAAGAATAGTGTCAAAATTGACACTATTGTTATTTTATAAAAATAACATAATATAAAATTGTTTAAAAATCACAAAAAATATATATAAATTATTAATTAAAATTTATATGGTCTAAAATGTCATAAATTATCCAATTATAGACAATTCATAACACATAAGTAATTATTTATAACAATTTAAAAATTAGAATCTTATTACCACAAATAAAATTAAATTAAATAAGGATAAATCAAGTTGATAAGGTTTAAAATAAATTTCCAACATGTCTAAATTTTATTGGTTGATGATATTACAACCCTATATCATCTAATATTCGAATATGAGTCATTTTTGTAGGTATTTAAGTGGGTTTTCATTTATTATAAATTAATATTTTTAAGGTTTCCAAAGGTGCCCCTCTCCTCCCTTATAAAAGGGAACTCCATCCCTCTTCTCTTCACACCCTTTTGAGCCTTGAAGCTCGGCCAAACCCTGACAATTCATCTTCTCAACCTATCTAGTTATATCATTGAGGTTCTGTTATTCTCAAAAGACCAACTCTAGTGCCCTAAGAAGAAGTTTAAAGGAGGTGCATCGAGGAAGAGGTAATATCTTCTACCGACTCTTTCAAGTTTCTTTCTTCTTCTACTTCCTCTTATTTAGTTGTTTCATTATAAAGTAATAACATCAGTATTAATTATATACTGATATGTTATTATAAATATTAAACAACCCTATTTCACCTTCTATCCATCCTATGGAAAACAAAATCACCACACGTGCGTACGTACAGAATACCGTCTCCATGCCGTGTTGTAATCAGTTTTTCCACCACCACCTTACTTGGATGGGTATAATGGTGTAAAGAATAACTATATATGATTATTATAACATCATACTGATTATAAGATATTATATCATCCACTACAATTCCATTTAATAAATATTGGAATGATATCATCGCTCGTGCAAACATACGGATTACCGTCTCCACGACGCGACAAGATTCATTTTCCATGTTAAAAATTCAAGAATGATTATAAAGTATATATAATAAGTAATCATGAAATATATGACATAATAATGCTACTGGATTTATATATATATATATATATATATATATATATATATATATTTCATCTAATTAATTCTATTCAATTCAATAAGGAAACAAAAACAGCGTTCATGCGTACGTACGGCCTACCGTCTCCATGAACGGTGTATTAATTTACATATATTGACCTGTTATATATATGTATATTCTGAATATATATTATATATAAATCATGTTTTATATTCTGGAATTAAGTAATCATGATATAATTAATCATATTAAAAATTTCATGTCAAAACACGGATGATAAATGAAACGATTTTACCCAAAATGCTGCTTTATCATGGAATTTACAAAAGAACGGGTAATATAAAGTCATAAGTGAACCATATATGATATCATAACAATTAATATGATAATTTAATAAGTAAATGACATTATTTAAATCATTATATAGGAGTTTCAGATACATACGAAGCATATCGGACATAAGGTAAGGGATAACTTTTCCAATCTCGTTTTTATCCGAGATTGTTTATTCGTAAGTATTTACTGTGGTTATATTTATCATCCATGTCCCTATTTTCTAAAAAATGTTTCATGTATGTTTAAATTACTTTTTACCTATTTTTTACTTTTACTACATGGTTTGTAAGGAATATTTCTTTTGTTTACCATACGAGGTACTTTTTGACTTTTCTGGAAAAAGTACAAGAAGAATGTTTTTTTAACATATACGACATGAACGGATTTTTATGGTTTCATAAAGCCTTATTTTCATGAATCTTACTCTATAAGATTTCATGACTATTTTCAAAAAAATCCTTTTCTTCTAAAATTGCATGTCATTTTGTGAAAAGAAAATAATTCTATAGAAGAAATGATATTTTCCTCAAGAATTCATTTCAAGTGTTTTGACAAAACTATTTTCCATCTAAGATGACATTATTTCATATGTGTATGTTTCAAGTATAATGTATCGATGATTTACATGGTTTCAATTCTATTATTATGAAATGATATCCATTTGTTTTATATGGATCATGTTATGATGGGATGATGTTTATGAAACCCATTTTATTCTTTGGGTTATTATGAATGATTTATGTTTATGTTGTAGCACACGTTAGAATGATTTCATTATGAGATGGGTGGGACCTATATCTCCCTCAAATTAATTGGGTAAATATTTATATCTCATGATATAGACATGGTTGGAATGGAAAGTTAATCTGGTTCGGTGATACAGGACTGGAACGAGGAGTGAACTCGGTTCAATCAGGGACTTTGTCCACTAAGATGGTCTTGGAAGCAATGCCTTGGATACTATGGAAATAATATCATGTGCTTAATATTTTTCCACAATTACATGTTTTATTACCATGCTATTTTATCATGAGTAATGTTTGTTTATGATCTATTCCTTACGTACTGCCATGTTTTATGTCATTGCTCAATATTTTGTTGTTTAAACATTATGTTCATGTTTTTTAAGTTCAAATGTATATGATTTGTTTTATTTTCTCCATGCTTACCCTTATTGATAATTTGAGCTCTTCCTTTATATGTTTTCTTTTCCCTGAGATTTAAAGAAAGGTTTTAGGTAAGAAAAAAATGGGAAGATCTTTATGGGAGATGTTGAAGATCTTTAACCACGATTAGAAGATTATATTCCGACTTTCCAAAGACACTAAACTATTATGGAACTTGTGTGTCTATTTTTGTTATGTATTAAGTATTTCACAAAAGTAATGTAATGTCCATGTACTTCAATCTTTGGGTCTCTACAGTTGGTATCAGAGGAAAGGTTTAGTTAACCTTTGGAAACTAGGATCCGAAAACTTTAGTGAGATCCCTAGAAGATATTTCTAAGGTATGTCTAGGGATGTCCCTAAGGTTACGTATAATTATAGGTTATAGTACTAGAATTATGGTAACGATGTTATAATTAAACCTAAGATGTTAGATATTTAAGGTACTCCCCATTTATTATGTTGTTTTCCCTAGCATGATTTTTTCCTCTCACACTATTCTTTTTGGGTTTTAGAAGATGGCTGGAACCCGAAATAACTGTGTTGATCAATGTAATGGACAATGAAATGATTGTCCTCCAGAAAACACCAATGTTATGGGAGATGGAGTGAAAAATATTATTGTTATACTTACATAAGATTTGAATCATTCTAGACTTCCAAATTAGCAGAGAATAGAACAATATTCTATTGAGTCCTTCATGAGGAAACGTCCACCTTCTTTCAGCGGGTCTTCTGATCCACTTGTTGCTGAATTTTGTAATATCAATATTTTGGTTTTCAATAATTATATGGTACCGGTAACCATGAAAAGTGATTGTAATATTTTTGGAAATATGATGATATGCGCATAATGAAGGGATAAATAGAAAATAATATGCTTGATAGTATTAATGATCTCATGACTTATATAAGGACAAGTGATATCATGGTTTGAGTATATAGAAATTTTGAGATTTTGGTATGTGGAAAGAGTAAAATTTTGACAGCATTCATTTTTTCACTTAATTTCAATGGGTATTCATTTTTTTCAAGAGAATACATGACTAAGGTATTCACATGTTTGGAGTGTGACCAACAACAAGAGATATCTTATGATATATGGGGGGAAAATGAAGGAATTCACATGCTCGGTGGATGAGATTTCTAGTAATCAGACAGGAGTATTTTCGATAAGCCTAAAGGTTGGAATGTACATCATATAGTATTGATTAAGGATATAAATTTTTTTTATTTATGAAATGTTATGATAGTATAGTTTTAGAAAAAGGAAAACCTGAAGGACGGGAGACAACCCGTCACGTCAGAAAAGGTTGCAGGAATCGAACCCACAACCGAAGTACGACAGGCCTTCATCGCCTACCACTGTCCTACAGGAAGTCCCTGGTTAGTAGAAACTAGTTTTATTTTATTAAGCGGTATGATTGATTAAGTATAAGTCCATTTTAGGAACCATATACGATTAATCTCACCATAGATAGACTTATGTATATAAATTTTTCTAAACTTATGTGTGAGATAGATGGAATGACCTATCATTCTATCGCATGATCTCCTAACACTTCATGGAAGACAAATTCAACTTCATTTCTTTAAGAGATGAAGTGGAAATTGTTCAAGGCACAAACAATAGTGAGATTGTACCAAAATATTTTAAGTTTTTCTTCTATTTAAAATTTTTCAACTTTAGGGAAATGATATTGAAAATCAAAAATGTTTTCCTACTTATCTTATATATGATTAATCAGATGGTACCTTAGATCATCACAAATTTATGGCATTGTGATTATTGGATTTTTCATAGCCATGTTCTATACCACTCTCTATCAGAACTTGATGGTTAGATTTCTCTTCCACATCAATATTTTCACATATGTTCTCATATGTGGAAACCCAGAGATGAGTTAATTTGGGTAACCATTATGTTTCATACTTCACTTTTTAAAATTAAGTTTTAGTAATCCTTTTTATGATGTGGGTTTCTATGAAAGAAACTTTCAAGTAGTAAACTATTTATAACCCCGACGAATTTTGAGGGCGAAATTCATTTTAAGGGGGGTAGAATTTAACAACCCGAGATTTTATGAGAATTATTCTTTTTAATTTAATTGATGTCTTGTGTTTTACGCTACACCAAAATTAGCTTGTGTTATACGCGACACCGTATTATCTTGCAGTATATGCAACACTATTCTTGGCTCGTGTTACACACAACTTCAAGTTCATTTTGTAGGAATTATTCTATGAAAAATTAAGTATAGATTTTGTTTAATGTATAAATGAAATAAGTTTTGATTATGTTATATGCAACACCAAAGAGAGCTTGCACTACACGCATCCCTAACTTTGCTTGCATTACATGCAATCGCGACCTTCCTCGATAGCGTGTGTAGTACGCAATACCAAGTTTCACTAAACAATGATATATTATTATAATATTATGAACTAGACGTTATGAATAGTATTAAATACATTTTGAATTTTATAACATTAATATTCATCTTACACATTTTCTAAAACATGGTATGTGAACAAAATAAATTTTTCGGGTAAAAGAATTATTTTTCAAAAAATGCAGTTTTACCGCCTTTTGATGGCGCACCCACTTTAAATATAATTTTTGACAGGTTTATAAGTTCAATTTGACAAAATAAAATTATTATTTGGAATCAAGATATAAAAATTTACTTTGGATAATTTTTTCATATTATTCTGATAACTTTCATATTTTAATGAATAGTAAAAATATGCTATATTTTAATTAAAAACAACTTTTTTAATCGCAATAATTTATATGGTTAAATTATAATATTGAATGGTTTTAAATTATAAATAGAATATATTTTTACCATTTAATATAATTTATGTCATTAGCATTAATTTAACATTGAATTCATAGGTAAAAACATTTCAATCTTTAGAAATGTTTTAACTTTTAAAACCCATTTTCTTAATAACAGGATTAATTTTAAATTAATTAATGAAACTTCTGTGTTTTTAGTTTTGAAAAATGGATTCCATATTTGGATTCAGTGGGTCCAAATTATGTTAATATGTTACTTTTTTTATGAATAGTAACTACATTAATTTTTATTTACTACAGTTAAAGATAAATCGGGTAATTAAGGATAAAAATAAGATTGTATAATTACACTAATACTTTCCAAAACTCTATTGGATGAATACAAGTCTATCCATATCACCTAAGGGTTGGAATAGATTCATTTCATGGACCTTTAACCCTTAAAATGATGTATTTATTATTAAAACTAAATAAAGTGACAATATGTCACTCTCTTAAATATTATAAGTGTAATAATTTTAATTTAGTGATAAACTTCATAAAACTTCGAACATGAATAGTCTCCAGAAATCTAATAAAATTATCTACATCATGAGAATTTATTTAGAATTTTTATGTATAAGTACCCATCCTTAAACATTTATTAGTATTGAATTAATTGAATAATTCACATTGAGGATCTTTTCAGGTTTAGAGTTTTAGAGAGTTAGGCCATAACTATTACATTTCAAAATATTACAAAGTAGACACTTCTACTAAGTTTCCATTTTTTTTACAAAACATGAACTCTTAAAAAAAGAGTCATGTCTTGTTCCATGTTTTAGACGGCATGACTTTTCCTTGATCCCATCCTTGACCCTATTCCACATTATGTCCTATGAAAAACTTTTCAAAAACTTGGGATGAGCATAAAAAGCTCAGTAAGGGATACACAAAGAAGGAAAACTTTTAGATTTTCAGAACAAAAAATAAACCATGAATACTTTATCATAAGTAATACTTTTAATTTTTTTGAAGAATTAAATAATCTTTACTATATAAAAGATCATTACTTACCCTTTTTTAACCAAAATATTACCATAAAACCCATACAAAGAACACATAACACATAAAGGTAACTTGAGACATAAACATACTTAATGGAATAACCATACGGTCGACTTCCACACATATCACTAAATGGAATAGCCATATGGCCAACTTCCATACCCAATGCATTGGAGGTTATAACGTAACCACCCGTCCTGGTATTCACAGCACCACCTGTCATTTGGTTTATCACGTAACCACCCATCAAATGTCCAAGTACCAACAAAAATTATAACACATACAACAAATATAAAAGAAAGAAAACATTTCCACATTTCAATCAAAATATATCACTTAAGTATACTGAAATAACAAATCCATTTTCGAAACCATTTTCAATACCAAAATACAAAAAAGAGTATATGGTATTTAATTTCTTTTAAAAACATTACGGCTTGTTGAGGAAGCCAAAGATCAAATAATAGTCGCGGCGGCGGAAAAGGTCGTTTTTACCACGTATGTTAAAAGAAAAATTCCTTTTTTTCTTTTAGTAAAATGATTTGTAGAAAAATATTCCCTTTCAAAAGTCAAGTGTATTTATACAGTGTATAAAAGAAAGTCCTGTATTAAAACAAAATATGCCTCAATGAAAGGAGATTGAGATGAAGTCCCTTACCTCGTGTCCGACTTGACTCGATCGTTCTTTAATATCCCAAATTATAAACTAGAGTTAATTTATACTTTCTTAAGAACCTTTTTCAAGTTAATTATTCATTTTATATCACTTATTACCATGTTATAAACATTATGTAATCATTTAAGTTAATAATGTTCTTTTTGTCGATATTTGGTACTTGAGTAAAAAAGGAACACCTTATATTTACAAGTTGTCCATGTGGTCAATAGTTCATTATATCCAGAATTAAATTCATAATTTAGATATCATATATATCATATATATATCCAGTATATACATGTATATATAATAGTACCTAACATTTGGAGGTAAGAAATGAAATGCACCGTTCATGGAGATGGTAAGCCGTACATATGCATGAACGCTACTTTCATTTCTATTTATTATTTTAAGTGAAATAAAACATAATGATACATAGTTATATTATAATTCCAGTATAATATCATATATAATATCATTAACTCTATCCTTTATACATCCCATATAAGGCATTAACGAATCACATCACTTTGAGCGGGTGGTAGTCCGCGCTTCCTCAAATGAGATTATCGTATTTACCCACTATGGAAACCATAAAGGTGTGAAATAAATGGTAAGTACAGAAGCATAAGAAATAATAAACATAATATATATCATATATAAATATAGTTCCATCATAATGGACACCATGATAGGTGGTAAGATGTAATTGAACAATCATTGTTTCGTGAGGCGCTAGTTTTTCATCCACGGAAACATTATGTTCTTCATCCATTAGATGGAGGTGTGTGTAAGTGTAGTTCTAATCCTTCTTATAAAAACATCCTAGTATATTGAGGATACTGGTGTTGTTAAAAAATAAAGGAAATAAAAAGATTTTAGGGGTTGGAGAAGTAAAATAAAAGAAAACAATTTAAGATAAACCGTTACCTTTAATTTGGGTAACTCCCTTTGGTTTGAACCAAATGACTTCTTGAAGTGCCTTCTGCCTAAGGTAAGGCTTTTAGTAGGAGGAGATGGATGTAGGGAGCCTAATTGGGAAGATTTTGGATGAGAAAAATGGCTTGAGAGGTGTGAGTAATTGCATAGAAGTGGTCTCCTTTTATAAGGGAGAGGAGGGGCTCTTTAGGAAAGTGTGAAACTACTATTTTATTATATAATGATATTCGGTTTCTAATGGTCCAAAAATCATTATAGTCGAAGATAAGATGAGTTATGGTCGAAATAAAATCATACAATCATAATTGGACATGTTTTGGATAATATTTTAATCATTATAATCTTATTTATTTAAATGATTTATTAATGAGGTAAATGCTGCATCATTATTATGTCATTAATAATTTAATTTATTCGATGTCAAAATTATAAAAAAGATACCATGATATAGGAAATATTTTTATATTTCCAAATAATATTTATAGTTGAAAATAGGACTTATATAACACCATATAAAAATTAATTACTAAACGATTTTTGTTTATGTCTATTTTGCCTTTAATTTAAATTGATTGATCTAAATTGTCATTTTCACTCCCAAGTGGATCAATGGGGTCCCAAAATCGACCCAAAGATGCCCATGGTCATTAATGACTCAACCAATAAGGTTTGAAAAAGTTTTAATATAATTTTGAATTATTATAATATTCTTTTTACCTTGAATTACCCTATTTACCTTTAACCGCGGTAATTAAATGTCAAAAGTTACTATTCACCAAAAATTATTTTCATCTTAAAGAACCAAATTTTACTTCTTGATAATAACCATGTATGTCGGATTTTTGAAATTCAATTCATAGAATTGGAAAATTTTCATTTAAATGAAAAAATCAGTTTTTTAACTACCACTAAGTGGTTTCACTATTCATAAAAAATTAAAGTTTTTCAGAAAAATACCAAAAATTCAGCCTAAGCATTATTTGATATTCAGAATTAAAAATTGATGTCTATTTTGCCAAATTCAAAACATATAAGTAGAATTAATTAATTTAAAAATTAATTCACGCTGTTAAAACAAATAGCGTGTTTTTAAGAAACAATAACTATCAAAAGATTGATACTTGTTTATGTCCAATTTCAAAGTGAAATTAATTCCAATGAACAAAATTAGATTAAATGGTTAAAATATATTTTAATTTCACTTTAAAACTGATTAAAAAGATATTCTAACCATATAAATAAATTATATTAAAAGGCACTTTTAAATTAAAATACAATATTTTTCACTATTCATTAAAAAATGAACTTTATCAGAAAAATACCAAAAATTTACAAAAAGTAAAATTTGATGCCCCCACTCTAAATAAGGATTTTATTTTCTCATATATAATGTATTAAAGTGACCAAAACTAGATTTAAAAAGGGTTCTTCATTAAAAGGTGATAAATCATCCTTTTAATGTAAATTATGCTTAAAATTAGATTCATTCACTTTTTAAGCCTCTAACTTTTATTTGATAAAAGTAAATATATTTAACAATCATGTATAATCATATTGTAGTTATTATTGTTCATTCCCGCCAATACAACGACTAGGTGTTAACTACCGTTTAAAATAATAATATTATATTATTAGTGTGCAACGTAAGATTCCAAAAAAACTCGTTATTGCATATCAGGTACGCTATAGAACATAACAACCCCTTTAAAGTAAAATTAATATTTAATTCAAAAATATTAATAAGTATGAAAATATATTATTCTTCATTTACCTGGGATGTTACATCTTTCCCCCCTTTTGAGAATTGCGTCCTCACAATTTTTATTCACTTATCAAAATAAGTGGGGGTATTTATCCCTCATAGCATTTTCAGATTCTCATGTTTCCTCTTCAACCATATGGGTTTCCCACAAAACCTTTACCTAGTGAATTACCTTATTCCGCAACACTTTCTCTCTACGGTCAAGAATCTGGACCGGTTGTTCTACATAAGAGATATTCTCTTCCAACTGAACTATCTCTGGGCTCAAAACATGAGATGGATCTGAGATATACTTTTTCAACATTGAAACATGAAAAACATTGGGTACCTGTGATACACTTGGAGGTAAATCCACTCTATATGCAACTGATCCAACTTTCTCCAGAATTTCATAAGGTCTAATGAACCTCGGACTCAACTTTCCCTTCTTATGAAAACGCATCACACTTTTCCAGGGAGAAACTTTGAGAAAGACATGATCACCTACCTCAAAGGAAATATGCCTCCGCCGGTTATCTACATAACTTTTATGTCTTCTCTGAGCTGTTCTCATGTGCTTCTGAATCAACTGAATTTTCTCTTCCATCTCTTCTACCAATTCTGGTCCCATCATCTTCCTTTCACCTAATTCATCCCAAAAAGATGGAGTTCGAAAACGCTTTCCATATAATGCCTCAAATGGATCCATCTGTATACTAGAATGAAAGCTATTATTATATGAAAATTCAACCAAAGAAAGGTGTCGGTCCCAACTTCCCTGATAATCCAGTGAACTAGCACGTAGCATATCCTCAGAGGTCTGAATTGTTTGTTCTGACTACCCATCTGATTGAGGATGAAAAGTTGTACTAAAATTTAATTCAGTACCCAATGACTTCTGAAGGCCTTTCCAAAAGTTAGAAGTAAACCTGGGATCATGATCAGATATAATAGAGAGGGGAACTCCATGAAACCTGACTATCTCATTAACATACAACCGAGAAAGTTGATCTAGAGACAAAGTATCTCTAATAGGAAGGAAATGAGAAGATTTATTCAATCGGTCAACTATAACCCAGATTTCATTATTACCTCGAGATGTCTTTGGTAATCCCACAACAAATTCCATGGATATATTTTTCCATTTCCACTCTGGCACCGGTAGAGGCTGAAGCATTCCTTTCGGTAACTGTCACTCTGCTTTAACCTGCTGACAAGTCAAACACTTCACAGTAAAATCAGCAATATCCCTTTTCATTCCATCCAATCAGTAATACTCTCGAAGATCTCTGTACATCTTAGTACTACTAAGATGAACTAAAAACGGAGAACTATGATCTTCACATAACAACTCATTCTTAAACTGTGAATCACAAGGCACACATAATCTCTTTCCAAATCTCAAAACACAATCATTATCAACATTAAAATCAGGAAACTTACCCTTGTAAACCAACTCTACCTTTTTCTGCAACTCACTTTCTTCTTTTTGTTCTTGCTTTATTCTATCTGATAGAGATGATCTCACTGTCACCTGAAACAAAATAGAAGAATTTCCTGAACCAACAACTTCTATGCCATAATTCATCAAATCAAAAACCAAAGGATCTCATTCCAAACGTAACATGGATAATGAGACATTAATTTTTCGACTCAAAACATCGGACACTTTATTTTATTTTCCTGGATGGTAATAGATCGTGTAATCATAATCCTTGATTAATTCCAACCATCGCCTCTATCTCATGTTCAATTCTTTCTGAGTGAATATATACTTCAAACTTTTGTGATCAGTATATATTTCAAACTTCACTCCATACAAATGATGCCTCCAAATTTTTAATGAAAAAACAACAACAGCTAATTCCAAATCATGTGTAGGGTAATTTAACTCATGTGGTTTCAACTGACGTGAAGCATAAGCAATTACCTGATCATTTTTTATTAGGACACAACCCAGTCCTTTCAAAGAAGCATCATTGTAGATAACAAACTCACTATTTCTGGAAGGCAGTTCCAAAACTGAAGCATTCACCAATCTTCTTTTCAATTCATGAAAACAATCATCACATTCTTTTGTCCATATTAACTTAACACTTTTTCTAGTTAACGTAGTCATTGGACTAGATAACCGTGCAAAATTTTCAACAAACCTCTGGTAATAACCTGCCAAACCAAGAAAACTACGAATCTCGATTATATTTTTGGGTCTTGGTCAATCTTCAACAACTTTAATTTTAGCCGGATCAACAGTTATACAATTTTTTGAAACAATCTGACCAAGGAATGAAATTTGTTGTAATCAAAACTCACACTTGCTGAATTTCCCATAAACTTTCTTTTATTTTAAGGTTTTCAAGACAAACCTTAAATGACTTTCATGTTCCTCCTTACTTTTTGAATAAACCAAAATATCATCAATGAACACAACCACAAACTTATCCAAGAACTCACGGAAAATTCTATTCATAAGATCCATGAATACAGTAGGTGCATTGGTTAACCCAAAAGGAATAACTACAAATTCATAATGGCCATATCTAGTACGAAATGTGGTCTTCGAAACATATTCTTCCTTTACTTTCAACTGATGGTACCCCGATCTCAAGTCAATCTTCGAAAATTTCTGAGCTCCCTGGATTTGATCAAACAAATCATCGATATGAGGCAAAGGATACTTGTTCTTAACAGTAATGTTATTCAATGATTTATAATCAATGCAAAGTCTCATTGAACTCTCTTTCTTTTTAACAAACAAGACAAGAGCACCCCATGGTGATGTGCTAGGTCGAATGAAACCTTTATCTAATAACTCCGTCAATTGCTTATTTAACTCTAAAAGTTCAATTTGAGCCATTCGATAAGGGGGTTTTGAAATTGGCTTAGCATCAGGAACTAAGTCAATAGTAAATTCAACTTCCCGATCAGGTATAATACCAGGAAACTCATCAGTAAAAACATCAAGGTACTCATTTACCACTGAAACATCCTTAATCTGAACAGTTCCTTTGTTTTCTACAATATGTTAAAGGTAACATTCATTTCCATCTTTTACCAGCTTTTCGACTTCTTGATATGTTATCAAAAGCAAGGGTTCATTTTTGTACACAAAATAAAAATAATTCTGAAAAGAAACCTCTTTATCTCTACAGTCAATCTTAGCATGATAAACAGAAATCCAATCCATGCCCAAAATAACATCAAACTCTACTAGAGGAAAAACAATAAGGTCTACAGGTAGATTCTTTCCACACACAAGGACAGGAATGTTCTTATGTTTTCTTTTTGTTTCTACATTTCCTCCAGGTGTTTTTACCATAAGTTCAGTATTCATATCATGAGATGGAATTCCCAATTTACTAGAAAAGTTCTCCGAAATGAAAGAGTGTGTAGACCATGAATCAAAAAACACATTGGCATAATCTGAACAAAAAAACAGTGTACCTGATACTACTTCAGTTGAGGGACCAACTTCTACTAAAGTAGTTGCAAAGGATTTCTCCACCCCTTTATGCTTGTATTCTGGCTGTTTCCCCTCAATTGAGTTCTTCTCTAGACACTCATTTGCATAATGACCCATTTCATTACACTTAAAACATCTTACCGATGGATTTTCATTGCCTTCTTGTTCATCTTCCTTACACTTACGAGCAATATGACCAGACTTACCACACCGGAAGCACTTTCCAGTCTTTGATAAACATTCTCCAGGATTCTTTTTAACACACTTCTCACAAGATGGATATTTAGTTTTCTTACCTCCAGGCTTCTTTGATGAATTCTTCCCCTTTGCCTTCCAACTGGACCTCTTATTCTGTTGTTTGTCAAAGAACACTTGTTCATCGGAAAACTCCATTTCCACATTCTCCGCACATCAAACAAGTTTTTCATAACTTTTGAACTCACGAGAGGATAATTCTCTTCGATATCGTCGATTCAGTTCAGAGTAAAATCGATTTATCTTACTATCAAGATCTCAGATGAAATTTGGTGCATACCTTGCCAGTCGAGTGAACTTTTCTTCATAAGCGGCCACTGAGTCATCCTCCTTCCTCAATTCCATGAATTGTTTTTCCATTCTAAGATGAACCACCTTAGGAAAATATTTCTCAAGAAACATACCTTTGAATTAATCCCAATCAAGAGCATCAATCTCCTCACTATCCCTGATATTTTTCACCATTGACCACCACTGATCAGCTTCACCTTCAAAACGGTAAACAAGAAGAATAACCTTTTGATGTTCTGAACAACCCATGACATCGAAAATCTTTTCCAGTGCTTTGATCCATCCTTCAGCTAGCACAGGGTCATATGATCCTCTGAATGATGGGGGATGTTGCCTCATGAAATGCTCAACTACTGACATGTTCTTCTATGGTTGATCTGGATGATATCATGCATGAATACCACCACCATTTATAGCCTTAGTCAACTGTGTCATCACTGCAACAAACTGTTCAGTTCTGATTCTGACCATCTCAGGTTGCTGATTTGGAAGGTTGTCTTCCTCCTAATGTCGTCCCAATATACCTGCCTTGTTTCCTCTATGGAAAAACATTCTGAACATAGAAATATCTTAGGCGAAGCAATATGGTAATCTAGAAATGCTATATGATTTCAATATAAACATAAATTACTTTATGGATATTACTTTAACAATACCCTAACACCTAAATTTATATAAACCGACCTCTGATACCAACTATAAGGAACCAGCCTTAAACATTTCTTAGTATTTAATTAATTGAATAATTCGCATTGAGTATCTTTTCAGGTTTAGAGTTTTAGAGAGTTAGGCCATAACTATTACATTTCAAAATATTACAAAGTAGACACTTCTACTCAGTTTCCATTTTTTTACAAAATATAAACTCTTAAAAAAAAGAGTCATGTCTAGTTCCATGTTTTAGACGGCATGACTTTTCCTTGAACCCATCCTTGACCCTATTCCACATTATTTCCTGTGAAAAAAATTTCAAAAACTTGGGATGAGCATAAAAATCTTAGTAAGGGATATACAAAGAAGGAAAACTGTTTGATTTTTAAAACAAAAAATAAACCATGAATACTTTATCATAAGTAATACTTTTCACCTTTTTTGAAGAAGTAAATAATCTTTACTATATAAAAGATCATTACTTACCCTTTTGTAACCAAAATATTACCATAAAACCCATATAAAGAACACATAACATATAAAGGTAACATGATACATAAACATACTTAATGGAATAACCATACGGTCGACTTCCACACATATCACTAAATGGAATAGCCATACAGCCGACTTCTATACCCAATGTATTGGAGGTTATAAGGTAACCACCCATCCTGGTATTCACGGAACCACCCGTTATTTGGTTTATCATGTAACCACCCATCAAATGTCCAAGTACCAACAACAATCATAACACATACGAAAAATATAAAGGAAAGAAAACATTTTCACATTTCAATCACAATATATCACCTAAGTATATTGACATAACAAATCCATTTTCAAAACCATTTTCAATAAAAAAATACATAAAAGATTATATGGTATTTAATTTCTTTTAAAAACATTACGACTTTTTGAGGAAGCCAAAGATCAAATAATACTTGCGGCGGCGGAAAAGGTCGTTTTTACCACATACGTTAAAAAAAATTCCTTTTTTTCATTTAGTAAAATGATTTGTAGAAAAATATTCCCTTTGAAAAGTCAAGGGTATTTATATAGTGTATAAAAGAAAGTCCTGTGTTAAAACAAAATACGCCTCAATGAAAGGAGATTGAGACGAAGTCCCTTACCTCGTGTCCGACTTGACTCGGTCGTTCTTTAATATCCTGAATAATAAACTAAAGATAATTTCTAATTGCTTAAGAACCTTTTTCAAGTTAATTATTCCTTTAATATCACTTATTACCATGTTATAAACATTATGTAATCATTTAAGTTAATAATGTTCTTTTTGTCGATATTTGGTACTTGAGTAAAAAATGAACACCTTATATTTACAGGTTATCCATGTGGTCAATAGTTTATTATATACAGAATTAAATTCATCATTTAGATATCATATATATCATATATATCCAGTATATACATGTATATATAATAGTACATAACATTCAGAGGTAAGAAATGAAATGCACTGTTCATGGAGACGGTAAGTCGTACGTACGCATGAACGCTACTTTCATTTCTATTTCTTATTTTAATTGAAATAAAACATAATGATTAATAGTTATATTATAATTCTAGTATAATATCATATATAATATCATTAACTACATCATTTATACATCCCACATAAGGCATTGACGAATCACATCACTTTGAGGGGGCGGTAGTCCGCGCTTCGTCAAATGAGATTATTGTATTTACCCACTATGGAAACCATAAAGGTGTGAAATAAATGGTAATTACAGAAACATAATGAAATCATAAACATAATATATATCATATATAAATATAGTTAAATCATAATTTCCATCATGAGAGGCGGTAATATGTAATTGAACAATCATCGTTTCGTGAGGCGTTAGTTTGTCATCCACGGAAACATTATGTTCTTCATCCATTAGATGGAGGTGTGTGTAAGTGTAGTTTGAATAATTATTATAAAAACATCCTAGTATATTTAGGATACTGTTTTTGTTACAAAATAAAGGAAATAAAAAGATTTTAGGGGTTGTAGAAGTAAAATAAAAGAAAACAATTTAAGAGAAACCGTTACCTTTAATTTGGGTAACTCCATTTGGTTTGAACCAAAGGACTTCTTGAAGTGTCTTCTGCCTAAGGTAAGGATTTTAGGAGGAGTAGAGGGGTGTAGGGAGCCTAATTGGGAAGCGTTTGGACGATCCAAATGTCTTTAGAGGTGTTAGTAATTGCATAGAAGTGGTCTCCTTTTATAAGGGAGAGGAGGGGCTCTTTAGGAAAGTGTGAAACTATTATTTTATTATATAATGATATTCGGTTTCTAATGCTCCAAGAATCATTATAGTCAAAGATAAGATGATTCATGGTAGAAATAAAATCATCAAATAAGAATTTGACATGTTTTGGATAATATTTTAATCATAATAATCTTATTTATTTAAATGATTTATTAATGAGGAAAATACTCCATCATTATTATGTCATTAATAATTTTATTTATTCGATGTCTAAAAATTATAAAAAAAATACCATGATATAGTAAATATTTTAATATTTTAAAATAATATTTATATTCTAAAATAGGACTTATATAACACCATATAAAAATTAATTACTAAACGATATTTGTTTATGTCTATTTTTCCTTTACTTTAAATTAATTGATCTAAATTGTCATTTTCACTCCCAAGTGGATAAATGGGATCCCAAAATAGACCCAAATATTCCCATGGTAGTTAATGACCCAAAAAATAATTTTTGGACAAGTGTTAAGATAATTTGGAATTATTATAATATTCTTTTTACCATGAATTACCTTATTTACCATTAACCGCGGTAATTAAAAGTCAAAAGTTACTTTTTGCCAAAAATTATTTTCATCTTAAAGAACCACATTTTACTTCTTTATAACAACCATGTATGTCTTATTTTTTAAATTCAATTCATATAAGTGGTAAAATTTCATTTAAATGAAAAATTCAGTTTTTTAACTACCACTAAGTGGTTTCACTATTCATCAAAAATTGAAGTTTTTCAGAAAAATACCAAAAATTTAGCCTAAGCATAATTTGATATTACGAATTCAAAATTAATGTCTATTTTTTCAAATTCAAAACATAGAAGTGGAATTAATTAATTTAAAAATTAAATCCCGCTGTTAAAAAATATAGCGTGTTTTTAAGAAACAATAACTATCAAAAGATTGATACTTGTTTTTGTCCAATTTCAAAGTGAAATTAATTCCAATGACCAACATTGGATTAAATGGTAAAAATATATTTTAATTTCACTTTAAAACCAATTAAAAAGATATTCTAACCATATAAATAAATTGTATTAAAAGGCACTTTTGAATTAAAATGAAATATTTTTCACTATTCATTAAAAAATGAACTTTATCAGAAAAATACCAAAAAATTACCCAAAGTAAAATTTGATGTCCCCATTGTAAAGAAGGATTTTATTAGCTCATATAGAATGTATTAAAGTGACCAAAACTATATTTAAAAAGGGTTCGCCATTAAAAGGTGATAAATCGGCCTTTTAATGTAAATTATGCTTAAAATTAGATTCATTCACTTTTTAAGCCTCTAACTTTTATTTGATAAATGTAAATATATTTAAAAATCATGTATAATCATATTGTAGTTAGTATTGTTCATTCCCGCCAATACAACGGCTAGGATTTAACTACCGTTTAAAATAATAATATTATATTATTAGTGTGCAACATAAGATTCCAAAGAAACACGTTGTTGCGTATCGGGTACGCTATCGAACATAGAAACCCCTTTAAAGTAAAATTAATATTTAATTCAAAAATATTAATAAGTATGAAAATATCTTATTCTTCATTTAACTGGGATGTTACATTAGGTATTAAATAATTATCATTAATTATGACACAATAGTGATGTTGAAATTATTTTATTGATTGAAATATCAAATAAATGGTTTTAAAGATATTAAAATAAACATTATATGAACTATTTAATGTGATCCACGAATTTTATAGAAAAATATGACATGTTATGAATCTATTAAATATTTTAGTTCGAACATATCTTCTGTGTGGATTTTATTTAAATTCAAATAAATTAATAGTGTCAAAATTGACACTATTGTTATTTTATAAAAATAATATAATATAAAATTTTTTAAAAATCACAAAAAAATTTAAAATTTATAAATTAAAATTTATATGGTCTAAAATTCCATAAATTATCCAATTATGGACAATTCACAACACATAAGTAATTATTTATAAGAATTTAAAAATTATAATCTTGTTACCACAAATAAAATTAAATTAAATAAGGAAAAATCAAGTTGATAAGGTTTAAAATAAATTTTAAACATGTCTAAATTTTATTGGTTGATGATATTACAACCCTATCTCATCTAATATTCTAATATGAGTCATTTTTTAGGGTTTTTAAGTGGGGTTTGATTTATTATAAATTAATATTTTTAAGGTTTCCAAAGGTGCCCCTCTCCTCCCTTATAAAAGGGCACCCCTTCCCTCTTCTCTTCACACCCTTTTGAGCCTTGAAACTCAGCCAAACCCTGTCAATTCCATTTCTTAACCTCTCTAGTTGTATCATAGAGGTTCTGGTCTTCTCAAAATACCAACTCTAGTGCCCTAAGAAGAAGTTTAAAGGAGGTGCGTCGAGGAAGAGGTAATATCTTCTACCGACTCTTTCAAGTTTCCTTCCTCTTATAATTCCTCTTATTTAGCTGTTTCATTATAAAGTAATAACATCATTATATATTATATATTTATATGTTATTATAAATATTAAACAACCCTATTTCTCCTTTTATCCATCCTACAGAAAACGAAATCACCGCACGTGCGTACGTAATGAATACCGTCTCCACGTCGTGGTGTAATCAGTTTTTCCAACACCACCTTACTTGGATGGGTATAATGGTGTAAAGAATAAATATATATGATTATTATAACATCATACTAATTCTATGATATTATATCATCCACTCCAATTCCATTCAATAAATATGGGAACGATATCATCGCTCGTGCGTACGTACGGATTACCGTCTCCACGACGCGATGAGATTCATTTTCCATGTTAACAATTCAAGAATGATTATAAAATATATATAATAAGTAATCATGAAATATATGAAATATTAATTCTACTAGATTTATGTATATATATATATGTATTTCATCTACTTAATTCCATTCAATTCAATAATGAAATGAAAACAGCGTTCATGCGTACGTACGGCCTACTGTCTCCATGAACGGTGTATTTCTTTCCTTTTATCTATCTATTATATATATGTATATTATGAATATATATTATATATAAATCATGTTTTATATTCTGTAATTAATTCATCATGATCTAAGTAATCATATTAATAATTACAAGTCAAAACACGGACGATAAATGAAACGATTTTACCCAAAACGCTGCTTTAACATGGAATTTTCAAAAGAATGGGTAATATAAAGTCATAAGTGAACCATATATGATATCATAACAATTAATATGATTCTGTAATAATTAAATGACATTATTTAAATCATTATACAGGAGTTTCGGATACATACAAAGCATATCGGACATAAGGTAAGGGATAACTTTTCCAATCTCGTTTTTATCTAAGATTGTTTATTTGTATGTATTTACTGGGGTTATATTTACCATCCATATCCATGTTTTCTAAAAATGGTTTCATGTATGTTTAAAGTCCTTTTTACCTATTTTTGACTTTTACTACATGGTATTTAAGGAATCTTTCTTTTGTTTACCATACCAAGTACTTTTTGACTTTTCCGACAAAAGTACAAGAAGAATGTTTTTTTAACTTATACGGCATGAACAGATTTTTACGGTTTCATAAAGCCTTATTTTCATGAAGCTTCCTCCGTAAGATTTCAAGACTATTTTCAACAAAATAATTTTCATTTAAAATTTCATGGAATTTTGTGAAAAGAAAATAATTCTGAAAAAAAAAGGATATTTTCTTCAAGAATTCTTTTCAAGTGTTTTGTCAAAACTATTTTCCATATATGATGACATTATTTTATATGTTTATGTTTCAAGTATAATGTATCTATTATTTACATGGTTTCACCTCTCTTATGATGAAATGATATCCATTTGTTTTATATGGATTATGTTATGATGGGATGATTCTTATGAAACCCATTTTATTCTTTGGGTTATTATGAAAGATTTATGTTTATGTTGTGGCACACGTAATAATGATTTCATTATGAGATGGGTGAGACCTATATCTCACTCCAAAGCATTGGGTAATGATTTATATCTCACAAGATAGAAATTGATCGAACGGAAAGTTAATCTGGTTCAGTGATACAGGACTGGAACGAGGAGTGAACTCGGTTTAGTAAGGGACTTTGTCCACTAAGATGGTCTTGGCATCAATGCCTTGGCTACTATTGAAATCATATCGTGTGATAAATGTTTTTCCACAATTACATGTTTTATTCCCATGCTATTTTATCATGATTAATGTTTCTTTATGATCTATGCCTTACGTACTACCATATTTTATGTCATTGCTCAAGATTTTGATGTTTAAACATTATGTTCATGTTTTTTAAGTTCAAATGTATATGATTTGTTTTATTTTCTCCATGCTTACCCTTATTGGGAATTTGAGATCACCCTTTATATGTTTTCTTTTCCCCAGGATTTAAAGAAAGGTTTTAGGTAAGAAAAAAAGGGGAAGATCTTTATGGGAGATGTTGAAGATCTTTCACCATGATTAGAATATTATATTCCGAGTTTCCAAAGACACTGAACTATTACGGTCCTTGTGTGTCTTCTTTTGTTATGTATTAAGTATTCAGAAAAAATAATTTAATGTCCATGTATGTCAAGCTTTGGGTCTCTAAATGGAACCCAAGTATCACTCCAGGCATCTTCTAAGTCATAACCCTCTAGGATCATCCCTGGTATCCAAATAGGGAACCAAGTATTTCTTGTGGCATGATATAGAACATTTCCAACCTATCACATCCAAGGTAATCTACTAGGGAACCAATGATAGCACATGGATATAGTAAATAATGCACTCTTCTTATGAGCATATTCAAGGTATTCTATAGAGAAACCAAGTGACGCTTCTGACGTATTAATATTTATTTAAATTTTCAAATTATAAAGAAAGAAATTCCATCCAAGTCATATTTGTGTTAGGACCCTTGTATTTACCTTGACTTGTCATGAGAATAAGTTTTTAACTAGCATTAAGACCATATAATTTAAGCAACAGATCATAACCATTACAAGGGAGAAACATACACCTCAATTGATGGTTTAATTTAACAAAAATCATTATCAATATCTATCCTTTTAGGGAGGAACATCATTAGGGGTGTCTTTTGTTATGGTGGTTAACATCTCATTACTTGTAAGGGTATCTTGGAGTATACTAAGCATGGCACATCAATTTATCTGATCAATTAAACATTTAGGATGTGTCTTTGGAAAGGTTCGGCATATGTCATAATGGCTCACCTTATAAAGCATCAAAACTTTTGGGGAAAATGATAAGACCACCTTCCTTAGGTTGGTAGATAACCCCTCATCCATTTCTGGCCTTTGATTTGAGCTAGAGTGGAAGAAATCATCTAAATGGAAAAAAACCTAAAAATAGTCATATGATCTCACACCAAAATAGCACATAAGATGGTGAAATAAATGATGTAAGGAAGGAAGAGGAGTCATAATCCTACCATTACCTATCCAAGGCAACCAGTGGTTACTGAAAAGAGTCTGAAAATATATATTTTCTTCAAATGATAAAGAGAGAGAAGCTTCATGTGGGAGGGGATACTATGAAAATCAAGGGAGTAAAATGAGGTTAAAAACAAAAAAAGGAAGAAGGACCAAAATCATCATTTTGACCAAATTTTAATGGTCTCATGGTTTGGCCACATTTTTGTCCAAACCTTGCGCCAACCATGGGCCATGAACTTCCCCAAGACACCCCTCACAAACTCTAGGCATATAGTTTCTCTAAGTGTGTGTAGCCCCTACAAAATCCCTTTATCTCTTTTTTGAGACAAGTCACATGGTCATGAATTCTGAATCACACAATTTAGTCAAATCATGCTACCCCCTACTGTACATTGAGAACCCTACATTGTTGAATCTCATGGTTATCACTAACTGTGCACTAACCATGATTCTCAATCTTTCTATTCAAAATATAGAGCTTTGTGCTCCGAACGAGCCCCAAAATCTCCAAAACCACTCCTCAACCTCTTGATCACATTACTAGCATAAAACAAGAGGTTTGGATATTATTTAAAGTAATTTTAATTATTTGAAAAGTTGGGACATTACACACACATGTGAAAAATTAATATCATCTAAATAGAGCCCCTGATAAAAAAAAATTCACTATGTTTATGTTTGAAATAAGGAGTTTTCCTTGGATAGGTATAACATTCATGTTCAATATTTGGACCTTGGACTGGTCTTTAATAGGTTTGAATTTAAAACATCAGTTAACATGACATATTATAATAAATATGTTGTTAGGACACCTCTATAGAGATCATTCATCTATAATGAAAATGAAACATAGATAATATTTAACCTTGTTATTTTTTATTGGGAGTATCTTTCTTCATGGAATCTTCACCTATGATCATGTAATGAAGTTGAGTTGTCAAAGGCTTAGTTCCAACTCCACAATATATGATAGTTTTATTTTCTTCATCACTATATATTTTGATCGAATAAAACCATGATCTTTATATTTTATTATTTTTCAATAATCATAAATATCATTATTATTATTCTAAACTTTTCATGTTCTAAATATTATGCTTTATTTTTTAAAATATATTTCTACTATTTTTTATTGTAATTAAAATTTCATTTTGGAATTAATTGTTAAGATCCCTTTGGGATATTTCTATGCTGAGAGTGGGGTGAATTAGTGTAGGATCCCTATTTACACTTTAAAAAATTTATCCCTTTTAATAACTTTTTCACTTATTTAGTAAATGGTTATCTTATCTTATTCAATTATAGTTATAATTCATGTACACAAAAACACTGAAACACAAAGAATGCTAGGATTTTTTAATGAGGTTCATCCTTAATGTGGATGGATACATCCTTAGTATCTGGTGGTTATTATCCCACAGACACACTTCTTCCATTTTATTATCAAAGAAAGAATGGGAAATGTGATTGCATTTTACCCATTTTCCTAGTACCTACCAGTTACAATGGAAGCTTTAACATTGAATCACAAGATTACAAGATATTGGTCTATCCCTTTTGAAGTGAGAAATAGTGTAGTTCATGTATTATTCAATAGAAAACAACAATTCTAATCATATTTCTCAAATTTTCAACAATTGTAGGTTCTATATTGAATAAATCAATCATTGGGTTGCCTCATATATGCAGAAATCAAGTAGGCTTCCTCTTCTTCTTCTTCTAAAGTCAAAATAATATGATCATTCGATATAGACTGGATATCTTAGAATACTCTCACCCAAAGAATAATCATAAAATATCAGCTCAATCAAAATTTCTTTCTTCTCCTTTTGATCTTTGAGAAACAATATTATATATTAATTTATAGTGTTAGATTCTCAATATTCAATAAATGAGATTTTTAATTGAACATGTATTAAGTATTCTTTCTTTTCCTTTTAATGAAACTATTAATTTGTACATCTATACAATAAAACTTAAAATTATTTCATTTGTAAATTAATTTCTAAATCATTGAGAAACCCCATAGCATATATCAAATTAGAATTATTATTATATTATGTGTTTTCAAAATTGTTCTTCATTATCTTCCCACTTTCTACCTAGTGTATTATATCCGACACTTTCATTAAATATTTAGGATATCACATGCATGTGATTATCAATCTCATGCATGTACTGTTTTTTATATATGAATGAATACTAGTTCTTTCCCTCTCCAGGTACACTATAACATATGTATTTTATCACCTTATTTTGTGCTACAGTATAAGAGAACTAGATATCCTTATTCCTTCTCATGGTGAAATATATACAAAAAAATATTCTTATTCATATGGTAAAACATGTGGATTATCTATTTGTTCTTCATGTAAATGTGATTTAATATGGAACATCATCCATTTAATATTTGGTTTCATTGAGTTTTTTCTTCTTCATGTAAGTCTCTACATGGGATTCCTTATTCTTCATGATAGTCATGGACTTTACATTTTTTTCTCATTTTCTTCATATAATAGATAATCATGGAACCTAACCCACATAGGTGGAAATATGTGGTATTCTTCACAAAATTAATAATGTGTATTCTCCATTTTCATAAAGAAAAATGAGATCTCTCAAATATTCAAACATTAGCACTTTTAATCCCTCATGCTTTCCTCAGTATTTATAGAAATATGATCACTACATTAAATCCATGTATTCACTAACATAAAATAAAAATTTCAAACCACATCAGATAAAATTGGAGAGTCAATTATTATTTTTAATATAATTGAAGTTTTGGGTATTTAAAACTTCATAATAATTATGTGATGCCAAAGATGTTTCCACCTCTTCTTATGAGATATCAACTTATTCCTATACAAAAACACCTCACACACATGAAATATAAATTATGTGACTCATATTTAACCCCCCCCCCCCCCCCCCCGTGCTTTCAGATGCATGAATATTTCACTATGAATTCATGTTTCATCTTGGAATAAGATTCATCTTTTGAGCAATTTCTTACATGAAAAACAGATATTGCATGTAATATATCTCATCATATTTATCTAAAGAATTCATTAATACTATCTTGGGTTTATCATCGTGTTCCATAGGTTGATCAATGTTCCTTACCACCTGAATAAATCATGATCAATAACCCTTGATAATCTGAGGAGAAAGGTGATGGTGTGGAGGATATAGGGGAATCAGGTCTAGGAAGATCGAATAGTATATCTTATTTCCATATCTTTTTAAATATGGGAATATTACCATGCATCACTGAGTCCAACATCAATATTTTTTGTGGATTAAATCTTATATATAAATATATTTATATCATTCAGTGGTCATTTATGAGTAATGGGGTCCACTCCTAGCTTCCATTGTCACTGACTTATGTAGAAATCCCTCCACTACCATGTAACCCCACACAACGACACCACTTCTCCTATACTTGTTGTTAGCACACTCTAACTACCTATATAGGTGCTCTCATATTCCACCATGGTTACCCAAGTATGGGATGTCTCCAATTTGGTAGAGATTTCTCCCATATATAGTTTTTTGGACCTCCTTGGGTGGCTAAGTTTGGTCCAATTTTTTTAATGAAGGCCAACTAAAAAACATATAATCATTCATAGTATATTATTATTCTTCAAATAACCTTCATTCAAAATATAAATATATTTTTCATATACTTAAAACATATTTAAATTCTTACTCTTCTAAAATACTAAAATAATTTTTCAAAAAACCTCATGTAATAATAGGGATATTTAATGGATTCTTCAAAACATTTCGTTATGAAAATAAATATTTTCATGTTCTTCACCTTTTTAAATATTTCAAACAATGTGTACTCTCGCAGTAAATTTAGAACATGTTATTATACTTTAAAAACCATTCTAAAATCATCATAATTTATATTTACTTCATTCAACAATAGTATTTTACCTATAAACTCCTCATGGATGAATCATTAAAAAAACACCAACTATTTTTTCCAAACATCCTTTGGAATTAAAATATAAACATTCATGCTTCTTGATAAAACATTGATCCCAGTAATATATAAACTTCCATGTTTCTTGATAAAACCATGATGCTCATAAAATCATTCACAATGAAATTTATGTAATTTCTTAGGAACTTCAATCATCACATATTAATCAAGATTAGGAACACCAAAACATACATAAAATATAGTATTCTTATTCAAAACATATTGACAGTAAGTTATTCATCACTTATTGATTTATTGAAAAAAAACAAAACAAAAAAAAAGGATAATTAATATATCCCTTTGTATTTTTTTCAATACTAGTATATAAAATGATATTTAAATATGTTCTCTTTATTTCTTGTGTAAGAACCCGGTTTTTTCTATAAAAGACTTTGGAAAATTCTTGATGTTATTCCAAAGTAGGGCGTTCATACGGCGTGCAATTTTGAGGCCTGTTGTGCCTGGAATTAATTATATAAAAATGTTAAGTGTTTTTATATTACGCACATGTGGTTAACTAAAGAAAATGTGATATCTCTTATACGGTTGATCAGATCAGAAATCCAAGACCACGGTTGGATTCGGAATGTAGTGTTTACCCTAAGCGCGACATAAAATGAGTTGGCGCGGGGCATTCGGACCCCTCGCTCATTGGCGGTGTGTTAAATAGATAATTAAATTATCAAATTATTCATTTAATATCTCAAACCTGAATAAATCCTAAACGGTAGCTCGGATTGGAAATATGAGGGCACGATTGCATTTGGAGTGTGTCATTTACCCTTGGCGGGGTGTAAAAGTTGCAGGCGTGGGCCTGCTGTGAAAGATATCACCTAGGGGAAAGACCGTCTTTTTGAATTAACAAATTAGTGATTTTTATCACTGATGATATTTTAGAATAACATTCAAAAAGATTCTCTGAATGGATATCTGAGACGTCTGTTGAGTTTGAAATTGGGTGTTTTTCCTAGGCGTGATATAAAATGAGCGGGCGTGGAGGTTTCAGAATCTGCGCCCGTTGAGAGAATTTCAGCGAATTTTTATAAATTTGCTTAAGTGTTGAGAGGAGAAAACCCATTTCTCTATCTCTCTCTCTATCTCTATCTCTACTGTTCTTCGGTGTTCTTCACCGTTCTTTGATGGATCGAGGAGCGATCTCCACCGGAGCCTTGGACGATTGGAGGAGGAGCGTCGTGGACGTGTCGCCAACGACGAACGAGCGATCCAAGGTGGGATTTATGCTAAATTTCCGCACCTTCATAAATTTATGGTGTTTCCTTCCATTTTTTCATTTTAAATTCTTAAATTTTAGAGTTTGGGGCATTGGCCGAACAAACACGGCCAACGCCTGAACCCCGTTTTATCTGTTGTTCTTGGGCGTTCTTCATCCAAATTTTCGGACGCGCCATATCTAGTCAGATCATTGATCGGGGGAAGGAGTTGCGAAGGCCTCACCCCGAGGATTCTGAAACCCCCTTAGGATTTGGAATCGGGCCACCAGAGCGGTGGCGGCGGCCGTTGGAAGCCCCGACTCCGGCAAGGGCGGTGGTTGGAGGTCAGGCGTCAGGCAGCGGGTGCGGCCGGAGGTGGGTTCAGACGAGTCGCCGGCGACGGGTGTCGCCGATGTGGCCGGGGTAGTTCCAGGAGGAGCCAAGGCGGTTCATCTGGGGTTTGAAGGTGTCGGCGATGAGGTCGGCCAGCGCGGATGGCGGAGAGGCATGCGGAGCAGGTGTTGGCTTGCGGCCAGTGCGCGGGGCTTCGAGCAGGACGTGGCCGAAGTGGGTGGTCGAGGCGTGTGGCGGTGCACGGGTGAGCAACGGTGTCCAGAGGAGAAGCCAAAGAGTTCGTTTCATGAGGAATCCCTGGTCCGTCATGGTCGAAGGGGAAGCCGGCGGAGGAGCGGAGAGCCCAGGCGGAGGCACCAAGGGCACCGGGTTGTCGCGGTCGGGAGGACCCCGAGGCGCTGACCTCAGGGTGTGCGGTGAAACAAGGACCTGCATACTGTGGGTCTTGCTGGCGCGACGTGGAGACCGGATTCGGCCGGTCAGCTGGGAAGAAAATCGGACCCAAGGTAGGTCCGGTGCGGCTGGAGTGGGCCATGAACAGCGGGCCGTGGCGGTTTGGACGGGGCCGGTCGGGGTGAACCGGCCCGATTGGCCCCCTTATATTCGGGGGGCCGTAACTTCCAAACAGCGCGTTCGTTTGATGTGCCGTCTACGGCGATGAGTTCGTATTGGCGAGGCGGACTGTTTGAAGTGGGTTCCGGGGTTTTTGGGTTACCTTCCCGAAGGCGGGTGACCTGAAACTCATTAATTTAATAATAATAAATTATTATTAAAGTTGCGACGGATGTGGCTCGCAAGTCGGACGTCCGTTTGATGCGCCGTCAGAGGCGCGGTGGTCCCAGAGCTGAGACGGTCCTTCCAAAGTTGGTTCGGAAACTTTGTGGGTTGGTTTCGTTGCTCGGTGGCATGAAACGCCAAATGTGAGTAATTAATTATTTATTTAATTAATTAATAGTTACGTCAGACCTAACTCATGTTTGGGATGTCCGATTGACGCGCCGTCAGCGGCAGTGTGACCCCAATCCTCGTACCGATTTTTTGAGATGCTTTCTAAAGCTTTCGGGTTGGAGACAAGGTGCAGGCCCCACAGGTCCTAGTTTGCACGCTTTATGGTGAAACACCACTTTTTCACACGACATCTGTTTAGGGTGTTTGAGTACATTTTTCTGGGTGTTTTTTCGAGGGGATTGCAACAGAGCAGTCCGTCCGCTTAAATTCGGGCCCGATGTGTGGGCCCCATAGGGCCCTGTTTGCGTATAACATGGGGAGTTGCGGCTTCTACATCCGGAGTACATTTTAGGTGCCATCAACAGCGTTGTGACCCTGGCATCAAGGTGAAATTGACCAGGGTGGTTTCAGGCGTTGAAGCCGGAGTTGAGGCGTGGGCCCCATGGGCCGCCTCTTAAGCTGTGTGCAGCATACTATGACTTTTTCATTAGGTTCCCATTTGGGGCGTATGAATAGTAGATTCAACGTTCTTTTCTGAGAGCATCGCGGTGGCATAGTTCACCCGACCTCTTTCGGGACCGGGGTGTGGGCCCCATGAGACGTCGTATGGGTGTAAAGTGGCATTGAGTAACTTTTTCATCGGGAGCCCGTTTCCAGCGAGTAAGTAGTCTATCTCACGTGTTTTTTCACGAGGATTACAATGGTGTAATATGTTCAGGTGAGTGGATCCTATTAAGTGATCTTATTAAATGTGGAAATATGAAAGGGTGTTGGTTGGAGGCTTCTTTGGACGTACTCCAAACCTACACACGGTAGCAGTGCTAGTGACACCCAGTGATGGCACGGGCGCTGAACCTCTATTATGTGAATTGTTCTAGAGTTGGGTGGTTGCATGATACCCACTCCATGTTCTGTTGGCCAGTTTGGTACCATACAGAAGGGATTTCCAGAGCAGTTCTGGGTTTACCCTCCAGCGGGGTTGGGTAGTGGGTTGCACATCGACTTCTTCGGGTTTACCCTCCAACGGGGCTGGGCAGTGGGTTACTTATTGACCTCTTAGGGTTTACCCTTCAGCAGAGACTGGGCAGTGGGTTACCCGACGACCTCTTAGGGTTTACCCTCCAGCAGAGATTGGGCAGTGGGTTACCCGGCGACCTCTTAGGGTTTACCCTCCAGCAGAGTCTGGGCAGTGGGTTACCCAACGACCTCTTAGGGTTTACCCTCCAGCAGAGACTGGGTAGTGGGTTACCCGGCGACCTCTTAGGGTTTATCCTCTAGAAGAGACTGGTCAGTGGGTTACCCGACAACCTCTTAGGGTTTACCCTCCAGGAGATATTGGGCAGTGGGTTAGCCGATGACCTCTTAGGGTTTACCCTCCAGCGGGGCTGGGTAGTGGGTTACCCGATGACCTCTTTCAGACTCAGTCATTTCTACTAGGCTAGTCTGTGGCTTTTCTCCGTGACTACCGGAGCGGGACCCTTGGTGGTACGGGTGTTGATGCTCCTTTCCATAACAGAGTCTAACAAATGAAAAGGGGAATACCTTAAGCACAAAGAAATTCATCCATTGAAGAAAAATCAAAAATTTACAAAGGCATGAAAAAGGATTTATTTAAACATAGGTCACGCAAGTTTTACTGTGGTCATGCAAGTATACTTGCGCACCATATATTGTTCATGCAGGTGACTTGCGTGCCCTATTTGATTTTTGCCCAAGGTCTTCAATGGCCTATAAATACCCCTTGTGGGACCCCCATTTCAGGGACAAAAAATCCAAAAGTCATATTTAAGCTCTCAGTGCCCTAGTCTCTACTTGAAGTCTTCCGAACACTTCTAAGGTAATTTCTTACCTAGAATGGAAGATCTAAATATGGGGAACAAGGCTTAAGTGTTGGAATTCATCAACAATTGTGCGCCTAAGTGTATATACCTTAAGGGAAAATGGTCACACTTGCGCTTTGCCTTCTCCCTTCAACAAAACTTGCACGCCACCCTTTTGGAAGCCTCTAGGGATAATACTAAGGGCTTGAGCCAAGCCCCGCCCAATTATTACCCTATGGGTTGAACATTGCACAAGTATACATGTGTCGTGAAAGTATAGTTGCGCGACCAGGACTTGTGCACCCAAACAAGACTTGCACGCCTGCCTCTTTTTAGGTTTCCCTCCTACCTATTCAACTCTTTTCTTCAAATCCACCTCTCCTATTCAATATTTAGCCTTCAAAACCCTCTTCAAAGCCACTTTTGGTATGGTTCCTTTGTTGGATTCCTTGTCTGAAAAGAATTTTGTGGAACATCTCTCAAAACTTAGTGATTTACATATCTTTATGTAACTGAGGTTAGAGATTTCATTTATTAAACCTCATCCTTTAAGATGAGAAGATCTTTAATATGGGCATCCTCCTTAGGAGTAAGCCCCAAGTTCCCAAATTTGTGCATCCTCCTTAAGATTAAGCCCTGAATTCCAAATTCCCTTAACCTGGGCCTTTTTCTCAGGAATAATCCCTAGTCATAATTTCTTTTAAGTTGGGACTCCTCTTTAGGAGTAATCCCCAGTCTTAATTTCTTTTGATTTGGGATTCCTTCTCAAGAATAAAACCCAATCATAAATCCCCTCTAATTTGGTAATCCTTCTCAAGATTAAGTCCTAATTTAAGTATCCCAATATCCATAAAGCACATATACCATTATAGACCGTATTCTCAGGTTTCTTCCCTGAAGTAAATCTCAATCCTCACCTATCTTGGGTAGTCATACATACATAAGCCCCACATTATTTATTATGATTGCATCTTTCATGGCACAATCATCAGGTTTTACTGATACCTCTTGTTTCTCACACCGATCATGACTCACGCAAGCTTAGAGTGTAATATTAATTATGAAATATTTCTTTAGGCCATCAATCATGAATAAACTCCATATTTCTTCACTAGAACTACGTGGGTTCTGATTCCTTTTCTAAACAAGGATACGTAGGTTGACCATCTGCGGGTACAATCCCAACTCTAAAATAATAAATGTCTTTCTGAACAACAATAAACTTCAAGTTCCCCACTGAGTGAATTTAAAACCAGTATGGTTATCACAATGACCAAGAGATTTCTATATAATGTGTTGAAGGATACCATTGACTAAGAATATCTAAACAAATACAGATGATTATCTATCGATGAAGAACCTCAAATACATATAAAAGATTCTCTAAATCTCATACATATCAATCATTGATTGTAAAATCTAAAGGAAAGCTCATTTCCATGCTTGGTAATTTAATAAGGATTCATAAACATAACTCAAATACATAAAGAGAGTCCCGGAGTAGACAATAATTCCCCCCAAAAAGGTGTGATGAGTCCGACCTCCCATCCTCTCGACCAATGCAAATTCTTAAGCCTCATTCGCCCAAAACTAATGATCACCTGCCTTTGGAAAGTAGGTCTAAATGGATATAGAATTATTGTATGTTTCTGGTTCTATGAATAAACCCATTAGAAACCGATTGGAATGTTTTAACCTTAAACAAAACAAGGTCATCCCCATTTCCAGAAGAAAACATATTACCATATTCAAGTATGGGGAAAAAAGTAAACTATGACTTAATAAATTTTGAATTTGAGGAATGATATGAAAAAAGGTCTAAAAGGAATTAGAAAAATTATTTTCCAAGAATGAAGTTACCACTATTTAACAAACCTGTTAGGGGGTTGAATTATGAAGGGACACTTAAGGGCATTTGCTGCATAGTCAAATAATAGCATCTTTTGGCTGACAGGTCCGTTATGTAGACTACTTAACCAAGGATGCCTAAGGGCACGTGCTATATAGTCAGAAAAAAGAACTCTCAGAAATTTTACTTTTCTATTGCTAAAAAGCCAGTGAATGTCTATGGAGATTCAAATTTTACAAAGCACAGAGTCTGTTGTATGGAGAGAGGTACTTGAATATAGAGAGGATATTTCCAATCAAGATTATCAAAAAATTTGATGAATGTCACTCCTGTGAAGGTATGACCTAAACGTAGGGAAGGGAAATATAAACCATAGACTTGAATACTTTCATATCATGAAAAAGAGTATGGGACAAATATGTTAAGGATGGCTATTTTTTCAGATCCCTACATATTGTCGTTAAGACAAAGAATGAAAAAAAGAGGTTTTCCTCCCAAGAATGAAGTTACCACTATTTTACAAACCTATTAGGGGGTTGAATTATGCAGGGCCACTTAAGGGCATTGGATGCATAGTCAAATAATATCATCTTTTGGCTGACAGGTCTGTTATGTAGACTACTTATGCAAGGCCACCTAAGGTCATGTGCTGCATATTCAGGAAAAAGAACTCTCGGGTATCGGACATTTTGTGACCATAATTCAATAAAAGGGTTATGAAGATCTTGAAGTATTTAAGGTTAGGATTATGATACATCAAAATGGGCATTTTCCAATGCATTTAGGAGATACACAGACCAATTCTAACCAGAATCATGTTGTGTTTCGGTCCTGAATTGAGGTGCTAGACTTCACTATGTATCTCATAAGGATGGGAATCAATCCATACGTAGTTCTTGAAATATAGTTTAACGTCATGCGGGATGAGAGTGTAGGAGATCTTAGTTTAGGCTCATAGAGCTCAGACCATAATAAGGAATATATAGTGTGTGTTTTATAAAACTGATGTGAATGAAGACCAGGGTTTTCATACCACATTCATTTTTATAAAGGGACTTTTTAGCCAAGGGACTGAAAGTGGAATTTGACGTTAGGCCCAAAGACATGGGGCTAGATTCGAGGGACGCTCAAACATTCCTATGTATCCCATAAGGATGGGAATCTAGCCACATGTAGTTCTTAAAATACCCTCTGTACAAATTTGGTTCGTACAAGTGAAGGGGGAAAGGGAACTTTAGTGCAATGATGGTTTGACTGAAGATTAAACGTTCAAGTATTTCCATGTATTCACGTATTTTTTGGAATATAACATGATTAGATATCAATATAAATAATGATTCCCTCTCAGGTGAGGGTGTCAAAGAATTTTGTAGTTTATTGTCATACAGGACAAAATTGTGAATAGTTTAACGTCATATAGCAAGGATTATGGTGAACCAATGTAAAAAAAATATTGGTTTTGGGGGCGGCTTCACAAATCAACATCGTATGAGATGGAGGTGAACCGATGTGAAGATATTAGTTTTGGGCTTGAACCTCAGGAGGTTTCCTACGTACCCAGCCTAGAAGGCAAGGATCAAAGTCTGCATAGTTCGATTAAGGAATGAATTAGTGATCAAGTTGTTCTTGAGGACAACAACCTAAAAAATGGTGTTGGGACTTACACATGGTTAGCGGTCCAGAGAGGGTGTTATGGTTTAAGTCTACTCTAATCTCATGTAATTCATACTCGGTGTGAGAAACAAGAGGTAGCAACAACCTTAACAATGCACAATTTAACATCATATTGGATGAAGAAGGGACTATGTAGTTTAATGTCATGAAGTGAGGACTTAGGGGGGACTATGCAGTTTAATTTCATGCAGTAAGGGCAAAAGAGGGGTTGTATAATTTAATATCATATAGCATGGACGAGTACTGCATAGTTTAGCGTCATGTAGCTATGACAATGGGGGACATGGTTTAACATCATGTTGGACGAAAGTGAAAATAGTTTAAGGTCATATGCATGGACTGGTGCTACAAATTTTAGCATCATGTAGCTAGGAAAACATATTTTAATGTCATGTTGGACGTATTATGGACTTTTTCATAGTTTAAAGTCATGTGGGATGAAGAGGTGCATAGTTTAACGTCGTATAGATAGGAATACACAGTTTAACGTCATGTTGGATGTAAGAGTATTTTTGGTACACAAAATACTTCTTTAGAAATATGGCATTTGTTGGAGTCGTGATGAGTTATCCATTCATTGAGATTAAAGAATAAGCTCCATTGGAGTAGACCTAATGTATTGAGTAAGGTCCTTCCCACTTTGGCTCAAGATTGGGAGGTTTCTTTCCTGGTATCATTGGAGTTCTGAGAACCAATAACAATTCTCCTTGAATGAATGAATGAAGACGAACTTTTTTGTTGAAAGCTCGTGCTATTCGATTCTGATAGACTTCAAAGTGGTGTAGGGTGCACAATCTTTTTTCATCTAATTTTTCCAATTCATCCAATCTCTTTTGACATTGTTCATCTGTAGATGATTGATCACAAATGGCTACTCTGAGCGAGGGTAATTGAACCTCAATGGGAAAAACTGCTTCTGTTCTATACACCAATGAATATGGAGTTGACCGCATTGTAGTGCGGGTGGTGGTCCGATAATCCCATAAAGCATGAAAACATTTATCAGGACATGAATTCTTATCTTTATCCACCATCTTTTGTAGTATTTTTGAAAGATTCTTATTGAAGGCTTCTATTTGTCCATTGGCCGTTGTATGATACCGAGATGAATGGTTGGATTTGATGTTGTATTTTTTATACAAATTCCTTACCTTGGAGGAACAGAAGCTGGTGCCATTGTCTGTCAATATGGTTTGACGGACACCAAATCTGGTAATGATGTTAGACTTGATGAAGCTAAAAATGCTTTTATAACTAACTTCTTTGAAAGGTATTTCCTCTGCCCATTTGGAAAAGAAGTCAGTAGTAATAAGAATATACTTAAACTTCTTGGATGTAACCGAAGGGTAAGGTCCTACTACATTAATTCCCCATGTGGAAAATGGCCATGAGTATTTATCTCTATGAAGCAACTCTGTGTGTTGATGAATGAAGTTGGCATGTACTTGGAAATAATGACAATTCTTAGAGAAATCAATACAATCTTGTATCATTGAAGTCCAAAAGTATCTAATCCTTCGAATTTGATCAGATAGTCTTTGTTCAGACTGATGGGCACCAAAGACTCATGCATGCACTTCTTTCATGAAAGCCATTTTCTCTTCACCATCAATGCATATGAAGATAATTCCATAAAACCCACTTTTGTAGAGAATTTTCTCTATGTGATCTGGGCTATCATAAAGAGTAAAATTGACCACACGTCGCTAGACTTGTTATTTCTCAGCTCTATCAAGTGTGAGTGCTCTATTTTGAAGGTATTCCCAAATAGGTGTCATCCATCCCGTAGTTTGACCATATGGTTCATAAATGGGACTAATTTCATTGATTTCCTCTGTTCTGGTTTGAACATAAGGTGAAATTGTACAAAGATGGGAAATACTGATGATTTTCTCATCCCAATTTAGATCTTCCAGAGCTATGGTTATATTAGCCAGTGCATCAGATTGGGCATTTTGTGATCACGGGACATAAGAAAATGTCATTTCTGAAGGAAATTCCACCATTAAATCTCTGACGTAATCATACAAAGGGATTAACTCTTCTTTATGATGGCATAATCCCCATTGACTTGTTTGATTACCAGGTCTGAATCACATTTCACCTTTAAGTGATTCACTTATGCCTGAAGCGCCAACTCCAATCCTGTGATGATAGCTTGATATTCTGCTTCATTATTTGTACCACCTTCCCATAATAAGAAGGAATAGGGTAGCACTACCTTTTTTGGGGAAATAAGCACAATTCCTAACCCAAATTTGTTGAATCTAGGATCTTCAATTTTCTTCCCTGTTGGAATTCTGTAATCACCATCAAAGAACATTTCCCATGTTTGAATACTATCCTGAATAGAGAAGACTTTCTCATTAGGAAGTTTAGTATCTAAAGATGTATCTTCTACTGAAGGATGTTCAGAAAGGAAATCAGCCAGAGCTTGTCCCTTTATTGCCTTTTGAAATACATACTAGATATCAAACTACTGCAAAATAACTGCCCACCTTGCCAGACGTCCTGTAGGCATTGGATGGCTAAGGATGAATTTGAGCAGGATATTGCGAGATACCAATTAGACCTCATGATGTTGCAGGTAGTGTCTCAACTTCTAAACTAAAACTATTAATGCTAATCAGCACTTTTCAATACTTGAATATTGGGTTTCTGCTTCAAGTATAGTCCGACTGAGAGAATAAAGGTTGTTTTCATTCCTAGCATCATTCTTTTGGGCAAGGAAGGAACCCAATGACCGCTCAAAAGCTGTTACGTAAAGAATAAGTGGTCTTCCTTCAATAGGTGGAATTAATACCGGTGGAATCAAGAGATATTTATTGAGAATATTGAATTCTTCTTGACATTCTTCAGTCCACTGGTAAGTGACTCCCTTCTTCATCAATTTGGTGAAGGGTAAACTTTTTCCTGCCAGATTGGCGATGAAATGCCGAATATAGTCCAAGTTTCCTTGAAGTTCTCTCAATTCTTTCAAATTTCCAGGAGGTGACATACCAAGGATTGACTTTTTCTTCTCAGGATCGACTTCAATACCACGATGGCATACAACAAAGCCGAGAAATTTTCCTGAGGTTACCCCAAAAGCACATTTCAAGGGGTTCATCTTCAAATTATGTTGTCAAAGTTTGTGGAATATGACTTTTAAATCAGCCAATTGATTAGAACGTTGTTTGGATTTAACCACAAAATACTCCACATAACATTCAACAAACTTCCCTAAAAAGGGTTTGAAGACATGGTGCATGGCACGTTGATATGTTGCGCATGCATTCTTCAGGCCAAAGGGCATTACCCGATAGCAAAACACACCTTGAGGAGAACTAAAGGCTGTAGATTATTCATCCTCTGGAGCCATTCAGATTTGATTATACCCAAAATATCCATCCATGAAGGAAAGTGCTTCATATCCATATGTTGAATCAATTAAGAGTTCTGTGATCGGAACTGGAAAATCATCCTTGGGACAATGCCGGTTAAGATGGTTGAAATTAATTCAAACTCTAATTTGTCCATTCTTCTTTTTCACAGGGAAAATATTAGCCAACCATTTGGGATATTGAACTTCTCTGAAAAAGTTAGCTTTGATAAGCTTATTCACTTCAACTTCAATTTTGGAAGCATAAGTTGGGTGTGTTCTTCTTGCGGCTTGCTTGAATCCTCGATGTTCTTATGGAAAACACAAATGATGAGTAGGAACATCAGGATCAAGCCCTGGAATTTTTGTATAATTCCAATAAAATATATCTCGATTTTTCTTTAAAAATGAAATATACATTTCATGCTCTCAAGATTCAGGGTCGCACTAATTAAAGTGGGGCATGGATCTTTTTTTGTACCCAGATTTATTTCTCTGAGTTCATCCACAATGTTAGAGATACCCTCTTCAAATGCTGGAAGAGAATCCCTGAGATCTTCCTCTTCTTCTTCAACACGTGTTATCTCTTATGTTTCTACTTGCATAGTAGATGATGAAGCAGAGTTTCCATGACTAGAAGAGAAGTCAAAATTTGAACATCTTGAAGAAGAAGCTTCCATTTATGACCATATTGATGATGAAGGGTCTTCCTTGGTTAATAAATAGGAGATGATGGATTGAGAATCGATATCATTTTTCACCTCTCACATTGCTATAACTTCTTCTAGCCTGGTTGGAGAAGTATATAATTTTTTAATTTCAGCGAACGAAATGAAGACATCTCTATTTGAGCTTTCATCATTGCTTGGTGAATCACCAATTTCTCCCATGTTGTCTGGATTGATTATTGTAATTGATCTTATGGAAGTTTCCATAGGATTATTTGAATTTGGGTCTATCCTATCAATTTTACTGATAGGCAACACATAATCTGTAGTCACATGTATGAATGGGTTTACTGGAATCTTTTACAAACCATATAGAGCATTAACTTTGGTAACCTCCCTTGTTTTGGATTTCTCCTTTCCCTCCATGTGATATAATTCCTCCTCAATGTATTGAGATTCACATGTTTTGAATGGGGCCTTATCACCATACAATGTCACAATTTGACCATTGAAATGATATTTGAGACATTGATAGTATGATGAAGGGATAGTCTCATGTTGATGTAACCAAGGTCTTCCAAGAAAAATGTTGAAGGTTGTATCATGACAAACTACCATGAAATCTGAATTGGATACAAGATCTCCAAACTGAGTTCTAAGTGTGATCTCACCCAGATTTTCTTGTTCATTTTTATCATATCCTTGCAACATAAAAGTAAAAGGAGATAAATCAGATTTGGTAAGGCTCAATCGATGAAGTGTCTGAATGGGGATGAGGTTGACTCCTGAACCATTATTAATGCATGCTCTTCGAATGTCTATATCATTGACCTTTCCATATAAATACAAAGGTCTAATATGTCCATGTACAACATCATCTTCGTCTTCATCTATAAAAGATATCACTGTATGGAATTCTTCATGATCATTCTCTACATGGTAGACTTCAGCTGCAAAAATTTCAGTTGTGAATTTCTAAGGACTTGACAAAGCCTCAATGAGTGCCTCCCAAATATCCTTTGATAGATTCAAGGAATCCAGAATTGATAACTAGGTCAGTACTTGGGAAAAAAAATTTAAGACATCATACTTTTGGTCTAAAGGTCTGCATTTCCCAACAGGAACATGTGGTTTTGCAGGTACCTTAGAAGTTGATGCTTTGGAAGTAAATGCATCTTATATCGGTGTAAGTGTTGGAAATACTTCTGGATTTTGAAAATTAGACCAAATAGGTCTATTTACTTTCTAGGAGGAAAAAGGTGTAACCTCTAATCGATCCTCCAGAATAATTTTTCTAGGACTGAATCGTCCATGCATGGAAGAACTTTATTGTTGTTGTTGAGCCCACTGAAGGGATCTACCACGAGTTTCAGTTGAATACACGGTTCTAGAAGGGGTAGAATTGGAATAGTGGATTTTGGGATATCCATGTCTTCCACTGTATCCTAGACCTCTGGAACTCCCACTAATTACTATGTTTGATACTAGTAACTCAGGCTCATCAAGATCGAAACTGTGACCATCATAAGAATCTGTTAAGTGAATCATGTTAACAGAACCAAAGATCAACTCTTCATCTAATGAAGTCTCTGTCTGATTAGCCAATTTAGATTGTTCCATTTGGTGGGGTGGTGCAAGTGGATTTGAAGTAGATGGTATAAAATCTGCCAGATTCAAAGACAACTTGGGCTTTGACACGAACTCTTCTTCTGACTATTCTTCTTTCTTTGAATTATGTCGCCCCTTTGAGGATTTTTCTTTTGCTGAAAGAGATTTTTCAGTGGAATTCATAGTAGAAGACACAATTGGTTTCTTCAATTGCGTTTGTAAAATGGCATGAGTTCGGTAGATCGTTTTTCTAACCATCCAATCACCATATGTCTGCATATTTTTGCTTTTGACTTCTTGCCACTTGCCTTCTTCCTCTGAATTTATAGCAGTAACCCATGCTACCTGAGTTGAAGAACCTTTCAGTTTTACTTGTCCCGAGTCCACCATCTTTTGTAGGAGGTCTTTAAAGACAAAACACTCCTGAATGGGATGCCTCAACATTTGATAAAATGGTAAATAGTTGGGATGGTCTTCATCTCATTCCTTGTTTGGCTTTTTGGGCCTTTTAACTGAACCAAATTATTTTCCAGATCCAAAATGAAGTAACCAGAAACTTGTTCATTTAGGAAAGAATAAACTTTGATCTTTAACTTCTAAAATTGTTTCCGTCTTTGATCTCTTTGATCATATTGACGAAATGGCCTCTGTTGTTGATGCTCAGGAGGTGGATCCCTTCAATAAGATGAAGTTTTTGAAGTAGAAGCGGGTACAAGTGCTTGTTCAAGCGTAACTGAAGCAGTCTCTGCGTTACCCATTCTCCTTCCTAGAGCTGATGGAATTACATGAGTTTTATCCTTAGTCTTTGTAAGAGAGTCTTCAATCTTCTGAGAGATCGAAGTAAGGTCTCAAAACCCTTCTGTATATTTCACAAGGATCAATGGTGTGCGTAATTCATCATGAAAATTTTCTACAGAGATTGGAAACAACTCTTCTTGAGGGAGTTCTAAGCTTAGGGAATATGTTAATCCCTTCCAGCGAGCAATGAAATATGAAACTTTTTCATTCTCACTTTGATTACAATTTTTAAGATCAAAAACTATTGCCTTTGGAAAAGTTGAGCTGAATTGAAGAAGGAATCGTTGATGGAGATCCTCCCACCCGGTAATTGACTGGGATTGCAAGCTTGTATACCAGACAAAAGCAGGCCCTTGTAATGACTATACAGAACACCTGAGCTTAACTGCTTCTTGTTGCTGAGGAGTTCCCATCATAAGATCGCAACAAGAAACAAAATGTGTTAAGTGTTGTTCTGGGTCTTCCTAACCATTAAATATTGGGAATGTGGTACTTGAAAAATTTTATGGTGGAGGAATTTCATTAACTCATTCAGGGTAAGCTCTCTTTTCTGGTTGAATTTGTAAATACTTTCCCTCCATAGCTTCCAACTGAGCTGTTAATGACTTAGTGGTAGTTATTACCTTTTGAGAAACATCCGGTTGAGCTTGGACCTGATCAGGTGTAATAACTGGAGCTTGGACATGTGTGGTGGCTGGTACTACAACTTATGGTAGTACCACTGATTGTTGTTTCACATGACCCATAGTATTAGACCTGTGAGGGTGTAATGGTAAAGGAGGATATTCTTGGACAATCTCAGTAACTGTAACAAATTCCCTTAGCTGAATGACTCCAGCATGCTTAGGAGGAAGACTACCTTGAAGTAGTTCCGCATTCAACCTCCTTAATTCCTTCATTTCTTCCTCATGTTGTGCGAACCTTTACTCTAGTAAGAGTGATTGACCTTCTCCATAGGAAGGGTGGGACGTAACTTGAATTTTTCCTTTCCCCTTGTTGGACACCTTTCGGAGAGGGGGAAGTTGGTTACTTGAAGGAATACCTAGATTCTGGGTAAGCCTTTGATTTTGTGTACGCACACCTTCTTCATTTTCCTATCTGTGTACAGCCTCTTGGGTAGGAACTTCCTCATTTGATCCCTCTGAGTGAGCCTCATGTTCTGGAGGATCAGAAACAATGGAATTGATGACATTTATTAATGCATAACGCATTGCATCCCTTCTATCATCATTTCTGTGATACTGTCTTCTTCTATGTCCCTGATGAGACACTACCTTCTATTGAGTTTATCCCTCAGGAACTTCTTGATGAACAGTAACTTGGAGGGAATCTCCTGATAATTTAGCTCTTCATTCCTCTTGTGGATTCTTCCCTAATCGAGATAAGACTGACTTTCTCTAAGGAAGAGATTGAGGATTTGAAAAAGTTCCCAGTCCAGTGCACTAGGGTTGTTCCTTCTGTTCCTGATCAACTCCTCAAATCCTATTTGTTGATTCTAAGGGTTGGGATAAAATAGTCCCCAGTCTGGAAATCTGGGGTGGTTCTTGAGCTGCTACATCTGAGACTTTCTTAATATCTCTCCTGATCTTGTAGACTTTAGTCCGGAAATTGGCTGGATACATTAACCTATATCCACTCAAATCACCTGGCTCAAAAGATCGTTGGATGATTTCTAACACTTCTTTCACCTGATGATGTGCATGCTCTAAACGAGAGGCCTATTTGATATTCTCGTTTTCCTGATGCAAGAGTAATTCGACAACTTGTTCTTTGTATACCTGACTTTGAGAAGAACTAGTTGAGGCCTGTTCCTGAGAAAGCCTTTTATTATGCACAAAATTAGCTAAATGTGGCCAGTTCTGGGAAATAACATTGCATGAGACCACCTTTGGTGAGCTTTGTTGACTGGAGAGTATAGTGAAATGTAGTACTCCATGAACACTGTATCCCCTGATATGAATATTAGATAGGGCATTGTCAATTAATGGATGAAACTTTTTTAGTGCACCAAGGCATAAACACTGAAGGGCTCTCTGATGTTTTTCAGCCTTTGGATATCAGGAAACTGAGAGAGATGCCAAATAAATTTGGTGTTGTAACCCTTCTATTATCTTGACATGATTTTCATATTCATAATAAGATAATTTTTTATTTTTCAATTGACAATGATTTTTCTACATGTTGAGACGAATATCATGAATACAATCTTCCATCAAAATTTCTGGAATGTCATACTGAGAGTCATCCAAAGTCCAAAACATGACTGGTACTTCACCTTTCTTTAGTTGTTTTCTCATATTCAGCACTTCCTCCTTATCATTCGATGAGGATTCTTCTACCTGATTGGACCAAAGCTGGTGTTTCTTTGTTGTTTCATCAGATTCAACAATATTGGTAGAGAAATCATTTATCAAACTATAAGAAGAATGATCCCGGGGTGGTTCGGAGAATAACCTACACCCCATGTTATCTTCTGATTGAGAAATTATTTCACCTGCTAGTGGTAAAGCATCATAAATGACTAGATTCGCATTTTCAAGTGCCTCAACATAAGAGGTATTTCTCGTCACTTCATTGTCCTTTGAATAATTTTCCAGGTAATGCGAATTACTGCTGTAGAGAGGACTTTCGCAACTAAATTTATCATCGTGTGGAGGACCACCATGGTGGGTTATAGTAGAAAATGAAACCTTTTGCTCCTTGATCTTCTGGCCAGACAGACGGTTATCGTGGATCTCATCTGAAGATGATACTTTGAGATCGACCGAACATTCATGAATCAAGACTTTATGAGGAAGTTTCTGATGAAGAGCTTTAGAATTAATGTTCCCACTATTGGGAAATGAGAGAGTAGAATCTTGAGTTGCAACATATAATTTTCTGAGTGCATCAAGAACTCCAGCATCAAGAAAGGCCTTATTATAGATTAGCTATTGATTTCTTGACTGTGCTAAATGGGTCTTTTTCTTAGATGCCTTCTTACTCACTTTGGTAACCACTTGTTGAAAAAAGTGGTTATTATGGGTAGGTGTATGTGCCTGCTCAGGAGAAATAGTCAGGTTAGGCTGATTATCTCCATTCAAATCAAGTGTATGTGCCTGACTTGATTGTCCGTATGACATGGGGGAGTATGACCCACAACCCTCTTGGACTGGAACAAAGTTTTTTATCTGTTTCGGAGTGATATGTTGATGTGTCACTCCACTGGTAGGGAGATATTTTTATTTCTTTCCATGTGATGCTGCTGAAGCTGTTATAATATCCTGACAGGCATCTAGAATATGAGCAGGAATTTTCTTCTTCTCTTTCACCATCGTCAGAATGTGATTTGTGACTTCAGTTGCTGAAATGGGAATATACATCCATTCCTTGATTGAAGTAGGTGTGTTTTCCTGCACCTTTCCTATTTTTCCTATCAGTGAATTCTGATAGTACTCATGTATGGGAGCAGAGAGTTGACTCTGCTCCAAATTTGTCATCAGATCTTTCCGACTGACTTCTTCGGGTGCTACCAGACAAGACTGTTGGTAGGCTTGATGAACATTGGAAGGTTTATGTGCCTGCTGTGTATTCTTCATCAAGTATGGTTGACTAATTTCATTCAATACTTGAAGACGAGACTGCTGACAGAATTGTTGACTATAAACAGGTGTGTGTCCCTTCTTATTAGTTGCCACCATATTAGATGGGCAATCTTCTTTAGTTGTAGTCAGACGAGCATTCTAACTAGATGATGAGTTATAAATAGGTGTATATTCTTTCTTATAATACTCCACTGGAATTGGTTGGTGGTATTGGCATGTTACTACTAGACGAGACTGTTGGGCAGTAACATCAGGACGAATGGGTGTATATGACCGCTCATTGTTTGCCATCAAGTTGGCTTAATGGACTTCTCTGTAGGGGCAGAAGTAAGAACCTGCTCTCTGTTGACCAGATTTCACCTATGGTGGTTTTTCTTGCATGCTCGGGTCTGAGGAACCTGAGCTGAACCCCTAAAAGTGATACCCTCATCATGTTGAGGGCGCACTGCTGCACAAGTCTGGAAGCGATTGTTAATGGGAGCCCTTGGGAAGGACTCTTGTCTCCTTTAATTAAGGCCTTTAATGACCTTCTCATTCACCTCCTCATAATATGGGAGGTACTAGTGATTCCATTCCGGGGATAACGACCTGAAACGGTTGGATATGGTGTTTGGCACCACCTACTTCTTGATCACTGGTCGTCGCTGTCCGGACAACCAGGGTGAATTATTGACTTAGAGGGCTTGTTGAGTGGCCTCTAGAGTTAGAATGGTATTGTGTCAACGGTATTCCTTAATCAGTGAATTTGATACCCAGTGTTGAAGACACTGAGTAGGTGATGTCATCCTCAGAGCGGACGAGGATCCAGCAGGAGCAGTAGCTGAGGAATTCACATGTGTGAACTTTAGAGAAGCCATTTCTGTAACGCAGAGAGATCTTGGAAATAAGTTCCTGTTTGATATAACAGAAATAATCAAGATAATTTCCGCCACTACATCTTTGGGATGAGCACATATGTTATTGATTTCTTTTTTGGACCTCACATTGAATTAAATAGGGGCCTAACAAATATGAAAACTGTGATTTAAATTGGTTAAGGATTCACGTCGGGTTCACCATTTTAGTTTCTTCTGGAAATGGGGATGACCTTGTTTTGATTAAGGTTCAAACATTCCAATCAGTTTTTACAGGTTTATTCGTAGAACCGGAAACATCCAATGATTCTATATTCATTTGGACCTACTTTCCAAAGGAAGGTGCTCATTAGTTGTGGACCAATGAGGCTTAAGAATTTGCATTGGTCGAGAGGATGGGAGGTCAGTCTCATCACACCTTTTTGGGGGGAATTATTGTATACTCCGGGACTCTCTTTATAGATTTGAGTTATGTTCATGAATCCTTATTAAATTACCAAGTATGAAAATGATCTTTCCTTTAGATTTGAAAATCAATGATTGATATGTATGAGATTTAGAGAATATTTTATATGTATTTGAGGTTCTTCATTGATAGAGAATCATCTGTATTTTTTTAGAGATTCTTATTCAATGGTATCCTTCAACACATTATATAGAAATCTCTTGGTCGTTGTGATAACCATACTGGTTTTAAAGCCACTCAGTGGGGCACTTGAAGTTTATTGTCGTTCAAAAGGACATGGATTATTTTAGAGTTGGGATCGTACCTACAGATGGGCTACCTACGTATCCTTTTTTAGAAAAGGAATCAGAATCCACATAGTTCGAGTGAAGAAATATTGATTTTATGCATGATTGATGGCCCAAAGAAATATTTCATAATTAATTTTACACTCTATGCTCATGTGAGTCATGCCCAGTGTGAGAAACAAGAGGTATCAGTAAAACCTGAAGATTGTTCCATGAAAGATGCAATCATAAGAAATAATGTGGGGCTTATGTATGTATGACTGCCCAAGATAGATGAGGATTGGAATTTACTTCAGGGAAGAAACCTGAGAACAAGTTCCATAAAGGTATATATGTTTTATGGAGATTTGGATACTTAACTTAGGAATTAATCCTGATAAGGATGCCCAAATTATAGGGGATTTATGATTGGGTTTTATTTCTAATAAGGAATCCCAAATCCAAAGAAATTAAGATTGGGGCTTACTCCTAAGAGGAGGCCCAGGTTAAAAGAAATTATGGTTGGGGCTTATTCCTGATAAGGAGGCCCAGGTTAAGGGAATTTGGAATTTGGGGCTTACTCCTAATGAGGATGCCCAGATTTAGGAACTTAGGGCTTACTCCTAAGGAGGATTCCCATATTAAGGAACTTTGAGATTGGGGATTAGTCCTAAGGAGGATGCCCATATTAATGTAACATGGACTGGGGTTTACTCCTGAAAAGGAGGCCCAGGTTAGGGGAATTATGAATGGGGCTTACTCCTAAAAAGGAGGCCCATGTTAAGGGACTTGTGATCTGGGGCTTACTCCTGAAAAGGAGGCCCTTATCAAAAGAATTTAAGACTTGGGGATTACTCCTATGGAGGATTCCCAAATTAAGGAAAATTATGAATGGGTCTTACTCCTGACGAGGATTCCAATATTAAAGAACTTCTCATCTTAATGGATGAGGTTTAATAAATGAAATCTATAACCTTAGTGACATAAATATATTTAAATCACTATGTTTTGAGAGATGTTCTATATAATTCATTTCAGATAAGGAAGCCAACAAAGGAACCATGAAAAAAGTGGCTTTGAAGAGGGTTTTTAAGGCTAAATCTTGAATATGAGAGGTGGATTTTAAGAAAATAGTTGAATAGGCAGGATGGGCACCCAAAAAGAGGCAGGCGCACAAGTCTTGTTTGGGTGCGCAAGTCCTGGTCACGCAAGTATACTTGCGCGACACATGTATAATTGCGCGAAGGTCAACCCATAGGGTAATACTTGGGCGAGGCTTGGCTCAAGACCTTAGTATTATCCCTAGAGGCTTCCAAAAGGGTGGCGTGTAAGTTTTGTTTAACGGAGAAGGTAGCTTGGAAGTATGACCATTTTCCCTTAAGGGTTGTACACTTAGGCGTGCAAGTTTTGATGAATTCCAACACTTAGGCCTTGTTACCCCTCTTTATATCTTCCATTCTCGGTAAGAAATTACCTTAGAAGTGTTCATAATACTTCAAGCCGAGACTAGGGCGCCGAGATCTTAAATCTGACTTTTGGATTTTTCGTCCCCAAAATGGGGGGCCCACAAGGGGTATTTATAGTCCATTGAAGACCTTGGAAAAAAACTCAAATAGGGCGTGCAAGTCACCTGCGCAACCAATATGTGGCGCGCAAGTATACTTGTGCAACCATATTAAAACTTGCGCGACCCATGTTTAAACAAATACTTGTTCATGCCTTTGTCAATTTTTGATGTTTCTTCAAAGGATGAATTTGTTTGTGCTTAAGGTATTCCCTTTTTCATTTTTTAGACTCTGTGACAGAAAGTAGCGTCAACAACGAGTCAGTGATGTGACAGCTTTGACTTTGAGCACACCTCTTGACTATGTGACGGTGAAGAGGTGTGGTTTGACTTTCCCCATAACTCTCAAGTACGAGGGGTGCTTTCCCCACTAAGATGCGTCCTTGATACGCAACCTAAAATCGTGCGGGCGAGTAAGTGCTGCCCAAAGCAGATAGTGTCAAGGTGTTGTGATTTGAGCCCCTTGACTTACAGTTCAGGGTAGACATGCGGGATGCTGGGCATCGATGGTGTTTACTTCTGCGACTATTGGCTACTCACTATCTTGGGATGAGATACGGGATGGAGATATCCTTACGATCTTGTTCAGTTTTCCTAACAGAGCAAATGAATATGTATATACCTTGTTCGAGTACCCACTTATTGGGTTTTGGTTACTCTTCTTCTAAGAGAGACAGAGACGCATGGGGTATGCCACATGCTTTCCGTGTCTAGCTTCTCGTGGTTGGATGAGTCTACTTTCCTACTATAGGTAGCAAAGACTCGATGATAAGTTCATCTTCTCACTGCTTCTATCTCCTTGTGTTTGTACAAGTCTACTTCCTTCCTCTTGTTGTGCTGAGTTGTACTCTTTACTGCACTCTCGGTTGTACTTATTTACTTTTCCATATTCGGTCTACTACTCACCTATTCAGTATCTCCTTTTTTTCTCCCTTGAGCCTTTGAAGCATCCTATTGAGTAATTTTATACTCACCCCTGCTTGGGATTTTCCCGCACTTGGTGTGCCCCTGCAGTCGACGGACAGGTTGGTCGTGACATCAGAGAAGCTTAGGATTTCGGGAGCTTGGACCGCGTGCGGTGGTCGTAGTCAGGTTCCAGGTGTGGGACTCTCCCAATGGTTTTACTTTTGTTTACCTGTTTCCGGGTTGTGGCACTTTACTGGTTGGGCGTGTGCTTTTCCCCTTTTCTATTCAGTTTACCTTCAGCACTTTCTTTGTACTGTTTAGAGGTCGATGCACTTTGTGGTTTATTTATAGAAATTGGTACTTTACTTTTAATTTTACGCTGCATTTCTGCATTGAGTGGGATGCGTGTGTGTGTATAGGTACTTAGGCAAAGGCCTCCCTGAGTTTTTTAGCCTTCGGCACTTGTCGTGAGCCCCTGGCCTATGGATGCAGGATTGGGGTAGTTGCGGCTCGAGCCCGGGTAGGGTCAAGTCTGTTTCCGACGCTTTCATCGGGGCGCGCGCGCACATCCGTTCGCGGAGGAGGACGTGCGGCGCTTTGTTTCCCCGCATTCCCGCTTTCCAAAGGCGGGCGGAATTCGCTCCTTATTCAGGGACATCTACTCCTTGATCGAAACGGGATGATGGGATGTCGGTTCTTCCTCCTTTTGATTCCTCCTCAGAACTCATCACCTAGTCCGGGTCTCCCTCATAGATTTAATACGTAGTTCGTGAAACTCTTCCCAGTGCCATGTTTCCATGGACGCCGGTTAATTACACTGCTTCTGTCAAGACATTCCAAAGGGTCCAGTCAGGGCAGCAACCTTCAGTCGGGGGAGTAGTCACATTGAGGCATCAATAGCGTGTCTGGATGCTGGGGAACCTGGCATATCTGTCTGTTATCCCTGGTCAGAGGGCTTCTCGAGGGCGTGGAAGCCCGAGGCATCCCACATCGAGCGCGGGGAATTATATGCCATAGGCACATATCTAAGGTTTTCCTCAGCTTCCCGTGTTCAACACAGGGTATGCCGCGAGTTTAACGTCTAGCGGAGACGGATCAACCCAACCAGAGCATTAGTTAGGGTAGATCGGGTTGAGGGATTCTCCTTAAAGGGATGTCGATACTGGGGCCAGCCCATGGGCGGCTGTAAAGAAGAGCGCACCGACATGGTTTCACCGAGACATGACGATCCGGGTGAGAATCAGGATGGGATGTAGGTGGATGAATGAAGTAGAGGGAGAATGAAATGGGACCATCACAGGGGGGGAGACAGTGAAGTTGGGCTCGAACCTTGAAGAGGCTTCCTACGTATCCTCGTGGCAGGGAATCAAAGTCCGCGTAGTTCGGGATGGTGCCGGTAAACCGACGTGAAGGTGGGCCTTGGCCCGATGAATGTCGTCGGCGAACCAACGTGAGGGTGGACCTTGGTCTGATGGGCATCGTCAGCGTACCGACATGAGGGTGGACCTTGGTCCGATGAGCATCGTCAGCGTACCGACGTGGGGGTGGACCTTGGTCCAGTGAGTAGTGGGCTTGAGCCTCTGGAAGGCTTCCTACATACCATTCCTTGACATGGATCAAAGTCCTCGTAGTTCAAAGGGTTTCATCGGTGAACCGATGTGAAAGTAGACCCATGGGTCTACTAGTGGTTGGCTTGAACCTTGGGAAGGTTTCCTACGTACCATGCCTTGACATGGATCAAAGTCCTCGTAGTTCAAGTTGGGGAATACAGTTTAACGTCATGCGGGACGATAGTGAACCCTGACGTGAATAAACGACGGGCAGTGGGTGTCGGTGAACTGACGTAAATGAGGGACCTTGGTCCGATGGTAAATGGGCTTGAAAATAGGGCCTGGCATACCGAAAAGAAGACGGTTTGGGCCAATGTTTGTTGGGCTTGAACATCAGGGAGGCTTCCTATGTACTATGGCTTGACATGGATCAAAGTCCTCGTAGTTCAAATTGAGAAATGCAGTTTAACATCATGCTGGATGCAGGTGGAACATGTCGTGAATTGGATGATGGGTGGGTTTCAACCTCGTGGAGGCTTCCTACGTACCATTCCTTGACATGGATCAAAGACCTCGTAGTTCAAATGGGGCTTTGTTGGCGAACCGACGTGAAAGTGGACCTTGGTCCAATGAGTGGTGGGCTTGAACCTTTGGAAGGTTTCCTACGTACCATGCCTTGACATGGATCAAAGACCTCGTAGTTCAGGTGGGAACGGGTGTGCAGTTTAATGTCATGCAGGACAAAGGGAGGTGTGTAGTTTAATGTCATGCGGGACAAAAGGAGGCATACAGTTTAACGTCATGCTAGATGAGGGCGAAAATCAATATGAATGAACGGTCGAGCAATGTGTGGCTTGAACCTCATGGAGGCTTCCTACGTACCATGCCTTGACATGGATCAAAGACCTCGTAGTTCGTAGGGATGGGTCACAACGGCTTTCCATTGGACCGGAATGCAGTTTAACGTCATGCTCGACGGGAATGGGACCCGACGTGAATAGATGACGGGTGGGATTGAACCTCATGGAGGCTTCCTACGTACCATGCCTTGACACGGATCAAAGACCTCATAGTTCATATTTGGGGGTCAGGGTCGGTGCTCACTCTAAGCCCACGTGAGTCATGCTCGGTGTGAGAAACAAGAGGTTGCAAGGACCTGACGATCCCGTCGCGAGGGATGCGTCCTTGAGAAGCGAAGAGGGGATTACGCGTTAGGCGGCCCATGGTGCTGGGACTTACTCCAGGATGGAGGCCCATGGTGCGACAAAGCATGGGAAAGATGGACCTTGGTCCAATGATGGGAGGTGCCTCATTCCCTATCACACCCTCCTCTGACCTTGGTAGTGGGGAAGTACGGAGATGCAGAGGTGCATCCATCCGTTGGGGGACTAGGGTCGCCCCTCTCCTACGAACATACACCACTCCAATAAGGAGGATATCATCCCTTGTGTATGGGTGATTCCATTCCCGTGGAGACGAGTGGTGTAAATAATGTTCGAGCTGGGGGGACCCTTCGTGAGGGAGACGAGGTTGGGTCACAGTTTAACGTCATGTGTTGAGGACGTGGTGCTTGGCAGTTTAACGTCCTGCAGCTCGGACGAGGGGGGTTCACTCCACACCCCTAGGACTTACATAACTGGTACCCTCTGGTCCTTGGGGAAGGGAAGGTACCAGTAAGGCCATGGTCAAGGGGGTTGTGGAACGAACCATCGAGGGGTCCACGTTAGCGTGGCTATGAGAAGAAGCAATAGCCGTTAGCATGCCTATGCGAAGAAGCATTAGGTAAAGCAATGCTACGGGTGGTATTGTCCATGGGACTTTGAAATCGCATCGTGCAAACCTGGCGGGTCGCACGGGAAGAGGAATCGCTAAGCAAAGGAGTGTGCTTTGCGAAGTGGAGTGCCTTGGCTTTAGCATGGGGAATAGGTGTGAGTGGAAGGTGCTTCGCGAAGTGGAACAGTGTTCGCGGAGCACTGCCTCGCGAAGAAGGGGTGCCTCGCGAAGCAGGGTCCTGCAAAGCAGTGTGCTTCGCGATGTGTAGCGATCCTGCCTTATCATAGGGGTCACTAGCATGGGTTGGGTGTTTCGCGAAGCATGAACGCTCCGCGGCTGCCTGGGTTCCCTTGGGAATCCCCTTCCTTCGCGAATTCCCTTGAGCTTCGCGAAGGGCATACCTCTCGGAAGAGGGGCTCAAAACGAGACAATGCAGAGGAGTCTCGCGAAGTAGAAGTACCTCGCGGAGCTCATGATTCTCAGGGCAAAGCGTGCTTCGCGATTCAGGAGAGGAGAAGTCGAGAGGTCGGATTGTCCGTCTTCCGGGACTCAGGGGGAGTCCTGTATTTATAGGCAAAGGGCACCGTGAAGCAGAACTCACGCACCGCCTCCGGTGCTTCGCGGCGCGCTCGCAAACGTCAACGCCAGCCGCGGAGGGTACCGCCTCTGGAGCTTCGCGGCGGCTCGCGAACGTTAAATGCACTCGCAGAGGATTACCGCCTCTGGAGCTTCGCGGCGGCTCGCGAACTTCAAATGCGTTCGCGGAGCATTACCGCCTCTGGAGCTTCGCGGCGGCTCGCGAACGTCAAATGCGCTCGCGGAGGATTACCTCCTCTGGAGCTTCGCGAGGCCGCTAGGATGGGTTTCTTCACATCGGTCCTTCGCGGCGGCCCTTTGCGGTGGTGCTTCGCGGCTGTGCTTCGCGAGGCAGCGCGCCAGGATTCTTTTTTGTTCCTTCCTTTCGTGCCATATTATTTTGGCGCCAACAAATGCCCCCCTCAGACTTGGAGCTGCGGAGGGAGAAGGGTCGAAGTCTGAGGGAAAATCACCAAAATTGTCGGTGGTTCGCGATGCGGCTACGCGAAGGGTGCCCGCGGTGCTGACCGGGGCCACAGATCTGGACGCGCCGCGATGCTCCGCAGGGGTGAGGCGCGCCGCGATGCTCCGGGGTCGCCGCCTATAAATAGGGGGGTCGACCTCTTTTGTCTTCACGTGCCTTCCTTTTCTTTTTGTGCTCTCGACTTCGCGAAGCTCCGCGTACTCCGTGACAGCCCTCCACGAATCGAGCTTTGCGGCGAACCGCGGGTCTCCGACTCTGCGTACACACCTAAGCGAACCTCTGCATGTCGGCCTTATCCAGACATCACGGCTTGGTCTCGTGACCGATCTTCGCGATTCAGCTTCGCGGTCAAGCTTCGCGATCCAGCTGAAAAAAATTCTTTTCTGAGGGCCAGAGTTAAAATGGCCCATCAGGAGGCTGTATTGGGGGTGCTTGCAGATGCTGCTCGCCGAGATGAGATGGCCAACTGTCCAGGCCTGGGGGAGATGATCTGAAGCCACTCGGACCACACTTATTTGAAAGATCTTCTTTCGGAGGGTTAGAAAGATTATCCGCAGTGCAAGAAACTGCCATTGTACGGCTTCGGGCTAAGGGACGACGTCTTTATCCCTGAGGCGAGTAGGGATGAACCAGCTTGCTGGTTCAGGAGCATACCATGCCAGCACCAATGGTTCAGGGATGCCGATAGTCACGCACAAGAGAACTTCACACCCGTTACCGCCGATTGCCTCTACAACCATGTGAACGACATTGACGGTAATCCACTGCAGCTGGAGACTTCCCCTCCCCTCTACCGTACCATGCTGAAAGCGGCTTTGCAGGATTCGAAGAAGGGATGGTCCGATGAGTGGGACCATCGCTAGGGTGGCAACTTTACCGATGACTGGGCCTGGGCCTACTGGGTAGGTGCCTCATGCGAGGAGTTTGGGGCCGAGCTGAGGAGAGTGGGGTTGTATGAGGCGGTATGGGCCTCCCAATTCCACATTTACCAACCAAAGCAACTGATGCCGGAGCTGCTGAGCAGATGGTCGTCTAGGACCAATACTTTTCACCTGCATCACGGGGAGGTGGGCATCAGCCTGTGGGATGTCCACTAGATTTCTGGGGTCCCGATCTTGGGGGCCATGTACGACGAATTCCTCCCCGTCGTCAGCACGTGGGGGGATACGGAGCAAATGCCGCGACTGGCGTCGGCGCTGATGGCACTTGTCCCTGGAGAGGACAAGGAGGCAGTGAGGGATGTCCATTTTTGGAGATGGTTCAAATGCTTCCTGAATTTCCCAGAGAATCGATAGTTCCCTCTGAGGCCTCGAACTTGTCCAAGGGCGGCCCAACGGGGAAAGGGGCACTCGTATTGGCAGGTCTTGGAGGACAGCCAATGGAAGACATGGGGTTTCAGTGTCAGCACTGAACAACAGCCGATAGTCAGGCTGGCGGCGTTCATCGCGTCTCTCATCTGTGGTTGGATCCTACCGGTGAGAGATACAAGCATGGGGGTATAGCCCAGCTCATTTATCATGGCGTCGATGTTGGCCATGGGGCAGCGGATCAATCTAGGGATTCCGATGCTCACCAAACTGTACAGAATGTTGCGGCATATTAGCGAGGGCAAGAAGCCGCCAAGGATATGCGGGCCCTTCCACCTCCTATATGGGTGGATCGTAGCGCATATCAGGGGGATTTACGAGTATCCAAACCCCATTTCGCCGCCGGGATCGAACTTCCGCCCCTCCATCCTGAACGCGGTCGGGAGCTTCCCGTTCAAACTGGCCATTCCGATGGTGCTGAATAGGGTGTGGAGGGCGGATGAGTTTAACTTCCACCCCTTCCCATTGCAGACGGGGATGCCTACTGATGGCGGATGGGGAACAGAAGAACATCGGGCTTACCTCCTGGCCTTCCGAGGTGGAGTTTTGGTGGCACGAATAGATCGTGAGCCGCTCTGTGAACCATACACCCTACATCGATTTGCGAGGCAGTTCCGGTGCCTCCAGCGGCTGACCCCGCAGGTCTACTGGGAGGTGCATCACGAGGATCACCCTTGTGTGATGAGGCAGCTATGGCTCATGTTCACACGGGAAGATGGAAAGATGCGGATTGCATTGCCTCCATCCACCGCCACTTTCGGATTGGTGAAGGAGTACGCCATCAGTTGGGAGGCTGCTTACCCAAGAGAAATGCTGAAGCAACCAACTATCCGGGTCGGTGACGGTGGGCCTCCTCTATCTCGAGGTTGGGGTCGGAGGGTAGCTAGGGCTTCTCGCAGTAGTGGGGCTGCCATGGCGGCGAGACCCGCACCGGCCGAGGGTATGGCAGCAGCGGTGGATCCGGTGATTCCGGGAGAGAAGGGTCATCTGGAGGGGCGGCCACCGAGGGGATTCCGTAGGATATCCACTCAGGCTCCGGGAAAGCACCTGCGTCATATTGATATGGCAGAGGATGCCGTCTTCCCAGAAGCTTGGGACATTTGGGATGTCAACCGGAAATTCCTCAGCCCGCCCGAGATATGGCCCCACCTGAATCGCCTAGGGATGGAATTACCGGGCATAGGCCCAGTCCGGGCTGGATTCATGGCGTCTCCGGCGGAGGCAGCACAGTACCTGGACGAACTGGAGGATTATGTCCACTCTAGTGGTGTCCCTCGCCCAATGACAGACTGGGTGAGGGTACTATTGAATCAGACGGTCCCCCCACAGTTATCAGCTTCCGATCTGAGGGAGCGCTTCCCCTTTCCTGAAGAATTAGAGGACTCTTCTCGGGAGGATGAGGCTGGAGGAGGGAGTCCGTTGGAGGAGGGAGAGGTCGGAGACCGAGGCTCAGAATTCGATGATTCCGCAGAGGCTCTCGAGGTAGCATTCCGAACTTATTTCCTTAAGATCTGTTCTTGGGTCACTGTGGACTTCTCACCAATGTTTGAGCCATGCAGGAGGAACTTGTTCGCAGGCCTCGTTCTCGCTCCTTGGCAGGTGATGATGCGGGACCGTCAGAACCTGCGCCTATGGCTGCATCCAGTTCCGCATCTAGTGGGACCAGAGCGCCCGAGGTGGCTCCTCCGAAATCTCCAGACCTTCCAACAGTATACGGAGGGCCTCACCTCGGGGTCCCCCCAGTACCGGCTCAAGAGCAGCACCAGGAGGTCGATCTCCGTAAGTCTCCTCTACCGGTCTCCTCGTTGTCACATGTAGACCATGCCAACTAACGTTTGTCCCTCTCTGTCGTACAGTTCTTCGACTGGCGTGGGCTGTTGCGGAAAGACTGGTCGGGATGTCTAGTGGCGTCCCTCCTAGGGGCATGCCGGTGATGGTGGCGATAGTCCCCCCATCTCCTCAAGCTGCGACGCACATCATCACTGGCGGGACCACCGGCAGGGTCGTACCCGAAGTCATTGAGGTGGACTCCGAGGAAGAGGATCAACCGATCGGTCCCAGTCTTGTCGCACCTGCTTCGGCGCCAGGTGTTGTACTGGATTCAACACCGGATGTTGATCCTGCCGAGGATTTCCTGCGGGCGTACCCCGCGTACGAGCCTGCCAACCGCGCAGACTGGGACGAAACGGCCTCCAATGAGGAAGACAGAAGCATAGTCCGCCGCCGGTCGTGGAAGCTGATCACGCGCTTCATCAAGGACACTCCCCAAGCGCAATGGCTGGCCGAAATGGATAGGCTCCGCTCGCGGTTGCGCGAACTATGTGCTGGGGGAGTGGATGCCCAACGTCCTCACGCACTCATCTGAGATCTTATGGCTGACAAGATCCGGGAGCATGATCGTGGGCTCAGCGTGGGCTGGCAGCGGAGAAAGGCGACCAGTATCAAGAAGCTCCAGGAGGCTGAAGGCGAGGTTCAACAGATGCAGACCCGAGCAGATGAGCTTTCATCCTCTCTTGATGCACAATCTAAGATGGTCTCACGGTTGAAGGCCCAGCTAGCGGAGGCAGAAGAGCATATGAGGCAGACCTCTGGAGAGATAGCTATCGTTCAATCTGGCGTGGAAAGGGCCAAAGCCAGGACTGACGAACTGCGCCCCGCCGCTGCGGAGGAGAAGCGGGAGCTGATTCAGCGGCAGCAAGCCTTAGATGCCACAAGTCAACGGGTGGCAGAGCTGCAACGCTCTTTTGACGGGGTCAACCCGTCCATGTGGGAAGTTAACCCCAGAGTATTGTAACAAACCCATAAACCTTTTATTGGTACATTAGTGCTTCAAAATTTTTTCTTTGTTTTGAATGTCGTAGTGCGCACGATTTGCACTGTTGAATTGCCTTGTTACATCCCTACAATGTTTGCGGGACGTTCGGCAAAAATTCCCCAAGCCCGCGTGGGTCGAGCCTGATGTCCGGAATTCGGATTACCAGTCCAGATTTCTAAGAGACGGGAGAGGCTTGATCGGAGAAGGAACTTTCAGGATGACCGAATTATCGTCCCATCAGCGTGCTCTTATGCACGAACGGGGCAACTCCAGGGGCGCTGAAATCGGTCCAGACAGATGAAAATGGGAAACGTGAATCACGATACCCAGGATTCGGGACACTGTGGGGATGGCGTGACAATAAGGGGAAACCGTTAACCTTGGAGAAGCTGTACCCTTACTATGTTAGCCTGAAATGGGGACAACAAATGAGCATCGACCGCTGACCGTATTCGCAATGCGGGATTTTATCAATTTGTCGTCGATCAATATTTCGGGACGTTGGCCCAAGATAGTAGGCGGACCATAGGTCAAACATCCATATTGTTAGGGGGTCCTTCTAGGTATAACCCGTCTTCCGGAACGTTGGCCCAGGATGGTAGGTGAGACGATGCGGCATGAGACCAGGCCGTTAGGGGGTCCCGTGAGACATGAAAGGGGACGAGGGTCTGAATAAGGGGCACGCAAAGCGTGGAATATGGAGTGGTGTTCTGTCCGGACAGAATCCAACACTCACAGGGTAGTTACACCACCGTGGTGGGAGTACGCCAGATGGGTGCATCGATTTGATCATGGATCATTCCTTCTTTCAGACAGGGCCTCTCTGGCGAGGGGATCTGTCACTACCCAATGGGATCTTGGGGCATCCTGAACTTGTTTAGGGTAGAACCGCAGTTTAATGTCATGTGTTGAGGACACATAGACTCCTATAGTTTAACGTCATACGATAGGACATGGAATAAAAGGGAAGGAAGCATGTGGCACGATAGATATGAAACTGACGTGAATGAGGACGTAGTCCCACATCACACCATGTACCCCCGGAGGAAACTCTTCAGGTCGAGGGACCAAGAGTGAGGATTAGGCTGGGCCCGTGGGGAAGTGCCCGGGCGCTCCTATGTATCTCATAGGGATGAGAATCAAGCCTTACATATTTTTTGATGGACCTTAGACCATAAATGGGTAAAGGGAGCAGGGGACGCATGGCATCAAAACCCGACGTGAAGGAGGACCTAAGCCCTACTTACCATGCATTCTCTGGGGAAATTCTCGAGTCGAGGGACCAAACACAAAGGTTAGGCTGGGCCCGTGGGGAAGTGCCCAGGCGCTCCTACGTATCTCATAAGGATGAGAATCAATCCATACGTAGTTCTGAAAGGTGACATGGTAGGATACCAGTGTCAGGGGAAAAGGGGAGTGCGGGCGTGGCCCTTTCACTAAAAGAAGCGGAATTTGATATATCTTGTTTGTTCTTTAAGGTGAATGGTTTTTCTTTTGTGAAGCGACAGGCCTAGAATAGTAGGTCATGATGTCACCACAAGGATCAAGCTGTGATGGGCGTTGACAAATGGCATGGCACGTGACCAATACCCAGTGTGATGTCCTCTACAACGAGGTCACCACAATGCAGTGCCGTTTTTCGTCGTGCGGCCAGGACGATAATGTCACAGTTTAGGGTCGTATGATAGGACCAATCATGCATTTTATCGTCATGCAGTGCAGACGTAGCAGAAACGATGCTAGGCGGGAAATGTACGTAGTGTTATAAAACACAATTGACGGAGACATGATCCCACATCAAATTGTATGCCATTCGGAGAGGGAAACCTTAGACCAAGGGGTCTATATAGAGGTAATAGGTGGAACTGGGGGGAAGACTAGCTCCCTAAATGGGCTGTACCCGAAGACAGGGCGTCCAGGCGGTCCTACATATCCCATGAGGATGGGAATCAAGCCACACGTAGTTCTGAATGGATCTTAGTTTATGGTCTTAGAGCTCGGACCATGGGAGCCCTGAAGGACGCCACATTGCGGCTTTGTCCCCCTGATATGCAAAGGTGCACTGAGGGATAGCGCCAAAAGTGTCAAGATTCCACCTGGACATGATGGGGTGGAAAATGATGTGAATCGTGCAACCAACATTTGAGGACTGAAGGGGCTGGCATGACGACAGAGGATTACTGCTGACCATGTTCGCAACACAGCATCCTGTCGCGTTAGCCTGAAATGGGGACAAACAAATGAGCATCGACCACTGACCGTATTCGCAACATGGGATTTTATCGATTTGTTGTCCAAAACCCTCGGGGGCGTTGGCCCGTAACGGTAGGAGATCCCTTGGGCATTGTATCCAGGCCGTTCTTGGGGGGTCCCTCCGGGTGTGAAAGGTGATGGAAGCCCGAATGGAGGAGAACACGAAGCTTGAAAAGTGGAATGAACTTGATCAAGTTGAATCTGACACTCTTAGTCCAAGACCAGATTACTCTTAACACATGGGTTGGTAGCTGCAAGGAGTCAAGGGACTCAACTTCGAGGGTGATCGAGAGATGGCAGATTCTCGGGGAAAGGGTAATGTTCCCGAAACCTTATATCAAACCTACATATCCTCCTCCTGGAGAGGGACAGACCAAGTGGCCTAGGTGACCGGGAGATCAAGAGATCACTAAGAGGTGGGGCTGGACCCGAATCCTAGACATTCGAGTGGTCCTACGTATCCCAGGAGGATGGGAATCAAGCCACACGTAGTTCTGAAGGGTGACTTTTAATGTCATGCGTGACAAGGAATAGAAGGTCTAACTCTTAGAACGGGGTGCACGTGGTGCAGCTATTGCAAGCCCAACGTGAATGAGGACGTAGTCCTACACTACGCCACACGGTCCCGTGGTCGGGATCCTGAAGGCAGGACCAGAGAGGTGAACTTGCTAAACTCAAGCTGGACCCAAAGACAAGGGGTCTGGGCATTCCTACGTATCCTATCGAGATAGGAATAAAGATGAACGTAGTTCCAGATGAGAATCTTAGTTTATGGTCTTAGAGCTCGGACTGTGGATGGTGACAACTCCCTGAGTAAGCACAGGTGTCAACCCAATCCCTAATCCCACATGAGATAAACTTGGTGTGGGAAACAAGGGGGGAAGATCCCTATTGCAATACTTGGGGTGGCCATCAAAGGGGAGTCAGCAGAGAGTTCCAAAGGACCCCTTTGATGCAGCTTGTTCCCCCAACGCGCGGACGTGCACGGAGGAAAAGTACCAAGAGCTTCGAGACTCTACTTGGACATGATGAAGTGATGAAGGATGTGAATCGTGTACCCGACATTTTGGGCTTAATGGGTTGGCGTGGCGATAGAGGAAAAATGTTAACCATGGTGGAAACACAGCGTCCATATCGCGTTAGCCTGAGGTGGGAACAACAAACGAGCATCGACCGCTGACCATATTCACAACGCGGGATTTTATCGATTTGTTGTCCGAAACCCTCGGGGGAGTTGGCCCGTAACGGTAGGAGAGCCCTTGGGCGTTGTATCCAGGTCGTTCTTGGGGGTCCCCCCAGGCGTGAAAGATGATGAAAGCCCTGATGCAGGGATACACAAATCCTGGAAAGCGGGTGCGGACGTGTCCGAGTAAAGCTTGGCATTCTAGGTAATAAACCAGAGTACTCTTAATCACATTGGTGAACCACCGAAAAGGGATTGACGAAACAACTCAGTAGGTGGAGGTACATGGCGTGGTCATTACGAGACCAATGTGAATGAGGACATAATCCCACACCACACCATATAATCCTCTCATGGAGGAAGGATAGGCCAAGGGGCCAAGATGGTATGAAGATTCTCGAGAGATGGGGCCGGACCCAAATCTTGGACATTCAGGTGGTCCTACGTATCCCATCAGGATGGGAGTCAATCCACCCGTAGTTCTCCAAATGTAGTTTAACGTCATACGGGACGAGAAGGGGAGCAACATACCCTTAAACAAGGGAGGTATACAGTATGGCGAAGAAGCAGACGTGAATGAGGACGTAGTCCCACACCACACCGTACACTCCTATAAGAGGTTGGGCGAAGGGGCCCAGGAAGGCTAGGGGGCCTAAGGTTAGGCATCGGTCAGGAAGGCCTGGCGGGTCTATAGTTTAACGTCTTACATGAGGACGGGGGTCGGGGACCCGAGGAGGCCAAGGGGCCTGAGGCTGGGCCTCGCAAGGGGAGGCGTACGGCATGGTACATGATCCCGACATGAATGAGGACGTAGTCCTACACCGCGCCGTACACTCCTATGATAGAGGACCTGGGTCATGGACCAGAAAGGCCAAGGGTCCTGATGGTGGTTAGGAAGGCCTGACCTTCTTGTAGTTTAACGTCTTGCAATGAGGACGAGGGTCGGGGACCCGAGGAGGCCAAGGGGCCTAAGGCTGGGCCTCGCAAGGGGAGGCGTACGGCATGGTACATGATCCCGACGTGAATGAGGACGTAGTCCTACACCGCGCTGTACACTCCTATGATAGAGGACCTGGGTCATGGCCCAGAAAGGCCAAGGGGCCTGATGGTGGTTAGGAAGGCCTGACCTGCTTGTAGTTTAACGTCTTGCAATGAGGACGAGGGTCGGGGACTCGAGGAGGCCAAGGGGCCTGAGGCTGGGCCTCGCAAGGGGAGGCGTACAGCATGGTACATGATCCCGACATGAATGAGGACGTAGTCCTACACCGCGCCGTACACTCCTATGATAGATCGGGGCCGTGGGCCCGATCGCTAGCACCACCCGGGGGGAAGTTTGTCACCTCGGGATGGGGCAGAATGAATCACTGCACTCGATGTCTGGGACATCTCAGGGTGGACCCGAAGATCCAGGACACTGTTGACCATGTTCAAAACACAGCGTTCCTTTGGTGACCCATTATGGGAGCAAAAAATGAGCGTCGACCGCTGACCAAGTTCGCAACGCGGGACTTGTATCGGCTTGTTGCTTGAAAACCCTCTGGGGTATTGGCCTATATCGGTAGGAGAGCCCTTGGGCATAGTATCCAGGCCGTTCTTGGGGGTCCCTCTGGGTGTGACACAAATGATGGAATCCCAGTCAAGGAGTGGGTGAAGCATAGCTGTATCCATCCACGAAAGAGGCAAACATCTCCAGGGGGTGTGCAGCCAGGTCGAGGCTTGCTCGATGTGAGTCGGGGAAAAAGTGCGCACCCTGCCATGTCTTGACCCAAGGGGCAGATTTTGGCTTTTGGGATGGGCCAACGGACGAAATGTCTGGGCGTTCCTACATATCTCATGAGGATGAGAATCAAGCCATACGTAGTTCTTGAAGTCCATGCAGTTTAGCGTCATGCGGTAAGGACATGGGAGGATAGAAGAACGGGAGTGGGCACATGGTGCGACCCTTACAATCCTTGTGCGAGCGGGGTTGAATGAGCGGGGCCAAGAAAACCTACTCCTTGCTACACAAAGATCTTCCAAGGAAACTATTCCTAGGGGGAATAGTGGAAGAGAAAAGCTTGGGTCTGGGCTCAAGACGAGGCGTCCGAGCGTTCCTACGTATCCCATGAAGATGAGAATCAAGCCACACGTAGTTCTTGACATACAGTTTAACGTCATGCGGGACGATGAGAAGAATCTCATTTGGGGATATTTACGGTACGACGAGTAATCCGGCGTAAATGAGAATGTAGTCCTACACTATACCATACAATCCCTTGAGAGGGTAAGTCGGGGAAAACCAGGGTGCCTGGGGCCGGACCGCGGTCAGGGAGACCTGACCAGCTTGCTGTTTAACGTCTCGCGGTGAAGACGGGGGGCCAGCGGCCTGAGGAGGCCAAGGGGCCTGAGGATGATCCTTGGTTAGGAAGGCCTGACTGGCTTGCAGTTTCACGTCTTGCAGTAAGGACGGGGGTCGGGGACCCGAGGAGGCCAAGGGGCCTGAGGATGAGCCTCAGTCAGGAAGGCCTGACTGGCTTGCAGTTTAATGTCTTGCAGTAAGGATGGAGATGCAGTTTATGGTCGTGCAGGACTTTATAGTTTAGAGTCATGTTGGACCATAATGTGCAGTTTAAGGTCATGCGGGACCATTTCACAGTTTATCGTCTTGCGGGACGAAGATGCAGTTTAAGGTCGTGCAGGACCATCTAGCAGTTTAGGGTCATGCTGGACCCGAGGAGGCCAAGGGGCCTGAGGCTGAGCCTCGGTCAGGAAGACCTGACTGGCTTGCATTTTAACGTCTTGCAGTAAGGACGGGGGTGTAGTTTAAGGTCGTGCGGGACCATATTGTAGTTTAGGGTCGTGCTGGACCCTTTTTACCCTAGGCAAAGTATCGCTTGAGGAATTTGGCATTGGTGGGAGTGGTTATATGCTCTCCATCTGTGGTCACCAAGGAGTATGCTCCATTGGGGTAAACCTTATGGATGATATAGGGCCCTTCCCATTTGGGTTCTAATTTGGGAGGTTTCCTACCGGGAATCATTGGTGCTCGAAGGGCCAGTACCTGGTCGCCTTGTAGAAAAGAGCAGAGATGAACCTTCTTGTCGAAGGCCCTCGCCATCTTATCCTGATTCCTTTCCAGATTGTGCAGGGCACGAAGCCGGTTCTCGTCCAGTGCTTCTAATTCGGCTAGATGGATCTCGGCAACCTCATCTGATGTCTGATGGTCATAAACTGCAGTGCGTAACGATGGAAGCTGGATCTCAATGGGTAGGATGGCCTCAGCTCCATACAACAGGGAATATGGGGTCACCTGGGTAGAGTTGTGAGTCGTCGTCTAGTAATCTCAGAGGGCATTGGGGAGCTTGTCCGGCCAACTTTTCTTGTTCTGACCAACCATCTTCTGCAGAATTTTAGAGAGGGTCTTGTTGAACGCCTCGATCTGTCCATTCGCCTGCGCGTGGTAGCAGGAGGTATGGTTCGACCGGATGTCGTACTTGGCGTACAATTTCTTCAATTCAGTTGCTTGGAAGTTGGTGCCGTTATCAGTGAGGACTGCGTGAGGTACCCCAAACCGGTGGATAATGTTGGAGCTCAAAAAGTCAACGATGGAACGGGCCTTGACCTCTTTGAGCGGAACTGCCTCTGCCCACATGGAGAAGAAATCTGTAGCAGTCAGAATAAACCTACACTGGCAGGATGTTGCTGGCGGATACGGTCCCACTACATCAAGTCCCCATATCGCAAATGGCCAAGAGTACTTGGCGGGGTGGAGGGGCTCTGGCGGCCGATGCAATAAATTGGCGTGTACTTGGCACGCGTGGCATCTCTTGGCATATCCAATGCAATCATGGATCATAGAGGGCCAAAAGTACCCCAACCTCTGGATTTGATGGGACAGCTTCAGCCCAGCTTGATGGGCACCACAGGAACCGGCGTGAACCTCTTGCATAACTTGAGGTATCTCCCCTCCTTGGAGGCAACAGAGAAGGACACCATCGAAACTCCTCTTGTAAAGGATCTGTTCAAGACTGGGGCCGCTCTGGAGGGTAAATTGCAGCGCGTGGCGTCGTATTCGCTCGTGCTCGGCCCGGTCATCTGGGAGCTGACCATTTTGGAGATACTCGACAAAAGGTGCTCTCCAGTCAGGAGTGGCTTCAACCATTGCGTCTGACGAACCCGGGGCCCCTGACGTGGAGGGTCCGGCGGTGAGATGACTTACCCACGGGCCATCATGGTCCTCTTAGGTGATGGGGGAAATGACTCTCCGGTGGGCCACATGTATGATCAAATCATCTTGTTCAGGTTCTGCGAGCGACACGTCTAAGCCAGCCAAGGCGTCTGCTTGCACGTTCTGCGACCGTGGGATATGGGTAACCTCTGGTCGAGAAGAGAACTAGGCCATTAGGCGGAGGGTGTACTCCAGCAACGGTGCGAGCTCTGGCTTCCTGACGACGTAGTCACCAATAACATGTTTGATTACCAGCTCGGAATCTCCCTTCACATGTAGATGGGGCACGTGGAACTAAAGGGCCAACTCGAGGCCGGTGATGAGAGCTTGGTACTCTGCCTCATTGTTCGTACAACCTTCTGACAATAGGAACGAGTATGGCAGGACGGCTTGCGCTAGGGTAATGAATACAATACCCAGGCCCACTCTGTTGAGCTTGGGATCGCTGAGCCTCCTACCGGTGGGGCTCTGGGAGGCGTCGTCGAAATGCATTTTCCAACACGGGACAGCATGATCGACTGTGAGGATTGTCTCATCAGGGAAATCCAGGTCTAGGGATTGATCCGTGGAGGTTGGATGGGCAGCTAAAAAGTCTGCCAACGCCTGTCCCTTAATGGACTTCTGAGGTACAAACCTGATATCAAACTGCTGGAGAATCACTGCCCACCATTCTAGTCGGCCAGTCAGCATGGGGTGGTTCAGGATGTACTTCAGTGGGTCCACCCGGGAGACCAATTGCACCTCATGGTGTTGCAGGTAATGTCGCAACTTCTGTACGGCGAAGACGTGTGCAAGGCAGCTCTTTTCGATAGGGGAGTATCTGACCTCCGTATCGAGAAGCATGCGGTTGAGATAGTAGAGACTATTCTCAGTACCCTCGTTATTCTTCTGGGCGATCAGCGCACCGAGGGATCTCTCCAGGGTGGTCACATAAAGGACCAGCAGCTTTCCGGAGACGGGTGGCATCAAGACCGGAGGTTGGAGCAGATACTGCTTGATTTCCTCGAAGTCGGTCTGACACTCCTCATCCCATTCGTAGGCGGCGCCCTTCTTCATGAGCCGGGAAAAGGGCTTACACTTGCCGGCCAGATTCGCGATGAATCGGCGTATATAGGCTAAGTGTCCTTGAAGGCCTCGAAGCTCCCGAAAGTTGCTCGGGGGAGGCATTTGGCTGATGGCCTTGATCTTCTCTAGGTCGATCTCGATACCTCGGTATCTGACAACAAAACCCAGAAACTTCCCAGAGGTGACCCCGAAGGCACACTTCAGTGGGTTCATCTTCAGGTGATGGGAATGGAGGAAACTGAACACTCTCTTAAGGTATTTGATATGGTCCTAGCGCTGGCATGATTTGACTACAAGGTCATCCACGTAGCATTCCACCAATGTCCCGAGAATCGGCTTGAATATGCGATGCATGGCCCTCTGATAAGTGGCACCTGCATTTTTCAAACCGAATGGCATAACCTGGTCGCAAAAGGTACCTTGGGGAGCTCTGAAGGCAGTAGACTCCTTGTCTTCGGGGGACATCCGGATCTGGTTATACCCGGAATACCCATCCATGAAAGAGAGGGCTTGGAACCCAGCCGTGGCGTCAATCAACAACTCTGTCACCGGGAGTGGGAAGTTATACTTTGGGCAGTGGTGATTAAGATCGCAGAAGTCGATGTAGACTCTGATCTGCCCATTCTTCTTCCTGACTGGCACAATGTTGGCAAGCCACTTGGGGTACTGGACCTCCTTGACGAAGTTGTCTTTGATTAGCTTTTCAACTTCGGCCTCTACCATAGCACCATGAGAAGGGTGCATCTTCCTGGGAGGCTGTTTAAACCCACGATGTTTTGCCGGGAGGCCCAAACGGTGAACGACTACCTGTGGATATATCCCTAGCATCTCGTTGTAGCTCCAAGCGAACACATCACGGTGTTGTTTGAGGAAGTCTACGTACTGCTGCCGCTCCTCGGGGTACATGGCTGCACTAATCAATGTGGGTTTCGGATCTGCCTCGCTACCAAGGTTCACCTGTACCAGTTCATCAACCGTGGTAGAGACGCCTTCTTCAAAGGCGGGGGGAGCATCCTCCAGGTCTTCCTCCCCACCTGTGGGGGGACCTCCCACGATGGGAGATACTTTTGGGCTATCAAAATCCGAGGGGCAGCTAGTGCCGGCTTGGGCAGCAGCAGTCATCACATTGGGAGACTCATTTTCCATCGAGACCGTAGCAATGAAGGCGGTCGACCCTATCCCGTATGGCCTTCAGCCTAAGGGGCCGTGTTTGATAAGATCAAAGAAGTGGTGACGTTTTGGCTTGAGTCGGTTGATTCCAACCTGGCGGAAGAGACACGTATGGCACACCGCCATTGTCATAAGCTTGACACTCCGGTACCGTACAGGGGTAGGAGATTCCGGGATGACCTGAGCCTGATTGATGTAGGAGTACGAGGTTATTTTCCGTCGTTGCTTAGACACGAGAACATGCCTTCCTTGCGTACCCATAACAACAAAACATTGTCCCATGTCGGGGGTCGTGGCCTCCAACCAGTGGATCGGGAGGATGTAGGCATCATCCATGCTTTCCCAGGGGTCACTTGTGACTGGGGTGGGTTCATCCTCGCTTACCAGGATTTTCTTGTCCTTACTTTTGTAGTAACCCGCATCCAGATAGTGGGCCTCACAAGAAGAGAAAGGGGACGTGTCTCCTTGGAGCACGCCTATGACATTCGGCGTTTTCAATCGTCTCAGTATGGGAGGATTCCATAGCTGCTACCTCTGTCTCAAACTGGAGGGGGCTCCTTAGGGCCTCGGCAAGTGCCTCGCGCATTTTAGATGACAGGAGAAGGGCCTCGAGGATAGAAAGCCTCGCCGGAATGTCGGCCAGGTGATTCAGGACATCATACTTTCACGCCAAACGTGAACCTCTGCTTACAAGAGGTCGTTCGACATTTGGAGGCATAGCGGGTCCTGCTGGTTGAACCGGCGATCGACTAGTACTGGGTACATCTTGCTACCTACTAGTATAAGCCTAGAGAGTAGTCTCCAGACTAGGATCGGACAGCGGAGGATGGCCTGTAGTCGGGCAAGACTGACTGTGATACGAACGAGGAAGCTCCCCCCGATCCAGTAGCACGAACGGAGGTGGAGGTAGAGCCGAGGGCGTTAGATGGGGTTGCGCGTGCTGAGATCTGCGCTGAGCATGCTGCCTAGTCTCAGTAGCGTGCATGGCTCGGCCAAAAGTGCCTGATGACGTACCTCGATGACCGGAACGGTTACGATTCCGCTGACATTGACTTCGGCTGGAAACGTTGGCGAGGTCTGCCTGGCGTTCCCCCTCGTCGGGGGTCATATAGGGCTTTACCAGCTCCACAGTATTAACCGAAGCGTACCCCTGGCTGTCGCTCGAGGATTCATCCACCGCTGGGCGGATCCTGGGAGGAATCCCCATTTCAGGGGGCATAAAGTCACCGAGAGTGCGGGATGACGACGGCACCGGCGGTGCGCGTTGCTTCTTCTTGCGTCGTCGCTGCATGCCCTTTTGGGAAGAGGCTGACTGTGAAGATGACGCGGAGGCACCGACTACTTCTTCTGAAGGTTATGACTGCTTCAGACGCGCCCGGATGATTCCATGGGTACGGACGACGGTTTTTCGAGCCATCCAGCCGTCGTATTTCTGGGATCCGCGGTTGGGGACCTGCTGCCACTCGCCTTCACTGTCACTGCCGATCTCTGATCCTGCAAAGACACATGGCACTTGCGCTGGTGCTGGGCCCAACTTGACTATGTTTTTGTTGACCTGGTCTTGAATCCAGTCTTTAAACACATATCATTTCTTGAGGGTGTGCCCCGGGATCCGATGATAAGGGCAGTAGTTGGGGTGATCGGTGAGATTCGCCTCTGTCGGCCTTCTGCACTCGGGCAGATGCACAATCCCTTGCTCTAGAGCACTTAGAAAGTAGCCAGGGACCTGATTTTCATTAAAAGAATAATTCTGGTACCTTCTTTCCGGATAGGGGGCCCTGGGGGCCTGGCCCTGACGAGGGGCCAGAGGGGCCTGCCGAGGAGGTGGCGCCTGATTGTCTCGCCTAGGTGGCGGTGGCGCGTTGCGCGGTGGAACTTGTCAGTTCTGAGGCGTTCGCTGCTGGGCAGGAGCCTGTGCTTGAGGTGGAGGACCTCTGCGGGGTTGCGGGAGTGGTGCCGCCGGCAGTAACTCCAGCTACCTCGGGGCTTCTATTTGGTCCACCGTGGCGGGTTCAGCCCTGGCGGTCCTCTTGGCTGGGATCATAGGGGGCAACAAATGTGCCTAACTGGCCTATCGTAGGGCTTCCTCAAGGCGTTGAGCCTTATCCGAGAAATCTCTGAACCCTCCAGGGTAGTTCTGGGTAATCAGAGAGGGTACCATCTCTGTCTTGACGTTTCCCACACACATCGTCAGTAGTTGCTCCTGATTCAGTGGCATATTGAGGGAATACGTAAGTTCCTTCCACCGGGCGATGAAATCTGCAACCCGTTCATCAGGCCTTTGATTGAATTTGAAGAGGTCTGCAATACTGGTCTTCCGCGTGGTGGAGCTGAACTGGTATAAGAACTTCCGGTGAAGATCCTCCCAACCGGTCACCGATCTAATAGGGAGCTGGCTGTACCAGACGAATGACAGAACTTCCAATGTCTGTACAAAACATCGGAGTTTGGCGGCCTCTTGCTAAGCTGGGGTCCCCAGCATGGGGCCACACCTGGAAGAAAAATGAGCCAAGTGTTGCGGCGGGTCCCCTGTTCCGTTGAAGGGTGGGAAAGTGGGGTTCCCGAAACCCGGAGATGCGGGTATATCATCCACCCACGTGGGATAGGGCTTGCCATCCGGTGGGACTGCCACCTGCCGCGTTTCCAACGCTTCGAGGCGGGCTGTGAGCGCCGTGATAAGATCATCCGGGTGGGGGTCCCTGTCTTGATGGGGATCCCTAACCACAAGTGCATTTCCAGGTTCTTCAACACGATAGACGGCATCGGCCGCTCATGGGTCAACTGGCTGGACGACCCGTGGGGCGACTAGGGGAACCCGGACTGGATTCTTCAGATCGCCCCATCGCTCGGGGGGATTTGGCGAGACGTAACGCGCTCTCTTGCCATACGTTCCGGCTTCTGCCCTGTCTGCGGCAGTAGCATGATCAGGGTTTCCCGGAGGCATCTCACCGGGGGGAAATTGTTCCTACCCCTGCTGCCCCGGCCTGGGATTACCATAGTCGGGTCGCCGCTCTGCAGCGCGCTCAGCCAAAAGTTCGTCAACCAGCCTCTTCTGCTCGGCAAGCAGCTGGCGTAACGTGGCCTTCTCGGGATCTTCGTCCATTTTCTGCACAGAGGCGGACGGGTCGGAGTGCTTGACCGTTCCGACGTGCTCCTTACCCTTGCCAGTGTTTCGACCGAGTACCAGCGACTCGTTGGGCACGGGGAGGCCTAGAAGGTTCCTCTGCTGAAGGGTAACTCTCACTGATGGGTCCAGCAGTGGCGGTACGCCCTCGGGGGAGAAATCTCCGTCAAGGAATTCAAGCTCATCTTCCTTGTCCACGACGTCAGCCATGTGGACCGCGACCCCTCTCGTGGTCATGTCCTTGATGTCGCATAGAGAATCGGGCTACCGTCGGATAGGGTTGAAGAGGAGACCGGCATAGTGTCCCCAACCACGGACTTGCACATGGGGGGTGGCTTCCCTGACGATTCTGCGGAGTGCTTTAAAACTCTGAACGCATTTTCGTTGAAGGGTGCTCTGGTGGCCTGGCGACTCAGGGTGCTAGGCCACAAGGAGTGGGGCCGCATCGACCAAGAGGCACTGCTCGCCGATTTCCTCGAAGTGCTCCCGACTTCTGGGGTACACTACCCGTTCGTAACAAAGGCGGAAATGTTTCGCCCATAGGGTTCGACAAAAGCACCCCACTTCTTCAGGGGTAAGAGACTCCGGTACACGGAAATTCAGCGCCGCTGTCGGCCAAAACATTTCCGGGAAGTAATCTGTTGCGAGAATACTCCAGAATCTCCTGGGCTTGGACTCAGGGTCTGGCCCTGTGTTTCCCCACTCGTCAACCGGGTGTGGCTGAGGGACCGGTAGCGATACTGAGGCGGACCTCTGGGATAGTAAGCTCGGCGGTGGAGAATATGGCGAACGAGCTGACTGGACGTCGAATTCCGGGCCATCCTCCGAAGAGTGAGGTGACCTGGCCACGATTTCACGATATGACGGGCTGATAAACACAGCTTCCAGAACAGGAGTCGCGACTACCGGCGACAGGTCGTGTCGTCGATCTACCGTCGTTGGCCCCCAAAATAACTCTCTGTGATCTCTGGTAGAGGTAGAGGGCACTTCTGGTGACAAAGGCGGTGATTGCGTGGTCGAGACCTGCGGAATTCCCAAGATTTCTTCATCTTGGATGTACCTGCGGAGGGAGATGGGAATCTGGTGGACCTCAAATTCTAAGAGAATGAGGCTAACACGTCTGGTTCCTGCCCCAGTCCTTGATACGGAGGAGCGAGGAGAAGGTTCCATCACTGAATCGCATTCCTCTTCCGAGTCGGAGAAGCGGGCAGGTTTGATCTCCACCGGGGCCTTCCCAGGTTCTTCTTGTTGCAGCGACTACCCGCTCTTCTGCCCCGGGGTGGCTCTTCGAGACCGGGTTGACCCCTACCAGGAAGCCTCGGGGCGGCGCTGGCGTCGTGGCGGAGAGGGCCCCCACTCGAGATAGCCGGGGTGCGAGGTGCACCGGGGAAAATGTCGAAGGGTACATAGGGAGGACCTCCATGAATAGCACCCATATAGGCGGAGCCCCTGTTGGAATCGCCAGGAGCATGGGGAGGACCTCCATCGATGCGAGTGGAGCGAGGATGACCTTCACTCCTCGAGTTGCTGGGGTGAGGAGGACCTTCTCCGGTTGCAGAGAGGACGTAGGGAGGGCCTCCACGTTGGAGAAGGACCAGATGGACGGTGCCTTCAGGTTGGCGGTCGGGGGTAGGAGGATGGACTCCATACCCTACATAATGGGCGCCGGAAAGGTTTCCGCACTGAGCGTCACTGCCGCGGGGCAGGTCTTCCTTCGGGATGGGGGTAGCACGAGGCATGCCTCCATGAAGAACTTCAGAGCGGGGAAGGCCCACGCTCTATGGGGTAGTAGTACGGGGAGGACCTCCGTACAGGGTGACATTACCGCGGGTTGGTTCGCGGCGATCACCACTTGGGCCTGCCACCCAGAGAGTCAACCCAGCCTGCCCATGGGGTGGTTGGGGTCTCGATCCTGGTGGGGTGAAGGAGTGCCCCTACTCAGTGTATGCAGGGGCTTCACGATGCACGTCGGCGGTGGCTCGGGCCACTGTAGCTGTCGAAGTTGACGCGCCTGGGCGAGCGTCCTCATAGCCCGGGCCTGGCGCTGACGTTGGGTCAGGTGAGCTGGTGCAGGTGGCGCAGGGACGTAGCCCACCTTCCCTTCCTGCGGGGCCGGACGGCGGCGCTGACGCGGCCGGGCGGGAGCTCTCGCCTGGGGCCCTTGGGTCGGGACCCTGAGCGGGATGAGTCGGATGGCGCCCGCCTCTTCAGCGTAAGGCGAGGAGTCGTCAAGGCGTTCCGGAGACAGGCTCCCGAAAAGGTTGAACGTTGGGGTGGGGAGCAGGGGCTCCCTTCGCGGCCTGTTAGGGCGGCGTTGACGGCGGGGCCTGGAGGCCTCCAAGTCCAGGCGGGCCATATCCCGAGTTGGGATGACCCCTTCTTCCTCGTACCTGCGCACGAGGTTGTTGATCACCCTTCGCTGGATGACCTCTGATGGGGAAAGGGGACGTGGGTGCCTCGTATTCTGTGATGTGGCGGCCGTCGTGGCAGTAGCGGCGCTACGTGGGTTGTCCATGGCAGTGTTGCCCCTGCCCCTGCGTGGGCGAGGAGCGGATGGTGATCGCGTCTCTGTAACAGTAACCTGGTTCCTGAGAAACAAAGGGATCAACTCATCAGTACTGAGAGGAAAAGAATTGACATCCAGTGCCTCAGCGTCCTTCCATTCTCCACGTCTGTAATAAGGATCCACGCCAACACGCTGCAGAACGGAGTTCTCCACGTTCTACTGCCCCGACTTCCGGTGAGTTTCACGACAGGCCCGCTATTTTCTTGGCGGGACCAGGCGCCGAATATCTGGATCTGGTGACACGTCAATCTACTGGTGTCTCGAATGCTACTAATCTCTATATTGAGGAGAAGAATTTAACGTCAGGTTCACCATTTCTGTTTCCGATGCTTTCGCCGGGGCACGCGCACACGTCCGTTCGCGGAGGAGGACGCGCGGCGCTTTGTTTCCCCGCATTCCCGCTTTCCAAAGGCGGGCGGCATTCGCTCCTTATTCAGGGACGTCTGCTCCTTGATCGAAATGGGATGATGGGATGTCGATTCTTCCTCCTTTGGATTCCTCCTCAGCACTCATAACCTAGTCCAGGTCTCCCTCATAGATTTAATACGTAGTTCGTGAAACACTTCCTAGTGCCATGTTTCCATGGACGCCGGTTAATTACACTGCTTCTGTCAGGACATTCCAAAGGGTCCAGTCAGGGCAGCAACCTTCAGTCGGGGGAGTAGTCACGTTGAGGCATCAGTAGCGTGTCTGGATGCTGGGGAACCTGGCATGTCTGTCTGTTATCCCTGGTCATAGGGCTTCTCGAGGGCGTGGAAGCCTGAGGCATCCCACATCGAGCGCGGGGAATTATATGCCATAGGCACATATCTGAGGTTTTCATCAGCTTCCCGTGTTCAACACAGGGTATGCCGCGAGTTTAACGTCTAGCGGAGACGGATCAACCCAACCAGAGCATTAGTTAGGGTAGATCAGGTTGAGGGATTCTCCTTGAAGGGATGTCGATACTGGGGCCAGCCCATGGGCGGCTATAAAGAAGAGTGCACCGACATGGTTTCACTGAGACATGACGATCCGGGTGAGAATCAGGATGGGCTGTAGGTGGATGAATGAAGTATAGGGAGAATGAAATGGGACCATCGCAGGGGGGGGGGGCGACAGTGAAGTTGGGATCGAACCTTGAAGAGGCTTCCTACGTATCCCTGTGGTAGGGAATCAAAGTCCGCGTAGTTCGGGATGGTGCTGGTAAACCGACGTGAAGGTGGGCCTTGGCCCGATGAATGTCGTCAGTGAACCAACGTGAGGGTGGACCTTGGTCCGATGGGCATCGTCAGCGTACCGACGTGAGGGTGGACCTTGGTCCAATGAGCATCGTCAGCGTACCGACGTGGGGGTGGACCTTGGTCCAGCATCGTCAGCGTACCGACGTGGGGGTGGACCTTGGTCCAGTGAGTAGTGGTCTTGAGCCTCTGGAAGGCTTCCTACTTACCATGCCTTGACATGGATCAAAGTCCTCGTAGTTCAAAGGGTTTCATCGGTGAACCGACGTGAAAGTAGACACGTGGGTCCACTAGTGGTTGTCTTGAACCTTGGGAAGGTTTCCTACGTACCATGCCTTGACATGGATCAAAGTCCTCGTAGTTCAAGTTGGGGAATACAGTTTAACGTCATGCGGGACGATAGTGAACCCTGACGTGAATAAACGACGGGCAGTGGGTGTCGGTGAACCGACGTAAATGAGGGACCTTGGTCCAATGGGAAATGGGCTTGAAAATGGGGTCTGGCATACCGACAAGAAGATGGTTTGGGCCAATGTTTGTTGGGCTTGAACCTTAGGGAGGCTTCCTACGTACCATGCCTTGACATGGATCAAAGTCCTCGTAGTTCGGATTGGGAAATGCAGTTTAACTTCATTCTGGATATAGGTGGAACACGACATGAATTGGATGATGGGTGGGTTTGAACCTCATGGAGGCTTCCTACGTACCATGCCTTGACATGGATCAAAGACCTCGTAGTTAAAATGGGGCTTTGTCGGAGAACTAACGTGAAAGTGGACCTTGGTCCAATGAGTGGTGGGCTTGAACCTTTGGAAGGTTTCCTACGTACCATGACTTGACATGGATCAAAGACCTCATAGTTCAGGTGGGAACGGGTGTGCAGTTTAATGTCATGCAGGAAAAAGGGAGGTGTGCAGTTTAATGTCATGCGGGACAAAAGGAGGCATACGGTTTAACGTCATACTGGACGAGGGCGAAACTCGATGTGAATGAACGGCCGAGCAATGTGTGGCTTGAACCTCATGGAGGCTTCCTACGTACCATGCCTTGACATGGATCAAAGACCTCATAGTTCATAGGGATGGGTCACAACGTCTTGCCATTGGACCGGAATGCAGTTTAACGTCATGCTCGACGGGAATGGGACCCAACGTGAATAGATGACGGGTGGGCTTGAACCTCATGGATGCTTCCTACGTACCATGCCTTGACACGGATCAAAGACCTCGTAGTTCGTATTTGGGGGTCAGGGTCGGTGCTCACTCTAAGCCCACGTGAGTCATGCTCGGTGTGAGAAACAAGAGGTTGCAAGGACCTGACGATCACGTCGCGAAGGATGCATCCGTGAGAAGCGAAGAGGGGCTTACGCGTTAGGCGGCCCATGGTGCTGGGACTTACTCTAGGATGGAGGCCCATGGTGTGACAAAGCGTGGGAAAGATGGACCTTGGTCCAATGATGGGAGGTGCCTCGTTCCCTATCACGCCCTCCACTGACCTTGGTAGTGGGGAAGTACGGAGATGCAGAGGTGCAGCCATCCGTTGGGGGACTAGGGTCTCCCCTCTCCTGTGAACATATTCCACTCCAATAAGGAGGATATCAGCCCTTGTGTATGGGTGATTCCATTCCCGTGGAGACGAGTGGTGTAAAGAATGTTCGAGCTGGAGGGACCCTTCGTGAGGGAGACGAGGTTGGGTCATAGTTTAACGTCATGTGTTGAGGACGTCGTGCTTGGCAGTTTAACGTCCTGTAGCTTAGACGAGGTGGGTTCACTCCACACCCCTAGGACTTACATAACCGGTACCCTCTGGTCCTTGGGGAAGGGAAGGTACCAGTAAGGCCATGGTCAAGGGGGGTTGTGGAACAAACCATCGAGGGGTCCAAGTTAGCGTGGCTATGCAAAGAAGCAATAGCCGTTAGCGTGCCTATGTGAAGAAGCATTAGGCGAAGCAACGCTATGGGTGGTATTGTCCATGGGACTTTGAAATCGCATCGTGCAAACCTGGAGGGTCGCACGGGAAGAGGAATCGCTAAGCAAAGGAGTGTGCTTCACGAAGTGGAGTGCCTTGGCTTTATCATGGGGCATAGGTGTGAGTGGAAGGTGCTTCGCAAAGTGGAACAGTGTTCGCGGAGCACTGCCTCACGAAGAAGGGGTGCCTCGCGAAGCAGGGTCCTGCGAAGTAGTGTGCTTCGCGATGTGTAGCGATCCTGCCTTATCATAGGGATCACTAGCATGGGTTGGGTGTTTCGCGAAGCATGAATGCTCCGCGGCTGCCCGGGTTCCCTTGGAATCCCCTTCCTTCGCGAATGCCCTTGAGCATCGCAAAGGGAATCCCTCTCATAAGAGGGGCTCAAAACGAGACAATGCAGAGGAGTCTCGCGAAGTAGAAGTACCTCGCGGAGCTCATGATTCTCGGGGAAAAGAGTGCTTCGCGATTCGGGAGAGGAGAAGCCGAGAGGTCGGATTGTCCATCTTCTGGGACTCAGGGGGAGTCTAGTATTTATATGCAAAGGGCGCCGCGAAGCAGAACTCGCACGCCGCCTCCGGTGCTTCGCGGCGCGCTCGCGAATATCAACGCCAGCCGTAGAGGGTACTGCCTCTGGAGCTTCGCGGCGGCTCGCGAACGTCAAATGCGCTCGCGGAGGATTACCGCCTCTGGAGCTTCGCGGCGGCTCGCGAACATCAAATGCGTTCGCGGAGCATTACTGCCTCTGGAGCTTCGCGGAGGCTCATGAACGTCAAATGCGCTCTCGGAGGATTACCGCCTCTTGAGCTTCGCAACGCCGCCAGGATGGGTTTCTTCGCATCAGTCCTTCGCGGCGGCCCTTCGCGGTGGTGCTTCGCGGATGTGCTTCGTGAGGCAGCACGCCAGCCTTCATTTTCGTTCCTTCCTTTCGTGCCATATTATTTTGGTGCCAACATGGTCGTGACAAAGTGGTATCAAAGGTGGTTCGTTCCTTGGGACGTTGTTCAGACGTCCCAAAAATAGAATTGGTTGGGATCTAGGGAAACAATGTCGACGTGTCTTGAGAGCGGCTCTCAGGCCAGGGAGTCTAGTGATGGTGTGACGGTCGGCGTATCCATTCACGAGGACCCTGATAACCTGTTTGTCAACTCGGAATGCCGAGACACTCGTTGCAGGGAGAATTGGTTTTTGAATCACATAGGATTGTGTCTTTGACTGTCCTTATTGAGTTAGCTCCCCATTGTTGTTACTGTTATATACATATATGCTCATCTGATCACGGTGCTCCCTGATAACATTCAGGATGCCTCCGTGAAGACAACCAACCAGGATACCAACTTTGGTTCGTGACGACGACCCTATGAGCAACAAAGCCTCAGTCCAGGACCCATCATTCTAGTCCCTTTCTCCTAGTGGGCCGGTAATAGCACCCCCACCTGGTGAGCAGCAGATAGCTCCAGCAGAGCAGACATAGCTTGAGACGTAGTTTGAGCACTCTTCGTGAGTTTCAGTGACAGAGACTGCTGAGGTTCAGTGGTGAGCCAGAACCTCAGGCAGCAGAGGTTCAGTTCGAGACAGTGGTTTGCCTCTTCAGGCTTGCGCAGACACCGGTGGATCTGATGGTGGCTTTGGCTGCCAGCCTTGTCCACGGAGCAGTTGGGCGTTGGTGGAGTCTGGTGAATCAGTTACTCGATGAGTCGTCACTTTCGTGGGGCGACTTTCAGCTACTGTTTCGTGAGGAGTTTTACCCCTCCTGCTTATGCTACATTAGTATCCAGGAGCTCCTGCAGTTTTGGCAGGGAGGGATGATGGTGACTAAGTACACGACTATTTTCACAGACCATGCACATTTTTACCCGGACTTGGTCCATGACGGAAACTTCTGAGCGCGGAAGTTCGAGCAGGGTCTCCATAGAGAGATTTGTGCCATCATCGTACCCTTGTGCATCCCCACTTATGCTGAGGTGCTAGAGTAGGCGCTGGTGACAGAGAGCTTCCTGTCACATCTTATAGTTGGTGGTGGCCATAGGCATGACAGATCCGAGATGTCTGCCGCAGCTAGCAGGCGCTGGATGATAGAACCTCGACGCAGGTGGCCTTCCCATTGCCGGTTTCAGAGACGAGGTCGTGCACCACTGTGGCAGTAAAGTACAGGGCCTCATCCGAGGAGACCCTTCTTTCAGTGGACTCCAAGCCATGTTCGTACACCACAGTGGCGTCGGAGGGCACTAGGGAAGCTCAGATATCACTGGTGCTATACTTGTGATGGGCGAGGTCACTTGGCACCGGACTGCCCAACCAGTTATGCTGAGAACTTTGGGCAGGAAGCAGGCACACCACCACGACAGAGGCAGCGCTGTGATCAGAGTAGTGCCCAGAGAGGTGGTGCTAGAAGAGGAGCAGGAGCAGCTGGAAGTGGGGGACGACATTAAGAGGTCTTCCCATCACCACCAAGCGGTCTACGTCAGGCTCCGGGAGCTGACAGTTGGGACCAGAGACAGCCGTGATCTTTGGATGTCTATGATCCTGCAGAGCATGAGGGGATAAAAGGTACGCTCTATAGCTCTTCTACTTTTTTCAGCAGAATTGTTAGACTCTGTGTGTGAAATGATTTTATCCCTGCTCCTTTCTTGAGTTGTGACCGGGGTGACACGGTGCGTCAGTGTAACCCTGTGTTAGTGGAATAGAAGGAATGGAACCTCTTTCTTTAGTCGATGGTAGCGACTCCTTCACTTTCTGAGCATGTAAGATGGTCTTGGTCGTGGGACATCGACTGTGAAACCTTGCGTGACTAGATATCCTTGAGTGTTTTACTATATGGATATTTTGAAGGAGGGAATCATCGGGATTTTTCTCAGGTTCAAACGGTGATTCCAGTCGTGGTGTGTGATGTGGGGGTTCGACCGAGGAGGTGAGCTACCCCCGAGGGGCTTCGGGATATTTGAGATCGTGCGAAGGGATGTCGAGGTTGTCTACCGCCTTGCCCAGACCCCCCCCCCCCCCAAAGTCTATAGTGGGTGCACGACAACTCCCACATGAAATACCTAAGGAGATGTGTGCATGATCCTATTCATGTCATCAGTGAGGGAAAACCTCACGTGAATGGATCAAATTCTTTGTGTACGGTAATGCAGAACTGTGCAATAGTTTTCCTGGGTACGGGAGAGATAGGTGTGGGCTTAGTACCTTGTGTTGTTCCCTAGTTTTGCTTTTCGAGGATGAAAATCTTGGAGGATGGAATGATGTAAGAACCCGGTTTTTTATATAAAAGACTTTGGAAAATTCTTGATGTTATTCCAAAGCAGGGCGTTCAGACGGCGTGCAATTCCGAGGCCCGGTGTGCAAGGAATTAATTATATAAAAATGTAAAGTGTTTTTATATTACGCACCCGTGGTTAACTAAAGAAAATGTGATATCTCTTAGATGGTTGATCAGATCAGAAATCTGAGACCAAAGTTGGATCAAGAACATAGTGTTTACCCTAAGCGCAACATAAAATGATTCGTCGCGGGGTGTTCAGACCCCTCGCTCATTGGTGGTCTGTTAAATGGATAATTAAATTATCCAATTATTAATTTAATAGCTCGAACCTGAATAACTCCTAAACAGTAGATTATATCAGAAATATGAGGGCACGATTGCATTTGGATCGTGCCATTTACCCTAGGTGGGGTGTAAAAGTTGCAGGTGCGGGCCTGCTATGAGAGATGTCACCTAGGGGAAAAACTGTCTTTTTAAAATAATGACTTAGTGATTTTTGTCACTGACGATCTTTTCGAATAACTTTAAAACAGAGTCTTGTAATGGAAATCCGAGACTTCCATTTGTGTTTGAAATGGGGCATTTTTCCTAGGCGTGATATAAAATGATTGGGTGCGAAGGTTTCGGAATCTGCGCCCATTGAGAGAGTTTCAGCGAATTTTTATAAATTCGCTTAAGTGTTGAGAGGAGAAAACCCATTTATCTCTCTCTCTCTCTCTATCTATATATATATATATATATCTCTCCTGTTATTCAGAGTTCTTCTCTGTTATTTGACGGATCGAGGAGCGATCTCCACTGGAGCCTTGGAGGATCGAAGCGAGAGCGTCGTGGACGCGTCGCCAACGACGAAAGAGCGATCTGAGGTAGGATTTTTGCTAAATGTACGCACCTTCATCAATTTCTGGTGTTTCTTTCCATTTTGTCATTTTAAATTCTTAAACTTTAGAGTTTTGGGTGTTGTCCGAATGAACACGTCCAACACCTGAGCCCTGTTTTATCTATTGTTCTCGGGCATTCTTCGTCTAAATTTTCGGACGCGCCAAATCTGGTCGGATCATTGATCGGGTGTAGGTACTGCGAAGGCCTCACCCCGAGGATTCTGAAACCCCCTTCGTATTTGGAATCGAGCCACTGGAGCGGTGGCGGCGGCCGTCGGAAGCCCTGACTCCGGCAAGGGCGGTGGCCGGAGGTCGGGCGTCAGGTAGCGGGTGCGGCAGGAGGTGGGTTTGGACGAGTCGTCGGCATCGTGTGTCGCTGACATGGTCGGGGTAGTTCCGGGAGGAGCCAAGGCGGTTTGGCCGGGGTTTGGAGGTGTCGGTGATGAGGGCGGGCGGCGCAGATGGAGGAGAGGTGCACGGAGCGGGTGTAGGCTGGCGGCTTGTGTGTGGGGCTTCGAGTAGGATGCGGTCGAAGCGGGCGGCCGAAGCGGACGGCCGAGGTGTCCGGCGGTGCGCGGGCGAGCAGCAGTGGCCGGAGGAGGAAATGCGGAGGCCATGGTGTGAGACGGCCCTGGGATGTTGCGGTCGAAGGGGAATCCGGAAAAGAAGCGGTGAGCCCAGGCGGATGCGCCAAGGGCGTCGGGTTGTCACGGTCGGGAGGACCCCGAGGCGCTGACCTCGGGGCGTGCGGTGAAACAAGGACCCGCATACCGCGGGTCCTTCTGGTGCGACGTGGAGACCAGCTTCGGCCGGTCTGCTGGGAAGAAAACCAAATCTGAGGCGGGTCCGGTGCGGTTGGAGTGGGCCACGGCCAGCGGGCCATGGTGGTTCTGACCGGGTCGGCCAGGGTGAACAAGCCCGGTTGGCCTTCTTATATTCGGGGGGTCGTAACTTCCAAACGGCGTGTCCGTTTGAGGTGCCGTCTACGGTTGTGAGTTTGTATCGGTGAGGCGGACTGTTTTAAGTGGGTTCCTGGGTTTTTGGGTTCTATGCCCGAAGGCGGGTGACCCAAAATGCATTAATTTAATAATAATAAATTATTATTAAAGTTGCGATGGACGTGGCTCGCAAGCCGGACGTCCGTTTGACATGCCGTCAGTGGCGCGGTGGCCCCGGAGCTGAGACGGTCCTTCCAAAGTTAGTTCGAAACCTTTGTCGGTTGGTTTTCGTTGCTCGGTGGCACAAAACGCTAAATGTGACTCTTGTTTGGGATGTCCGATTTACGCACCGTCAATGGCAGCGTGACCCGAGTTCTCGTGCGGACTTTTTGATATGCTTTCTAAAGAGTTTGGGTTGGAGACAAGGTGCGGGCCTTAGAGGGCCTAGTTCGTTTGCATTATGGTGAAGCACCACTTTTTCACATGACATCCGTTTAGGGTGTTTGAGTACTCCTTTCTGAGTATTTTTCCGAGGGGATTGCAATGGCACAATCCACCCACCTAAATTCGGGCTCGAGGTGTAGGGACCAGAGGGCCCCATTTGCATATAACGTGGGGAGTTGTAGCTTCTGCATCCAGAGTATGTTTTAGGCGCCGTCAATGCCATTGTGACCCTGACATAGAGGTGAAATTGACCGGGGGTGGCTTTAGGTGTTGAAGCCGGAGTTGAGGCGTGGGCCCCATGGGCCATCTCTTAAGCTGTGTGCAGCATACTACGACTTTTTCATTAGGCGCCTGTTTGGGGTGTATGAATAGTCGATTAAATGTGCTTTTCTGAGAGCATCGCGGTGGGGCAGTTCACCCGACCTCTTTCGAGACCCAGGTGCGGGCCCCATGAGACGTCATATGGGCGTAAAGCAGCGTTGAGTAACTTTTTCCTCGGGAGCCCGTTTCCAACGAGTCAGTAGTCTATCTCACATGTTTTTCCATGAGGATTACAATGGTGTAATCTGTTTAGGAAATCAGAGCCTATTACATGATCTTATTAAATGTGGAAATATGAAAGGGCATTGGTTGGAGGATTCTTTGGACGTACTCCGAACCTACGCATGGTAGCGGTGCTAGTGACACCCAGTGATGGAATGGACGTTGAACCTCTATTAGGTGAATTGTTCTAGAGTTGGGTGGTTGCGCGATACCCACTCTATGTTTTGTTGGCCAGTGTGGTACCATACAGTAGGGATGGATAGATCAGTTCTAAGTTTACCCTCCATCAGGGCTGGGCAGTGGGTTTCTCATCGACCTCTTCAGGTTTACCCTCCAGCGGGGCTGGGCAGTGGGTTTCTCATTGACCTCTTAGGGTTTACCCTCCAGTAGAGACTGAGCAGTGGGTTACCCGACGACCTCTTAGGGTTTACCCTTCAGCAGAGATTGGGCAGTGGGTTACCTGATGACCACTTAGGGTTTACCCTCCAGTAGAGAATGGGTATTGGGTTACCCAACGGCCTCTTAGGGTTTACCCTCCAGCAGAGACTGGGCAGTGGGTTACTCGATGACCTCTTAGGGTCTACCCTCCAGTAGATACTGGGAAGTGGATTACCCGAAAACCTCTTAGGGTTTACCCTTCAAGAGAGACTGGGAGTGGGTCACCCAATGACCTCTTAGGGTTTACCCTCCAGCGGGGCTGGGCAGTGGGTTATCCAACGACCTCTTTCAGACTCAGTCCTTTCTACTAGGATAGTCTGTGGCTTTTCTCAGTGACTACCAGAGCAGGACCCTTGGTGGTATGAGTCAGTGATGTGACAGCTTTTACTTTGAGTAGACCTCTCGACTGTGTGATGGTGACGTCGTGTGGTTTGACTTTCCCCAGAACTCTAAAGTATGAGGGGAACTTTCCCCACCAAGACGTGTCCTTGAGACGTGACCTAAAACCGTGTGGGTGATTCAGTGATGCCCAAAGCGGATAGTTTCAAGGTGCGGTGATTTTATCCCCTTGACTTGCAGTTCGGGGCAGACGTCTGGGATGTTTGGCATCGATGGTGTTTACTTTTGGGACTGTTGGCTACTCACTATCTTGGGATGAGCTACGGGATGGAGATCCCATTACGATCTTTTTCAGGTTCCTTGACAGAACATATGAATATGTATATACCTTGTTCCAGTACCCACTTCTTGGGTTTTGATTACTCTCCTTCCAGGAGAGGTGAAGATGCATGGGGTATCCCTCGTGCATTTCGTGTCTAGATTATCGTGGTTGGATGAGTCTAATTTCCTACTATAGGTAGAAAAGACTCGATGAGAAGTTCATCTTCTCACCGCTTCTATCTCCTTCTGTTTGGATGAGTCTACTTCCTTCCACTTTCTGGGTTGAGTTGTACTCTTTACTGCACTCTCAGTTGTACTTCTTTAATTTTCCATATTCGATTTACTCCTCACCTCTTAAGTACCTCTTTTGTTGCTCCCTCGAGCCTTCATGGAATCCTAATGAGTATTTTTATACTCAACCCTGATTGGGATTCGCCCGCACTTGGTGTGCCCTTGTAGTCGACGGACAGGTTCATCGTGATGTCAGAGGAGCTTAGGAGTTTGGGATCTTGGACCGCGTGCAGTGGTCTTAGTCGGGTTCCAGGTGTGGGACTCTCCCAGCTGTTTTACTTTTGTTTACCTGTTGCTGGGTTGTGGCACTTTACTGGTTGGGCGCGTGTTTTACCCTTTTCTTTCCAGTTTACCTTCAGCACTTTCTCTGTACTGTTTATAGGTTGATGCACGTTGTGGTTTATTTATAGCAGTTGGTACTTTACTTTTCCTTTTACTCTGCATTTCTGCATTGATTGGTCTATTTGTGTGTGTACAGGTACTTAGGCAAAGGCCTCCCTGAGTTGTTTAGCCTTCAGCGCTTGTCGCCTACCCCTAGCCTATGGAAGCGGGCATGGGGTAGTTGTGGGTCGAGCCCGGGTAGGGTCGGGTTGTGACATCTTGTTTCATTTTTATTATCTAACCATTATTGATAACAAATTAAAAGCACCTGAGAATTGATACTATCATTTATTTCTTAAGAAATGTTGCATAAATTATTCCACTCTAAGTCTATGTGATAAATGATCAGTGAAGAAAATAAGTTGTTCAAATATAGATATCAATGCTTCCTTTTTTTAATTCAGAATATGATTCCAACTAATATCGAACATATTTTATCCTTCATCAGAGATTATTCAACTATTTTTCCTACTGATATTAATTAACTAATTATGTTTGATAGAATTCAAGTGGAAATTTTCTAATGCCACTTTTAATGAAAATTATAAAGATACATTCAACTTGATATTCCTACACTCATCTCAACACACATATTTAAAACATTCAATTATAATAAGTAGGTAATTTTCATGAATTCAATACTAAAACTTCTTCTAGATGTTTGTGGTTTAGTTCATTGATTTATTTAATTTTGTCCCCCATATGATAATACTTCATTTAATATTTTGTAATAAGTATAAGAGAGTTTTTTAACATACCTCATCAGTGAGTTTTTTAATAGGTAACATCTAGAGATATGATTTTTGAATGAAATATGATTCTACAGGAACTTCTTTAGATCCAACCCCCCTAAAGGGATGATATATAGTATCAATTTACTAAGATAGATATTTTAATTAGTTGTTATTTTGAAAGAAAATTAATTTGAATAACAATTATTGTGATATCATCTATGTCGGTGACTTTTAAAAAAATTATCAGCAAAGGTATCTTGATAATCTTCATCAACGTTGAACTTTGATATTTTATAACAACTAATTTTCAAGATACTAGCAGATAGATAAAACCATGATGATGTCTTCCATTAAAATTATAATTAATATCAAAGATTAAATATATATATATATATATAAATAGAGTTCTCTACATGAATATATGCATCAGATTCAATTCCATGAAAATAATAGACAAACAAAAAGTAGATGAGAATAAGATAGAATGTCCTTTTGTTTTCAATGATAGAAACAAGGATGAGAATTACTTCTCAACCATTAGAGTCTATTCCTTTTTACTTAATGTGATGGTGAACTCTTCATATTGGCTCTAATTTCATGGAATCTTTAAATTCATCATTATTAACTTAGTGTGGAATATTCTTGTTAACACTAGCCATAAAGGAAAATTCATCACTTGGTTCTTTTTGGATCTTTTCCCACATATCCTCTTGAGCTAGAGTTATGAACAAATAGTTATATGATATGCATCCAACCTTCTTAAACCTTCCACATATAAATCCCATTATTTTATGATCATCGTGTTATTCATCTAATTTTATTTCTCTTTCCAAATCAGCTGGACAAATTATAAGTATATCATTGGGAATATGCACAATATTCTTGGTAGTTCCACAAGGAATCTCAAGTATTCTCTTTATCATTTCATTCCTTTTTTTTATTTGAATGGTTTCCCCCTTTGTTTCTTAATATTTAATCCATTCATTATTATTTTTATGGCCTTCTTGTAGTGATCCAAGGTGTGTCCTCTTCTTCTACAAAAGAATCATCTTATTCTATTTAGTGTTGAACCCTTTTTGTTCTTCTTGGGTTTGTATTGAGCATTAGTATTATTCTGATTATTACCCAATATTGAATTATCTGTATTATCCAACTCTTATAGTATTTTCTTCTAAATTTTTCATTTTCATGCTTAAATGATTTATATTTTCATGTCTCTTCACTGTGACTACTACCATTGCAAGTACCATAGAGGTTCTTAAATCTTTTAAATTTGTTTATAATAGCTAGATTATTCTTCTCCTTCAATAAACATCACTTAATCACTTATTTTCTCCCCCTTTATGTATGATTTCTTTGATTTTTAGCTACTATCATATTATAACAACAATAATATTTCATGTGGATAAACCTATCATAGTACTAATGGTATCCAACTACTCTTAATCTTTTCATTTTAGTAACAGTGTAACCTAATTGACATTCTTGATGTTTTTGTTTCTCTACATTCTTATATTGGAATTAATTTGGGGAACATATTATTTTATAAAAATCTTTATTCACCACATATATAGTGGTGAGAAATTCATTTCCCTTGTTCGTACACTTTTTTATAAGTTTTTGATTTTGAACCTGTACTATATATAGAACCACAATTATCATAGATATTTTTTAAGAGGTGTATGGTACCTTCTTCTTTGAGACTAGTTGAAATAAAACATTGAATGATTTTAACCCTTTATTTTCACCAATTATATGTCTTTTAGAATATTATTCATCCTCAAAAGATTCTATGGTTGTATCTCTTATAGTAATATCTCTACTTTCAACTTTTTGTGAAGACCCAACTTGAGTATTTGTAAAATTTATCAATTTCACTTCAAAATCAAAGTATTTCATATTTAGGATAAATTCATCACCCTTTACTAATTTAAATATATATTTACATTATTTAATGATATTTTCAATATGATAATAATGCATTTTATTCTTCTATTATAACAAGATTTCAGGATCCTTGATCCATTTTTCTTTGATATATATTTAGAAATTTTATATATCAATTTTATCCTTTTATTTTTATTCTAATGCATGGTACTTATCTTAAAATTAATTGGTGGAATCCTATTTCTCATGAATTGCATTTATCCATTGATCTATAAAACTATAGAATATTTCATCAAATTCAACATTATCTGCTTCATTAGATCCAATTTGTTTAGAGCGATTAATATTTGATTTCATTATTTCTTCAAAATCATTCTCCAAGTTTTCAATATTTTTTTAAGCTCAGTGCTCTGTTCTTCCATTCATTTGGTTGATCCATATATAAAAGTGACAATTTATTTGGGGCTATTATGAACCATATCTTTCAAAGTAAAAATGGATTCATCATTAAAATACTTTTTTATATGATCAATTACACTAATGCATGGATTTTATTGGGGAATATTTTTAAAATATTTTTTTATTGCCTCCTATTCATACAAGGATGAAGCACTATATTAGGTAGAATTTTTTTCCTTCTCATTAGTAGTAAAATAAACTAAAAAATCATTTACTCTCATGAGGGTGTATTCTTATAATTAAACATGATGGATTAATTCTTCATATTTATCAATTATTTCTTCTTTCTATTATTCAAGATCTTGGATAAGATAGATTTCTCATCTGTGGTAGATACAACTCCACCAATTTTTGTCTCTTATCTAAATTGAGAGGAAATATTTCAAATATTTAATGAGATTCAAATCAAAGAATCTAATAAAATGTATGAAATTTAATTCTCATACCAATAATTAAGATCACATAGGGATATGACCACACTGGGAGGGGGTGAATCAGTGTGGGATCACTATTTTCACATTAAAACATAGGTTCTTTTTAATACCTCTTTCACTTATTCAGTGAGTGTCTCTATTATATTATTCACTTATAGTAGCAAAACTGTACACAAAAAAACTTAAAAATAAAGAATGATAAGAAAATTTAATGAGGTTTGTGTCTAATATTGAGGACTAAATCCCCATTGTATGGTTTTTTTTTATCCCACATGCACATTGCTTCCTTTTTATTATCAAATAAAACATGGGAAAGGGGATTGACATGAACTCGTTTTCCTAGCACCGACTAGGTAAAATTCAAGATTTAACTTTGAAGCACAATATTATAGGATATTTACATATCCAATCTAAATTGATCAGAAGTTTAGTACAAGTATTCTTCGATATAAAATAATGATTCTTTATCAACTTCCTCAAATTTTTAGCATTCAAAATTTCTTCCTCAAAGATAGAAATCATTGGGTTGTCTCACACACACACACACACACACATATATATATATATAAAGTTGGGTGAATCTTATTTTTCTTATGTCAGAATAATATGATTATTCTATATAAATTTTATATCTCATAATTCTATGACCTAAATAAAAATCAATAAATATCATCTTAGTCATAATTTATTCTTTTATTATTCATCTTTGACAGACAATGTGATATATTGATCTACAATGTTAGATTCTCAATATTTGATACACGGGATTGGAAATTGAACTTCTATAAAGTATTCTCTCTTTTACTTTTAATTAAATTCCTCATTTGTATGACTATGAAATAAACCTTCACATCATTGTATAGGTAAACTCATTTCTCAAGAATTATAAAAACCCTTGGTACATATCAAATTAGGATTATTATTATTTTATGTGCTTTCCAAATTCTTCTTTGTTATTCTATCACTTTCTACCTAGTGTATTATATCCATCAATTTCATTAAATATTTAAGATATCTTGATGCATGTTGATATTGATATCATGCATGTAATATTTGTTATATGTGAATAAATAATGGTCCTTTCCATATTCATTTACACTATAATAGATATAGGTTATAACTTTCTTTCATTCTACTATATAAGATCTTGATATCTCCTTCTATATTATCACAGTTACATATTTATGAAATAATATTCTTATTCACGTGAAAAAACACATTAATTTACTATTTTTTCTTTTCATGGATGTGATTAGGTGTGGAACTTCCTTCATACAACTATTAGATTCATGGAGTTATTTCTTCTTCATGTAAGTTTGTATATAGGATCTCCTTCTTCTTCGCAATAGTTGTGTGATTCAGGTTTTTTCTCCTTCTCTTCATGAAATAGATGAGTGTATAACCTCTCTCTTATGGGTGGAAATGTGAGGGATTATTCATATAAATGATAATGTGAATGCTCTGTTTTCATAAAGTAAAATGGGATCCCTCAAATATTATAATGGTGGAACTTTTAACCCCTCGGGGTTGCATTAGTATTTATAGAGAGGTGATCACCACATTTGATCTATATATTCACCAACATAAACTCTAATTTTCATGTTGTATCTAATAAAAGTGTCAATCCACATGTGTTTTCTAAAATCATTGAATCTTTTAGTATTTAAAATTTCATGCGAATTATGTGATGTTGAAGATGGTTGCACCTCTTCTTATGTGAGATTAAATTATTCCTATGTGGAAATGCCTCATGTGTATTAAACAAAAATCACATGCCTTATATCAAACTCCATCATGCTTTCTAATGAATGAATATTTCGCTATAACTTTATGTTTTATCTTAGAATAAGCTCCATATTTTGAATATTTTCTTGCATGAAATACATAGATTTAACGAAAGAGATCTCATCATCTTTATCTTTATTATTCATCCATGTAGGATTGGGTTTCTCATGGTGGTCTATAGCTTGATCAGTGGTCATGTCCACCTGAAGAAATCAGGATCATCAACCCTTGATAACCCAATGAGGAAGATGATAGCATGGAAATTGTGGGAGCATCGGAACCATGAACATCAAATGGATGAGATTATTTACTAATATTTTAAAATACTGGAATAGTACCACACATCATTATGTCCCCCGTTGATTTTTCCATTTGTTAACACTTCTATATAAACAAATTCATTTCATTTATGAGTAAGTTATGAGTAACAGGGCCTGTTCATAGCTTCCACTAGCACTAACCCATGTCAGCACCCCTCTGTCACCATGCCACCTCACACTATAGCACTACTTATCTTGTGTTCACAATTCACATTCTCTTCCTTCATATGAAAGTTCTCTCCTTTTCTGACTTGGCTACCCATGCATTGGTTGGCACCCATATAGTAGGGCTTGCTCCCATATGTGGTTTAGTTTTCCCTCCTTAAGTGGATAAGGTTTGCCCAATTTTTTTGATAAAGGCCCACCAAAATAAACATAGAATAATTATTATTATACAATTAATCTTAAAATATCCTTCACAAAAAATATAAATATATTTTTCATGGCCTTAAAAACTTATTTTAATTCTTCCTCTCCTAAAATATACAAATAATTCTTTAAAACTATTCCTAAAATAATAAGTATATTTTATGTCCTACATAAAAAAATATTCATAAAAATAAATATTTTCATGGTCTTCACTTTTTGAAATTCTGTAAACAATTTGAACTCTCATAGTGAAATTACAAAATTTCATTAGACTTTAAGAACCATTCAACAATTGTTAGAATTTTTATTTACTTCATCCAAAAGATATTATGTGATCTATAAACTCATAATGGATTAATCATAAAAAAAATCATCTATCTGTGAAAAACATTATTTTTTTGTAACATATAATAATCTAGAATTATTGATAAAACTTTGATCTTAGTAACATATAAACTTATAATATTCTTGATAAAACTTTGATCCTCATAAAATCATTCATAATACAATGCACATAATTGTTTGTGAACTTCAATCATCACTTTTTTATCAATCTTGGGAACACCAAAACATACTTACAAGTTAATATTATTCTTCAACACATATTTTCATAAATTTATTCATCGCTTACAAATTTATTTACAATAAATATAAAAAAACACAAAGTAGAATCATTTTTAATTTTGATCATTCATGTTTGACATGAATTCATTTGATTATTTGAGATAATGGATTTAAAGTGGCTAATTGATGAACATTATAAAAATAAATTTCTATTTTATCTATGTGAATCCTTAATACATAATATTTTTCATAAAAGATACTCTCATCGATTGTCAATTTTTTATCTCCAAAAATATCTACCAAATTCATTAATGAATGAGGTTGTGAAATCAAAATTTGAGTGGTCAAATTTCCCATCAACCACCAATTTGCATTTTCCACTTCTATTGTTCTACATTATATCTTATCTCCATGTTTCAAAAATAAAATTCCTCAAAAGTGAGTGATAGGGAAAAATTGAGATAATATAACAATGAGTGGAAAGCCGATGGTATAGGTTCACACGGGTAAGTACTAATGTGACTTGGGTTCAAAGAAAATTAGTTGTAGATTCAAAAAGGAAGAGTAAAATATTCATGGTGGATTGATCAAAGGTATATAGTGATAAGTTATGGCTAAAAATCACTCTGTTGAGGTTGGGTGGTGACCCTTAAGGGCATTGGGCTTAGACAGTAGTGGAGGCATGGTCGATGGTGGCACAAATGGTGATGATGGTAGTAAAAAACATGAGAATATAAGAAACTCATATCTGAAGGAGAATCTAACTACATGGTTTTTAATATATAAACCACATTCCAAGTATTTTTCCATGTTATTAATAGGGTTTCCATGGAAGTTAAATATCACATGATGTGTAACATCATGGCGCGTTCTCGGTATGGTCATCTATGATGGCTAGGGTTTGTGAATTATGTTGAATATCACATATGGTCAAACCATGGGTGACACACCATGTATTTTTGACCACCTAACTCAGGTTTTATATAAAAACATGTTTGGATATCCCTATATCTCTGCACAATGTGTGGGACATTGAGCACATTGTGTATTTCAATTATATAACTTAATATCTTGATATGGTACATGCCCAACAAGCATAATAGTCCCACATTCCATATAACTTTATAAGGAATTATGTGTTAGTTTACCTCACATGATAGTATAGTGTAAGTATATTCTTGGATATCACCAAAGGCTCACACCACACCAATAAATAAATGCATTCCATGTAGTAGGAAATTTATGGTTTTTTACATATCTTCTCACCCAAGTATCATAAATTAGACATGTGAGTAGTCCATTATGATCATTATTTCATATGTAACATAATAGTGTGTGTATATTCATCATAGGAAGAGGGATATGAGTTTTTTTGTAAAATTAATGTTCATTATCTTTGTGGAGATGATGGGGTGTATGCAATATGTTTAAATAAAACTTTATGTTAATAATATCTTGGAAATATATTAATAACAAGGAACATTTCCATTATGAACTTAATGGAGTAAGTACCCCCCCCCCCCTCATTATGGGGCATGGTTCCTTCAATTATGGAGTGGGTAACCCCCTCAGTCAATACACATAGCACCTAAGGAGGTTTGAGTCCTCCAAATGGGTTGGTAGCCCCATGAATGGTGTGTACTCCTTAGAGAGGTGTATATCCCCCACTAAAATTATAGATAAGTGATGTTGGTGTCATGATATTTGATTTATATTTTTACTTCAAGTGATCTAGGTATTTTTGTGTTCTGGTTATTCTAAGTTCCCTTTCGTATATGGACTCTTTGGAGGTAAACTATGAATAATTGAATGTGAATCACCTTTATTCTTAGTTGAGTTACTCCCAAAATCATATCAGAGTCTTAATTTTATTTTAGAGAACTTTTTATCTTGTTCCTCTTCTATGATATTAGGTTATCCTACTCGGTATGTTTATAATCACCTCTGCATGGGCCTCGTTCACACATGTTTTGTGTCTCTAAAAATAATTCATAGTTTAGATGTGACTTTGGATGATGTAGAGATAGTGAAGTTAGAGATTATTGGTTCATAGTAGTGAAAATTTTTTATGGTATTTGGGTCAATAGTTTGTGTTTTTTTGTTTCCTCCCAATCTAGTTGTTGAGTTTTATCTTTATTTTTAGGTATTAGGACCTTATGTTTTCCCCTAGTTATTTATGTTTCATTTTTTATATAGTATGGATATTTAATGTGTGTTTAATTTAGTTTATATTATATTTTATGGTTCCATTAGTTTCTTGTTATTATATAATGTTTTAGATATATTTTGTTTTTCATAGGTTTATTATTCTAAGTCCTCCCATCTGTGAGATATGACTTCTTGATTTTGTCTCTAGCTCGTGTCCTTTTGGGTGGGCATGGGGTCACACAATCAACTTACTATTGGATCAGGAGGGGTCCCAGTGGGTATAGTCATGTTATAATTGTATCATAGTAGTTTTAGTCCAAGGGAATAAGTTTTTATTTTGTATTTATATGTGGTTTGGTTTTATAAACTGAAGGAGTTAATGCTAAGAGGTCTCAATTTTAGCTTCCAGAATAAAGAACCCCATGATTGGTGTGGGTGGTTGATGTATCCTTCCATCAGGACTTTGATAATCTGTAAATAATATTTGAACTTTAAAACAACAATTATGATATATTATACTATAATACATGCATCGTATATCATGTTAGTTTTTCTTTTTTTCTATGTATAGAGTGTGTCAGCTCAATCAGATATACTTTTAAAACCATGGTTCATCTTGTTAAAATGAAAGATATATCCCCATAAATATTTAGTTAAGGTATAGAGGAAGTTTCATGATGATATTAGACCAAAGATTCATCTTCCATTCGTTGATATGTTTATAAATAAGGCATCATTATAGGAGCTTGATCAAGAGGGATATCCACTATAAGAGAAAGGGGTAGATCGCTCACCTAATGTACAGATAGTAGACCCATCTATTGAGTTAATGGTAGTACCCATAGATTAGGATGAGACTACTCATAGATTAAGTTTACATCGGTTGTTTCATTATCAAAGGTCTTTGTGGTTTGGAGGTGAGTCAAATATTCAAGGGATAGAGGACTAGTTGGATTCGATGATTCACATTTTATATCTAGTATGGAAACCTAGTTAATATATGGTGGTCTCTGATTCAATAAATCTTCAAGACAAAATTATCCATTTCTGAACATTGATCATTCAAACTCACAATGAGGTCATTATAACCTGGTTAAATCTTGAGTTTTTGTTCATATAAGAGTAATATCTTCTGATGTTGAGGATGGAATGAGTTTGAGATATTTTGGACCTTCAGCTGGGTAGCATGACTGTGTACCAATATGGTTTGAGCTTGACGAGCCTCAAGAGGTACTCTTAGGATATGATACATGTTGGATTTCTTCATGATAAAAATTTCAAAATAAGTATTTTGGGGGATATTCATGATGATATATAACCCTTATGTATCCCCACCAATGTTGGAACTCAAGAATATGATTTATTGATTGATAGTTTTGTGGTAGAGTCACATCCAATGCTAAAGTAGGTTCAATAATTCCCAAAGAATATTCCTTAGTGGTAGTTAGCCTATGATAGATAGTGAGGTCTCTATATTAGAGGTAGGAACATTCTCAATCTAGGTATAGGGGATCAATGGTAGATAGATCTCAAATGGGGTCCAAACGTGGGGAGACTAGCACCACCTTTTTCACCAGAAGTTACGAACTAGTAGTGAGAGCCTGAAACTAAATATAGGGAGATTGTTCCCTTAGTATCATAACATAAAATTAAATGTAAATATTTAAATCAAAAAACATTGGAGTAAGTTTAAGGTTTTGGTTTGAATAATCAACCATCAATAATATAAAATATCAACATGTTGTAACATTTGATCTCCATTTCATATATACAAACAAATATTATAAGAAAAAATTATTAGGATGACCTGATACCAAAATAAATAAAATAAACAATTATGGAAGACTTTAATATGAAACCCCATGTCCCTCCTTGCACTAGCCACCCAAATATACATCCAATTAATCTAGCTAAATCTTCTATGAAACCTATCACCTAATAGTGAAATATGAAGATCACTAGGGTTCTCATGAAAAGTATGAGAAATAATATCATAAGGGAAACTCCAATAGGTATCTTCTAATATACCATGGTATATTGTGTGTGTATGCATGGAAAATAAATAATTAGTAGAAAAAATCATACGCATTATGTTGTGTGCTATCCAAGACACCATAATGCCTAAATTCACATTTTTTGATCAATTTCAGTGAAGAAGTTATCTCAGAAGACAGTTGAGATTAGGCCCAATCACCTAGTGTAGGGACCAACAAAAGAGTCTTGACCACTTCCTTCTCACTCAGGGTAGGGTCTCATACCATATCATGATCTCATGTCTCGTATCATACTAACATTATCTCACTTAGGTTGGGGTATCGTGACATGTCCCAAACCATGTAACATACCGCCACCCTAACACTCAGGGTGAGGTTCCACTCCTCATAACATTCCATGTCTTGTACCATATTCCATACCACCACCCTCTCACTCAGGGAAATTTCACACTAACACAACATGCATATATACCCTCTTACTCAGAGTAACATATTCTAGCTTCCTCTCTTATAGGGTCGGGACTCATAAAAAAATCTTGGACAAATAACCTCTAAATCAGGGTGATACATTCCATCACTATATCACTCAAGTTAAGGCCTCGTATCAATACTTATCATCAACCATAGGATCATAGTAAGGATGCACACATGCAACAACAAAAAAAGAAACATAGGCCTAGACCAAGCCACTGACTAGCCCCTAATATAAACCTAGCACACCGCTAGAGGATATCCCAAAACATATCTCATCATCAATATCCATAACCTATCTAACTATACAATATCACCTTAACATAACCCATGGTCATACAATATACCATAAGGATTATGGAGCACTTAGGCTACAATACATTCATAACCCGACTCATCTATCATACTCAAGCACACCCATACATAACATCCCACTTGGGTGTCACTCAGATTCTAATATAACAACCTGATATTTTATATAAAAAAATAAAATAATATTAATTTTTTTGGTATTTTTTTCAACATGCAACACATAGTTTTAAAAAAATACAACCCGCTACTAAACTATTATTATTTAATATGATAGTTATCACCTAGCTATTACAATGAAGGTTATGAATAGGATTAACAATATTATGAAAATATATGGTTTACACATTCATATAAAATCAATTCTTTGGTGACCAGTGATTAGAAATAAAATAGGAACCATTTGAAAGAGAAAAAAATGTTTTCTGAAAAACAATATTTTTTTCTAAAAGACGGATTAGTCACGCTTTGCACAAATAATTTATAATTAGTTTTTACCACCTTTAAAAAAATTATTTTAAAAACAGACATATTTTTTAAAGTTAAAATATCAAAATTATCATAGAATAAACTTTTTTAATTTTTCTAAAAAGATTTATTTTTCTATGAATATTGAAAAATATTGATTTGTATTAAATAATAACTTTTCGTTTAATGAATTTAAAAGAGAAATTTTATTATAATGTTATTTTAAAAGTAAATTTAGTTCAATTTTATATTATCTAATATAAATTATTTCATTAGAATCAATTTTATATTGAATTTTTATATAAAACCCTTTTCATCTTTTGAAAGTTTTTCTTTTGGAAAATCATTTTTACGAAATGTCTATAGGGTTAATTTTAAATGAAATTCTAGAAATTATATGAGTTTAAAATCAATAAATGAATTAAATATCTGGAATAATTATAATTAATATTATCTAATAAGTTCAACTTAATTTTTTACCATAACAAATAGTGAAAATAGTAAAAACTATTTACCATAGTTAAAGTAATAATTGGTTTACCAGGGGTTAAACTAAAATGATAAGGGTTAAAAATGACCCAAATATTTCTTAACACCCATTTTATGGACATATTTAGATATTATATTTTATAATTTTCTAAAATGGTCGGTTTTGGATCATTTTTCATGTTAAAAATTCTTTTATAAATTTTTCTTTTCAGAAATTATAAGTGTCCCATTCAACTCACTTATAAAAGGCCACCCCCTATTCTCTCCACTTAATACTTTCAAAACACATTGGTTCAGACAATAAATACCAAAATTAAATCCATAATCCCCTCCCCTCATCCTAGAATATTAATATTGGTCATAAATTTAACCAATAAAGTATTTTGGTGAAAACCAAAATAATTTTCCCGAAGAAGAGGTAACGTCTCTAACCGAGCGTTTTATTTTATTTATTTTTCCACAAACTTAAATTATAACTATAAAATTATGATATAATTAAATTAGTATATTAAATATATGGATATGTTTTATATTATTTTAATGATCTAAAACCATCTCCTCCTCCCTCAAATGGGAAATGAAACCTTTGTTCATGTGTATAGGGGACTACCGCCCTGCTAACCGACGTAATTTTTTTCCATCACCACTTATCATGGATAGATATAATGATATATTTTATTTTTATATATTATATTTATGATATAATTATAACTATATAATTATAATATCACATATTCATTCTTACTTTATTTTCCATAGAGAATATGATAACATTGCTCGTGTGTACGACAGACTACCGCTTCGTGAAGCAATGTGGTTTTTTTTCACTTATGATTTATAAGAAAGTTAATAAGGAATAATTTCGTATTTATATATGATATTAATTTAATATTAATAATTCTTTCAAATAAATATATCATATAATTTATTACCTTATCATTCATTGAATATATGATAATGTCATTCATGTGTACGGAAGACTACCGCCACGTGAAGCGATGTGATTCGTTTTTCACTAACACTTTACAAGGAGGGTAAAAAAGGACAAATTTAATGAATATATGTGATATATATTAAATTATATTTATTTTTTAAAATTAATATACAATATAATTACTTACCCTTTCACCCATTCTGTAAATGATAATGTAGCTCCTCTGTACATATGACATACCGTCTCCACGAAGCGATGTGATTCATTATCCATGTTCAAAATTAAATAATGATTAAAAATATGTATATAATGAAAAAACGTAAATTTATAACATTAATATAATTCTAAATATGATGTAACTATAACCTATTCTCAATATCTGTAACTTTTCTGATGAAACATGCAAGAGAAAACATGGCAATTAACACCCGAAACAATAGTGATAATGAAATATTATTAACAAACGGGTAATAAGATGTTATAAATGGATCATATATGGTATTATAAATAATAATATGATTAAATTATAATTTAATAACATGTTTAAAATAATATTCACAAGGTTAAAGAATTATCATCTAAAGGGAAGAGTGAGGTAAGGGGTTTCTTAACTAAATTTCCATTCATTAGGTTGTACGACCACTTCATTGATTATATTATTATAAAATTATATGTGAAATGAATTTTGATTGATTTATGTTTTATTTAAAAAAAATTGTGTGGATATACATTTTTTACACATAATCACCCCATTTAGTGACTCTCGCATCAATGATATGAACTTTTTAAGGGTTTCATCTAAAAACATCTTTATTTGAGACACATGTTCTTTTATGCACCTAATTTTTTATGAATGGTGTATATATTATACCTTTACATATTATATAATGAATAATTATTACATTATAATATTTTATATTAAAACTCGCCTACTTAATTCATGGGAAGTTATTATTCAAAATTTACCAAAGCGGTACGTGGTTTATGTTTCAATCTCATTTCAATCAGGATTACTTATGCTTGAATTTCCATTGAAGGGAATTATTTGATCATTACCTAGTAAAACCCTTCCATTTTTTTATCATATAGTTATCCATTTTTTCTTCAATTAATAGTAAAATTTCCCTCTATTTGGTACTTAAAATGATTAAAAAATGCTTTTTAATAAAATCAAATTAATTTCTCTCTTTAGTCGAAAATCCTTTTTCTTCCAAAACCATGTTTTCAAAAATGGTTTTAAAAAAGTTTTACTATGATTTTTTAAATTCATTTATACCCTTGATTGGATTTTTACAAAAAAAAATAATATTCCTATCATTTTCTTAACAAGGTACTTCTTCATTTTTTTTACAAAAATATAAAAAACATTATTTTAATGTATTCGGCATGAATGGAACTCTTTTTATGTCATGACCACTCAATATTTTAAAGGTTAATTTTTATGTATAAAATGTTATTTTCAAAAAAAAAATATAATTATTGAGAGAGTTTTATATTTTAAATAAATGTTTTCAAAATTAAAAGGATATTTTCCTCAAGAAATTTTCAAAGTGATCTTTCTAAATCATTTTCCATCAAAGATGAAATCCTTTAATGTTACTCATAGTGAAAAGGTTATTTTTCTTCAGATTTTTTTAATATTTTTAAAAATATTTTCATCAATGAAAACAACTTTTTATGTTATTTATTGCTTCTAAATTATTTATATATGTCTCTCGCATACATACTAATTTTATTCTCTCTTCCTTTTATAGAGTAATAAATTCTTTATGATCATTTCACAAATACCTTCATTATAAAATTTCATTTGATTATGATATAAAGAAATATTATGAAAACCATTTTCCTTACATGGGTAATTCTCATGTTATTACTTATGATTTATTTCCTTTATGTGGCATAAATAGATCATGAACATGTTATGAGGGGTGTGCCCAGATAGCACTCTAATTCATTGGAAAAATAATTAGTCTCATGAGAAGTAATGTATGGGATTAGGGATTAAACCTAATCCTTTATGGGACATTTTCCACCATGTGATATTATCTAGGCAATTAGTCTTGACTCGTTTTTATTTCATTATTTGTTTTGTTTTTACATTTCCTGTGATTTGATGATCTTGTGATACCATGTTCTTTATGTTATGATTCTATGTTATTACTCATGTTCCTTATATTTTAGGATATCATGTTATACCTTTAACTCTCATGTTATGATTCCTTATCATGTATATACCCTTACAGGTATTTTTAGATCACCTATTTCTCTATGTACTCCCTAGGTTATCTCATACAGTTTTAGGATCTCTAATGGATTTTGGGACCTCACTATAGAGAATAAAATAAGGATTAAATGTTTTAAGTTCCATGTAATATTAACCTTTTATTCTAAATACACTAGGACTTTATGATCATTGTGTTGTATTAATGGATATTTATGTTTAATAATCATCTAATAATATATGTAAAAGTCTTGGGTCACCATAGATAGTATCAAAGGGTAATTTTAGTTATACTTTGGAAATTATGGTGAGAAAAATTTTGTAATATCCATAAGGATATTTCTAAGGATGATTCAATATATAAGAAAATGTCAAGGAATTTTGGTGAATAATATAGCAAGTGGTTTCCAAGAAATTACATCCCTATCTTGATACTATTAGTGGATGTGGCTCTAGAATAGATTTACCTAGGGGTTATAAATCTGAAAAGTAAGCACCGAGATATACCATCACCTAGTGCATGAAAATTAGCCTTAATACACACCTGGTTTGATACTCCTATGGGATATGATTTGTAATGTCATAAACTCTTTATGAAACATCATGAAGGATTCGAATAATAAACATGAATATACTAGGTTATGCATAAGGTTTCATAGATTAAAAATAAAATGTCATGATTTAGACATATTATAAGTGATTTTTCATGATTATATGGTTTTTTACTATAAATATTTCCACTCAAACTATGTATTTTGGTTATAGTAAATGGCGGGAACCAGAAGGAATTGCATTAACGTAAACTTTGATAGACAATGTGTTGCGGAGAAACCAAATGGAAAGATTACTGGAGTGAAGAATATTGTGATTATTTCTAAATAGTTATCATGATATATGATTACCAAAATTTACCTTGACCAACTATTGTACTTTCTAATGAAGATAAGGATGGTGTCAATTGAGGGTTCAGGTGGTGGAGAACATAGAGGAAAGATTATTCAGTTCCCTAAATTTTGATAACATGGGAATAAGTACTCAAGGGAATATCTTAAATGAATTGGAAGATGTTTTAAAAGTGGATAAGGACATAGATTAAGTGATTTCCAAGGAAAAACGAAAATTTTAGTTAACACAATGGATAAAGATAATGGTTTCCTTAAGGGATCATAAATGGTTTAATGTTGTAAATTTTGTAAGTAAGGTCATTAGTAAGATAAATATCCTAGGGGAAAATCTCATAAAGAGAATCTGCAAGGTGTTGTGATTAATGGTCATACTGCAGATGATGAAGATACCACGAATGACATATGAAAGGTATGGTATGTTCTAATAGTATTTTTTTATGTCAAACATAATAAGAATGATTAAATTGAGGTTGATGAATGTTAATTTGTGATTCATATTTCATATAATAGGAAGGATGTACTAATGAATAAGTTGATGAAGCCTAGTTAATGGTTTAATAATAAAGTGGAATTATTGAAGTATTATTTATGAATATTCAATAATTATGTGATATAAATAATGAAATTTATTAAGATTGTTCTATAGAAGATTTTTGTTAAGGATTTTCAAGAATGTGTTGAATGGTATTGATAACCTGGAAAATTTATTTAATTTAAAAGTGATATTTTATTGGAAACTCATTATTAAGGGAAGATAAACCTTAATATATTCTTGATGTTAAGAAAATAGTGTTTAGTTTGGATAAATAGATGATTGATATGGATAAAGTAAACTAGGTAGTATTGATGACCCCATAACTAATTAATGTTTTTTTGAAAAAGTGGTATATTTTATCATTGATTGGGTTTAAAATAAATTTATTTATAGAATATATTAAATAATCTATTATTTTATAAGTAAAGAGTTAATTTTTGAAAGCATTAATGTTTTCATTAAGGTTTTATGGTAATTCATGATATTACCTTATTTCAGAAGAATATATGCTCAATGTATTCATATATTTAGTATGTGACATTAAGAGCTGCTTTATAGTATTTTGGGAATTAATATTAAGATTATTTTTAATATTTTAGTGACCTTATTTATAAATTTTGAATTTTTGAATGTTCATAAGGTTAACCAGTTATGGAATGGTTTAAGTTGAACTTTGGATGATGTTTTACATATTAATGTATTATTTCACCATATAAAGATTTTTCCAAAACATATGTTGTTTGTTTATAATAACATGAGAAATAAGGATATAATTATTATTATTTTAGGGATATAATTTTCTTTTATTTCTTCAAACATGAAAAAATTATCTCTTAGTGTAAGTGATAAAGTGCAAATTGATCAAGGCACAACCAAAGAATGATGTTGTGTTTATGAAATAAAATGGAATCAAGTATGGGTATATTCTCATTAAATTACCCAACATTAAAAAAATGATATTGAAATAAATATTTGTCCTATTTCCATCATTTATAATGATATCAATGACTTTTTTCACACATATTTAGTTTATGGTTATTTGGTTGTTGATTTTCTCATGATCATTCACTTTCTTGTAATCAATGATCTTTGTCACTCTCCATCATTATTTAGAAATTATTATTTTATTCAATTCCAAAATATTTACTTCCCATCAGTGTTATCCTATTTCTAAACTTATTATGTGATATTCCTAATGACTATTGCACATCCCTTTCACCCTTTTCAAGATAATCTTTATTAACCCTTTTTATGATGTGGGTTTCCCACAAAGATATTTTTAAATGTTAAACCCTTGATTGCAAAACACAAGTTCAAATTATGAGGATGAAATTTATTTAAGGGTTTATAATGCAACACCCTGATATTATAATAATTTTTTTTCAAATAATTTTAATTTCATTGACAACTTATGCTACATGCAACACTGAATTTTAACAAAATTTGACATTCTATTGAAATATTATTATTTCATATGATAGTTATCTCCAAGCCTTTGGAATGGATGGAATGAATTTAATTAAATAAATTATGAAAATATATGGTTTAGGAATTTATATAAAATGAATTCTTTGGTGATAAATTGAGTAGAAATAAAATAATAGACATTTTAAAGAGAAAGAAATGTTTTCTGAAAAACTGTATTTTCTCTAAATGGAGGATTAGTCACAATTTGCGCACATAACATAAAATTATTTTTTACTAATTTTAGAAAAAATATTTAAAAAAATATATCTTAATTTTTTAAATCATCATATCAAAATTATCTTAGGGTAAATTTTTGGGATTTTTTATAAAAGTTTCATTTTTTGACAAATAGTGAAAAATACTATAAAATTTAAACTTTATTTTCATTTAATGAATTTAAAAGAATAATTTTATTTTAATGTCATTTTAAAAGTAAAATTAGTTCAGTTATATATTAATTAATCTAAATTATCTCTTTATAATCAATTTCATTTTGAATTATGATATAAAAACCTTTTCAATTTTTGAAAGATTTTTTTTGGAAAATGGTTTTTTTACATGTCTATGAGTTTAATTTTAAATTAAATTATACCACTGCTGTGAGTTTAATTTAGAAACATGGATTCCATGTTTTAAATAATTATAATTTATATTATATAAAATTTTGACTTCAAATTTCTCACGAACTGACGCAAGCCAGAGCTCGAGCCACAACTACCCCAAGCCCGCATCCATAGGCCAGGGGTGGTGAAAAACACTGAAGTCATAACTAACTTGGGGAGGCCTTTTCCGAAATACCTATACACACATACATATCCAAATTAATGAAAAAGTTTCGAGTGAAAGAATAAAATATGCAACACTACTCTAAAGTAAACCAAGCATGCATGAACCTCTAGACAGTACAAAAGTACAGTCATGTAAACTAAAAATTAAAGGGGAAAAATACACACCCAACCATAAATGTGTCCCAACCTAATAGAAATATGGAAAAGTAAAATATATAAGATATCCCATCTCCTAAATCCAAAGTTATGACCACCATACGTGGTCCAAGCACCCAGTATCTCTAAGATCCTCTATAGTCACGATAAATCTATTTTTTTTCTACATAAGACACGATACATATGGGGAAATCCCATGAAGGGTGAGTATAAACATACCAAATAGGATTCTCCGAAAGGTGAGGGGAGCATCAAGAGATATAATATTATAGGAAGATAGTGGATGGGATAAGGTACAGTGAAAGAGTATAGCTCAACCCAACAAGATTGAAATTAATCTCATATAAGCACAAGGGGATAAACATGGTGAGTAGAGGAAATAACCATCGAGCCTTTTCCACATATAGAAGGAGAGTGGTATAATATAACCACAAGAATCTAGACATGGAAAGCACATGGAATACCTTGCATGTATTCTCTATTGGAACCACTTTGTGTATAGGTTTGTATTTGTTGTCAATAGTTGTCAATGGAATATCAAAATGAAAGAGATCAAGAAGTACTCCAATAAAATGGAGGAATGAAAGCTCACAATGAATGAGATCATGAAGTACTCCGATGAAGTAGAGGAGTAGTGATTCAGATGATTTTTGTGCTGATCATAAGTTCAAAGAACATGTGTCAAAGGTGATACATTGTTTACAACAATGAAGAATGTGAGGAGTAATCCATCCAAGGATGATTAAAGAAGGATGGTGTTTTTGGATGAATACCATGAAATTCCTCCTTATTGCATAAGAACCATGGGCTTTGATGAAGACCATGAAATTCCTCATTATTGCATGAGAACAATGGGTTTTGATGAAGACCATGCAATTACTCATGATTTCATGAGAACCATGCTAGAGACTTCTTGACGGATTGATTCACATGGTTTGCATGAAGTTGATCATGACGGTTGATGAAGAAGACAATGTGCCAATGATTGGAAATCTAAGATGGTCATGCAAGGATTGGAATTCTGAGATAGCCATGCACATCACATTGTCATAGAAGATGATGATGGTAAATATATGCCTTAAAAGAATACATATCACAATGGAGGAGTTTGTGATAAAAGAAGAAGAGTTGTTGAAGGATACATATCACCAAGAAGAAGTGTTGTTGAGGTGATCATGCTTGTTGACAAAGCAAGCAGACGACATACAAATTTGTTGACAAAGGAGATTCCATGGTGGCATGTCGAGTTCGAAGATTGTGGATAATGATCCATGTTTTATTCATGGAACATCGACAAAGGAATGGATGATCTCGAGGCGGACTAAAAGAGCAGATACAAGGTGGCGCCATTTTCCAGTGTTTGCCAAATTTTTGGGGTCCAAAATTTGGAGGTTGGTGAGCATCGCGAAAAGTGGATTTCCAGGAAGATCATAATTTAATATGGAAAAGGCATGAGTTTAGCGAAGATGGGATGCATGGACTGGATTTCGCGAAGACCAGAAGAATGGAGGCGGTGAGTCTTCGCGATTACGTCAAGCTTCACGATGACGTCAAGCTTCGCGAATGGCAGAGGCTGGAGAGCTTCGCGGCGATGAAGGGCTTTGCGAGGGAGCTTCGCGGCGAAGGCGCGAAGGAATGATGATAGTGATTCTTCGCGATTACATCAAGCTTCGTGAATGGTAGAGGCTGAAGCGCATCGCGGCGGATAAGGGCTTCGTGAGGGAGCTTCGCGGCAAAGGCACGAAGGTATGTTGACGGTGATTCTTCGCGACTACGTCAAGCTTCGCAAATGACAAAGTGTCGTGGTGCTTCGCGAATTGGACAGAATTCTAGCGGAATCTTTCGAGCTTCGTGATTTGAGATGATGTGGCATTGACTTCGCGTGGAAGGGTCAACGGTCGGTGGAATAGCCTATAAATAGAGGCCGACCCCCTTAAGAGAAGTAGAGAGCTCTCAAAGAAAATCCTTTCCTCTTGGTCCGCAAAGGTCACTCGCGAAGGCAGTCTGCTTCGCGAAAGAGGAGCTTCGCGGCGGCTATTCTAGCTTCGCGAAAGTCTTGCGCCCTGCATTGTCTCAGTGAGCTTCGCGAAGAGGCAGGATCTCCACGATATCCCAGCACTGCGAAGGCTGGAGCATCGCGAGAGTGCTTCGCGATTGAGCTTCGCGAAAAGGCAGGGGCTCTGCAAAGACTTGTTTGAGCTTTCCAAAACTAGGAGCCTTGCGAAGTAGGGTACTTTGTGAAGGCCCTTTCAAATGTTGTTCGCCCTGTGGACAAGGGAAAAGGGATATTCATCAGTGGATGAAATTTGGACTTCAACAGAGAATCATTTATTGAGCAATCACACAAGTGATTGTAATTCAGGAAAACGAAGACAAGGGGATCTAGTGAATTCAGCCATTGCACTAAAGTAAAAGGTTGAATACAAAAGAGCATCAAATCAGGACTCTGATGCAAGAAAAGTCTCATGCTGAACAGGATACAAAGACTTCAATGCAAATCTATTGAAGATACCTTCACGTCTATAAACTGAGTGTGACTTCACCAACGGTAGTGAGCCAGGGGGAGTCAATGAGAGTGACCCGAGGGAATCAGTGAGCTATCCCTGAACCGTTGTTAAGGCAGTGAGCCTGGGACAGAGTGACTATGCTCGAACAATTGTAATCTATAGCTAGTGAAGCATAGTGGATTCAGGTACGACCGACAACCTGTCGGCGTATGCTCCTTGGACGTAGCCCTTAGTGGTGAACCAAGTAAAAATCGTTGTGTCATCTCTCTGCATGTGAATGTATCATTGCTGATCATATCCTTCATACAGGTTTAAGTAGTTCCTACCAACGTGGGAACAAGATCCAAAACTTTAAGAAGAAAAAGTTGACACCCTGATTCACCCCTCCCCTCTCAGGGTGTCCCGGGGTCCTACAAGTGGTATCAGAGGGAAGGTTAACGTATTTTAAATATTCTCTAGTAATTCTATTGAGAAGAGGATTTGAGTTTCTTTCCTAAAGTCAACAATGAAGAGCAGTCTTGATGAAGTTTCTGAGCAGACGTCTACATCTAGCAAGACTATGACCAACAGGAAAAAGAAAGAGAAGAAGAAGCTAAAGAAGTCCCTCATATCCAAAGAAGATGCAGTGTCTTGTTCTCCATGCCATTCCAAAAATGAAGAAACATCAGGCATGGAAAGTATCGAGCAGGTGACTCGGAATTATTCCAAAAGAAAGGATGACACCCCCAATTCACACTATCAAGAAAAACTCACAACATATCTGCATGATATTCCTGAAGAAAGGGCTGCTATTATTTGTAGCCTATTTCATTCTATGCAGGTTGAGATCACTCGACTTGAAAGGGAAGAAGACAATATGGAAAAGGGGCTGGAAAGAAAAGTTCTGGAAATAATGAAGCTCACCAAACAGGTTAAAGTCTTTGAAGAAAACGAGGCAGTCAATAAGACTCTAAAAGAAAGGATCCATGCACTTGAAGCTGAGCTGAAGAAGAAAAATGAAGTCAAGAATTTTTGTTTGGAAGAAACTTCCATTAAATTCAGGGAACTTGACTCTTTGTTACAAAACAAAGTTAAGATGCATGAAGATGGGGTTGAAAGGTTGAAGAAGACTTGTGAAGAGAATATGATCACGATTGAAGATCAGAAGATCATCCTCAATGTTGTGGGTCAAAAATTGGAAGCTCAGTTGACCAAGATTGAGAACACGCATATTGAGATTTCACAAAAAAATGAAATGAGTGATGCCTGCACTCAATGTTCGTTGGAGGAGTCTAAAGCTGAAATGCCTCCAACATGTGATAAGAAGATTATGACAACTCTTGATTATCCACATCAAGAATCAGTTGATGATGGTACTCAATGCTCACTGGAGGATTCTATTGTCAAAAGACCTCCAAAATGTGATAAGAAGATCATGAATTCACTCTTTGATATATCACAAGCAACTGAGAAAGTGAAGGTACCATCCAAACTATCTTGCACTCATATTTCTAAATACACTCCTACAATCATTGCAGGTGGGAAGAAAATTTCTAAACAAGTATGGATAAGGAAAGGTGAGAAGAAGAAACCTACCACCATGTCTAGGGTGGATGGGAAGAAAAAGGAGGAAGTGGGTTCCTCAAATAGAGCACAAAAGATTAAGAAGATGGCCCAACAACTTAATACAAAAGACACAAAGAAGAAAATATTTGTGGGTCAATGTTGGTGCTGCAACAGATTTGGGCATTGTGCACTGGATTGTCTTTATAATCCCTTACATGGAAAAGCACAGAGAATGCCTATATCAAAGAGAAGAAAGCCAGAGAAAAAGGAGCAACATCAGCAGGTCCAGAAGCATCTGTTTACTGCAAACAGATTTGGAATTCTTGATAACATCTCTGATGTATGCAACGGAAGCGGTCACAATGCAGGCACATGTCTATATCAACATGCTTTCACTGTTGAAAAGAAAATAAGACCTCTGATTCCATCAAATAATGAAGCAGCTACCTTGGGGAGAAATCAGAAGAATGTTGTGAACACACATTTCCCCAAGAAGATATCAAGTAGGGAAGCTGAGAAGACCCAGGATTTTAGATCCATGAAATTGAAGGGTCATTCATCCAAAAGAAACACTAAGTGGGATGAACCCATGTGGAAGACCTAAACCAGCTGCAAAAGTTCCAAATGACATATTGTTCATCTGGCTAGAAGATTTTAAAATAATAAGGAAACTTGAAGATGAGAAAGCCAAGGCTAGTAACAAAGGAAAAGGAAAACTTTCACATGATGAAGACACAATGCAGGAGAGATTGAAAACAAAGAGAAACACACGTGTCAAAGAAGTTCTGTGTGAGAGATACAAGAAATCTGGTCACATTGCAAAAGGTTACCTAACCTTAATACCAGAGCAAGAAGCAGTTATTTAGAGGAGTAAGAATGTATCATTCATGATGGCTGCTAAGAAGAACAATTCTCCACACAAAGCAGAAGAGAATGTGAACAGAGCCATGCCACACCGACAGATGTCAGAACATAAGTTCAAATGTGCAGGCATGAAGACTGGAGTGAACAGAGGAACTTGGTTGAGAAAATAACCTCAACCAAGCAAGTCTTCTTGATGAAGCAAGAAGGAACCACCTTATTCTCGTAATCATTTGTGTATTGTATTTGTGCTAATAATGCAGGGAATTGAAGGTGAAGCATGCTCTCAGGGGGAGAACCTGAGAATTAGTGAATGTTGTCAACTCTTGATAGCCAAGCTGAAGAAGTTTCCATCCTTTGTTGATTCTTCAATTGATATTCAAAGATTATGATGATGAAGGATCACTCTTGATGAAGATGATGAGGAGTGTTTCCCTTGAGGGGGAGAAGAATGAAGAAGCTCCCATAATCACTATTTCAATCAATATCAACTCCAGCTGAACTCAAAAGCAGTTACTCTGTGAATTTCTTGAAGAACATGCCAATGGAGAAGGTATGTCATTTCTCAATCACTATCCCTTGGTTACTCAGATCAAAGATTATTTTACAAAGGGGGAGTAACTTAATTGATCAGTGACATAAATAGAATGGAAGTTCCCCAAGGTCACTTATCCTGCCGATTTCACTTGAATGTTTTTGATCTATTTGCTGATGTGAGTGCAGGAGTTTCAGGTTGATTATTCTCCATCATAGTTGATTTTCTTCTACCTGGAATTAAAGTGGTAAACCCTTGAAGACAAGATACATGAGTTATCATCTCATGTTGGTATCATGATCTATGGATAATGGATAGCCTTGTTGACTTAATCAAATACTCTTGTTTTCTACATCGATCATTGCTCAAGTAGACTTAGAGTGAAATGATTAATGAAACATTGCTTAAGTGTGGATTGATACCCTCCCTACCACGTGCTTTGTATTTCTTGTCAATAAGGGGGAGAGAAAGTGAAATGAACGTTTGAAAAGAAAAGTTGATTGAATAGAATATTCTCATTTTGACATTGACAAATTCATTTCAGAAGATGTATAAGGTATTGACAACAAAATACAAAGGGGGAGATTGTTGGAACCACTTTGTGTATAGGTTTGTATTTGTTGTTAATAGTTGTCAATGGAATATCAAAATGAAAGAGATTAAGAAGTACTCTAATAAATTGGAGGAATGAAAGATCACAATGAAGGAGATCATGAAGTACTCCGATGAAGTAGAGGAGTAGTGATTCAGACGATTTTTGTGCTGATTGTAAGTTCAAAGAACATGTGTCAAAGGTGATACATTGTTTACAACAATGAAGAATGTGAGGAGTAATCCATAAAAGGATGATTAAAGCAGGATGGTGTTTTTGGATGAAGACCATGTAATTCCTCCTTATTGCATAAGAACCATGGGCTTTGATGAAGACCATGCAATTCCTCATTATTGCATGAGAACAATGGGTTTTGATGAAGACCATGCAATTACTCATGATTGCATGAGAACCATGCTAGAGACTTCTTGACGGATTGATTCACATGGTTTGCATGATGTTGATCATGACAGTTGATGAAGAAGACAATGTGCCAATGATTGGAAATCTAAGATGGTCGTGCAAGGATTGGAATTCTGAGATAGCCATGCACATCACATTTTCATAGAAGATGATGATGGAAAATATATGCCTTCAAAGAATACATATCACAATGGAGGAGTTTGTGATAAAAGCAGAAGAGTTGTTGAAGGATACATATCACCAAGAAGAAGTGTTGTTGAGGTGATCGTGCTTGTTGACAAAGCAAACAGACGACATACAAATTTGTTGACAAAGGAGATTCCATGGTGGCATGTCGAGTTCGAAGATTGTGGATAATGATCCATGTTTTATTCATGGAACATCGACAAAGGAATGGATGATCTGGAGGCGGACTAAAAGAGCAGATACAAGGTGGCGCCATTTTCTAGTGTTTGCCAAATTTTTGGGGTCCAAAATTTGGAGGTTGGTGAGCATCGTGAAAAGTGGATTTCCAGGAAGATCATAATTTAATATGGAAAAGGCATGAGTTTCGCGAAGATGGGATGCATGGACTGGATTTTGCGAAGACCAGAAGAATGGAGGCAGTGAGTCTTCGCGATTACGTCAATCTTCGCGATGACTTCAAGCTTCGCGAACGGCAGAGGCTGGAGAGCTTTGCGGCGATGAAGGGCTTTGCGAGGGAGCTTCGCGGCGAAGGTGCGAAGGAATGATGATGGTGATTCTTCGCGATTACGTCAAGCTTCGCGAACGGCAGAGGCTGAAGCGCATCGCGGCGGAGAAGGGCTTCGCGAGGGAGCTTCGCGGCGAAGGCGCGAAGGTATGTTGACGGTGATTCTTCACGACTACGTCAAGCTTCGCAAACGGCAAAGTGCTGTGGTGCTTCGCAAATTTGACAGAATTCCGGTAGAATCTTTGGATCTTCGCGATTTGAGATGACATGGCGTTGACTTCACGCAGAAGGGTCGAGGGTCGATGAAATCGCCTATAAATAGAGGCCTACCCCCTCAAGAGAAGTAGAGAGCTCTCAACGAAAGTCCTTTGCTCTCGGTTCGCAAAGGTCACTCGCGAAGGTAGTATGCTTCACGAAAGAGGAGATTCGCGGCAGCTATACTAGCTCCGCGAAAGTCTTGCACCCCGCGTTGGCTCAGTGAGCTTCGCGAAGAGGCAGGAGCTCCGAGATAGCCCAGCATAGCGAAGGCTGGAGCATCGTGAGAGTGCTTCGCGATTGAGCTTCGCGAAAAGGCAGGGGCTCTGCGAAGACTTGTTTGAGCTTTCCAAAACTGGGAGCATTGCGAAGTAGGGTACTTTGAGAAGGCCCTTTCAAAGGTTGTTCGCCCTGTGGACAGGGGGAAAGGGGTATTCATCGGTGGATGAAATTTGGACTTCAACAGAGAATCATTTATTGAGCAATCACACAAGTGATTGTAATTCAGGAAAATGAAGACAAGGGGATCTAGTGCATTCAGTCATTGCACTAAAGTAAAAGGTTGAATACAAAAGAGCATCAACTCAGGACTCTGATGCAAGCAAAGTCTCATTCTAAACAGGAGACAAATACTTCAATGCAAATCTATTGAAGAGACTTTCACGTCTATAAACTGAGTGTGACTTCACCAACGGTAGTGAGCCAGGGGGAGTCAACGGGAGTGACCCGAGGGAAGTAGTGAGCTATCTCTGAACCTTTGTTAAGGCAGTGAGCCTAGGACAGAGTGACTATGCCTGAACAATTGTAATCTACAGCTAGTGAAGCATAGTGGATTCAGGTACGACCGACAACCTGTCGGCGTATGCTCCTTGGACGTAGCCCTTAGTGGTGAACCAAGTAAAAAATCGTTGTTTCATCTCTCTGAATGTGAATGTATCACTGCTGATCATATCCTTCATACAGGTTTAAGTAGTTCCTACCAACATGGGAACAAGATCCACAACTAAAAAAGAAAAAGTTGACACCCTGGTTCACCCCTCCCCTCTCAGGGTGTCCCGGGGTCCTACATTCGCCTCTCCTGGAAAGAGAGTAACCAAACCCAAAGAGTGGGTACTAAAGAAGTATATATATATATACTCAGTCAAAGAATCCCAAATGAGAGAGTATGGGTTCTCCATATCATAGATCATCCTAAGAAGAAGAGTAGCCAATAGTTCTAAAATTCCATCAATAATGAACAACATCTCATGCATCTTCCCTAAACACACAAGTCTAAGGGAATCAATCACCGCACATTGATACTATCTGCTTTGGGTGGAACTGACTCTATCAAATATCTTTAGGCCACATCACAAAAACACATTTAAGTAGGGAAAGTGTTCTTATTCTTTATGGGTTGAAAGGTACATAAAACCACATCTCGTTACTATTCCACATAGTCGAGGGGCCACAATTTCCAGGTAAGGATCCTGAGACCTGGTATGATAGGAGGGTCCTACTCTGATAGTCACCAAGGAACTCCACTACCCGACCCCACTAAAGGGTGACACTTAGGAATTTCATTAAAGAACTCAACTTCCCAACCCTACTGGAGGGTAACTCCACAAAGAATCTATTGGGGGAACTCCACTGCCCATCCCTACTCGAGGGTAATGGCCGAAAGAAGCCATTGGGGAACTCCACTACACATCCCTACTAGAAGGTAACACCCTGAAGAATTCATCCAGGAACTCCAATTCCCATCCCTGCTAGAGGGTAACACTTGGTACTATCATTAGGTAACTCCACTACCCAACCTTGTTGGAAGGTTATGCTCAAAAATCCCTGGCGATTCTATATGATCACTATAGTCATCAGGTCATCTCGGAATATTTCATTCCAGTAACATTTCACATTGTATATTTAAAGCCACAACTAATTTCATCATCACGTTCTACGTGAAAAAACTCATAGGATATGCTACTCATAGGCCAAAATCTGAGTTCTGATAGAGGAGATACGATCATTTGAAGTTCACTCAAAAATTGGTACATGGTATTTAGGAGACCCACACATTGTGTGGTCCCACTCTACTACCTGTTTGTGTCCACTCTAGCACAAATATTTCTATAAATGTATTACTACATGGCATGTTGGGGTACTACATGACATGTCTCATGAAAAATCCTGACGAATGTATGGGGCTCATCATCAATCCAAATGGTAAAAACATCATTTAACTAGTATGACACTTCAAACAGGCCTGTATTTCCAAATGAAACACACTGTTATGATCCTCATGTAAAAATACTCAAGATAGACTATTCACTTTCCTCAATAGGACACCCAGTGAAAATGTCACATTTCACCACATTAGGCTCGAATGGGGTCTCATGGGCCCAAGCCATGAGTCTAAATTAAATGCATGACATTAGTCTTAAAACTTCTGGATTAATTTTAGGGTTTCTAAATCATATATAGTTCTTCATTATGACATCGTATGAGGAATATATGTCAGATACAAGATTCCATAATAATAATAATTTTATTATTATTGGGTGTTTCGTTGACTCGAGGAACAAGTCTAAAAAAGGTATCCAACATCAATCTTAAAATTATTGTCTCGATTCCAGGATCATGTTGTCACTAAAGGTTCTTCAAATAGATGACTTGGTTAAAATATGTAACTTATATAATATTGTTTAATAAAGATTCATATCGCATGTCTCATATATTGTATCTTATATCTTATATCTTATATCTGATATCTAATATCTTATATCTTATATCTCATATCTTGTATATTATATCTTATATCTCATATCTCATATCTCATATCTCATATTTTATATATTATATCTCATATCTTATATCTTATATCTCTTTAAATTAAAAAAAATTAATTTAAAACAATTTTCCTTTATTAAATTAAAACCATTTTATTTAGAATGATTTTCCTTTATTAAATTTAAACCATTAAATTTAATTAACCAAAAATTTTATTCCACCATTATTATTATTAATAATTAATATTATTATCATCCATTGTGTTGAACAGATCTGACCACCCCATTGGAGACCCGATCCCGACCATCATTATGTTCACACCGAGTAGCCTCTGCTATGAGACATTATGCATGGCCTCTTCTTGGAATCAATCACTCCACATCACATGATTCCTAGTTATATGCTCATTTCATCAATATATTCTTGTTTCATCAATAATTCATGAATCTGGGGGTCTGATTGGGCTTAGAGCCTCCCAGAAAAGTCGAATCAAGGACGCGAGGATCCAACTAGTGATGAACACAAAGAAAAATAGAGAGAAAGGCACAATAACAAAGGTTTTGAAGATCAAGGACAAGTGTTCTTGGCCTGTCAATCATTAACAAGGATCCCAGGGTTAGAAACAATTGAAAAATAATAATTTCTATAAATTGGAACATGAAAAGGTGGAAAAATGGCACAGATCGAAGAACAACATTCGATCTTCTTAATAATTTAATAAAAATTGTGTAAAACACCAAATTGATAGGACATGCCAGCATTTTGGATCTATCTTTGTTGAAGAACATGCTCATGCAATGATTAGAAAAATATAATGTGTTTGTCGTGCTTTGATTCACCTTGATCTAGATATTTTTCATTGAGTACCAGAGGATTCACCAAAAGAGGAGGGAGATATCTTTTCTAGTGATCATAGTAATTATGAGACAACCCTAAAAAATCCTCTCTAGAGATATATTTATAACATATTGATAGGTAAAATTAATTATTTAATTAATTAATTTAATGATTAATTAAACCACTTAAACCTACCACCAACAAGTGAGGGGTCCGAAAATCCTACACCGACTCATTTTATATTGGACCTAGGGTAAAAACCATGTTTCATAATAAACTGTGATCTAATATTTCTGATCCAATCAACCATTTAAGTGTTATTAAATTTTCTTTGAGGTATCATGCATCCGCAATATGAAATATATTTAATATTATTATAAAATTAATTTCAGGCACATGAGGCCTCTGAATCACACGTCGTCTCAGCACCTAGCTCTGAAAATATATTTAAAAATATTTCAAAGTATTATAGTGAAAAAACATGTCTCTAAATTTTTTTACCATAATTAATAGTGAAGATAATAAAAAATATTTTCCACGATTGAAGTAATAATGGGTTTACCATGGGTTAAGCTAAAAATATAAGGGTTAAAAGTGAACCAAAATTTATCCAACACCCATTTTATGGTACTATTGTGACCTTATATCTTCTAAATTTTTAAAATGGTCTATTTTTTAGCCTTTTTTAATCTAAAAAACATGGTTATACCTTTTTCTTTTCAAAAATTAGAGGTGTTCCACTCACCTCACTTATAAAAGGCCACCCCCTCTCTACTCCTCTTCACAATTCCAAAATGAATTGGTGTAGCCATCCCCTACCCAAATAACTTACCAACTTCCCTCCACTAAGCCGATAATCCTTATATTTTTCATAAATCTAACCTAGGAATTTTTTTATGCATACTAAAAGAAGTTTTTTGAAGAATAGGTCATTCCCATAACCGAATGTTTTATTTTATATCTTCCTCCACTACTTTAATTATAATTAAACCATTATAATATAATAAAATCAATATATTCCAAATATTAAGATGTTCTTATGTTAATTTAATGACCTAAAACCATCACCTCCTCCCTCAAATTGGCAACTAAACTGTTGATTGTGTGTACAATGGACTACCGCCTTGCGAACTGACATAATTCATTTTGCATCACAACTTATTATGGATGTATATAATGATGTATTAAATTTTTATATATGATATTTATAATATAATTATACCTATATAATTATAATATCACATATACATTCTTACTTTATATTTCTTAGAGAATACTATAATTCCACTCTTGTGTATGGTGGACTACCGACTCGCGAAACGATGTGATTAATTTTTCACATACGCTTTACATTGAAGGTAATAAAGAATAATTTAATGTTTATATATGATATTAATGAAATATTAATAATTATTAAAAATAAATATATCATATAAATTCTTACCATATCATCCACTGAATAAATGATTACGTTGTTCGTATGTTTGGAGGACTACCGCCTCACGAAGAGATGTGATTTGTTTTTCACTAACGCTTTACGTAGAAGAAAAAAATGATAAATTTAATTAATATATGTGATATATATGACATGATATTTATTAAATAAAATTAATATAAAATTCACTTACATACCCTTTCACCCGTTAATGAAATGTGAATGTCACTTGTGCGTGCGTACAACCTACCGTCTCCACGAAATAATGTAATTAATTCTCTATGTTAAGAATTAAATAATGATTATAAAGATGTATATAATGAAACAAAATGAAATTTATAACAATAATATAATTAATATATTATTTATCTATAACATATTATCAAGATATGTAACTTTCATGATGAAACACGCAGGAGAAAACAAGGAAACTAACACCCTAAAGAATAGTGATAATGAATGATTATTAATGAACAGATAATAAGATGTCATAAAAGGATCATATATGATATTATAAATAATAATATGATTCTTTTATAAGTTAATAACATGCTTAAAACCACTATAGAGTATTTTAAATAATACTCAACTAAATGGAAACATGAGGTAAGGGGTTTCTTAACTCAATTTTCATTCCTTGGGTTATATGACTACTTCGCTGACTATATTACGAAAATATTATGTGTGAAATGAATTTTTATTTATTTATGTTGTATTTAAATTTTTTATTGTTTTGATATAAATTTTTTACACATAATAACCCCATTGATTAACTCACACCTCAATGATATGAACTTTGTAAGGGTTTCATCTCAAAACTTTCTTATTTGAGACACATGTTCTTTTATGAACCTGATTTCTTTTGAATGGTGTATATACTAAAACTTTACATACTATATCATGGATACTTAATAAATATGATATTTTATTTTATAATTAATATAATTCATTCATGGGAAATTATTATTCAAAATCTACCCAATCAACAATAGTTTATATTCATTCTTACTTTAATCGGGATTGTTTTTGCTTGAATTTATGAATGAAGGAAATTATTTGATCATTGTTTAATAAAACCCTTACATTTTCATATCATTTGGTTATCCATGAACTTTTCAATTAATAGCACCATTTTAATCTATTTTAAAATTAAAATTGTTTAGATTTTTTTTAAGAAAATCTAAATTCATTCTACTCTTCAATCGAAAATCCTTTTTCTTCCAAATCCATGTTTTATAAAAATGTTTTCAAACATTTTTAACTATGATTTTTAAAATAATTTTTTACCATTAATTATATTTTTACAAAAAAAATCAAAGGATTATTCCTATCTTTTCCACAAAAGGTACTTTTTTACTTTTCTTACAAAAAATTGAAAGGAATGTTTTTTAATGTATTCAACATGAATGAAACTCTTCCACCATCTGAGCACTCAATATTTTAAAGATTAATTTTTAAGTTTAAATGGTTATTTTCAAAAATAAATGTTTTATTTTATGTTTGAGGAAGATTTAGATTTTAAATAATTAATTTTAAAATGGAAATGATATTTTCCTTGTGAAATTTTCAAAGTAATCTTTCAAAATAATTTCCATTTAAGATGAAATCCTTTGATATTACTCAAAGTGAAAGGTTATTTTTCTTAAGAATTTTTTTAATATTTTTAAAATAAATTTCATAAATAACAAAAACCTTTGATGTTATGGATTTATTTTAAATTATATATATGTATATATGTATGTATCTCATATATATACTAAGTTTATTCTCCCTTTATTTGATGTTATAATACATTCATTATGATGATGTCTCGAATGAATTCATTATGAAATTTCCTTTTATTATGATAGGAATTAATATTATACAACCCATTTTCTTTCCATAGTCAATTCATATTCTATTCCTTATGATTTATTTCTTCTATGGGGAACAAATAGATCATGATCATGTTATGATAGGTACACCTAGAAAGTTCCCCAATGCATTGGATAAATATTTAGTCTCATGAGATGTCATGTTTGGGATTAGGGAGTAACCTAATATTTTATGGGAAATTTTACACCATGTGATATTGTCTAGGATATTATCCTTGAATGGTGTTTATGTCATGTTTTTTTTTTCTTTCACATTTCCTTGATGCCATGATATTATGATAACATGTTATTTATGTTATTATTCCATATTATTTCTCACGTGCCTTCTCTTTTATGATATCATGTTATACATTTTACTCACATGTTATTCTTCTTTATAATGTTTAATCTATTACTCAGAATTTGAGATCAACCCTTTGTTTTTGGATTCCCCAGGTTATACAATGGGGTTTTAAGAGCTCAAATGGATTTTAAGAGCTTATAATGGAGAATAAAATAAGGATGTCATGTTTTAAGTTCCTTATGATAAAATATAAACCTTGTTTTCCAAAGACACTTGGAATTTATGATCCTTTTATTGTATTAATGTATATTTATTTTTAAGAATCATGTAATAATATGTGTAAAAGTCTTGGTTCACCATTTCTAAGACCATAAGAAACTCACATCATCGTCTTTATTTACTATCTATGACCACAACATCACCCATAGGCATTACTAAGACTTTATGTCTCTTCCCATACTTTTCATGCACTATAAACATAAGGCTATAAGGGAATACCCCATTTAAATACCCAATTTTTTCACTTCTCTAAGTAAACCTAATACAAGCTAAGAACCAACATAACCTAAGAAAAAGTAATACTCTCATATATCATGCATCAACCTAACCAAGTTTCATGCCATAACAGGTGCCCATCAAACCTACACTAACTGAACCATACATGATAACACCCATTAGTCCCAAGACCTCTCACATCTATAACCACTCTTAGAATAGAGTAATTAACCCAAGGAAACCTTGTCACCATCACTAAACCCAAAAAAGGGTCTTTACGATCCATAGACACACCTAACTCACTTCCCATGATACAGTTGAAGAATTTCACTTGTCAAAACATATACACAAGGCCCCAATAACATGAGAGATACTAAAACATATCACACAACCATAAAATATTCCATTCATCACCAACTTCATGATTCCCAATCACTAAATGGTTGGTTAGACTCAATTAATGTTCATGGACTTTGTAATAATTATTTTTGAGCTACTCTAAAACCACCAGGCCATGTGTAATGTAGTCAATTAACCCCCAAGAAGTCTCTAACCTATTTTACCACACCCTTAGGGACTCACCTACCCACTTTTTAAATTCCCAAACCAGTGACCCATTACACACACATGCACATCATATATTGAAATATTAAAGGAACCGATTTCCTTGAGATTATTTGAGTTAACTCATCTAATATCATGGATTGGATTGAGTATGTTTACCTAAAATTGATAAATCACACAAAAAAGCCTAAAATGAGGTTTATGGTGAAACAATAGTGAACCACATGAAACATTGAGATAGAATCTAGGTATTAGAATAGCCTTTCTAATAGATACCTCCTACTTTAGACTGAATTTAAATTTGGCAAGTGAGGTTCCTCTAGGATCCTTTGGATGAATTGAGGGAGAGGGGAAAATGGGGAAAAGAGAGTGAGAGAGGGATGGTTTGAGTGATTATAAAAGGAGTGAGGGATATCACACTTAAAAATTTAAATTTTTATAGAAAAATTTTAATAAAATACCCCAATCTTCCATTGGAACCTGGTTGGGGTCCTCCAAGCACTCGGTAGTGACCCACTAGATATCTAATGTTGTTTTGATATAATTATTGCATAAAACCACCCCTTGAAACCTTTACCAACACCCATGGTCACCACATGAACATCTAAACATATATAAAAATACCTTTTAGTGATTTATTACCACTCAAATTTCTGATATGAGCCCCAATTCTAAAATAACTCACTGCTTTGATCTTAAAATTTTTAATTTCTATTAAAAACAATGAAATTTCAATTCACGGGTCAATAAAAACTCCCCACCATGGGGCTTCTTGCTCCTAATAATCATATTGAATGATCCCTCAATACTATATCCATCCATCAATACCTGATGCCACTTCTTGTTCTTGATTATAGATTAGATTCCATCAAATTATATATCATTCCAATCTAGATACATTGACTTCTTATTGAAAAATTATAGTCCAAACTTTAATAAGTATTAATCATTTCATGAAAAACACATCTAACGTGAAACTCATCTCTCGTCGCCAAAATTCAAGAAAAAAAAGTAATTAGATCTCTCATGCACTGCCCGCCCTCAAAACCACACCGGTTTTCCATGATATCAACTCTAATATGAAACATGATGCCACAACCTAATCAAAAAAAATTTAATCATGCAATCTCCACCCAGAATATACATCAAAAAAATTAGTTGAAAAATATAATCCCTAAAACTTAGGTATATAATATAAAAATATCTTACCCTCCCCACCCAAAACCAATCCCAGCACATGTTTTCTTATCTGATTAACACCTCAGTTCCCTAATAGTCATGTCATACTCTTTCCTGATTTTTAGCATGCTCAAAACTCAGCTACACTATGTCTGATCGCTCAATCCCAATAATATTTAGTTATAATATGAAATGATGAAACCAACCACCACAGATGAATATTGTAGCCTGACATGATCCTAGAATCATATATGATTCATCTCACTACATCCTTAATAGATCAACACCCAACTTCCTTACCACCAACCACAACATCACACAACCTGATACCAACCATTGGCCTAATAGAATTGGATAACCATCCATAGATAATAATATTCTCCCTACCATGGGATTATAAATATCTTTATCACACTAATACCATCCTACTTGAATACCAACAATCCATATGGATTTCCCAACATGTTCCTTGAACATAAAAACCCAAAAACCTTAACCCACATGCTCTGTATCTAGGTCCCATGAGGTTAGTCTATTTGAAATATCCCTCACTTGATCTAGATGATCCACAACCATCATCAGAAACCATCAACACACACTACCACAAAATGGGGCAAGGTCAACGCCACCCTTTATCAGCACTAACGAAAAAGCACTGATAAAGTGGGGTACCTTTATCAGCGCTAAAAAAAGCGCTCATAAACGTACCCCTTTATAAGCGCTTTTTTAGTGCTGATAAAGGTTCCCCCTTTAACAGCACTTTTTTTAGCGCTCTTAAAGGGTACCCCTTTATTGGTGCTTTTTTTAGTAGAGCTGATAAAGGGGGGTCTTTATCAGCACTTTTTTTAAAAGTGCTCATAAAGGGTCTAATTCCAAAAAAAATAATTAAAACAAATATATTAATAATTAAATATATGGATATAGTTATATTGATATAAATATAATATATATTTTTTAAATATAATTTTAAATATATTTTAGATAAGTATAAATATACAGTTACACTTAATATATAAGATATTTAGTGAAAATGGCTTATAAAATAATTTAAAAAATATTTTTAATTAATAATTTTCTAATTATTATGGAGTAATAGTAATTTAATAACAATTCAAAGACTAAAAAATTAAAAAAATTAAAAAAAAGATCCAAAATATGTTGAAAATGCAACTCAAACTTCAAACTGCCATAACTTTTGATCTGGGTGTCCGTTTGAGCTCTACCACATATCAAATCGAAGCCTACGACGAGATCTACACCCTTGTGATTGGGGAAACCCCATTCAAGGTTTTTTCAAGGCCAAAAAAGGCACAAAAGGCCTCCAAAACTGAGTTTTTAGTCGGGGTACCCGGATTTTTTTAACATTTTGTGGATTTTCAGCCTCATTTAAGGGGGTATTATTGGAGTTTTTTTGTGGGGACTAAATTTATTCCAAGGTATTAAATTCATATTGATATTATTTCTTTGAAATTTTATCATTTTTTATAATGCACTTATATTTATAATCAAATATATAACAATATATACATATTTTTTATATATTCACACATAAAAATTTAATTATAAATATAAATAATAAAATATATTTACATATAAAATATATTAGCTTTTTCTAAATAATAACTAATATCCATTTTATTTAAAATTCCAATATATAAATATTTATATACCTATATATTAATCTAACTATATATACATATATATTAATATAACTACATATTTATATTGATATAACTATAAATATATATATTAATATCACTGTAAATATATATATTAATATAACTATATATATATTAATATAACTATATATATATAATATAACTATTTTAATATAACTATATATATAATATAACTATATTAATATAACTATATATATATATTAATATAACTACATATTATGTTTTGAAGCTCAGTTAAAAGAATGACCAATCCACTAAATGCCAAAATTTCAATTCCCATGGAATTATACCTTTTATTGAAAATACGGGTCATTACAACCTCCCCCCTTAGAAATTATCATCCATTAGAAGCCTTTAAGAAAATGAAAATATCACTTGAATTACAGGGGTCTTGAAGTCTCATTCAAACGGTCACATTGAGTTTCCAATATATAAATATTTATATACCATTTACATATAAAATATATTAGCTTTATCTAAATAATAACTAATATCCATTTTATTTAAAATACCAATATATAAATATTTATATACCTATATATTAATCTAACTATATATATATTAATATAACTACATATATATATTGATATAACTATAAATATATATATTAATATCACTATAAATATATATATTAATATAACTATATATATATTAATATAACTATATATTACTATATGAATAAATATAACTATATATATATATATAATTAGACATGTCATTAAATGGAGAAAAAATCAATATGGCAGAGTGGTAAAGGCTTTAGGCGCGCAAGGGGGAGGTCTCGAGATCAAATCTTGGTTGAGGCAAGGGCGCGCGCATGGGGGTGGATTTGGGGGCTAGCGCTGATAAAGGGGGTGGGTGTAGCATTGATATAGGGTATAGGGGGTGTGTGAGGGAACTTGAAGGGTTGGAAAGCACTGTTAAAAGGGGATCTCAAGCACTATAAACCTCCCACACCCCCCCCCCCCGATTGGCAGGAGTCTTTTAATTTTTTTTAGTTTTTTTTAATTTTTTAATTTTTTTTATTTTCTTTTTAATTTTTCTTAATTTTTTTTAATTTTTTTTACTTTTATCAGCACTAAAAAAAGCGTTGATAAAATGGGTATTTTATGATTGCTAAAAAAGCGCTGATAAAAGGGTCCTTTATCAGCGCTTTCTTTTTAGCGCTGATAGAATACCCTTTTTATCAGCGCTTTTTTTAGTGCTGATAAAAGGGGTCTTTATCAGCGCTTTTTGGAGCACTGATAAAGGGGAACCCCCCCCCCCCACTATCTTCTCCGGCTTTAACAGTGCTTTTCTAGCGCTGTTAAAGGCCATTTTTAGCACTGATAAAAGGCGTATTTGTAGTAGTGACACTCCAACCCCTAAAAGAATGTCAATTCCTCCCATATAACCAATATAATCTCATCCCAATATCCTCTGACTACCATATAAAATTTATTAAGCATGCTTAGTGTTACCCAACATTTCTCCAATAGAGAGGAAAATAAACTCTACCAATGTCTCAACCTTATCTACTTGAGACATTCACTACCTATTATGGTTCAGGGAACTCCAAGACATGAAATTTATAATTACCTATTAAAATTTCCCATGAGGCTGCTACAAAATCAATTCACTCAATCATGGAACAATGCACCAAATCATTATAGCATCTTGAAATAATATAATAATTTGGTATATATTCCTAGGATTCTGAATAAAATTCTACCATGAATCCAAGCACAATTTATCTACCAATATCTCAATAGATTTACAACATTCCCACCCCCAAGGTAGTTTCACAAGGAAGTTCCTATCAAATATATTCCCATAGAATCTTCCCATAAAGTATTGGTCTCACACACTGAGTTATTTACCAAATATTCACACCTTAAGGACCCATATAAAACCTCAAGGATCCTAGAACCATACATCCAAATTCCCTAATTAATTTCAAAATGTTCCCCATGAGCACATAATATAACCTTTCTACTTAATATTGACATACTTTACATCTTCATAACCACTTTGGGGCATGACCACTAGCCACACCCCAATCTAAGTCTTGGAATTGGTTTCCAAGATAACACCACAAGTCAAACCCTTCACCAACCCATTTCCAAAATGAAAATTCATTCCCCATGAAGCACTAAGCATGCTTCTATTCAAGCATAATTGAGGTAACACCGCGCACAATGGAACATTTGGTCCCAAATCACTCGAGTGAAAATCTATTAATAAAATACTCTACACATACTTCCCTTGTCCTATGTCATGTTCTCTTAGTCACCTAGTATGAAAAGAAACCAACTCACATGCCTTCATGATATGGAGAAACAAATGAAAAACATTCCTCTAAAGGCCTATGAGGCTCGACCATCCCACTCCCTAATCATCTTAAAACCAACTTAAAATAGGTATACTCATCAGCACTACCCTTCTACCAACCCAAATTCCACCCTAGGAGACATATCTCAAAAGTATGGTGCAATAACACACAACAACCCATTTCACTCATGGTTCTTTACCCACTATACCACCCCAGTACCCAACCACTAGTGGGTGCACATCTACCTCAATGTATCATACCAACCAACCATACCATAAATAACCATCTAACCCAAATACCTATATATTCACTCTAGATAGAGCCACACCACCTTTACAAGGTAGAACCACATCTACTATGACACTTTTGAGGGTATCTCATCAATGAAAACCTATTAATCCAAGAAAATTCATCTTTAATGCACACATTTCCTATATAATCCAAACCATTCAACCAGTACTTAATACTACCTACTATCGGGCATCCATCCTCTATTTCATAACAACTACAACAGCATTATATTAATTAAAAGCATAAAAAATCACCATCTTGAATTTAATTAATCAGTACGTTAGTAATAAGTTATTTTGAAAAATATAAAATAATATATTTTTGCTGTTTTAATTTTCTTAAATCCTTTCTAGACAATCTCTACAACCATTTTATCAATCAATTATTTATCATAAACTATTTTTCCTTTTGATAACCATTTTGAAAAGATAAGTAATCATGAACATGTATAGATAAACATATCTTCTTAATATGATGCATGAACACACACCCTATTACCACCCTGTACAAGATTAAAATCTTGAATAAAAACCTCAACTCAAAACATAATACTTTAATAAAAATCTCAATTAAAATATTGAAAATAATGAACAAAAATCCCATACACCTTGAAACTTGTATTTTCCACTAGGAAAGGTGTTCATGATGCACTACTCTAGTTTCCCTTCCAAGATATAGCACATTATTATCTCTGAAAAGAAATTCCATAGATAGTAAGCCAACAAAAATAAAACTTTTATACCATTTTTTAATTCCTAGGTCTAGGAACCTAACTGTAAGCTCGATCTAGGGTGCCACATGACCTTAGGTGAACCACCCCATATGCTAGAGGTTGGCGGCTAGGGGTGAAAGACTATAACCAAAATTAGGTAGACTATAATCTCAATATAATTATATAAAATAACATATAAATAATTCAATCAATAAATATTAGATAAATTGAAAGGATTTAAAGAAAATATCCAACCATCAATAATATACAACATCAACATGCTATAACAAAATGATATTCATTTCAGATATAGAAACCTAAAATATAAGGATGACCTATTAAGATAATCATGTACAGAAATAAACATAAAATAAACTAAGGGAGACTAATTTATAAATCCACAAGTCCCTCATTGGATCAGTCACCTAAATCTCCAACTAGATACTCTAGTTAGATTTCATGTACAACCTATCACCTAAAAGTGAAACATGAAGATCTAAACATGCACTAGGGTGCACATGTGGGGTGTTACATATAATCTTAGGATGGAACCACCAAAGGGGTTCCTTTGATTTACCACAATATAAAATCTATGTATACATGAAAAATAAATATAAATTACACAAAAAAATATGTTCCAAGCTATCATGTCTTAACCAAGCCACCACAATGCCTAGTCTCACAAGTTTTATCTAATGTCAATGAAGAATTCAACTCAAAACACAACCAAATCTAGGCCCATCACCTTGATAGTGGACAAAAAATAGAGTCTAAACCACTACCTTATCACTTATGGTGGGGTCTCATACCACATTAAAATCTCATGACTTTTATTATACCACCACCATCTCACTTAGGGAGAGGTCTCATGCTACATCCCAAACCATGTCACATACCACCGCCCTCTTACTTAGGGTGAAGTTACACACCTCATCACATACCAAGCCACATGATATATCACATATCCCCACCCACTCACTTGAGGTAAGGTCTAAATACCATATAATGTATCTACACCCTCCAACTCAAGGTAAACTATGTCACGAATCATCCTAGATACCCTGGTACCCTAATACCCAAGTCGGCACTGACATGGAGATAAGAGTGTTCCCAATCCACATAGGTTTGTGACTGACACTGGGAATCATGTAAGAAACATTTGGGAATTATTTTTTCCATAGAACAACATAATAAAAAAAGTATAATTCTTTATTCTCAACACTCCAAAGGGAGAAAGTTCCAAAAATAGGTAAAATAGAACCCAAATGATACATCATAAAAATACACGACTACCAAGATGCATCTTAAAGATAAAATCATGAAATAAGTGGATCAAAACTCCAATGGTAACCTCCATAACTTCATGTCCTAATGATCAAGAACATAAACCACCTCTAATTGGAACTTTTCCTTTACTCATACTTGGCATAAGATAACCTAATAATTCTTAAAAAAAGGTATAGGTTGAGCTATAAATCCCAGTAGGGTCTCACCAAGTGTCATATAATTATTTCCATAACAATCAAACTAATAATTATTTAAATTTAAAAAAATCAATGAATGAAATTTAACTTTCAATAAAACATGATTTCATAATCAAAATATGGTAGATATATCAAAATATGATTTAATGAACATTTAATATAAAACATTTATATAATGCAGTTGGTATCAATATAAAATTTCAATCATCATTGGCATGTAATCATAAAATAAAATATATCATAGAACCATTTAATAATCCCTACTGTATGTTAGTGTCTGGTAATTGGATCCTCACACTATTAATTAGTGATCTCAGCTCAAAGTGTGCACACATCCCATGAATTAGGCCGTTAGGAATCAACTCCCCATCAGGGAAAAAATCAGGTCATAATATTTTTATGTTAGTGTTTACATCATCAATCCAGTTATAATGGGTTATATCCAAGTCTCCTTTCCCTAATTAAAAATTAAATACCAAGGATACACGTTCTTATCATCAAAAAATCAATCATACATGGGAAAATAAATCATTTAAAATCATTTCCTCTTTCATATTTCAATTTTTGAGTTTCAGTTTTCATCATGCCTTTTCATTTCAAATCCAAATCATAGGTTTTCATCAAATTCATGACTTTAAAATCAACATTAATTCCAAGACATTTTTAATTAAATAAATGAAAATAATTTTTACAAATTATTTCCATTACTATCTATATTATCTCGAATCATTCCATTTCTGAAAACCACCCAAAACGAAGATTTATTTCACAAACCCATGCATTTGAAATTGTACATCAAATACTCTTTAGTTAAAAGTAAGGGAAACTAGTTTTAAATTCACTTTTAATAAATCAATAAAACAATGTTTCATTTGTGTGGAATAAATATTATGGAACCACCTAACTATAATTAGTGATCTAATGATAAAACTCCCAAAACAGGAACAGCAACAGAGATTTGAAGGAATGGAAGATCAAGGGGAAATATCTATAAACACTAATCATTAAAACATGGATAAAATATATCATCAACATGAGGATTCATCACTCTAAAAGTAGATTATATAATAGAATAAGTAAACCCAAAATTAGGAGAGATCACTTACTGAAGAGTAATCAAACACTTCCATTGAAGATTTGGTCCAAGAAGAATAGAGTTTAGAGGAGTTGAAATGCCTCTAGGGAACCTTAAAGGGCCAAAATATTGAATAAGATACAAGTGGGAGAAAAGGAATATAAAATGGGGATTTGGACATTTAATTCCTGTAAAAACAAGACCACATCGTATCCCTCATAGATATGGTGAAAAAAGGCTGAAAAAAACCAGAACAAGACCTCCTCAAACCACACCGTAGCCACCCTCAGTCAACCAACCTCCTAAAAACATGCTGCATATCTCATCCAAGTCCACTTCACCTAGGGTAAAGCTATGGCGTGGCACAAGTACCACACCTAATCTATGACCAAATAGGCAGTATAACCAAAATTCACCAACCAAGGATCAATGTCATAATCATACCTCTATGGAACAGCTATGAAAAAATTATAAGTGGCTCTAAAAATCATCCTCCATGGATCCATGACATATCTAACATCCCACACTACAACACTATCCAACCCTAATCTCCCATACACCATATCCTAATGGTCCACTATGCAACTGTGACTCTCCAAACTGCATCCCATACACCACAACAGAAATCCTACTATAACATTTATACTTTAAATCCATTAATTCATAAAAACATTATCCCTAAAATTTACGTCATTTCCCCAAAAAGATCTCTCTATCCTCAAAAATGACAAAATTCACCAAAAAAGGGTAAAATTAAGTAAGAATCAATAAATGTATAACAAAAGTTAATGAGATGTTACATCCTCACAACCATAAACACATTTTCCCTAAAAAATATGTTATAAATATTACATATCAAAGAGATGAGGCAACTATTATCTCATCAGTACCTCATACTATCATGCCTCATGAAAATCGACACCATGCTGTCATAGCACCTAAACCAAAGGCATCATCTTCCCATGAAGATCATTGATCTTATAATCAATAATCCTGACTAAATGCTCAGTCATAGATATATTAGGATAAACATCAAGAACCTCCCAAATCAGAACATAAAAAGGGTTTGAAAGATACTTTCAATGTTTTGATACATGAATCATGTTTTGGATCGAATCCAACTCTGGTGTGAGTTCCATTCGGTAGGACACTTTTCCCACTTACTCAACAATCTCAAAAGGACCCAAAAAACTCATCACAATCATTCCCTATTTCCCAAGATTTTGGTGACGAAACCAAGGTGAAACTCTCAAAAACACCTATTCACAAACAGAAACTCCAATGGTCATTGAAAAAAATCATCATAGAACTTATACTAGCTCTATGCCATCAATATTATCTAATGAATCAATTGAATCCTCACGAACATATCTTGGACCAAACTTAGCCTAACCAAGGATCTTTTACCAATCTATAACTAACACATTAGAGATCTGCAAGGTCAGACATACAAGGCCTTAAAATGAGCCATTCAGATAGTGGGTTGGTAACTTTTGTTATAGGAAAACTCAACCGATCCCACATGGTTATCCCAATCTCCACCAAATTCAAGAACACAATCACATAGAATCTCCTCAAGCAACTGTATAGATCAGTCTATATAGACATCCTTCTAGGATGATATGTTGTTCTCAATCATACCTAGAATACCATGGCCTCTTGGAGGCCTCTCTATAAGTGAGAGATAAAATAGTTACCCTATTAAATAATATAGTAGATGGAACTCCATGAAATATGGAAATATCTTATATGTAGAGATGTCCCAAGTACTCAACTTTGGTTATATCTTGAATGGGTATAAAGTGATCCAATTTGGTCATCCTATCAATCACTACCCATATATCATTATTCCCTATAGGTTAAATGGAAACCCTAACACAAAGTCTATAGAAATATCATCTTACTTCCAATTTGAAAAAGTAGGTTTTTGAAGCAAACATGAAGGTATCTGGTGCTTTTATTTCACCTATTAGTAGATTTGAAAATGAGAGACAAATTTGGTTGTGTCTTGTATCATACCTAGCCACAAAAATCGTTGTCTCATATCATAGAATATCTTTGTGGATCCAAGGTGAACCGACCACAAGGAACTATGGTAGTATCCCATCATGTTATTTATCAAAATAAAATAGACAAAAAAAGGGTTCTGAAAATATATGATTCCATTAGAATATAATGACCACTCAAAAACGATATCCCCTTCATAAACGAAGTCCCTAATTCCATGTAATTCATAACCAATCTATTAATCCTAAAGAATCATCTCAAGAAAAGGGGAGGTCAACTACATGATAGTCAAAACCACCTCATACTCAATTTCCCAGACTCTTGAATGAAACTATGAAAATTGATCCATCTGATTCAACTTTTTTATAATTCTTTCATGTCCTAGTTCAGAATTTTCCTACTCAAAGCATTAGTAATTCCATTCCCATTTTTAGGGGTATAGGCAATGAAAACATCAAAAGATTATAGGTACACCACTCAATGCCTCTATTGAAGATTCAAATATTTTTTAGAGAATATATGACTCACGTTTCTGTAGTTAGAATAAATGGTAAACATTTCACTAAAAATTTAAAGCTACCATATCTTAAGAGTATGCATCACTACTGCATGTTTGAGATCATGGGTTGGATAATTCTTATCATGTGGCCTAATATGTATAGAATTATAGGTTACCACATGATCACCCGTCATAAGGTCATAACCTTAACCCAAACCTGATGCATCATAGAAGACCATATAGTCATTCTTGGCCCCTAGAAGAGTAAACACCAATGAAAAAGTTATAAGAAACTTCATAAAAACATAATAAATATGAATTTTCTCATCCTAGATGAACCTCACTCCTTTATAAGTGAGAGAGATCATCAAATAAACTAACATTGAGAAATTTTTGCTGAATTTGTAGTAATATCCTACCAAACCCCAGAAAATATAAATCTTAAAAACATTATGTGGTTATTCCCAAGTCATATCATCTTTCACCTTATCAAAATAATATTCCATGTTCGGAGACCACGTGTCCCTAGAATTTCCCTTCCCAAAACCAAAAATTTCATTTTAAAATCATTTAATAAAGTGAATTATTTCTCAAGGTTTCCAAAATTACTCTTAAATGACGTACATGGTCCTCCTCAGTCTAAGAGTAAACTAGGATGTCATCCAAAAATGCCACCATGAAGGAGCCAAGGTACTCATGAAATATATTTTTCATCAACACCGTGAAAACTATAGGATAATTGTTTAGGACAAAGTGTAGAACAAGATACTCATAGTGGACATAACTACATCTGAAGGTTGTCTTCTAAATTTCATATTCTTTTATTCTTATCTAGTGATGACCTAATTAAATATCAATATATAGGAATCAATTCTCCCCCTTCAACTAGTAAAATGGATCATCAATCCATGGAAATGGATATTTATTATTTACTATGACTTTATTGAGTTTCCGGGAATCAACACATAGGTAAAGTATTCTGACATATTTCTTTGAAAAGAGAACATACACTGCCCATGGTGACACACTCAGTCATATAAATACTTTATCTAGAATATTTTAAAATTTATTATTCACCTCTTTCAACTCTAATTGTGTCGTATTATAAGAAAGAATAATAACTAGTTGAGTATTTGGTACTAATTCAATAGAAAACTCTACCTATATTACCGGTGGAAATCCAGATAAATCAGAAGGGAAGACATCGGGAAACTTGACCATGATTAGAGGGATATCATCACAAAAAGATTATTTATCCAAGTCAAAAGAAAACACTGATATCAACCTACACAACTCTAGATAATAAGGTTTGGATCTACTCAATATTGAGTTCTATTCTTCCAGAAAAACACGACACACCCCATTGGGTATAGTAAAGGAGACCTGCTAAAGGTAACGGTCAATATAAGCCTTATGAGAAATAAAAAAATATCCTGAAAATGATATCAAGAGGTTTCATGTTGAGAAATAGGAATTATAGGTAAGATCAATCCATAAAAAAGATAAAACACAAGTAGGACACCAAAGACCCTACCCTCTCTTCATTCCGAGGGGAATAGTAATATCTGTCACATTAGAAAAAAGCTATGTAAGAAGATTTAGAAAGTTTAGAACTTATGTATATATAAATGATTAAGCTAAACCAGTATAAAATTAAGTAATCACTAAATATGAATCTATACGTTTAGTACCTCTAAAAGTCATTGGACCTACATCAGATTCCTCTAGAGAGTCTTCCATTGTGTGCAGAAGATTAATTCTAGATGCTTGTGAATAGAACCCCTTATTTCTTGAAGAATTTTATTGAACTGTAGTAATTTTTTGTTCTAATATTACTATTCTGATACATGTATTAGAAAATAAATGGGAGAACTTATATAGGTAGCCTGAGTGATCGCATTAACTATAGATCTTGGGTGCCTCGGCACAAACTCATCTCAAATACCCAACATTTCCACATTAGAAGAAATTAAAAGGGACTATTACATGAACTACAGGAGGTTCGGATGACGCCTAATTCCTATAACCATCATGGGACTCATCACACTTTCTCTTAACTTAAAATAATTCACGAAACTTCTACTATGAGAAAAGGTAACTCTCTTCAACCCTGACTTACCTACCAAGTTGAGCTTAACCATCATTATTATATACAACACATCATTATAAGAAGTGAGATTAAAAAATAAAACATTTGATCCGATATTAGAATGAAGACCCATCTCAAATATTCATTCCTTTATATTCTCATTAGAAACAAACTTAGGAAAAAAATAAACAAGCTATGAAAAAATCTTTAAATACTTTTTCACAATCCTATCACACTGTTGGAGGTTAAGAAAATCCATGTACTTTTCCAAGAACATTGAATCTAGATAGAACTAATACATGATAATAACTCTAATGTCTTTCTACTCAAATTACTCATGAATCTTTCTCATCACCATTGAATCCCACCATCTCTTATTAGGTCCAAAAATCTTAAAGATAACACACTTTACCTTTATCGAATCAGACATTTCCAAGAACTCAAAATGTAGATCAATATTTTTCAACCAATACTAATCCTCTTTAGAATAATTCAATCCTTGGAATGATGGTAGCTTTTGGTGAATAATATCTTGATCACGATCTCTTGATTCATCACCTTGAGGTTATATAACTATATCCTGAATGGGAACTGGTGTCGGTACCTGTCCTAATGCTTGGAAAACACGCACCACTTTCTCATCAAGATTCTGTTTGATTAGAGTATTCTTCTGATTTGGTTCAATAATTTCTTCATACTATATCTTATTCAAGAATATTCTCAGAGGCATGATTCTACAAAACATCAATAGATAACAGTAAACACATCATCAAGGATACATCGATTTTCAACTAAAACAATATCTATATGAATAATAATTCAATTGAACATGATTCAAGATTTTTGTTTTAACATAATCATATTATAAGCATGGAAATTATAGAATAAGATCAAAAAATTCCTCAAGACCATTTCCCCAAACACACATGGTGACTTAAATATTGTTACGGTTATAGTTGTCTCAGAACTCACTCACAACTACCTCTTAGGTCCCATAAAGTCCTTTCTTTTATATACTAAGAAAATCCACTATATACTAATATCAAGGAAAGATGGACAACATTACTTTGATAACACCTTTATAGGAACTATCCCAAATACCCTAGTATCCAAATACTTGGTCCAGTACTGACATAGCCTAAAGGGAATCCCTGGTCCCCATGGGTTGGAGACTAGAACCCAGCATCATACAATAAACATGATTTAACTATTTTTTACATGTATCAATGGAATATGAAAGATAAAATTTTGTAAGATCAACTCTTCAAAGAGATAAATTACCAAAAATAAATATGTAAACTAGTACCAAAATGATACACCATCAAATGAGTTGATAGCCAATATGAAGATCAAAGATAAACCCATGAAACAAGTGAATCACATCTCCATCGATCACCTCCAAAACTCCAGGTCTTAAGGATCAAGAATATCTACCACCTCCAAGTGGAACTTTTCCTTTTCTCAAACCTTTAATGTGGTAATCTACAAATTCTTGAAGGAAAAGGTAGGTTGTGAGCTATAAAACCCAATAGGGTATCACCAAGTATTCCATAATCATTTTCATAACAATTAAAAAAATTATTATTTAAATTTAAATAAAACAAGGCATGGCATAGAATTTACACATTTTTCAAAAAAATCTTTCATAATCAAAAGATGGAAGATATATCAAAACATGCTTGAATGATCATTTAATATAAACATTTATATTAATCAGTTGGTATGAATGGAACTATTTAATAATCATTGGAATATAATCATCAAATCAAATAACTAATAGAACCATGTAATAATCCATATGGTATGGTAGTGTATTTTAATAGGATCCTCAAACTATTCATCAATGATCATGGCTCAAATGTGCACATGTCCCATGAATCAGGCTATCAAGACTCAACTCCACATTGGGGAAAAATCATTCCACGGTATATTTAAGTCAGTTTTTTCATTGAAAATCCAATTCCATGGGGTTAGAACCTAGAATTATTTTTCTAATTACTCGCTAAATACCCAAGATACAGATGTTTCAAACTAAACAATCAATAAAACATGGTAAAATCAATCATTTCAAATCATTTCGCCTTTCATATTTCAATTTCCTAATTTTAGTTTTCAACATGAATTTTCATTTCAAAACCAAATCATAGGTTTATATCAAATTTATGCCTTTAAAATCATATCTAATTCCAAACCATGTTTCCTTAAATCCATGAAAATCATTTTACCAAATTATTTTCATTACAATCCATTTTTCTCAAATCATTCCATTTCTCAAAACCACCCAAAATGGGGTTTTATGTCAAAAACCAATGCCTTTGAAATCATACAGAAATTAAACTTAAATTCAAATCTTGGAAAACCCATTTTAAATTAACTTTGAATAAATAAATCAAACATGGTTTCAATTATTTAGAAGAAATATTATGAAACCTCCTACCTTTAATTAGAGATCTAATTGATCAAAAACCAGAAATGGGAGCTCTAATGGAGATTTTAAGGAATAAAATATCAAGAGTAAATCCCTATAAAAACCAATCATCAAAACACAGATATAACCCCTAATTAACATGATCATTCATCACTCTCAAAGGATATAAGATAATATAAGAGAAGAGGGAAATCAAAAATAAGAAGGTATCACTTACCAAATAGGAATCAAACACTTACACTAAAACATTGATCCAAGAAGAATGGATTTCATAGGAGTTGAAATGCCTCTTGGGAGCTTTAAAGAGTCAAAAGTTTGAATGAGAAGTCAGTGGGAGAAAAATTAATATAAAATAGGGATTGAGACATTTAAGTCTATAAAAACATAGAACATGACGTAGACACTATGGCCATGGTGTAGAAAGGATGAAAATTGTCGTACCTTGGCACAACCTCCTTAAAACATGTCGCATCAACGCCCAGTCAACCAGCCTCCTAAAATCATTGTAGACCTCATGTAGATATTCTTCACCTAGCATAAATCTACAACGCAACACAAGTACCATATTTCAGTTATACCCAAATAGGAAGTATCACTAAAATACACCAACCAGGGATGCATAGAATAACTATCCCACCATAGTGAAACTATGCATCAATTTAAAGTAGATCTAAAAACAACCTCCAGGACACCAAAAAATAGTTAACATCCCACACCATATCCATGTCCTACCTCAAGCTCTACTATACCGCAACATGATGGTCCACGATATAGTTTGTAATCTCTACACTATAACCCTTACGCTATGATGTATCTGATTCTAACACATTTATACCCAGTATGCAAAAATTTAGACAAAAAATATCCCCTAATATTAGGTAATTTTTCATTATAGGATCTCTCCATCCTCAAAAATCCCGAAACACACCCATAAAAGGGGGGAATTAAGCAAGATTCAAGAAGTACTTAAAAAAAGGTAACAAGATATTATGACTTGTGTGAGAACCCTCTCTCTCTCTCTCTCAGGTTTAGTCCTCATAAATTCACTTAGAATAATACCCTCACACATAAGGTGATACATTAAAACAACCTCTCACATTGGGAAATTCCTCATATCAATTATTTTCATCAATCGTTAGATCATAATCGTGGTTCACGTATAGAATAATAATAATGGTAGTATAGCCCTACACTTATCACCTAACTAGAAACTAATTCACACCTATTACACCACTAGAGGATACCCCACAAAAAATATCACCATTAATTTCCATAGCCAATCTCATTGTACTGAATAAACTCATTAATAACCCACATTCATACAATATCCCTTGAAGATTCTAGATCCATATGGTCACAATCCATACACAACTGATCTTATTGATCACACTCAGGCACACCAATGCATAAAATACCTCTTTTGCATCACTTGACATCAAATTTCATAAGGAACACACATCTATATCCCCACATAACTTATTAGGTCCAAAACATCACTATTAGGCAAAAATAATCCCTCAAGCCTCTTACCATACTTTCCATGAACTATTCCCATAAGGATCTAAAGTAATCCACACTTAACTATTTGGGGGTTTCAAGTCCTGAAGGGTACCTGAGACAATCCAAACACCGCCATTCACTAAGAATGGGGCATCCCCAAAATATATCATGACTCAAACCACCCATGGGTTATACCATAACCAATGCCCGTCAATTATATACCAACCTTTCCATACATGGAATCTAAACTTAATCCCAAACCCCAAAAAATCATAAACACTCTCCAAATAGATACCTTAACCTAATAAAACACTATCATAATCACTAATAACCAAACAATGGGTTTGGGGTCTATAAGACACGCTTAACTCACTTCCCATGCAATACCCAAAGCACTTCACTTACTAGAACCTCTACCCAATTCCCCCATTACATGAGAGACCATAAACCATCTCAAATATCCCAAACATAGTCTTTTTTTTCACCAACTATGTGAGTTATGATAATTATATTGTCTATTATACCCAACATTTTAGTTCATTATCATTGGTTTCATAGTTATAGATTCACTCTAAAACCACTAAACCATGAGCGGTATATTCAGTTCACACCAAGGAGGCTCTACTCTAGCCTACCACACCTTTTGAGACTTTTCTATGCACTTCTTATAATTACAATACTTGAAACCCATTACATGTATCTGAACTTCACATAAAAACATAGTGCATATGTTAAAATATTAAAGGAACCACCTAAATTGAGATTATAGAAGTAAAATCATCTGATATCACAAGTCGATTTGACCTCATTAATGTTAAATTGAGAAATCATAAAAACATTATTTAAAATAGATTTTATTCCAAAAATAATGGTGAAAGGCATGACATGTCAAGAGGGAACCTAAGGATTACCTTAGGATTTCTAAGGGAGACTTGTTTCTTTATACATATCTTAAATATATAAATAGAGGACCCTCTGAGAGACTTTGTAATAAAAGAGAGAGTGTTGAAATAAGAAAAAGATAAGGGGGAGAGGTTTGGGTCGAGTAGATATAAAAAGGGGTAGGGGTCCCACTTAACCACTTAAAATTTTAAAAAAGATACCCTAGGCTTCCATTGGGTACTCGGTTGGGGTCCACCGGGTACCTAGTGTCACCCCAAGGGATGCCTAGCTTTTTCTCGCATCAATGGGTACCTAGTACATACCCCTTATGTATCAAGTGATTTTTTGTTATAATTTTAGTAGAACACTACCCCCTATAACCCCTTATTGACACCCCCAAGAACCACCCAAGCATCCAAAACTATGAAAAAAACACATCATAGATATGTATCATCTCTCATGTTTCTAATCTGAGTCCTAATTCTCAAAACACCCATGCCCCAAAGATTAAATTTTAATTTTCCCCAAAAATAATAACATATAAATTCATTGGTCATTACAGTTAGATATAGGCACATTCTTGATCCTAATCTAGGTGACATCATTAGAGGGATCACATATGAAGTCCAACCAGTAAGGAGATAAAACATACTACACTCATGGTGGTAGAGGACATATGGTTCATGTTTATCTGATGAATAAGGAAATGAATGATAGCCAAGGTATAGTTGTGTATGGGACTTCTTGATATAGGCAGTGTAGAGATCACATGCCTCACAAAGTTATATATGGTGTCCCTCTAAGATGTTTCAATTCTAGAGTAGCTAGTGGTGTGGGAGTATCTAGGGGTGGATGGTTATTTTATCCACTTCTACCACCACCTCCTCTAGGTGTACCACATCAAGCATAGAATATTTCAGAATAAGGAATTGGTTAGATAAATATTATGGATAGATTCAATTAGGTTGAACTTGACATGCTTTGAGGTGTTATCACTGTCTTCTCTACATTATTATTCATTCTAATCAACACCAACATGATCCATTATTTTCTTAAATTGTTCTTTTATTTCAAGAGTTAGATATTACATTTTATCCCTTAGCCTATCCTCTTTTGGTAGAGACATATACAGGTGGTGAAAATCAACTCACTCATGCATGTCATTGGTGTAATATTACTCTTAATAGAGAGGGATTTTCCTAGGATCACATCCATATAAATATGAGGCCCTATAGTTTTATCCTTTATAGGGAATAGTTATCCACATCTTATCCTTGGGTGGATTTATATCATTTCAAGGTGATATTTCATCAATAATATGGGTAAAGATTCAATTTTTCTGGTGATTTTAGACCTTATACATTATGACATGGGTCATCCTTCAGGATATTTTCACTAATGTTTTCTCGGTTTGTGAGACTAACCATGTGCGTTATGGATTCTATGGAGGAATAGTAACCTTTGATAGTGGAGAAGTGTTTGCAAATATTCCAATAGGATGTAAATATTGTCTAAATCTAGTGAAATTTAATAAAAAGTAACCTATTTTATGGATTAATGATCTATTTGACTAGATTAAAGGAATAAATTAGATTTAAATTATTGTACTTTCGTCAAGATATCACCATAATTGAGTATTTGAGGAGAATATACCAAATATGGTATTTAAGAGTCCCTATGGGAATTGTTTCTTCTTAGTGATGTTGTTCAGCTTGAAAATTTCCCTTGCTATATTTATGGGATTCTTGAATCAGATTATCCAAAAATTTCTAGAACATATCAATTAATTTTTCATTAATGATATACTCACTTATTCTCAAATAGCGGATAATCATTCCAAGAATTTAATGATTATCTTATACTTAATCTGTAAGAATCAAATATATAGAAATATCTTAAACTAAATTTTATATATTTGATAAGTTAATTTCTTAGGCTAATTCATCTTAAAGGGTAGAGAAGTTTTCAATCTTGTCAATATAGTGGTTTTGATGGATTAATAACCATTAAAAATGGTGTTTGAGGTGCACAATTTCCTTGGGTTTGAGAGATATTACTGGAGATTCATAGAGTAATTTTCCAAGGTCACAACCCCTATAATATCCATTACCCCAAAGAGGTAGCATTTCCTCTATTTTTACTATTGTTAAAGGTATTTCAAGGAGTTTAATATGAGATTGACTAATGCTTCAATTTCATGTTAACCAAAGGAAGGAGTTGAGTTTGATATGTTTTGTGATGATTCCATTTTTTGACTTTGTTTCATTATGATTAAAAAGTAAGCAGTAATTGATTATGAATCTATAAATCTAACATTATATGAGTAAAACTATGCAACCCACGATTTGGCTCCTATGGTAGTGTTGTTTCCCTTAAATATATAGTGACATTATATTCTCTATGAGTTATTTATGGTCTTAAGAGATCATAAGATACTTAGATATATATTCTCCCAGTGAGATCCTAATCTTAGGAATAGGGATTTTCTATAGTTATTAAAGAAATAAATTGTCTATATTCTAGTGAAGGACATTGTGGTGGCTGATTCCTTTATCTATAATTCCCATTCTCAGCTGATGGAGGAGGAATTTAAGATGTTAACCTAAATACAAATGGTTTTAGTGGAAGTGAGATAATTTCCTTATTTTTAACCAATTATTGTGTCCCCATCACTTCTTTATTGAGTGAGGGAGGACCAATTTAGAGAAATTAATTGTGAGGTCTGGAAAGATCATATGTTCTTAGGTGATTCACCTCATAGATATTCTAAATGTGGGGAGTATGTCATACTCATCCAGGGGTAGGAAACGGTTCCAATGATGTTATGTGAGGAGTCGTTCAGGGAGTTTCAAACCTCTCCTCTGGTGGTAAATCCAAACATGATGAATATGTATCATGATCTTAATAATTAACTTAAATATCTAATCATTAAGTAGAGTGTTGTAGAGTTCATATTTTGGTGACTTTCCTTTCATTAGGTGAAGGCTGAACACCATGTTCCTAGTAGATTGGTCCAACCCCTTAAGGATTTAGAGTGAAAGTTAAACATTATATCAATGGATTTTATGATTTTACTTCTATTTTTAATAAAAATGCATGACACTTACAGGTTTATCATTAAAAAACTAATCAATTCAGAATACTTCCTTCTCATTTAGGAGTAGTGTATGGTAGAGATATTGGGACCCCTATACATGAAAGAGACCATATGATTGCATGAAATTACCTCAATGGTCATCTTTAACCATGATTTTTTATTCATATTTTGATTATATAAAAGATTATAGGAGGAATTTTAGACCTAGTTGAGATTGGGTACTACATTACACCTAAGATATATATTCAGATAATGAAGACCATTTTGGTTCTTAAGTATTTTTTATAGGATTGTGTGATAGATTTTAGCAGGTGATGGCATGATAACTTATTGTTGGTGTATTTTTTATACAGTAATAGATACCACTCTTCTACTAGTATAACATCTTTCAATGAACTATATGGGAAACCTTGAAGATCACCCCTTTTTTGTTATAGGTTGATGAGTTATTTCTTATGGGGCCAGAGTTGGTGATATTGATGAAGGATAATGTGTGGTTGATTTTGTAGAAAATGAGGTTGTACTATAAATATCATAAGACCCATGTAAATAGATAATAGAGACCCTTGGAGTTTAAAAATAAAGACCATGAGTTCCTAAAGGTATAAATTTAGCATAGTTTGAGGTGATTTAGTTAAGGGAGAAAGTTATCCTCAAAATTTATTAGGCCATTATACATTCTACATAGGGTGGGAAAGGTTACTTATCACTTGGTGTTATCCCCATAGATAGATTGGGTACATAATGTCTTATATAGCTCACAGTTGATGTGGTATATGCATAATTCAGTGCATATTAATGACAAGGCAAAGATAGACATCAAGGATGATATAGCCTTTGTTAAATACCTAGTGAAAATTGGGTATTTGTAGGAGAATATTCATTCTATATGAGTGATTCCATCGGTGTGTATCCTTTGGTGGCATGGGAATATTTAAAACAGATCGTGGGAGTGTGATAATTAGATGTGATCATAGTACCCTCACCTCTTTGAGGGATTTGTTCATTTAAAGATGAAAATCCTTGAATTTGGAAAGTATATAACAACCCATATTTTTTAAATAACCCCATTGAACATTTTCAATAATATTTAATAACATGATCACGATGATGGTTTTATTTTATAAGTGTCGTAGTTACTTTATATATATAATATATTAAATATATTATTTTTAGTCTATGTTCATTAAAATAATTAATATCACCAAAATGGAGCCATAAATAGAAACTTTGACACTACAGTTGTGTTTGGAATGGGGAGTTTAGTCTAGGATAATTATAACCATCATGTTTAGACTTTTGACCACAAACCGATCATTTACTTGTTTTAATTTTAAAACACCAATTGACCTAAAATATTATTATAAATATGTTATTATGTCACATCTATGGGGATTATTCATCAAAATTGAATATAAACCCTAGAGATAATTCAACGACGTTCTTAATGATTTTATGGATCATTCTTCATGGAGGTATTATCGATAGTCACGAGTCAAATCCAAGTTCTCGAGGCTTCGACATCAATTCCATTATGTAAGATAGTTCTACATTTCTTTAAAGTAATCGACCGTAAACATTACATATTTTAGTGAATTTAACTAGAATTAAATTTCTTATATTCCCAAATATAGTTTAGGTTTATAGTTTTATAGAATTAGTAAAAACACTTATATAGTAAACCCATACATTAAAAGTGGACACTTAAACTTAGTATCTACTTTTTCCACTAATCAAAACTTTTTTAAAATAAAACATGATTTCTTTTCATGAAAAATATTCATAATTTTTCATTAATCTCATAATTGTCCCAAATCTTTTTTAAACACCAGGAAAAAAATTTGAAAAATTATGATGAGCACAAAAATCTCAATAAGGGACATAAAAAATAAAGAAATAAATCATTAGTTCATAAATACTTATAAAAAACTCCTTTTTTAAAATATACATTGGGTTAAAATAAACATTTTATTACCCAAGAAATTACCTTTTATGCCCAAATATTTTCATAAAACATTTCATAACAAAATCCATATAGGTTTCTTTGAAAACATTGTAAACTCATCGAAACATTTTTACAATGTTATACTTAAAAGTAACATATTCTTTACCTAGATCATAAACTCGATAATTTACCTTGTGAAAACATGTTATTTCTAAAAAACATAGAAACCATAAATAAATCATATAGCTAACTTGGTGAATCATTCTCATATCATACTTACTTATGAGTTTAACCCTTACAGTTACCATATGAATTTTAACCCTCACGACTGACATAAAATAACTCTCAGGGTAATGTAACCATCATAATTACACTTTGAATGACCATTATGATCAACTTACAGTATATAAATACCTAATTATTTAGAGGTCTCTCATAGAACCGCCCGTCTTTGGTATATTAAGGAACCACCTGTCATCATAACTAATTCCTAATAACCAGAACATTATCTTAAAACATGAATACTTTCATCATAAAAACATTCCTTAAGGAAAATAAATTATTTTAAAAGAATATTGCGCACATAAAAAGTAAAAAAATTAAAATAACCATGTAATATTGTAAATTATCCTTAAAAACATTAAGGCGTCATGAAATCATGAAATTTTGTTCATGCCATATATGTTAAAAAAACAATCCTTTTATGTTTTTTAAAAATAAATATTTAAAAGATTGTTTTTAAAAGAAAATACCTTACATAAAAGCTAAAAAGGATACCTTTTTGAAAAAAATTGAGAGAAATTATAAAATTACCTTTTGAAAAAATTCATGTCCATATTAATATATAAAAATAATTTTAAAAACATTGGCATGAAAGAGAATAAAAATAAATCTTCAAAACATTAAAAATTAGTTTTTTGTTAAAGATCCCCTTACATTATGTTTGAATGAGTTATAAACTTGCACTTAATACCCTAGATAATAAAATTATATTAATTAATTAATTAATTAAGAACCTATTACACATGTATTTTATTTATTATAATCTTATTATGTTCAATTATGTCCATTTTGATTAGTTATAAAGATCAATTTCGTAGTTCAAGGAGCATTTGTTTCATGGTTTCATGGTTGGTTAACTTTCATATATTTATGGATGTTCTTTGTAAGAGGAAATAATACAATAATAGTGAAATTATATGGTATTAATGAACCTACATAAGTATAAATGTTTCCATATATCAATTTTTTTTCTAACATGAGGATGATTCATTTGAAAAAATTTAATGACAATTGTTTAGTTTATTGTGGCGTTTTTTCTCACAATCATGAATTAGTTTCATTTTATTTAATATCATGTCTATATATATGTTCCAAAACATGAAATAAGTTATAATATACTTAACAAAATTTTATTTAATCATAATAATAGTTCTATTACCAGCCTTTAAGGTGTTAATGAAAAAAAAATCATTATCCACAGAGATCGTTAGTCACCATAATTTGGATAATAGTTTTCTTTCATTGAATAATAGGATATGAGAAAAAAATGGATAGAAGATGTTTCATTAGCAATATAAAATTATAGTGGTGAGACCATCAACTCTAGAATCTAGATAGGTAATTTTAGAAGAGAATTTGGTAGAGTATGGATGATCTAGAAGGCTCAAGGTAGTGAAATTAAGTGAAGGAAGTGGTTCCCTTTTATAATTATGGTGAGGTGCACTTTAGGAATTTCTCAAAATATTAAAATATAATAAGACTATTATAGAGGGAAATAATTTCAAATATCCCTTAAATTCATAGTGGATTACATTACTAATATATATTATCCCATATGGACTTATTTAACATTTTTATTATTTTTTAATAATTTAATAAAATATAATATTCATGAAATATCATTATTGTAAAATTTAATATTATTTGTTATTATGACTTTAAAAACATTAAAAAAAAGAGTCAAATTCAAACTAAATATTTTATTATATTATATAAATTTCATAGTTTTATATATAATTCATTTATTAACTTAATTATCTTAAATTATATTTATTATCATATTTTTAATATCATTTATTTGATTTTTCCATTAATATAATAATTATTGCATCATTATTGTGCAAGCATTTAATGTGTTTATTTATTCCCTAAAAATTAAAAATAAATTACCATGAAGAATATAAATATTATATATTTCAAAATAATATTTAATTTCAAACATATCTTCTGGAAAACCATATATTAAAAATTTTATACTAATTAAAAACTATAGTGTGAACTGTTTGGATTTCTTTTAAATAAATTACTATAAGGGACTTAACGTCAACCAAGTGGATCCAAAAAGTCATAAATTTGAAACAAGGATGATTATGGTCTATACATAATAATAAATAAATATTTATTTAGATTTTTGGGTCATTTAATGGTTCATATGATTTTAATTAAAATCATTTTATTGATTTTTCTTCTTCTTACACAAGCACTATGTTAGTGTTGCATAAGTATTAAAGATAATTATTTCATATATAAAAAATAAAAATAAATTACTACAATAAAATTAAATTAAATAAGTTCAAGATAATATTTTATATTTTTTTCATTATTTATATTTACTCATATCCAAGTCAAGACAACTTATTAAATTTGTAAATTTTAGTTTTCTTGCCTTATAAAGGCATTTCACAATCATTTGGATAAGAATCTTATTATATAACCCTAAAATTAGAAACTGTCTTTAAAAATAATAATTTATAAATAATAATTAATAAAAAATTCCTGAAAAGTCTTTTTATCACTCAATTATTATCTATAAGGCACCAAAATTGACTTTTCCAATGCTATGCAAGCACTACGTCGGTGCTGAAAATGATTTTCATATTTATCAAGAAATAAATTATAATTTAAATTTTCTAAAAAACTTATACAATATTTATATTATAATATCATAAATTATTCATTCAATAATTTAATAAATTTTATATCAAAATTATGTCTTGACGTTATCACAAAAAATACTGTATTTTATAAAAAAAACAATATTTTTTAATATTCCCCAAAATTTTATTTTTTTGGAAAATTTTAAAAATATAACCATAAAATAATTTTCACATTTTGATTTCAAAAATGTAGTTAATTTTTTCAAATAAATTTCCTCAAACTTTCAAAAATTAATTATAATATTCATTTATAAAATTTATGAAAACCCATTTTTGAAGAAATCATTTTTCTGAAGAATAATATGACTTTATGAAAAAATAGTTTATTATTTTATAATAATTCATAAATATAAATATATTTAGTTGGATATATATATTTATTTCATAAATTATTTATTTCTATTCATACCCACTAATTTAACTACTAGGTTATAATGGTCACATTTTAAATAATAATATTTAGTTGTTCATTTTATGCTTGATGTTGTGTATCTTGTACGCTATCGAACATAGTTTTTCATTTTAAAAAATCATGATATTAAATTCTCCCCCATTTTTTAAAGTACATCCTCAAAATTTTGAATTCAATCTTGGTAACTAAGGTTTGACTTATCAAAATACCTTTATTGAAATCCCACATCAAAAAAAGGGTCAGTAAAACTTCCTCTTAAAAGATAGAAAGGAAAATGAAAATTTTATATCAAAATTAGGATTATTATTAGGAAACAATTAGTGGAAAATGAAAATATATACTTGTAATAGAATTATAACTATTAAATTCTAATGGATAGTGATAAATAACATGTTTATTAGAAATTTAATTATCATAAGACCATATTTTTTTATGGGTTAAAAATTCACTGATTTCCCAGTAAGAAAAATAAATGGATAATGTTTTTGTTTTCAAGATCCTTTTCTTGGATTTTATTAATTATATTATCATATATAATAAAATAATATTTAAGTATTCTTACTTGAAAAATGCAGTTTCATCCTTTAATAAATTTCCACCAAAAACTCATATTTTTATCCAAATGACGAGTATGGATTTTTTTTATGCCTGAAGCACTAGATTCAACTTTTAAGAATCACAAAATCCATAAAATTATAACTATATATTTCTAATATCTTTTAAAATTAACCAAAATCAAAATTTCTTATACAATATAATATAATTATCTAAAAAGACTAAACCTTTATATGATGAAAACTAGTTTAATCTCTAAAATTCAACAGTAATACCCAAAGTTCAACATATATCATTCAACAAATAACTATCCTTTAAATTCCCCAAAAATATTCTAGACTAATATTGAAACCCAAAAATCAAGAGTACAGACTTCCAAGATAATATTTAAATTTATCCCCAAATAGCATTAATGACTCTTAAAGTCTCATACCAAAATGTAATTTCCATAATCATCTAATCTCCAAGATATTCTAATCATTTCTATTAATAACCTAAATCACCATAAATCCATGATAAAATAATATATTATTCCAGAATATAAATAAACCATTATTATTCAAATAAAATATCATTGTATTATTTTTACCTTAATCATATAGGGTTCCCAAAATAGTGAACATATTCCTAAATAACAGTAATCACTTAATCACCAAATCATTTTCAAATCTCGTAGTTATCTATTTGATAAAACATATCTTCCCAAAATCAACTTAACCTTTATCCATAATATATTTTAAATAATAAAACAATTTCATAATAACCAAGACATCATGTAGGTCAGTAATAGGAAATGAACCCTTTTCACCATTCGATTGTGGGTTCAAAACTCATGACCTTACCGAACGGGACGGGTTGTCACCCGACCTATAGGTTATATTTTTTTATAAAATGATAATTCTTATAAAATTCTTATAAATGTGAGATACAACCTAAAAAATAACCATAATATATTAACATTAAATAAATTAGACACAAAGGTTATATCATGCCTTTCATTTTCATCCTAAAATTTAATAACCCATAATTACCTCAAAAAAAATGTCTCCAAAATTATTTTTAGTCACCTTAAAGTTTTACAACTTAAATACTAAAAAGGGGTTACTAATAAATTGTTATTATGATAAACCATAAAATTATAAACCCATGATAATATCCATAACTCTTAATAATACCTCTCAAGAAAACATTCTAGTCTCTAAAATTGTCTAAACCCTACTCCGTTTCCAACTATAATGGCTCGGCCATAAACATTAAATTTTCTAGTGAATTTAACTAGAATTAATACACATATGTGTTATTCCACCATTTAGGGGGAAAAAGAAAAATAGTTTTCAAGTACCCTAATAATAAAAAAATCATATAAAATGATCATGAAAATAAATAAATGAAATGTCTTTCCCTTAATAAGTCAATGTGCTCGTACTACTATGTTATGTTCTAGGGCCTATACTACGCAGAAAAAAGATATGAATATCTGGAAAAAAAATATAATGATAGATATTATATATTTTTTCTGGCTAATCATATCTTTTGTCTGTGTATTATAGGCCTTAGAACATAACATATTAGTATAATCACCTTGCCTTATTAAGGGTACTACACTCCCTTTATTTATTTTCATGATTATTTTATATGGTTTGTTAATTATAAGGGTACTTAACATCTGTTTTTCTTTTTCCCCTAAAGGGTGGAATAACACATATGTGTGTTTTTTTATTATATTCCCAAATATATTTAAGGTTTATAGTTTTTTGAAATTAGGAAAAACTCTTAAAAATTAAATCCAAAAATTATAAGTGTAAGCTTATACTCAGTATCCAGTTTTTCCATCAATCAAGGCTTTTTAAAAATAAAACATGACTTCTTTTCATCATTAATATTCACAATTCTCCATTGATCCCATCATGGTCCCAAATCTTCCTTAAACTAAGTGAAAAACATTTTAAAACATGGGATGATCATAAAAATATCAATAAGGTATGTAAAAATAAAGAAAGAAATCATTAGTTCATAAACACTTATAAAAAAATTCCTTTTCAAAATATACATTGGGTTAAAAATAAACATTTTATTACCCGAGAAATTACCTTTTATACAAAAATATTTCCATAAAACATTTAATACTAAAATCAATATAGATTTATTTGAAAATTTTATAAACTCGTGAAAAAAATTTCACTAAGTTATACTTAAAAGTAACATATTATTTCCCTTGATCATAAACTCAATAACTTACCTTGTAAAAAAATGGTATTTCTATAAAAACATAAAAAGAATAAATAAATCATATAGGTAACTTGGGGAATCGTTTTCATATCATACTTAGTTATGAATGCAACCCTCACATCTATTATATGACTTTTAACCCTCATGTCAACTGTAAAATAACCCTCACGGTTATACTTTAATGTAACCATCATATTTACACTTAGAATAACCATTACGGTCAACTTCCAACATATACATACCCAATGCATTGGGTTTATACCAATAAAAAATCATATATGCTTTAATGAAGATCCACAAATCATCATAAACTATTCCCTAGAATTGAAACATAATCATAAAACATGAATACCTGCATCATAAAAATATTCCTTGAAAAAGTCACTTATTTTAAAATAATATTACGCACACACAAAGGAAAAAATTTTATTTAAAAATAACCATGAAATTTTTTAAATTAACCTTAAAAACATTCAGGAATCATGAAAATTTTAAATCTAATTAATGTTTTATATTTTAAAAAACATTCATTTTTGTTTTTTAAAAAGAAACATTTCATTGATTATTTTTAAAAGAAATTCCTTTACATAAAACCATAAAAGGATCCATTTTTTAAAACATTTGAGAGAAATTATAAAATTTCATTTCTAAAAAATTTATGTCTATATTAATACATAAAAATAATTTTAAAAACATTTTCATGTAATATAAAGAAAATAAATCTTTAAAATATTTAAAATGAGGTTTTTTTAGTTAAAAAGTATCTTACCTTATGTTTGAATGAATTATGCACTTCCAATTAATTCCCTGGATAATCAAATTAGATTAATTAATTACATATATAGGAACCTCTTCCACACATATTTTATCTATATAATTTTATTATGTTCATTTATGGCCATTTTAATGAGTTTTAAAGATTGATTTCATTATTCTAGGAGTGTTTGTTTCATGGTTTCATGGATATTTAACTTGTGTGTGTTTATATAAATTTTTTTCAAATGAAAATAGTAATACATAAGTTAAATTATATGGTATTAATTGACCTATATATTTTTAAATGGTATCATATATTACTTTGCTTTTTTACATGAGAATAATTCATTTGATAAAACTTTAATGATAATTGTTTATTTTATTATGGATGATTTTTTGATGATCACGAATTAGTTTCATTTTATTTATTATCATGTATATATAATTATTACATAACATTAAATGAGTTATAATATACTTATTACAATATTATTCAATCATAATAATAGTTTTATGACCATCCTTTAAGGTAGTAATGAAAAACAAAAACTCATTATCCACAGAGACGGTTAATCGCCATAATTTAGAAAATGGTTTTTTTCATTGAATAAGAGGATATTATAAAATATATGTATAAAAGATATTACATTAGTAATATAAAATTATATTATAGACATGATACTAGATTAATTATTCCTTTATTTATGACTTATTTGAGTAGAAGGTAGAAGAAGAAAATAAATTAAGAGGGGTAGTCTAAGAAAGTTACCTCTTGAATATCACCTCCTTGAAGGATCCCTTAAGGAACTTGGAATTGGTATTTTAGTGAAACCATAACCTATATAATTTGGATAGGGAATTGGAGAAAATAAATTTTCATATGATGTGGAATTAAGTGAAGTAATTGGTTCCCTTTTATAATTGAGGTAAGGGACACTTTTGGAATTTCTCAAAAAAATAAAATATAATAGAACTATTCTAGAGATAAATAATTAAAAATATACCTTAAATGCATAGAGGGTTGTATTTTGACCATATATTATCTTCTATTTCATTATTTAATATTTTTATGATTTTTTAATAATTAAATATTATATTATATTCAAGAAATATCATTATTTTAAAATTTAATACTATTTATTACTATGACTTTAAAAACATCAAAACAGGGGGTGAAATTCCAACCAAATATTTTATTATATTCTGTACATGGAATAGTTATCTATATAATTAATGGATTATATTAATTATCTAAAATTATATTTCTATTAATATTTTTAATATCATTTATTTTATTTTTCCATTAATTTAATAATTAATGCATCAACATTGTGAAAGCATTTGAGGTATTTATTTATTCCCTAAAAATTAAAAATAAATTACCATGAAGAATATAAATCAACTATTTTTCCAAAATACTCTTTATGTTCAAACATATCTTCTATAAAACCATACATTAAAAATTTTATACTAATTAAAAACCATATTGTGAAGAGTTTAACTTTCTTTTAAATAAAATACTATAAGGGACTTCATTTCAAGAAAAATGCATCCAAAAGGTCCTAAATTCTAAACAAGTATGATTATGGTAAAAAATTACTCGTAAATTAATATTTAGTCAAATTTTTGGGTCATTTAATGGTTCATATAATTTTAATTAAAATAATTTTATTTATTTTTCTTCTACTTGCACAAGCACTCCATCAGTGTTGCATAATAATTAGAGGTAATTATTTCAAATATAAAAATTAAAAATAAATTAATTAAGTTCAATATAATATTTTATATTATTTCATTGTTTAATTATTATGCAAGGCAATAAATATCATGATTATTATTCTCAAGTATTGGTCTCTTCATAAATATCCAATAAAATTAGAATGATATAGAGATGATTTTCATGTCCCCTACATATGGATTACGCAAAAAAATAGAGAACTTATTCTCAAGTATTCAAGTTATAAATCTTATTATTTTTTATTTACACTGTTTATCACAATTTTAATTGGCATAAATTTATCATTTTGGAGTTAATTTTTATTATTCATGTTTCATGTGAATTTATTTATTTATTTAAGATAATGTATTTATATTGGTTTATAATTGAATGTTATTTAAATAATTTAATATATGATATAATAAAAGCTTTTTCAAATTAAATATTTCATGAGTTATACTCTCCCTAGTCATTTTTTGATTCTCTTTAAAATTCCATCAATTGTATTCTTTAACAAATATAGTTGAGAACTTTAAATTTGGGTGACTATATTTCCCATCAATCACCATTCAACATTCTCCATTTATTTTATTATCTGCTCTCTCTTACCACCATGTTTCGACCATGGAAATTTTCAATGGTGAAATATGAGGGGAAATGGTGGTGGTGAAATTATGGGTGGTTGGTCAGTGGTGTGGGTTTGAATGGTAAAATAGTGTAATGGCTTCATTTTGGTGAATCTAAGGCATGAATTTGATAGAGAAGATAGAAACATTCTTGGAGGATCAACCTGAGGGTGATAGTGATAATGGATGACTAGAAAAACACTCTGAATAGCTAAGATGGTAACCCTAAGGGGAATTAGGATTAGTTGGTAGCATAGGTATGGTCAGAGGAAATGAATATAGAAATAATGATGAAGAAAATCACAGGTGGTTGAGTAATAAGGATCTAGAAGGAAATATGACTACATATCATGTATTCCAAAAAAACAACATGATGTGTTTCATTTTATATGCATAGTATAGGGTTTCAATAGAAGTTAATTTTTTTCTAGTATGTAACATACAATAAAATGTTGTGTATGGTCATGAGTAGTTACTAAGGTTTATTTATAGTGTTGAATATCACGTGGTGTGCAATCGTGACTGTAATATGGGAAGAGGTGTCGGTACTACTATAAAAACCCTTCACTTTATTTCATATTTAAACATTACTTATTACATAAAATTTCACTTAATACAACTCATAATATTTATAGGTATAGTATATTTGGGGATTAGTAACATTAAATAACAACTTAAAACATGAAATACACATCTTTTTTGAAAACTTATTTTACATGACCACAATATTCCTTCGTACTTAGCATTGCATGGGATAACCAGAGGACATACCTAAGAAAAGGGTGATATATAAATCCCATTAAGGTAATAAACATGTCATAACATGAGGAATAAAATACATGTTAGTCAATAGTCATATCAATGTAGTGAAAAAGAAACATGAACATAAAGACATGATACAACATGATATTCATAACATGGAAATGTGGAAGCAACATAAAACATGATATTAGCATGATCCAAGTCTCATTGAACATGGATTAGAATTATTAAACCCTCGTTGCACATGAATTATCATGAGTAAAACCTCATTTCATATGGAGTATCATGATACTATACATTACTTAATGCATTGAAGCTCTATTAGGGTGCACCCTTCATAATCATTTCAATCTCATGCTTAAGTGTGCCACATAGATCATATAACATGGAATCATTGAACATCATAATTTATTCCATGATCAAGGAATGTGGAATGCATAAATTTAAGTCTTTAATAAATAATTATATGTTCATAAATGTGAATATTTTTGATAGATTAATGGGTATGGTATTCACTACATGGTGATTTTGGCATGGAAAATTACGGTACAATTTTGGCAACATAAAGACATCATATGGAAATTCATAAAATGGGATGATGAGAGTGAAAGGGGTATCTCATAATTTATATATTAAAGGGAAATTAATGGAATCATGTAACATAATATCCCAACATATGAAATGGAATTTAAGATGCATAATATAAAATAAGTTCTTTAATGGAAATGAGAAGTGAGAAATCCCTTACAGAATTTTGGCATGGTAACAAGTGTACACGAGAGGGATTAATGAGAGAAAAAGAGGTATCTCATCATTAAAACATAATAAGGTAAGTAAGGGGGAGGTTTAAAAACTTATCCCATAATTTTTAATTGGAAATAAAATGGTGAAATAATATAAGGAAACTTGGATAAAAATGAGAAAGGAAGGAACCCTTATGGGATTTTGGCATAGTAACAAGTGGGATTAAAGGATCATAGGGGAGCTTAATGGTAGTGAAAGTAATATCCCATAATTTATAAATATAATTTACATTAAGGAGTTATAGAATTACATAACCCAAATCAATAAAATGGAAATTATTAATCATGACATAAAAGAGGTGCTTGAAGAAAAAAAAGAGGGGGATCCCTTACTTGGATGTGTGATCCCAAAGGCTTGGGAGAGGATTATTAGGAGATCTAGGTGACTTAGGACGACTCTAGAGAGTATATATCAGACTGTGGATGATATTTAAGGAGTTTTAGTAAAGATTAATGGGTTCTTGGGTGGGTTTATATAGGAAAGGTGGGGTAATTATTTATTATTTTGGTTTTGGACACTACACACTAAAATTTTCAAAACCACAAACCATGTCATGGTTTTTGCACAGGGTTTCTGAAAAAGGGGAGTGTAAAAAATATTTTATAAGTCCAAGGGATTAAGATATTAAAATATTAGCCTTTCTTATGTAGAGGTGAGTCACACTCTCAAAGAAATTATTTTAAAATCTTAAAATATTTAATAAGTCTAGGAGGATTCACTAAAAAATTATAAAATAAAACAAGAAAATAAAAAATATAATTATTTTAAAGTTAAAATATATATTTTTATGAATATCCATTTTATAGTTTTTTAATACATCATTATTAGGTCATTATGATGTCATAAAACACATTATATATTTATATGGTATTTAATTTTAACCTAAAAATTCAACTGTCTCAAAAAATTATGAAAAATTAACCATTGGATATTTTCAATGTCTTGATTAAAAAAATAATATTAATTTTATCTAAATAATTCTATAAATATATTAATTTTTACTTTTAAAATAAAAACTGGTATTTATTGAAAATTGATGGGTTTTGGAAAAAAATAGTTTTCAAACCTTAAAAAAAGTTACTTTTGACTTCATAAAAATTATATGAAAATTAATATTTAATAAATGTAATTTAATAATAATATTTTATTAAAATATTATTTATTTCAAAAATACATTAATCCATCAAAATAGATTCCTTAATTGAATTCGAATATTATCCAAAAATGTTATTTGTGCTTTAGAAAATTATTTGCAAAGTAACAATAATAGAATGAAAGTATATTCCTTATTCTATACAAAAATAATCATAATGCTAGAGTATTGATATTTATCCCTTTATTATACCATCATACGCCCTAAGAGTAAGGTGTGCGATGGTGTGGATTTCTTGGGGTCGTTCGGTGAACATGGTTTGGGTCGTGATATCTATGAACTTGAACTTCTCCAGTAAAAGGTTTCACTCATGCTTAAATATTATCTTGGTCTTAGTATAGGGTAAAGACAAGAAATTATATCTCCCTCTAAAGCTCCAATAATTGGGATTTATAGGGTTGATCCTACTGGTTGAGGCTATCACTTCCTTTATCTATTCCAAAAGGATTTGTTAAAACCCTATATTTATACTACTTATGTAATCATTGTTCAACAGTTATATTAGAAATGGTGAGGAAACTTAACAATTATTTAAATCAAATTGGATATAATAAAACAAAAGGAGTACATGTGTTTTCTATATCCACAATAAATTTAATTAAAGATATATAATTTTATTCATAAATGTTTGGGTTGTTACAACCTTCCCCCCTTAATAAATTTCTCCCTCGAAATTTCCTTTTCGCACATTAAAACAGATTAGGGTAGATTTACTTCATAACTTCCTCGGGTTCCCATGTTGCTTCATCAAACTTGTGGTTTCACCACAACACCTTGATAAGGGGCATCGTCTGATTTCGTAAAACGTTTTATCTACGATCTAAGATCTTAACCGGCTTCTCCTCAAATGAGAGGTCATTCTCCAATGGTACCACCTCTATATTGAGTACATGTGATGGTTCAGGCATTTACTTCCTCAAGAGTAATACATGTAATACATCATGAACTTTAGATAGGTTTGGTGGAAGTTCTAGTCGATAAGCCACTGCTTCGATGTGATCAAGGATCTCAAAAGGGTCGATGTACCTTGGACTAAGCTTTCCCTTCTTCCCAAATCTCATAACTCTCTTTCATAGAGACATGTGAAGGAATAAAATGTCTCCAATATCAAACTCTGGGACTTTTTTATGATTGTCATCATAGCTCTTTTGTCGACATTGGACTTCTTTGATGTGTTGTTGGATGGTCTTGACCTTCTCTGCTATTTCTTTGACCATTTCTGGACCTATAAGTTTTTTTCCCTAACTTCATCCCAACATGCCAATGTTATACACCTTTTCCCATAAAGAGATTCATAAGAAACCATTTTGATGCTTGAGTGAAAACTTTTGTTGTAATAGAGCTCCACCAAAGGAAGATGTTAGTCCCATTCACCTTTGAATTCCATTGAGAAAGATCTTAGTGTGTCTTCAATTGTCTAGACAGTCCAATCAGATTGTCCATCAGTTTGAGGATGATAGGCCATGATGAAGTTCAAATCAGTGTTTAGAGTGTATTGGAGACTTTTCTAGAACATAGAGGTGAATCTTGGATCTTGATCAGACACAATCGATAGTGGTACTCCATGCAGACTTACCACTTCTCTGATGTATATCTGTTCCATATGATGCAGTGAGAAGTCCTCTCAAATTTCAATGAAGTGTGCAGTATTTGTAAGATGATCCACAACAAATGAGATAGCATTTTTTCCTTTGGATGTCTTTATAAGTCCAATGATAAATTATATGGTAATGTTTTTTCATTTCCATGTTGGTATGGGTAATGGTTCCATCATCCCATTAGACTTATAGCTCTCATCCTTCACTTTCTGACATACCAAGCACTTTGATGTATATTTAGCAATATCCTTCTTCATTTTATCCAACCAATATTACTCTCAGATATCTTGATACATCTTTGTGTTTCCTATGTGAATGGAGAAATTTAAACTATGTGTATCATCCAAAAGTTATTTTTTTAACTCAGCATTTGATGGAATGCATAATCTCAAAAAAAATCTCACAATTCCCTCTTTATTAACATTTAAATCTGAGGATTTCCCTTTTTTTATAGTTTTCAATTTCTTCTAAATTAATTCATCATCTTTTTTAGCATCCTTTAACATTTCCAAAAGAGATGGTTGAGAAATAATTAGTGAAAGGATTGATTATTTTCCCTTCTTTATGATTCTCATGTCCATATTTATCAAATCTAAGAATATTGGATCCCTTTAAATTCTCATAAATGATATAATTATTGGGTCCTTTCTACTTAGAGAATCCACCACCTTTTTCAATTTCCTAGGGTGGTAATGTATTGATCATTCGTAATCCTTGATGAGTATTAACCATATTTGTTGGCGCATATTCATCTCTTTCTGTGTGAATATATTTTTAATACTTTTGTGATCCGTATATATTTCACACTTCTCCCTAAAAAGATAATTCCACCATATTTTCAACACAAAGATCATAGATTCTAACTCTAGATCATGCGTAGGATATTTTTTCTCATGAATCTTCAACTACCTTGAGGCATAGGAAATGACTTTTGCATTTTTCATCAACATATTTCCCAATCCCTTCTTTAAAGCACTGTTAAAGATTACAAAAAGCTCCCCACTTGTGGGTAGTGTGAGCATAAGGGAAGTGATAAGCCGCATCTTCAACTCCATGAATATTTCTTCACATTCATCATTCCAAGCAAACTTTACTCCCTTCAAAGTTATCTTGGTAATAGTTTTTAAAAATCATGAGAAATTTCTCACAAATCAGCGATAATATCTAGCGAACCCTAGGAAGATACTGATATCCATCACAAATGTTATCCTCATAAATCCATCAATTGAATTTGTCTTAGAAGGATACACATATATCCTATTACTTGTGATTATATGACCCAATAATGAGACTTTATTAAACTAGGACTCACACTTTCTATACATTGCATAGAGCTTCTCCATTCATAATATCTCTAGCATAATGATCAAATGCTCCTTATTCTCCTCCTTGGTTTTAGAGTATATTATAATATCATCTATAAATACTACCATAAATTTGTCGAGGTAATCTCTAGAAACTCTATTCATCAAATCCATGAATATTTTTGGAGCATTAGTGGGTCTGAATGGCATCACTATGAACTTATAATTCTTGTACCTCGTATGAAAATTATTATTGGGGATATCCTCTTTCTTCACCCTAACTTGGTAATATCCCAACCACAGATCCACCTTGGAGAATTGTTGTTCTCCACATAGTTGATCAAAAAAATCATCAATTTGTAGAAAATGATACTTGTTCTTTATCGTGATTTTCTTGATCTCGCGATAATCAATGTAAAGGTACATTGACCCAGCCTTCTTCTTCATGAAGAGGACTGGTGCACCCCATGATGAAACACTTGGGCATATAAACCCTTTATTCAGATTCTCTTATAGTTTATTCTTTATCTCCTAAAGCTCTACAACATCCATTCTATATAGAGTCTTAGATATTGGAAATTCCCTAGGTATAATATCAATCTAGAATTCAACATCTCTTCTAAGAGGAAGACCATAGAATTACTCCAAAAACACATCAACGAATTCCCTCACAATGGGTATGTCTTTGAGCATGGTTCTTTCCTTAGACTCAATAATCTAAGAAAGATATTCATGCTCATAGGGTAGTAATATTCATGCTTGAGATGATGGTTCTAAAGAAGATTCATCCTTCTCCTTTAACTTGTATAGAATTAGGGATCTATTCACTATATAGAGAGTGATTTCCCTTTTGTGTCAATTTATGTTGGCATTATATAGGGAAAGCCAATCCATGCTAAGAATTGCCTAAAATTACACCAGTGGGGGTATTATGAGGTTTTATGAGAAGTATAATCCACAAATTAGGATGGGGGGAGTTATATACATAGGATTAAATAATTTTCCAATTTTTCATTTTCACTAAAATCTCTACTTCCATTATTTGTGGTGGTTTTTGGATTTTTCTACTAAACATTCGGGATATAAAAGAATTCCTAGAACCAGAATCAAAAAGTACATTCACTATTCTTGAATGAATAACTAGTGTACCTATCACCACTTCATTTTTGGGATTCACTTTAGTGGTAGTGAAGGAAAAATCTCACCCTTTCTACCTTGGATGTTTTTGGTTACCTCTAATTACCCTTGACTTAGGGAATTGGTTTGTAAAGTTCCCTAGTTCCTTTCATTTTTAGCAATGAACAACGCACTAAGGGTCAACTGAATCATTCCTTTCCTCTTTCACATTGAAGTGTTTCTCCTGTTGGAAATTGTTGTCCAGGTTCCATTATCTTCCACACCTATATAATTTCCTTGATCCCCTTAGGCAATTTCTCGGGTGCTTCTTTCTGCACTTTTGATAAGTGGGGTGCTAGAATTTATTAGTACTATTAGATTTATCCATCAGACCACAAGAATTAAATTCCACTTTCCAATTATTATCCCCATGATACCCCTGAGACTCACTAATATCCATATTGAATTTGAGGGCACATCGAACAATTTCCTTATAGCTATCAAAGTCACAGATTGACAAGTCTTTTCATGGACTAGGATTTATCCCCCCAAAGAAGTAGTAAACCTTGAATTCAGGGGTGGCGACAGAACCAGAGGCATTCCATTAAAGTATTTTAAAGTTTTCCTTGTATGCTCTGATGGATTTTTCATCATTTTTCTTAAGGTAAAGGAAGTCCCCTTACATCTTAAGTTAGAGGGTGTGGAGAAAATATTTATCAAAAAACATTTTCTGAAAATCCTTCTATTTCATCAAATAGATCTCTTCCTCAAGATTTGTATTTTTTATCAATCTAAATTATTGATCATCTTAATCCTCTATACGATAAGCATCCAGAAGAACCTTCTCTTGTTCAAAGCATTGAAGGATATAGAATATCTTCTCGATGGAGTAAATCCATTTCTCAGTGATTGAGGGATCAAATGACCCATTGAAATTAGGAGGTCTTTATCTCATTAATCTCTTGATTGTGACTTGTTCTTTCTTGTGGGGGTTGGAAATTACTCTTGATCTTTATTTCCATTCAAAACTTGAGTTAAATGAGGGATTATCATGAAAATGTATATGACTCCATCTCCCATCAGATCATCACATTGATCATTGCATTGGTTGTTATACTGATTCCTACTATTATTTTCCATTGGATAGAATAAAAGTAAAATTAGGGATGAGTATCTTAAAAAATTAAACACATAAAGAGGAATCTAATGAAATTAATGGGATATCTTATAAATTACATTTTTCTCTTGACTTATGAATTTATAGTCTTTGATCTAAGTTATCCATGATCTACTTCCTAATGTATATTCTTAAGGGATTTTTCTTATTACCTTAATAATGGTTCATACTAAGCTTATGAATTTACCAAATCATATCCCTTGAGAATTTCAAACCAAGAGTGCATCAAGGCCCATTTTCATGCACCAGTTCCCATTCTAGTCTAGCTCAAAGTGGTGTTTTGGGTTTTAACCTTAGATATATTTGTGCCAGATCCTCCTCTACTTGTTCATATCTATAAAGGGATGTATTTGATTGATATACCACTTAATATATACTCACCAAACTTTAGGTATTATTTTCTTATACATATTCTTATCCCTAAGTATTTCACTAGATTTTTCTAATCCTAATCCCAAAAATAACTAAACCTATACTATGATACCAACTATAACAACCATGCTCTTTATTTTACATTTAAACATAATTTATTACATAAACATGAACTTAATATAACTTAGAAGATTGATAGGTCTAGTGTATTTGGGGCTTAGTAACATTATATAACATCTTAAAACATGAAATATACATCTTTATTGAAAACTTCTTTTATATGATGACAACATTACTTCGTACTTAGCATTGAATGGGATAACCTGAGGATATACATAAGAAAAGGGTGAGATATAAAGCCAGTTAAGGGAATAAACATGGAATAACATGAGGAATACAATACATTTTAGTCAATATTCATATCAATAGAGCACAGAATAAACATAAAGGCATGCTATATCATGATATTTGTAACATGGAAATGTGGAAACAACATACAACATGATATTAGCATGAGAAAAGTCTCATTGCATATGAATTAGCAAGAGTAAACCCTTATTGCACGTGATTTATAATGATTAAACCCTCATTTAACATGGATTATCATGACACTATACATTACCCAATTCATTTGAGCTCTATTAGGGTGCACCCTTCATAATCATTTCAATCTCATGCTTAAGAATGCCACATAGATCATATATCATGAACTCATTCAACATCATCACTTATTCCA